>OY744519.1:169480228-169577728 GCA_963556195.1 Sepiola atlantica
TTTACATTCTATACATACAGACTATTTCCAAGTAATGTACTTGTGTTTATAACTTTTTTTATTCTCTTAAACCATCATGAGGAAGTCTTTTCTTGATGAAGACGAAACATTGATGACTTTACTGATAATTTAGTTTCTCCTTCTTTCATTCATATATATATATATATATATATATATATATATATATATATATATATATATATATATATATATATATATATATTATTTATCTACATATGTATATATTTCATCCTTCCGGAATTGTCAGTGTAGAGATAATTATTCAAACCGGTCACAGGATTCGAACTCCCGGAACAAGAGTCATGTTTTTAACTTGGATTCCGATGTCTTAACCCTTGCGGCCACCATGAACAACTACATAAATCGGTGAGAGTTTAAACCTATTGTACTGAGCTGGCGCGATAGTCAAAAATAGTAACTCTGTGTGTGTATGTGTCCGCCTGATCTTTGTGTCTTATGTTCACCCAAACCGCTGGATAGAATTGCTTTAAAATTGGTATGTGGACTACTGATCTCTCAGTGAAGGTCATAGGCTATATAAGAAATATATCACTTCAACGTTCGGCACAATCCCCCCACTGCAAACTGTTTTCACTTAGATTCAAATAAAATTTAAACCATAGGTAAATGACCAAAAATGATGTCTATTCCCAAAATTTCAGCAAATTCTGATGGTATTAAGATGGTCCTCGGGGACACACATACTCCACTGAAAACTGTTTTCCCTTTGATTTACATGTAATATATATATATATATAATAAATGAGAAGACAACTCTGGCTGTGCATATCTGTCCTTAAAAACGAAGACAGACTAGTGTACTTTCAATATAATTGTATTCACATGCACAATTTGCATGTGAACATGATGGAAGTATTTTTGCGTCTCTAGCTGCCCCTTAAAGAAGCTAATGACCATTTTAAAACATGTTACACAATGAAATTAATCTATTTATTGTTCCCCCGACTTATGTTTTGAGGCATGTCTGTCCGTCCGTCCGTCCATCCGGAATTTTCTCCGCAACCATACATTGAATTTCTCTGAAATTTTGCATGAAGTTGTAACTTTGGTCAGGTTAGAAAGTGACATTCTCCGATTTTTAAAAAAAAAAATCTGGTTAGCCCCCCAGGAGATTAATAGGTCCCGAAATGACAAAAAATGACATTTTTTGCCCCATCACTTTTCATCCATCCATTCAATTTCTCTGAAACTTGGCCAAAATATGGAGGCAATTGTTCCTAATAGAAAATAAGTATCGCTGACCTTGGAAAAAATCTGGTTCGCGCTCCCAGGGGGTGAAAATCCCCCAAAATGGCAAAAAATGACTCTTTTCTCCCATAACGTTTGATCCATCCATTCAATTTTTCTGAAACTTTGCCAAAATGTAGAGGCAATTGTTCTGGATATAAAATGAGCATCCTTGATCTCAGAAAAATTCTGGCTCACGCCCCCAGGAGGTCAAAGGGGGGGGGGAAATGCCCCAAATTGCCCAAATTTATTGCATTTTACACTTGCCACATCGAGTCACATACAGAGGGGGACCACGCACGTGCGGCTTGTTAGCGTTAGTTTAAGAATAGTAACATATATCTGAATAGCTCGGTGAGTAAGATATCTAGCTGACAACATCAAGGTTGCTGTTAACGTAAACTCTCCCTACCATGATGTTGCATATGATGCTATCCCACATTCTAACCTGGGCAACAACGGGTAGCTCTGCTAGTATATATATATACATATATATATATATATATATATATATATATATTCTTTGTAGTACAAAACTGGCATGAAAGAGACAATATTTATTATTCATGATCATTATTATTTTGTTCGAGGCAATGGTGAAAAAAAAATCAGATTTGTGGGTGTGTCTTGTGTAGTTTTTTACTTTTAACTGGACACACAGACAGATAACTACTTTATATAATATATGTAACAAAGTATAAATAATACAATGGTAATGAAACAGAATTAAATATTGATATTGAATTCTAGATAGAGGGTTGTGGGGATCAGTGGCGTACAGAGGGGAACCAATGGGGCGGTGATCCCAGGCATCCAATAATAGTCGACAAAGAGGAAAAAAACTGCCAAATCGTTGATTTTGCTGTCCCAGCAGTTCACATGTAATCGCCGAAAAGAAGTAGGATCTTATTTTGGAGGGAGGGGGCGTGGAGAGTATTTAGCTACTTTTAAATGTAGATATAATTTTCTTTTTAATTTGATAAACTCCTCAAGAGGACAGAAAAACAAAACAAATACATGGAACTTGCCAAAGAACTGAAAGGAATATGGGACATAAAGAAAGTCAACATAATACCAATAATTGTAGGAACACTAGGAGCAATCCCGAAAAACCTGGGGAAAAAAGACTAGGAGAAATTGAAATCAAATTGATTGAGACCATAAAATGATAAAAACAGACGAAATCTTTGAATCCTTGAATGCGAAAACCAACATCAACTACGAATGCTAACCAGCCACACGTAAGTTGAAATTGAAGAAGAAAAAACAAAAAAACATAGAAAGAGCATCACACGAGCCCAAGAGAACTGAAACTGCCAGAAATCCCATAAACTACACCCTCCCCCACCCAACACGGAACGTGGTGAATGCAAGTTACATCACACAAACCACCTTATTTTCATTTTCTTTCTTTTCATCCCTATTTATTGCTTCTCCACAAGGGCTGGATGTGACCCGAGGTCGGTTTTAATGCGAGAGTTAATCCAGCTCCCTAGAAAGGGGCACTCTGGATTGGGATAAAAATGAAACAATTGCCCCAATTACTCCTTCTCTGATCGAGAACAGAACAGATACTACGCTTTAAATTATTTATTTGCCAAAAGAATATGATTATACAATTTTAACATATTAGACACAAGACCCTCAAAAGTGTGGGGAGTGGGGAACATCTCTTGTCCATCTTACTCTTAACTGCTGCCACATCTGGGGAGGTACCGCTCAAAGCATTCTTCGTTACCTAAACAGAGTTCAAAATTGACATCAAAATTTAGTGGTGGGATAATCTCTTCTGTTCCTTAAAGACCTTTTCTCACAGATGACGCGTTGCTAGTTTCTCTCTACTCTATCGTTATTTTCATGAAGGGTGCTCGACTGAGCTCCAATCTCTGGTTCCATCTTGTAAGACATTCACAGCAAGAACTCGTTTTTTTTAACGTAGCTAGAAAAATAAACTTTTCTTTTTTCCTTCTTGTGCCTAGCGTCAGGCAGAATTTTCATGAACACATTTTTTTCCGCAAGGTGTTCCGGTCTGTGGAACACGTTACCATGAGACTGCTTCCCTGCAGACTACAACATGGTCATCTTCAAATCCAATGTCAACAGATTCTTGTCATAAACAGTTCCCATAAGTAAACAAACTTAGTTCATTCCAATTATCATTCTCAATCCTCTCATAATATTCTTCATCTTTTAACTAACAATCATTCCATCTCATTAATCTTTATCCTCGAGTGGCTTTTAAGTGGTGACTCATTAGTAAAAAAAAAATTAGCAGTCACCACAATAGCAATCACCATTAGTAGTGACCGCAATACAACATTTACTCTTTGAGCCTGGCCAGCTTCTAGTCTTTCTTCTCTGCATGACCTTTGCCCATCTTTGCTCTCCATTCTTTTAAGAATATGTTGATTCATATTATAGACTAGAATACCCGAATTCCCCAAACAGAACAGTTTCCCACCACTTTTATGTCCTCTTACGAAGATTAAAATAAAGATATAAACATACTAAACCTTATATCTAGAATCCTTATTCCAATTTTGATCAAAATCCATTACATAATTTTTATTCTAAAAATGTCCAAAATTTAAGGCTTAAAGCTTTGGGGTCTTACAGAAGAAATTGAAATTCAAGGAATCTTGTTTAATTAGTGCAAATCTGATTTGAATTTTCAAATGGAAGGTTGTGTCCATATCATGCCCCATAAAAACCCTTTTAAAGGGTTTTTATGGGACATACGCCAAAGTAACTGAAATTTAGGGAATATTTATTAATTGATGTCTAATACCTATTGTTACAGTTTCACAAAAATCAGAGGTATCTGTATTTTCAGGTAGGACTTTCACTCCCTCTTTGCCCCCTTTCCATAAAACTAAATTAAATTAAATATATCTCACATTTCGACCCTTTATGCCTAGCAGCTGTATTTCAAAATTCATAATGATATGTTACTTAGTTTAGGAGTGAATCCTATACATACAAATATATAAACATATACACATACTTAACTTTATATAAATTGAGATTACTGGCACAACAGTGAAATACTGGCACATTCTGCCATTAGGATCTGGCTTGCTCAGGGATCGGAGTCTTTTATCTGAATGAGGTATGGTTCTTCGATCCTAGAATGCCACCCCCAGGTATTACTTCCTCCTTCTCGAGAGAGGTTAGTTTCTTGCCGGTTTTCCGAGGTGCTCCTCATGGGGAATACCGACGGGTTCAATCACGGTAAATTTTAGCTGAATTCCCTTCACCCCATTAAACTGACTTCATGCCTGACTGGAGTGGAGAGTGAGTAAACGTTTAAAACTTTTATTAAACCCAAACAAAGTATATTGCCACTGAAGCATAAGCGGCTACTGTGGTAGGGGCCAGATTTATAGGGGGCAACTTGTGTGGAGAATTGAGCCGAAAGATGTTTGTTCACATTACATTTAAATTTTTGCATGTTGGTACTGCCTGAAAATCCGGAGCAGGAAGGGAATTACAAAGGTAAGTGATCTGAGGAAAGAAGTTACAGTGAAGAGGTGTGATTTAGCAGCTAGTCGGGCGGAACGGGGGTATTTACGTTGAGGGGGTACAAATGCAGTAAGTTCATCTGAGAACATTCCATTGAAGTGCTTACAAAAAAGGTACAGGGATGTAGCTCATGGTGATGAGACAGGGGATGAAACTAGGCAGACAGTGCGGGACCTATTAAGTTAGAAATTATTTTTGCACTCTGTTAATGAGAGGCTAGTGGTTGGTGCACCAGCCCAGATGTGGCAACAATACTCCATGCACAGGCGAATGGTGAACAGTGCTCTTGCTCTTCAATCGGAGTGAAGTAGGGTTCTGCTTGGTCTTAGGAGGCCGTTCTCCCAGGCATTACTTCCTTCTTCTCGACGGTCGCTTTAGGCACTCCTACTGGGGAATGTTGATGGATCTGATCACAGCCAATTTTGCACCGATCCAATATGTCCCCTATTTGGTGGATCTGGATTCGCCACTAGAAACTGACGCTATCTATCTCTCTTTTTATCTCGCTTTCTTTCTCTCTATCTCTTTTTTTCTCTCGCTTTCTCTCTCTTTTTCTCTCTCTCTCTCTCTCTTTCTCTCTCTTTCTTTTTTCTTCTCTTTCTTTTTCTCTCTCTTTCTATCTCTCTAATTCTGTATTACGAACATTATTTCACTCTTTACTTTCTTATGATATTACCCATTAATCTCTATATATTTCGACGCATCATCTCTCTCTCTCTTTGTGATTATACGCCCCCCCTCTCTCTCTCTCTGGAAGCCTCTCTTTATTCTCTTATAGACTTACACCCTCTCTATATCCCAACACGCTTCCTCTCTATGTCATTACTCTCTCTATCTACCTCTCTCTCTCTCTATCTTTCTGTATTATTCTTTACTTTCTTATGATATTACCCATATCTCTCTCGGCACATCCTCTCTCTCTCTATGTATTTCATATTTCTCTATTTCATTATTAGCTCTCTCTCTCTCTCTCTCTCTCTCTCTTGCTCACTCTTCCCCCCTCTCTCTCCCTTTAGAAACCTACCTTTATTCGCTTATATACTTACGTCCTCTCTATATCCCGACACCCCCTTTCTCTTTATGTCAGTATTTTCTCTCTAAAAATCGCATATATACTTACTCCTTCTCTATATCCCAACTATCCTCTCAATCTATGTCATTATTCTCTCTGTCTCTCTCTATCTCTGTCTCTCTCTAATACACTTTCTCTTTCTGTCACTCTCTCTCTCTTTCCCTCTCTTTCTCTCTCACTTTAAAGGTCGCTTATATACTTACTCCCTCTCTATCTCATTATTTTCTCTCTCTCTTTCTGTCATGCTACCTTTTTCTCACACATTCTCTCTCTCTTTCTGCCTTTGTAGCTCTCTATCTCTTTCTATCTCTCTTTCTGTCACTCTCTCTTTCTCTCACACATTCTATCTCTTTCTGTCTCTGTCCCCCCTCTCTCTGTCTCTAAAAACTGTTTATATACTTACTCCCTCTCTATATCCCAATACATCCTCTCGCCCTATGTCATTATTCTCTCTCTCGCTTTTTCTGTCACTCTCTCTCTCTTTCACACACACGCTTATATACCTACTCTCTCTCTCTCTCTTTCTCTCTCTCTCTCTCTATATATATCATTATTCTCTCTGTCTCTTTCACATACACAC
Organism: Sepiola atlantica; assembly: GCA_963556195.1. Classification (NCBI taxonomy): domain Eukaryota; kingdom Metazoa; phylum Mollusca; class Cephalopoda; order Sepiida; family Sepiolidae; genus Sepiola; species Sepiola atlantica. The sequence goes on from OY744519.1 coordinate 169,486,672, forward strand.
ATACTCTCTCTAACTCTCTCTCTCTTATTCTCCTTTTTTCTCATACACACACGCTCTCTCTTAGTCTCTCTCTCTCTCTATCTATCTATCTCTCTCTCTCTTGAAGCCCCTCTTTATTCTAGTCTTTATTCCTCTCTCGCTTTAACTCCTCCCCCTATTTCTAATCGTAATAGGCGTTAGTCATCTTTCTCATTTGTCAATCAATAACTCCTCTCTTTAAAAATACAAATAATACCCCTCTCTTATATTTTCTATATTAAACCATCAATCTCACACTTGCTCTCCTACCCCCCTCTCTCTATATATACATATAGAGAGTATAATATAAACCCTCTCTCTCTTTGTCTGATCGCTTTATCCCCTCCTCCTCCTCCTCCTCCTCCCTACGTTTTTCTTTCTTTCAAGTATTATCTTTGGTTTGCTTTGATCTTTCGCCTTAAAAACACAATACAGAACCACTCTCCTTACAACAATAGTCAATCCATCGCTCTCACGCTTACTCGCTTTCCCCCTCCCTATACATCTATCACTCTCCCTCTCTTTGTTATTCCTTCTCTCACTCAAAACTCTTGTCGCCGTTTTGACAAACGTTACAAAACGCGACCCTCTACTCTCTCGCACAATCACCATTGTACACCCCCTCGGTATAAACGTTACGCATTTCTCTATTCCCTCCCTTATATGTTGTACTTTATCTCACGCTTACTCTCTCCACCCTCTCTCTCTTTCTGCTTCAGTTATGATCCTATCAGCTTCAACCCTCTCAGTCTATATATTACATCGACTCGCACTCTCTTTATAAACCACTTACTCTCTGCACGGGTTTATACCCCTCTCTATATATCTGTATACACCTCTCCTCAGCCGTGTACTCTATTTACTTAGCGGGCCGTAAGACCACGTGCTAAACAGACAGGGTAGGAGGAGACTCTCTAACAGTATTACCGAGGCAGCGTTAGCTCAAGCTGCTCTCTAATAATTAACTATATATATATAAAAATGTATGTATAGATATATATAATATATATGTAGTGAAATAATAGTGTTGTTGTCGTACCCCTCCCCTCCCCCCTCCAGAGACCCTGCTAGTGAAAATTGGGATCACTACGGCCTTTTTTAGCCCATTATTCGAAATCCCGCTCGGCCTTTTATGTTTACAATAATGGACCAGAATAATCAAGTAAGTCAAAACCTTGTCAATAACACGCTTTCTGTGGTTATAAGAGCCATCGATAACTGGGGGATCAGTTTTTAATGACTATTATTAACAAAATTGATCCCCCAGTTTTAGGCCGCAGCTCAAATATGATTTTGCGTACTGAGTGGTTTTTCGCTCAAGCCGGTTGAAATTGTGTTTTTGTGTATATTCGTCATCATCATACAAAACGAATATATATATAAAATTAATTCTTCTTTCTTTGTCCTTATTTATGTACCTATATACATATTTAAATATTAAATTCAACTTTATTAATAAAATCTACCAATTTATATAAAAAAAAATGGATTTTAATTTTGAACGTTGGACAACATGTGTCATACTGACTGTTGATGTTTTGTAGATCGAAAGAAAGGGAAAAGTGGGGGTCCGATTTGTAATTTCTTTTAAGTTATAAAATGACCCCCCAGTTTGTAACCACCCAGAAGTGCGTTGTGTCGTGGCCACCGAGGGTAGTAACTCTCGGTGGCCACGGTTGTGTTCGATCTGTTTATATTAGGAAAAAATGAATAATAAATTTAACAATTTATTCCAATTTTTATCTTTAAATAATAATTACAAATTTTAATGTTTATGATTAAATTTTATATATTTAAGCGGATATTTCGTTTAAAGTAAATAATAAAAAAATTGAGTTGAGCCAGTGATGTAAGGTTTGAGAGGCGCTCAATTTCATTTTGAATTTTTTTTTTAATTAAATTACTTTTATTTATTTTTACTTATTTTAGGAAAAACGAACTCCTATTTAAGAATGTATTTAAAATATATAAATATTAAAAAAGAAAAAGAAAACAATAACTATTTTCTCTCCCTCATCAGCCAAATTACTTATTTATTTTATAGTTTTTAACCCTAGCTCTAACCCTAAAACCATCTTTTCTTTTTTCCTCAACCAAATTACTTATTGTTTATTTACATATTTTTTATGTTTACCCGACTCCTAACAAAAACGGTCACCATGGTAGATTTACGGGGTTACCTTTCATTAAGGTATTTTGGTTACTTTCACAGAATTTGAACCGAACTATTTGTTGTTTTTTGTTACGGACCGTGCTATTTTCTTTTTTATTATTATTTCAGATAGGATTTTCAAGTTAAATTAAATTTTTACGGTATCAAAGTCCCCCTCCTATGTTAAGAATGTGTTTCTAAATAATAACGTTATTATTTCAGCATGGCCCGTAAATTGCAGAAGTACCTGTTTGTTTGTTTTTTAAATTTTCATCCTAAACTAATCCTAACCTAAGTTTTAGGTTTAGTTCGGCAAAAGTCGGTTTGCTTAGGTTCAAATTCTTAGCACTGGTAACCTTTTTAAGAGTCCAGGCATTTTTTTTTTTTTCATATTTTTTGTTCAGTTTGGCCTTCTATCTAAAAATCAGATCGAAGTATGGTTGCACTCTATCCTAGGAGGCCATTCTCCCATGCATTACCCCTTCGTTCTGGAGAGGTGAGTCGTTTATTATTGCCGACCGCCTGATGCCCCACGCCCCATCCCACCTGGGGAATGCCGACTGGTCCGATCCAATCTATTTTTAGAACCGCCCTTTTAAAGGGGAGCTGGATTCCCCACATAAAAAAGAAACTGGCGTCATGTCACATCCAGTTTTTTGTCGAAAAGTAGGGTCACTAACCCAACTTATTTTCACCCTTTCATGTTAACGGTTACAGGCGCGGACTGTGGGCTCGGTGCAGCACTTGGTAAAGTTACAGTATAGTTAACAGCCGATAAATGGAAAAAAAATGTTTTTTTTAATTACAACTAATAACTTTTACCAAACGCATTCAAATTAAATTTATAAATATGATGTTGGATTAAAATTAGGTAACCGCTAATCTTCGGGGTTACTCGTATTGAACCGCTAATCCTAGGGATTACCTTATATTGTTTTTGTTTTTGTTTAAATCTTTAAGTCCCCTTTTGGCGCTTGTTCGTTATTCACAACCACCACCTGTTTTCACCTTTTTTCTGTATACAATTACCGATCATGTCACTAGAGAATTCTCGTTTTTGTTGTTGTTCAAGGTATTTGATTTTAGAGGGGAGATCAGTTTTCTATATAGATTTAACGTAAACTGATCACCCACTTTATGACAATCGACATTTTTTTGTATGAAAAAAAGTAACTAAATGTAAAAATATTTTTAATTTTTTTACAAGGGTCACACTTATTAGGTTTTTTTTTACAATAGTAAATTAACAAATTGGGTAGAATTCGCGAATCTGTTGAAAAAGAAATTCTTTTAAATTTGTATAAAATATTTTAGATTTTAGAGTGGGGGATCGCTTTCCTGTATAAATTTGACGTAAAATGATCACCCACTTTCTGACTATCACCAACTTGACCAATTTTTTTTTACTGTGTACACTTCGTTTTAGTATCCCCCCCCCCATTGTTGCTTTAAAAAGTTCAGGCATCGCCCGTAGAGACTATACAAGCCAGATTGGAGCATTAACGGGCTACGCGCGTTCTCCAGTGCCTGTTGCATGGGCAAACTAGTGCGTACGGGGTTCATTTGGGCATCGTTTCTGGTGTTGCTCGAATGTGGAGACAAAGGCATGATCAGAGCGCATACATTCAGATGGCGTGTTTCCAAATCACACACAAAACAATTTGTTTTAATGAATTCACTACTTTACAGAAATTGTTTTAGTGAATTCACTACTTTATAAATTGTTGAGCCAACAATTAAAAAAATTATTATATCACTTGCACTTTGAAATTGTAGAAATTAAAAAAAAAAAAGGAAGAAAGAAAAGGCCGGTGAAAAAGCCCCCCCCCCCCCCCCCCCCAAAAAAAAATGTTACTCTTGACAAAAGAAATAAATTAAAAATTGGTTGCACATTTTTTTTTCTACATTAAGTTTCCGAAAATCGGTGATGGCTTAGAAATGGGTGATCATTTTACGTAAAATGTATATAGAAAAATTATCCCCCACTCTAAAATTTAAAATTTTAAAATAAACAAAAAACAAAACGGAAATCACTATCGACATGCTCGGTAAGCGTACACATCAAAACAAAACAAAATTCGTCAAATTATTGATGGTCATGAAGTTGTGTGATCAGTTTAGGTTAAATTTATATAGGAAACTGATCCCCCCTTCTAAAATCTAAAATATTTGAGAAAAGATCTCTCCCAAAACGGAATTCTCTGATAGGTAATTATACAAAACAAAGGTTTGGTCCGTAAAAAAGATAAAAACAAGTGATGGTGGTAAATCGTCCCCTCCCCCCACCTTTTTATATATTTTTAGTTTTAAAAATCTTTTATCAGTACTTACTTACTGTTATTTAATAGCTGTATTTACCCGGCGTTGCCTGGGTGAAGACATATTGTCGGGTGAAGGGTTTAGAGAAGGAAAAAATATAGTCATGTTTAGTTGTTTTTTAATAGGGTTGTTAAAAATTCGTTTTCGTTTTTTTTTATTTTGGCGCTATTATTGTAGATTGACACCCCAGCTACCCCCTCCTCTCCTCCAAAAAGATAAGCACCCTGAAAAACTTGATACAAAGAAGAAAAATATAAACAAAAAAAAAAGAAAAAAAAACAATTATTTTAGAATTTAGAGTGGGAGGTCAGTTTCGCATATAAATTTAACGTAAAATGAACCCCCACATTTCCGGGCCATTCTAGCGTTTTAAGGGCGATTAACCAATTTCTTTCTGCTATGGGAAATAAATTCTGTTTATTTTTTTTTGGGGGGGGGGGGGCGATATACGTTTTTAGGCGATTATTTGTGGTTTTACAACCTTGACTATAGGAGTTCAGGTTATCGGTAAAAAAGAATTAGTTAATCACCATAAAAAGTTAGAATGGTCCGGAAATGGGTGATCATTGTACGTTAAATTTATATACGAAACTGATCTTCCACTCTAAATTCTAAATTATATTTTTTTCTTTTCGTCAGGTTTTGGAGTTTTCACATTTTTGGATGGGTGGGTGGATTTAACCGAGGGTGTTAATTTACAAATTTACCGGGGTTTTATTTTTGGGGGCGGGGATATTATTGGAGCTTTAACCCCCCCCCTCCCTAAGTTCTTACTTTTTTAACCGATTGCATGTAAACAACCTGAAAAAGTTGGCGGTTAAAAGAATAAAACTAAAAAAAAACACTTTGTTTTAGAGTTAGGGTGGGATCATTTTCGCATATAAATTTAGCATAAAATGATCACTCCCTTCCGAACCAGATAGTGTTTTTGTAACCATTTTTTTCTTGGACTTTTGGCTAGGAGCAAAGTGTACTATCTGTTCTGATGCTGCACTTCATCTTTTCTGTGCTCGGTCAGTGAGGGAGAAGTCCTAGATTGAGGGAGCTGGATTTTCCCTACATTAAAAACCGACCTTGTGTTTAACTATGCTTTCGTGGGGAAGCGAATAAAAAGGGGCATGTAACCATTTAAAAAAAAAAAAATTTTTTTTAATCTTAGCCATTTTCTTAATTTCTGAGAGCAGTAACTGGTAACTATTTCTTTTTCCCGCTAAAAAAATTACATTAAATCATTAAATAATTCATACAAATACTTCTTTGTGTTTTTCTTACGAACTCATGTTATGAATGAATAGTGGGCATGTCTATAAAACCGCGATGTTTCGTCAGAATTACTGCCCATTCAGCCCCAAATCTATTAATTTGAAGGCTGCCGCGTAACTGCCCCCCCCCCCTCCCCCCGTTACACACTTTCCTGTGCTAGCCTTAACGAGCCATGCCTTTTTGTTTTGGTTTTCCCGTATGTTTAATCCTGGATCAATCATGTATTTAAAAATAAAATTTGGTTATATCCTTAAAACACTATCTGATCCGGAAGTAGGTGATCATTTTACATTAAATTTATATGCAACTATAATATCTCAATATTTTAAATGTTTTTTTTTTTTTAATTTCATGTTACCACCAACTTTTTCAGACTGTTTACATGTAATCGCCTAAAAAAAGTAAAATCTCGTTTTGGGGGATAGAAGGAAAGATGGATTAGCATAGCGTGCACGGCTCCAGGTTTACTGTTTTTTTTTTTTTTCTAATAGAATAATATAACTTTGGAACAAATTGTATAACTTATGTTAAAAATAGCTCTGATATAAATAATTTTAAGAATAAACTGGGTTAATTAAAAAATAATGGTAAAAATTGAATCAATATTTTACTATTTACTTGCCTCCTCACGAGGGCAGAATTAGATGCGAGGTCGGTTTTTAATGTGGAGAAAATCCAGCTCCTCAAAAGGGTCACTTTGGATTGGGACAAAAGTTAAAACTGTTTCAGTCTAGAAGGATTTCTCCTTCACTGACGGAGGACAGAAACGATGAAGTGTAGTATCAGAACCGATACTACACTTTGCATTATTTATTTGCAGAAAAAAACCCCAAAAACGTTGCTCCTAGCCAAAAAGCCTGTCCAATGAAATATTTAGAATTTGATCTGTATATATTCGGTACTTTTATAGAATCACTCCCGTCTTCAAATCGGTTAGAGTTAGTTATTACGTCATAATCGGTTTTCAATACTAAAATCGTTCTCAGGGCACTCGAAAAACTAATAAAACCACAAAAAAAAAAACCCACCTGATTGGAGAGGGGAGTGATTCTATAAAATTATCTATATATTCATATATATTCTTTATGATTATTTTTGGTGGTGCTTCTACAGAATTTGAACCTAACCAAACCGACTTTTGCCTAATTAAACCTAAAACTTAGATTAAAGTTCGGTTCAAATTCTGTAGAAGTACCTCTTTGTTTTAGTGAGTATTCAAAATGTGTTGTTGAGTGAATCAGACCTCTGCAGAACCACAAAGATCGTGCCTCAAGGTTGTCCCGTCTGCATGAAGTTCTCTTAGTTAGTCTTGGCTATTTGCTAGACCTTCAAGATTGCAGGATTTTACTCCCAACACTTAGAACAGTAAGGCTCAGCGGTTGCATACGAAGTTGGGGAAGGTTTGACTAAGAACACATAAAGGAATGCCGGTGGCATATGTGCAGAAACAACAGTGTTTTCCTAAATCAATTAATTAGGGGTTCCATGCCTGACAGGTCCTTGCTTCATATGCGTAGAGGCAACACTTCGTAATGTTTTTTGTTTTCTTGATTTAATTTTTTTGTTTAAAAGATTTTTGTTTGTTTTAATTTACTTATTGTTTGAAATTTAAAAAAAATATTCTGGATTTTTCGGACTATACAAGACGCACCTGTTTGAGGTTACCTCAGCTGAAACGTTATGAGAGTAATAGTCCACATCTCAAAAATTGTGAAACTTAGTTTTTTTGCTTTATTTAATTTTATTGTTATTTATTTTTATTTGTTTATTTCTTTTATGCCTCCTTGGGCATCTCGGTCGACAGTAAAACACTATGCAAAAAAAAAAAAAAAAACAAGAAGAAAAAAAGGTACACCATCCCATTACAACATTTTATTAAAATGACAGAAAAGAAAGAACAAAAAAAACACCCATGTCACTAAAATGTGCAAGTTCAAGCGATATCTAAAAACCACACGTTAAAAATAACAAAGGAAAAATCGGTTAAAAACAAGAAAAACTATTTAAGATTCTAAAGGTATTCAGCAAAAATATATGCCCAACATGTCCGATTTAGTTAAACTAGTTTCCATTGCTAACATAGGCTAAGGGCACTTTCTACCAGTTATCTAACGGAACTTCCATGAACAGAGTTTCTTTCCAAAACCTTCCCATTTGTCGAACACGTTATTTATTCACGGGAATGTTTCCCTGTAGACTACAACATGGTCGATTTCAAATCCAATGTGTATGAAAAACAGAAATGAAAAACGTTCGTTGATCTGAACAAAACGGGTCAAATCCTCGGTTTTTTTTTTTTAATTTCTTGTGTTTAATTGTTTTTCCTTTCTGTCTTTCATACATTCTATCTCCGCGACTTTTCATTTTATGATATATCATGCATTTTAAGCCGAATATTTAGTCATCCTGTGAATAATCCTAGTTTTCAATCCTTTCATAGTGCTATTCCATCATCCCATTGAACATCTCACTAATTCTTATCTTCGAGTGGCTTTTGGCCTTGGTAAGTGGTGAACAATTAGTATAAACAAAAAAACAAAAAAACAATCAATTCTTGATGCAGGTTCGAGTCTTTGAGGTGGTTCGTCATTTTTCTCCAATGTAAATTTGCATTTGGTTTTCAGGGTACAAGTGGTTAAAGGTGTAATTCAGCTTTAATGATCACTAAAATTTTACAAAATCGCCAACCAGCAACTTAAAAAAAACAAAAACACAAACAGTGAGAGACTTTTTATTTTTGCCACCCAGACTTAGGAGAAGGTCTGGTGTTTGTTTTTTGCTTTTTTATTACTTTTAAAATTGAAATTTTTTATACTAAAGTTTGATCAAGAACATTAACTATACAATCGATTTTTCACGAACATGGTGGATTGAAATCTGATTTTGATATCGATTCAAACAAGAATAAGATTTTATTTTAACGTATAAAAAAACATGTGACCTTCCTTAACCTTACCACTAACCCTAAGTCCGGGTGGAATACGAAAATTAAATTAAAAATAAAAAGTTGGAAAAGGTGTGCACGCCATGAGTGTAACAGGACTGTTAAAACTTAATTTATAATTTATGGAATCGTTAAAGTTCCATTATTTGCCCATGTTAAATAGAAGTGTGTGAAGAAATCACCTTGAATTTGTTCAAAGATACATATATATATATACATACAAACTAACAGGGGCATCCGGCATTGCTCGATAAGTATGAAAAACCCTGTGTACTCCAGCTCTGAACAACATATTACTTACTGATACGTGTAGCGGCTATCACCTTGGTCATGTTGAGCCGGCTTCCTCCCGATCAAGTACAGCATCTCTGACCGTCGCGACGCACTTTTGCCAAATCTAAACTAAGTCACATGATATGATCAGCCAATCCTGATTCCAGAGTCAAAATCAAACAACTTGTGGGCCTGATAGTACTGTACGGTCACCTTTGATTGTCGTCGCCCAGGTCTTCAACTGCCCACTAGCATATTTGAGCCAACCAAGTAGAGAAAAGGGGATACCATCATATTGCCATATTTATTTAATTTTTTAAGTTATAAAATCAAGGAAACCGTTGTTGTTGTTAAAACACCGTTCGTGCTGGTCGGGTTCAGTCGACTTCTTCCTGGCCTGCACTATATCTCGAATTATGGCGGCAACGCACGGCGGTCCTGAGCAAGGCTAGCCACTTGCGATTCCATCATCGAAGGCCGACCACCTGTGGACCTGAGAGTTCAGTAAAGTCCTCTTTGATGGTTGCTGTTACCCAGGTCCTCAGCTGACATGCTTGCACCACCAAAACAGTGGGTTAGGGAGGATTACATTGTGAACTAGCTCTCCCTCTGGACGACGAGCCGCATGTTGAAACCATCAAAGGACAGATTGCAGAAACTTAAGACTTAGGTGTCGGCAGAGAACAGCAGTCTGGACGCAATCAGCTCACCAGCAATGCAAGATTTGGCGGAGCCAGTCATTGTCAAAGACTTCCAACCTCCGCCGATCAGTCAAACAAGACGTTGTCTTTGGTGTTTATTAATGTCAAGCACGAATGCAGACCTCTTGATATTATTGTAAAAGAAACAAAACAAGACTTAATACAAAATTAATGTCACCTTGGAATTCCTTGTAAAATTTTACTCAAAAGGTTGTTTTGATCTTGATCTTGTTTGTAAAGACAGCTTTAATGTTAAAGTAAGCGTACATTAGGTTTCTGTACCGAGTCCATTGCTTTACCTTTGATTTGTGTCTTAGTAGAGTTGTCAGTGGACTTTCATATGGGTTGTCCAGAAGAGATGGTGTATTTTAGTCACCTCTTCTCCAGGAGGTTAGACACAAGGTCAGGTGTGTTTTTGAAAAGCTAGCACACTGGGATTAGCGCGCTCTGGCATGAGCAGCCTGTCTGCATTCCCCAGTAGGGTCGCCTCAGGCGATTAACAATAAACTAACCTCTTTTCAAATAAAAGGTAATGCCTGGGAAGGTCGACCTCCCGACACTGAACAGAACCCTACCTCGGTCCAACAGCAACAAAGTCACTGTTGGACTGATGTCGAAGACGCATCCCCGAACACACCTACTCAAGCTGTGTCAGAATGCTGCATGCTGGTGATTTAGTACTTGCCTGTGAAACAATGTATGGTCTACTTGTTAAGTTAACGATTTTGGAGGTATGCTATGGAAATGTATGTTACTAAGACCCAAGTGATAAGTGCTTGTAGTGCTGGAAAGTCCCAGAAAGAGGAAAGTTCCCCTGCTCAGTTTGTGGAAAGGAAGTCAGGTGCAACTCAATTTTTTGTGAGCATTGGGTACACAAGAAGTACAGTAGAATTACTGGTAGGTTGAGAGATGATAACTAGTTTGTGTGTTAATTTGCTTTTGACACCTGAGGATGATTCGACGAAGAATCGAAAACGTTTGTGAAACTTATGGAACATTTATTAAAACTTTTGATTTTAATACAAAAAAGACCAGAAAAATTGAAAAAATAAAAAAGGGTGTAATTAAACAGACGAATTCTGGTATTTTTAACAATGTTTGCATATATATATATATATATATATATATATATATATATATAAACAGGGATTTTAACGTAATGTACTTACTATCAAAACATAAGTAAAAAGAAATGCAAAAAAAAAAAAAATTGACTGAAGCTGAATTAATAAACGTTTCTTTTCCTTAAAGCTTTTTTCTTATATATTTTAATCACGCAAAATATATGCTAAAATATTCCTCAGTTTTGGGTTTGAGTTATGTTTGAAAAAAATTCTTATTTTAATTGTTCTAATTAGCCGCAATTACAAAACATGGGAAGAAGTGATAAAGATGGATTTGAGAGAAAGAGAGACAAATAAAGACCTGGCCAGATATAGTTAGCTTGGAAGTCTATTTTTAGAAGCCGTGTAACACATTCCAGCATGTAAAACAGACATTGAACCATATATGATGATGACGATGATTGCAATTAACTCACCAAGTGACCCATCACTTTCTAAGTTCCTATCTATCACTCTCACCCTCTCTCATTGTATGGTGTTTGACTACCCCCTCCCCCTCCACTTTTATTTTATACGGTATCTGTTACTCTCGCTTCCATTTCTCTCTCTAATAACAGTCGAAGGTAATAAAGAAAGGAAAGAAAAGATTGGAATAGTCCATTATAAACAAAAGGGAATATCACCACAGGCAATAGTACTATTTAATCCGTAGTCGGAGATGAATAAGACAAAGAAGGGGGGGGGGTATATAGTGAGTAGAAATAAACTAACCTTGGATTCTCTTTTTCTTTTTTTTAAATATTTAACTGGCTTTGCAAACTCACTTTTCCTGATTCAAACAATCTAACCCGAGCTCAATGGGTGATCCAACGGGTCACTTTTTTTTTTTTTACGTTTATTTATAAAATCCAAACCAACTGTGATATTGATGCCTTTTTATAGCCCTATTTTTTCTTATTTTTAAACAATACTAAGTGAAAAAAAAACAATTCCTTAAGAAAAAAAAAAATCTCAAAATAAAAATTGTTCGACATATTTATTCTTGTCCGATATACCAAGATCGATACAGATTGATAATAGCTATCGATTGATATGATTGCTTTTTTATTGGTTATTTTTTTTTTATAGATTTCGATCTGAATGGTTATTTCTATATAACTGGAATTGAACGATATAGATTTATCAGCCTGTCTATCAATTTTAAAACTACCTACCTGTTCAGTTGTATCAACTATTATTTCCTATTTCTATGCACTCTAAAAGAATAATACCCATCAAGAATTACAGCGTCCTCGATTTACACAAAGGAATGGTATGTTTTAAATTAGGATATTATATAGGATTAAATTACAGTTTAGTGACTCCCCTCCCCAAAATACATTCACACATTGTGCCCAGATTGGCAAATTCAAATTTATTGACATAATTTAAAAAAAATAAATTTTTTAATGGAAGTTGCTCAAGATAAGGCATGAAGTCAAATGATGTAAGGAGCTAAAAAGATGATTACGGCAAAGACAGGAGATGCCTATTGACCTTAGTTTTGAAAAGACTAAGGCTATATGTAGGAGGAAAACAGTCAGAAGGAAGAGGGTTCCACAAGCCTGCTGTTCTTGAAAAAAAGCTACTAGAATAGGAAGATGTATTATAACGAGGTACCTTAACAGCAAATTGATGAAGACAACTAGACCCAAAAGTCAAACAAGCTGGGACAAAGGAAGCTGGGAATAAATCAGACAGTTTCGAATAACACATGCCATGGATAGCAAAATAAAACAAGCCATGTAAACAAAACATCTATATATCATCTGATTTTTGTCCATGGTCACTTTAAACCTGGATATGGTAAGCATCGCCATTGGCAGACTGTTCTTTAGAGTGGAAACACAGACAGAGAATGCTGCCTATTGAGACGAAAGCAATAGACAGTAAAATAAAACAGAATTTTTAAAATCCTATTTAAAAAATTTTTGTTTTAAATTCAAATTTATTAGGCTGTTAGAATATGTTATTTTATTTCACAGCTCATGTATTAAACATCGGGATATCCCAAACATATCCATCATTAAAACAAAAGGCAAAACCAAAGTTTGGTTGACACATTTATTTACAGTTGACAATTATGAAAGACAAGCAAGGAACCTTATACAAACAATAAAAATATTCAGTTCTTACTCTATCGTTAAGATAGGAACGTTGATTACGGGGATAGGGCGATTCTTCATTTTGTGGGGGTCCCACAGGAGAGGTCCAACAGGGGTGAATTATAAATACTCTGTTCTCTTCCAGGCACAATCAAAGGGAAACAATCAATGATGATCAGAATCGGTGCACCAACAGAATTGGTTCCTTACAAGGCAACAAGCCATATAACAAGATAGAAGATATTTTCATCTATATAGGGTCTGGATGGATGTTTGTTTGTCGGTGGCAATTTTGAATCTGTATATGGTAAGCATCACCACCACCTCCTCTGGCAGGAAAGATGGACAAAGAATGCCGCCTTTCTTCTGTTGAGACACAAGCGATGCTGGTACATCTTCTATGGCTGCTCGCGAGGACCGGAACTTGGATTTAAATTTCCGTTGATGTTTTTAAAAATTTTTTTATGGAAATCGCTCCAGACAAGGAATGAAGCCACTTGATGTAAGGAGCTAAAAAGAATGGATGATTATCGCAAAGATAGGTGTCCATTAACTTTAGTCTTGAAAAGACCGAGGCTATAGGTAGGAGGAAAACAGTCAGCAGGAAGAGAGTTCCACAACCCTGCAGTTCTTGGAAAGAAACTACTGGAATAGGAAGCTGTATTATAATAAGGTATGAAATCAGTGAATTGGTGAAACGTCAAGTCAAACGAACTGGATCAAAAGAAGCATGGAATAAATCAAACAATTCTGCAGGACACATTCCATAATAGTATTTATAGAAAAGACCGAGACTAGCTACATTACATCTGAGAGAGAGAGAGAGGGTGTAGATAAGAAGAAAGGGTTGGGCCAACTAAATTACAGATACGTTGTATGGGTGAATCAAATCCTCTTGCATCCTCTGCCGCTCAAGTGAGCACAGATTTAGTATTTGAAGCCGCAATTTATAAGTAAGCATGAAGAGTCCCATCCTGCTCACCGAATGGATAAAAAAACTAACCATCTTTTGTTTTACCCTAGCTAAGCTAAATTTAAGGGCCAAATTTAAAGGCTAAATTTAAGGGCCAAATAAATAGCCACTTATTTTGCTTAACATTGAGGTATAGTGAAGAGTGTGGCTATTCAACACTATGGTACTGGAAACAGTTCATCTCACAGATAACACATGTTGCACCCCTCCCCGGCTGTTAATTGCACATGTAGCCCCCCCCCCCCGGGCTGTACCCCCCCCCCTCCCCCCGACTATTATACTGATAAAATATTTATGAACAATTATGTAAAATAAAACCAATTGTGTAATAAACCGTGCCATAAACAATGTTGATTTCAGCCATATGTAGACAATGGAGAAGACATGGCTGGATAATCAATATACTTCCAATTGAAGTGTGATTCCTAGGTAGGTTTTATTGCCTGTTGATCGTCTTTTAATATACCTGAATAAACCTGGAATGTCTAGATTTAAAAAAAAAAAAAGAAAAAAAAAGAAAAAAAAAAAGAAGGAAAAGACTTCAATGTCTCTGTATAGATTTGACATTCCTACACTGGGATGGAAAGTTTAAAATATTACTCAAGAGAATTGGGTTATTCGTTTTTTTTATTTTTATTTTTTAATTTTTTAAAAATTTGTTGTTTACTAATGAGTCACCACTGATCAAGGTTAAAAGCTACTCGAGGATATAGGGTTAATGAGATGGATAGATTGTCAGTTAAATGATGATCGAAAACAATAGATGGAATGAACAAAACTTGATGGCAAATGAGGGCGACTTATGAGGTGCATACTAACACTAGACTTGAAGATGACTAAGTTGCAGTCCTCAGGGAAGCAATCCTGTAGCAACGTGTTCCACAGACGGGAAGCTGTTAAAAAGAAACATTGTTCGTGGAAATTCTGTTTGACGCTAGGCACACGGAGGAAGAAATGAAAGTTCTTTGCCATGGTGATAGAAAGACAACTTCTTACTGTGAATGTCTTACAAGGAGGAACCAGAGATTGGAGCTCAGTCGAGCATATTCCATGGAAACAATGATAGTTGTAATTATCATTGCGTCTCTGAAGCCATGTCTGACACCCGAAGGCGATAAGACATTTTAGTAGGTATCCAAAACCAAAATTTTATTTTTATTATATCTAAAATCTTTTAATGTGGACACATAGATCTTTGCAAACCATAAACAATGATACCAAATTTATTTTGGTAGCTCAATTAGCCACCAAAATTATGACCGTTCAAAGTTTGTTGGAAATTAGAAAATTTGCCGTCATGTGTGCTATTGGTGGCTTATCGCTGGTTTCTCGTCGATCATAGAAGCCAAATTTTGGTGCATAACTAAAAATGCAGGCTTTGAACAAGTGTGTTGGTTTGAACATGCTTTGAACAAGGTTTGAACGGTTTGAACAAGCTTTGAAGCCAAATTTCAGTGTATAACTAAAAATGGTGGCTTTGAACAAGTTTGTTGGTTTGAACAGGCTTTGAACAAGGTTTGAACGGTTTGAACAGGCTTTGAACAAGCTTTGAAGCCAAATTTCAGTGTATAACTAAAAATGCAGTCTTTGAACAAGTTTGTTGGTTTGAACAGGCTTTGAACAAGGTTTGAACGGTTTGAACAGGCTTTGAACAAGGTTTGAACGGTTTGAACAGGCTTTGAACAAGCTTTGAAGCCAAATTTCAGTGTATAACTAAAAATGCAGGCTTTGAACAAGTATAAAATCTTTACAATCCGTAATGTCATCTTGTGGTAAATAAAAATTAATCATAATGGAAATAATTATTATTAGATTAAGCCAGCCTAAACATTGAGTAAAATCCCATTACTTCTTGAAAAAAACGTACAGAAATGACACGCAAGTTTAATTCTGTTCATATAAAATCCATTTCAACAACTAACACATTGAAGCTTCATAATATGATTCATAGCACAGTAGAGATCAAGCTAGGTTTTTCTTTTAATAAATCATAAAAAAAAACAACTTAGATTTGGACCATGTAAAAACAGATGGAAACAATTTGATAATAGGGCAAAAATTTGGAGTTTTTTGTAAAAGACAACTTAAAATCCTATATTAAGCCCATCATATTGACAAGTGACCATCTTTCTTTAAGATGGGACTGTTTTTATATGTATGGAAACACAATATCGTGCACATTAAGTTGAAAAACACTAACATTAAAGAATAAATGGCCCGTCACCAAAAATAGTAACCTTACTTGAAGTAACCTGAAAAAAAAAACTATTGACACAAGAGAAAGAAAAGAGAAAAAATTGTACATTTATAAAGAGAAAAGATAAAATTTTGCTTTCATCGAAATCTTATCAAAATAATTTTTTTTTAAAATGAGTTATCACGAATGTTCACACACTAAACTGACTGGTTTGTGATACCTAATTAGGGATTGAGAATTACTCTAGGAAGAAGAGGGGACTCAGACTCCTTTAAAAATTGCTAACTCTGACTCCCCACCTAAGAGATGAGCAGTCAATTTAAAAAAATAAAACAATTTTATTTCAACGGCCATCTGCAACATGGATTTTGACGATGTCGGCTGGTGCCAGGCCACCCTTTCCATCTGATTTGGTGGACTCGGACTTAGATCAACAACAGACGTCGCATTGCCGGCTTTCACCTTCTCCATCTGCACCAATCAGGATCTGGTTGAGAGTATTCTACATGAAGCATCCGAATCTCCTCTCAACCACCTGATCCATGACATTGTCTGCAGACTGGAGGGGGGGGGGCGTTCCAGAGCAAATGGGGAGACAAGCAGTGGGACACGATTAGGATGAAGACTAGAGTTGAATCCCCAAGAACGTCCTGCTATCAACAATATCTGATTTGCCTTAAAACTGCAAGTTCACCACCACACAGTGGTATGTGGCTAACAGTCTTGCTATCATCGGCCGTCGGGAACCTAGTTGATGACGATTGACTCAGATTCGCCATCGTCCTGTGCACAGGTTCGAGAGCGTGGTATCCACTGGTGCCATTGTGGTCAGGCGGTTGACGTATATGGACTCCACACATCTTTTATATAGAAAGAGCGCCAACCACATTCCCTAGACACAGTGCTTTCAACTATATCGTCTGATGGGCCCTAGTCATCGCTGATTTCTCGTCGATCCTCGGCTTTGGGGATGGCAAACCGCCCAATGGCCTGACGGTGTTTCCCTTTGCAAACGGCAAATCGCTTATATGGGATGTGACTTATGTCGACACTTTTGCGCCTTGAATCGGCTACAAACCCCAGACATGTAGCAGCATCAGCAGATGACCGCAAACAATCAAAACACGCTCGTCTTTTCGATAGATTTGTGTCCCAACCATGGCCATCCCTACTACAGGCCAGGCAATCGTGCAACTGGGGTCTTTTACTGGGGGGGGGGGCATGTGAATTTTCTTAAATATTCGATATAGAAGTTGCAAACAAAGGTAAAATTCCTCTTTGAGATTAGTTTGATGTTTTTATGTGTTTTACATACCAAATAATAAGAACCACAATGAGCTAATTGATAAATTTTACAATTGACAAATTCCTATAAATGAAGAGACAGGTAATTTTGAATAAACAAAGGCAAATGCATATTTCAATGAAGAATTTTTATTTCAATGTTGGATTTTTTTTTTAATAGATTTTGTACTTATGTCAAAAGATCATTACTTGTATATTGTGGTTAAAAAGAAAAAAAGGATCCGCACCAGTTGATGATATAGTTTGCAACTTCTATATCGAATATTTAAGAAAATTCACATGGCCCCCAGTAAAAGACCCCAGTTGCACGATTGCCTGGCCTGTAGTAGGGATGGCCATGGTCCCAACCGATTGCCATGGAGACGAGTGGTGCGATAGGCCCTGCCACACAAGATATCCTGAGCAGCTTTGGTATGTTGATGATGCAACACACTGGGACCATTGAAAATTGACTTGGCGTTACTATTTGTGGAAACACCTTGAGCCTGTTCTCAGCCTGCCAAGCAAGGTTAACATTCAATGAAACTTCCTGATATTTGGATATTGGTTTTGAAAAAAGGAGATTTTATTAATTAACTATAATTTGTTGTTATTTATTGAATAGATTTTGCATAGAAGGATGTTTTGCAGAGATGTTTTACAAAAATATATATCTATTTTTTTTTTTTTTTTTAAATATTTGATATTTCGCTATAAAAATCTATGATTTATCATAAGCGATAAAAGCGGAAGTCAAGAGTAAAAAAATTGTTGTTAAGATAAAATATGTCCTTTTGGTTTTTACTCATTCTGGGGTGTCTGAAATCGATTTTATCCGTATTTTGTAATCGAATGGTCAACAGAAGAAAGAGATGTGAGGGATATAAGTTTTGCGATCCATCATAGAAGATTACCACAACTCGTATATAAATAAACTGTAAGTTGCACAATATCCGTCACTAATCTTCTGGCGATCAAGAGTGTTGATTAGAGAGGTTGTTCACTTCCTTCCCAAAGTCAGATTTTTATCAGCCAAACTACTTCCACCGCTCAGCTATTCCCCCCCCCCTCTAAAAGCTCTCCTTTTTTAAACATAACAGATGATAATCTTTGTATACGTTTTTGATAATATTACAACACAATGCTTTTTTCTTCCTCTCTTTCCTTATATCTGTCTTTCTTTTTCCTTTCTTTTCATCTTTGTTTCGCCTTCTTTTTTTTCATATCTCTCTCTCTTTCTCTCTTTTCGTCTATCTCTCTCTCTTTTCGTCTATCTCTCTCTCTCTTTTCGTCTATCTCTCTCTCTCTTTTCGTCTCTCTCTCTCTTTTCATCTATCTCACTCTCTTTTCGTCTATCTCACTCTCTTTTCGTCTATCTCACTCTCTTTTCGTCTATCTCTCTCTCTTTTCGTCTATCTCTATCTCTCTCTTTTCGTCTATCTCTATCTCTCTCTCTTTTCGTCTATCTCTATCTCTCTCTCTCTTTTCGTCTATCTCTATCTCTCTCTCTCTTTTCGTCTATCTCTATCTCTCTCTCTCTTTTCGTCTATCTCTATCTCTCTCTCTCTTTTCGTCTATCTCTATCTCTCTCTCTCTTTTCGTCTATCTCTATCTCTCTCTCTCTTTTCGTCTATCTCTATCTCTCTCTCTCTTTTCGTCTATCTCTATCTCTATCTCTCTCTCTCTCTCTCTCTTTTCGTCTATTTCTATCTCTCTCTCTCTTTTTGTCTATCTCTCTCTCTCTTTTCGTCTATCTCTATCTCTCTCTTTCTCCCTTTTTTCTTTGTCTCTCTCTTTTTGTCTCTCTCCCTCTCCATATGTAGGTGTATTGGGTGTATATTGCATTTTTAACTCTTTGCTAAAACTGTGCCTTTAAATGAAAAGACGTCACTTGTGGCCAGCAGCATACTTGTCCGCTCAACTGTATTCAAAGAAAAATGTATTAATTTTATCTATTTTGTATTTTTTAACAACTTTCACCGACATAGTTTCTTTATTTGTTTATATAGTATATTTATTCCTTTTAATAGATTTGTTATCAGCCTTTAATAGATTCCTTGCGGGCTTTTAGTAGATTCCGTATCTGCTTTTATATATTAATTTCATTGAATAACACACATTCTTTATCTATTTCATATGTTGATCATTCTTTCAAATTGTTAGCATATGTTTATAGTCTGATACGTGATTATATATTTTTCTCTACCTTACAGTCTGATTTATGTAAGCGTATTATAAGTCCTATTGTATGCTGTGCTTTGATATATGGAAGAAGTATTGTGAGAATTTATTTACGGGTAGTCTGTTGTGATCCTGTTGTATGCTGCAGATTATCCGACAGACACAGCGACGGAAGCACCAAAAGTAACCACTTGTTTCCGGTGCAGACCTCTCTTGGAATTTTCTGCCATGTTCTCTGCCGTAGCACCTGTTTGTCGATGATGGCCACACCAACTACAACTAGCTGTAAGGGTAGAGTGATTTTTTTTATCGAGGTTGGACTCCTCTAGATCAGCCGTGTTCTGTCTATGCTCATGGCGATGCCCATTAAAAGGGTTACCGCATGAAAAGTGTTACTCTTCGCAATCCACGGACGGTCGTTCAGTATAGAGAGGTTAACTACAACCTGCAGTTGCAAAAGAGTGCTTTGAGGCTGATCGTATAGTACTGGCCGCATGGGGACCAATCAAGGGTGGCACGGAAGGCCATCTCGGAAAGTTACTACTTTTCTATATGGACTCAGCATGATTCAGTATGTAGTGCAGGCCAGGGAAGAAGCTGGCTCAACCTGATCAGGGTGAATGCTGTTGCAACAAATGTGTTATGTCTTTTTTAAAGAGGAATGAATTGATCAAATCGACACAAAGTGATGATCATTTAATGAACTCTGCTTGAAATTTGAAAGAATGACAACATATGAAATAGACAAAGAGTGAAACTTATTCAATGAAATTCATATATAAATACGGAATCTATTAAAAGCAGGCAGGCAAGGAATCTATTAAAGTCAGGCAGGCAAGGAATCTATTAAAGTCAGGCAGGCAAGGAATCTATTAAAGTCAGGCAGGCAAGGAATCTATTAAAGTCAGGCAGGCAAGGAATCTATTAAAGTCAGGCAGGCAAGGAATCTATTAAAGTCAGGCAGGCAAGGAATCTATTAAAGTCAGGCAGGCAAGGAATCTATTAAAGTCAGGCAGGCAAGGAATCTATTAAAGTCAGGCAGGCAAGGAATCTATTAAAGTCGGGCAAGGAATCTATTAAAGTCAGGCAAGGAATCTATTAAAGTCAGGCAAGGAATCTATTAAAGGCAAACAAGGAATCTATTAAAGTCAAACAAGGAATCTATTAAAGTCAAACAAGGAATCTATTAAAGGCAAACAAGGAATCTATTAAAGTAAGGCAAGGAATCTATTAAAGTCAAACAAGGAATCTATTAAAGTCAAACAAGGAATCTATTAAAGTCAAACAAGGAATCTATTAAAGTCAAACAAGGAATCTATTAAAGTCAGGCAGGCAAGGAATCTATTAAAGTCAGGCAGGCAAGGAATCTATTAAAGTCAGGCAGGCAAGGAATCTATTAAAGTCAGGCAGGCAAGGAATCTATTAAAGTCGGGCAAGGAATCTATTAAAGTCAGGCAAGGAATCTATTAAAGTCAGGCAAGGAATCTATTAAAGTCAAACAAGGAATCTATTAAAGTCAAACAAGGAATCTATTAAAGTCAAACAAGGAATCTATTAAAGTCAAACAAGGAATCTATTAAAGGCAAACAAGGAATCTATTAAAGTCAGGCAAGGAATCTATTAAAGTCAAACAAGGAATCTATTAAAGTCAAACAAGGAATCTATTAAAGTCAAACAAGGAATCTATTAAAGTCAAACAAGGAATCTATTAAAGTCAAACAAGGAATCTATTAAAGTCAAACAAGGAATCTATTAAAGTCAAACAAGGAATCTATTAAAGTCAAACAAGGAATCTATTAAAGGCAAACAAGGAATCTATTAAAATCAAACAAGGAATCTATTAAAATCAATATCTACCCGACGTTGCCTGAGATGCAGTGAAGTTGTTCTATTTTTATTTGTTTGCACATTTTTTAAAATTTCTTCAGAAAAAGAAACAAAATTCATTATTTAGAGTTAAATAATGAATTTGTTCTGTCGAAGCCAAACAACCCATATATTTACCCGCTCGAGTAATAACTACTTTAGTATCAAGCACTATTGGAATGGATATATATCAAATGTATTACCTAACATAGTAATAAGTCTAAACTTATCCGATATACAGGATGTTTGAAAAATCGATGGCATAACTTTGGGATTATGTTCTATATGTGTATATGAAAAAAAGTTTCCATAAACACAAGTCCAAAGATCAACATTCTTTATTGTAGACATCTAACCCGTACAATTGGTGTGATGGTGCACTGTTATTTCTAAATATGAGATAGATAAACACTATCCCTCTGACAAGATCACAGGTAAAATAAGCCTGAGTCTGGTGTTGCCACGTACACCAACAGGACCATAAAAATGACACCAAACAAATATAAGTCATGGTGTTCAAAAGAAAGACCTAAGAGTCATGATTGGCAGGGTTTTTCTTTTTTTTTTGATAGACAATATAGGGGTGCGTGTCAGTGTCCTAGTCCTTCTTATTTTAGGCAACAGAATACAACAGATCAAATACAGGTAGATAAATATGATCAGCACAAACCAAAGACTATGTCGAGAAAGAAAATAAACACAAAGGAAATTATACTAGTAATGAAATGATATTATAAAAGCAACCTTCCATACAGAGAGTTTCATTTACACATAGAACAAAATCCTGAAGTTAAACCATCGATTATCTAAACATCCTGTATATAAATGAATATATCTGAAAGACAAAATGTAAAAACAATTTTCTGAGCTTAACAGTTCATCGTAGGTGTAGCATTGCCTCTGATCTTCCCCCTCTATTTTGGGTGGGTGGAGTCGGGGGATGTCATTATTTTCCAAATTGCATGCTAAACTCAGAATTGACTCATCAAATTGCTCTAAATGATATGCAAGGTTGAAATCATCGTGAACATCCCTACAGAAAAAAATAGAATAAAGAATTTCTCTCTATAAGATTGTGCTGCCCTTTAGCTACAAAAACGGCCTGTAAGAAAATAGGGGTTTGAAGGTTATCGCATACTAGTCGGAATAGCCACCCCAGGATGGGTTAAGAATACTAAGACACTTTAATAGAGGCATGTCCAATTTAGGGTTTCTGAGAACCATGTGGGGTTCATTTGCATTGTTACGAGAATCGCATGCCATTTAATAAAAATGAATACAGAATATTTTTGTTACATAAATTTAGAAACATAAATACGAGCTGAAGTGTAACATTACCTCCCCTCAGAGGGGAGGTCTAAATATCTCACAAGTCACAACCAAATAAAATATATGGGTTGTTATCAATGCAATCACAAATCATAACAATTATTTCCTATCTTGTGTTCCATTCCTCCCATAATTGGGGCACCTGAAATTAATGTTTCAAACGAAGCAATTATCAATTTGAAGAAAGGACCCTCTTCTGCCAATGGTAGAGGGGAGCTTTCTGGGCTACTTTTTTGCGTGGTTTTTACACAGTCCTTTGTATTATTGATGTACTCTGCAAGATCTTTCAAGAAGAGAGTTATGATTCGTGCCAGATTAAAAATTCCGGAACTCTTAGCTGCTGCTTCATGAATACCTTAAAGGGCATTAGATGTGAGCGGGAGAATTGTGATGGAGATGTGGAAGCAGTGGCTAGCAGGAAAGATCATAGCAGGTGTTCTGACTGTGTCCGCACAAGAGAGTAGAAAGTTGACCTTGGGTTTACTTTCGGCAGCCACATAACTCTCGTTTACCTAATTTTGTCCTCACATTCTATGTGCGATGTTTCTGACAAAGGGGAAGAATTGCTGTTTTCTACCACTTATCGTTGGATGTTTTTGACCTTGAAGTGGTATTTTTTTTTTTTTAGCTCCTTACATCAAGTGGTTTCATGCTTTGTCTGGAGCAATTTTCTATTAAAAAACAAACTTGTCTAGAAGCTGAAAAAAAGGTGCAACAAGATCTAGTTATAGCAATGCAGACCTTGGCGAGAGAGATGGGCGCTGGAGTGGTGACTATGAAGAAAGTGCTTAATGAGGATCTTTGCTACTCCACATAAAAGAATTGCAAGGGCCAACGACTCACCGTCAAGGCCCAATAAAACTGGCTTACAGAAGCCAAGAAACTCCTCAACATGGTCGAACACCCAGTCGAGCCAGGGATGTTCTGATTTTTCTCAAATGAGAAAAAAACTTCTGCCAGAACGAATTGCACAACATGTAGAAGAACAGACGGTGAGCCTACAGTCATGAAGATCAAGTTTTATAAAACTCTGATGATCTTAGGGTGTGTTTCTAGCAAAGGCCATGTCATGCTGTCTCACATCCACAAAAAGGGACTCAGACGCAATTCAAATATGCTATATTAAGTTGTCAAGCGCTGGGTGGAGAGAGTGGCTGTGGGAAGGCCATACATGTGGCAGCAGGACAGCCATGTTTCACACCTCCAGGGAAAATCCAGAAGTAGCTATCTGAGAACTTCCATGACTCCACCAGTCCCAACATCTGGCGACCCCGCAACCCTTTTGGTGCTACCAGATCAGGCTGTCTGAAGAAACTGGCTTCCTGATCAAAAATGCACCAAACAGTGATGTTATTGTTGTTTCCTTTCCCTTTGCAAAAGTCAATTATGTCCTGCAAAGCCCAAAACAAAAAGAACAATTTTCTTTTACAAAACAACCAAACCAAATACCATGAATAAATTTTTGAAGATATCAAGAACTTGAAGCATAAAAACTTTTACCAAAATGACAGTATTCGCCATTAAATACCCCGAAAAGGGTTGATATGCTGTAAAACAAAACAACCAGACCAAACCCTGCAACCCTACGGACTATTATGTGTGGGGTACAGTTAAGAAAGACACCAACCATACCATCTGCAACACCAAGGACGAACTGATTGCTAAGATCAAATTGGTGTTCAGAAGGCAGCATGCTCCAGGTTCCGGTCCTGCTAGGTCAGCTGTATTCGGTAAAAGATCCTCTAAGAGATGCATTTTGAATTTTGAGGATACATCAATTATTGGCCAAGATATGACGTTTTTTCTTTCCTTTCCAACAAGTGTCAAATTTATCTCGAACATCCTGTAAATTGAAAGCATTTGAAACAAAAAGAAAATTGCATTACTCTATTGCTATCAAATGAGGCTTGTTTGAATATTTTCTCCCTTTTTTGTCAGATGCTGCAGGGAATGGGGAGGCGGGGTATGGGAAAAATCAAAGCAACTAACGTTCTCCGCTTCCTAACAAAATCTCTACAGAAAATTATATGCCTAAAATACATTTTTTAAAAAATAATAATTTTAATAATTTGGAGAAAAAATGCTATTATTGATCGAATGCGTATGTTAATCTAATATATAAAGTTAGTGTGAGATTTGAACCCTGAACGATGGCATAAAATATTGGAACTGAACTTTATCCACACAGCCACTAATCAAATAAAATATTGTCTTTTTAATCTACTTAAACTAATTATGAGTTCGGTGGAGGGTTACCTCTCTGCATAGTTCTAAAATAGTTTGATTGTCTAAAATAAACAAAGAGAAGTTCCATCTTCTGTTATATGAGTGGCAGTTACCTTTATGTGTGTGTGTATGTTCAGCTAAAAGTCAAAAACTACAAAACAAACAGCCACAAAGTTGGTATATTCCTGATCGGTGTTGCCCTGGGTGAATAATATCTGAAATTAATTTTTTTTATTATTCTTTGGGGGTCAACTGGGCCAGGTTTCGTCAGGAAGCAGCGGGTCAATTTTTCAGCCATTTCCAATGTTATCTATTATATAAAAGAGAGGTGAATAACTTACATTATTATTATTTTCAATAGAGGAATGAGCTGTGGGGGGGGGGGGGAAAGAGGGGGTGGGGATAGTGATGTGGAAAAACGGGAAAGGGGTAAAGAGAGAAAGATATACAGACGAGTAGAGAGATAGAAGTTTTAATATAAAGATGTTACACATTTTTTAACCTCTTCTATTTTGTTGTTTTTTTTTATGGATCCGGGCAACACCGAGTAGTCCTGCTAGTTTTTAATATATTAAAAAAAGATGTCAAATACACAATGATTTGACTAAAAAAAACAAAAACAATCTTGGCTTATTTTTATATATTTATTTTTCTTGCTAGTGATGAAAAGGTTTGGATATAAGTATGTTGTTCAGTTGGCTAATAATAGAAAATATTAAACTATGAAGAGAATGATATGAATGTCGGAACATTTGTTTCGAATGTTATTATATATATATATATTGGGGATGGCACAGTGGCTTAGTTGGTATCGACGCGGACTGAGAACCTGGGTGTGTCAGGTTCAAATCCAAGTCATTCCACTGAAAACGCTTCCATCAAACCCACATGACACTTGTGTCTAATCTCCTGGAGGGGGAATAAATAGAAATCACATTAACACTTGTCCACGGGTGGCACCGGCCTTGATAAAATGGTGGTTTCTGTTTCTATCTTTTTTTAAAAAAAAATGTTATTGTTATGTACTTTAAGTTTTGAATAATGAGTTTTAAAACAAGGTTCAAGAACTTGTGAGATTGATTAAGACATTAGATCAAAGGTGCTGATTCCAAATCTGCGGTTAGTCTGGCTCTTAGAGCAACCATTAAACTGTGATGCCATGACACACATACACACAACTTTCTCTTATATATATAGAGATGGAGAAAATTATATATATATATATATATAAAATAAAAACAAAACCAGTTTTTATTTTCTGATTTCTATGAAGTGAAACTTGTTGGAATATCTCCTTCCTTTTTTTTTAATTTCATGGATGCACTCGTGCAGAAGAGAACTGGGCCAGATTTTGGGATTGTTTGAAGAGATGGGGAAATTGCGCATCATCAGAGCACGCAAATTCCTCTCAATCCTGACAAAATCTATGTAGAAAATTAGATGCTTAAAATGGTTTTTTGGGGGGAGGGGGGGGGGTAAGGGGGGGGGGCATCCCGCCTTTTCATTAATCAACAAAAGTGGAAGAAATTCTTACATTTAAAATCTTTTTTTTTCCCTATATAAGCTCATAGTCATGTTTGAAGCTCTCAACTAATAGAAACATACTTTTGATAGTTTGGTTTTGTTCTGTTGAAAAATATCTATTTTGTAATTTACTTATTTATTTATTTTCTCTTTACACCCACAAATGAATGAATGTGTGAAAATACAGACATGAAAGAAGTAAATAGACACCTTTATCTATTATATTAAAGGGCAGTTGTGTGTGTGTGCCCAGCTAAACTCAAAAGCTACAAAACAGATAGCCACAAAGTTGGTATTTTCTTGATCTGCGTTGGCCTGGTTGAATAATATCTCAAATATAAAAAAAAATTATTCATTCTTTGGATGTCAACTTACCCAGGTTTTGTTCAAAGAGGGGGATGTATTTCAGCCGTTTTATGTACTAAAGGGAAGCAACTTTGATTTTTTTTTATCAAGGAGTTACTTCCCTTATGCCGACTCATTTGTTGAGGAATCTATATAAACGAAAATTGTCTGTGTGTATGTCCAGAGAGAGGAATGGGTTGGACAGAGGAGAAAGAAGGGGTGGGGAAAACGGGAGGGGAAAAAGACAAAGATAGAGAGAGGTAAAGAGATTTTTTGCCCCAGGCAACGTCGAGTAGTCCTGCTAATCATTAATAATGAAAACTGATGACAAAGGGCCCTGATGGACCAAGGCAAGATAATATTATTTTCCCTCGCTGATGAATTGGACGATTACTTGTTGAACAGTGAAAAGTAGAATCCCAAGGTTTGCAGCGATTTGATGCTGATTAGGCCCACATTCATATGGTTCCTCTGAATTCTAATGCTTCCTTAGTCTGTGTCATACTTAAATGGTGATATATGATAGATATATTTATATCTCAAAAACAAAAAAAAAAGTCAATTAGTATAAAATATCGATATTTCAAACTTTTATTGCTGCTTTGTAGGGATCCGAGTGCTGGCCGTCAATGAACGAAGCAGAAACTTTGAAGATGTATGTATTATTTTTGTGGGCTGTCTATTTACTTCTTTTATGTGTGTGTGTATATATATATATATATATAACTAATCTAATATTATTTGTTGTAGTTTTAACTTTCAATGATGGGTCTCAAGTGCTCTTATCGGTTTGGTATCTTAAACATATTTCTGTGTCTGCATCTAGAGATTAGCTCAATCTTTTGATTTAATGTTATGATTGTACCTTAATATTTTTATTTTCTCCTCCGAGCATAGGTTGCGTCTCTATTTTAAGGTTCTGGTGGACCACAGATGTCAGTGACCAAAATGTTTCGACGATACCATTTGGTTGGATATATATCTGTTATTATACTAAAACTGAGTTCACTAACGGTTGTTTCTTTCCCTAGTCTTTTTCCTAAATATTTTAAATACATGCTTAGTACTGGGATCGAGTTATGTTTGAAATAAACTTCCATTTAAATTAGTCTGAATTTGCAATTAACTCATTAAATGCCTCACCTATTACTAAGTGTCTCTCTATCACTCTCACTATCTCTCTCTCCTTCTTGTTTGACTCTTAATCTTATTTTATATAATATCTATCACTCTCGCTTCCGCCCCCCCTCCCTCTCTTCCGCCTCTCTCTCTCTCTCTCTGCTTATTTACAATCAAAGGTAATAAAGATTGGAATAGTCCATTATAAACAAAAAGGAATATTACCAAATAGTAATAGAACTATAGAAGGAGATATAGTGAGCAGAAAGTGCCTAATTTATTTTATTTTTATATATTTAACTACATTTGCTTTTCCCGATTTAAACCATCTACCCTGAGCTCAATGAGTGACCCAACAGGTCACATTTTTTTAGTACATATATTAGAATATAATAATATAATTATAGCAAGTGAGCTACACAGAAACGTTTGTTTCATTCCAGTTAAGGAAATAGTCAGGCTTATTGCAAAATTTGAAATTCTACCATCTCTTTTATAGGCAAATGTTTTTCTATTTACGGCTACTACTGTTTAATTTCATTTGTTGTTATTGTCTATTCAAAACGGTCACAATCATCACTATCCGTTCACTTCACATTCGCTTCAAGTTTATTGCCTGTATAATCTACTTATCTTTACTTCCTAATGTTTAACCTACTTTCCTTGACATTCTTGGTTTCTAATTCACAATTAGGTTAGTTAGACAGTTTGACATCAGTTCCAACCATTCATATTAGGTTCATCTTTGCTCAAAGCTTAATTTTTATAACAAATTTTTACCAGAATTTCCATTTGAATTATTACTATTTCTATCAATAACTATTTCTTTTGTTTTTATTTGATGGCTTGGAATTTGCACACGTCATTTTCAGTAATCATTATTATTATTAATACTAGCAATAATATGCTTTCTCCAGTCGCATATTTTTGCTAGCATATATGACAAATGACCATATACTACACTGCCCCCCTCCCCAAAAGAGGAGGTACTGTTTGAGAGTATGGTATCATGACGAGCATATATATATATATATATATATATATTACATTACATTACACCCCCAAAGGAGGAGGTAATATCTGAGAAGATTGTCTCATGACAACAGCAAATACTACACTACCCCCACACCAAATTGAGCATTAAAAGTTAGTAAGTTTGAAATAGTATAGTAAACTGAATTCAGCATTAAAAGATAGTGATAGTATAGTTTCAGCTTCAGATATAGAAGTAATAGTATAGCTTCAGACAGATACAAAATCTTCATTAGTAATAGATAGTTGTCGCTTTCTATTTAATTTAATAGCATAATTATTTTTATTATTGTGAGCCTTTATCATTTCTAAATTGTCTACAACTGTAACTCAGTTTCAAATGATTTTTATAAGATATTTTATGTAGAGCGCAAGTGACAGGAAAATGTTTACTGATGAGATTTAGAAATCTCTTAACTAGTTTGATTTTCAGGTTATATGGTGAGGTGAACCAAATGATATTTTTTCTTATTTAATATATATATATATATATATATATATATATATATACACAAATGAAACAATAAAGATAAATATTATACCTTTATGTTATATCTTATCGTTATAAGTCAATGCTCAGTATACAAGATGGAGCAATAATATAAAATAAATGATGAAAATAAATAAATAAATAAAATACAATATAAAACAACTTTTTTTCTTATCCTTAATCCGTGGATTTTCCAAAATAAGCTCTTTTAATTAGAAGAAAAAAAATCAGCAAAAATTGTATTACTAGTTAGTATTATATTTGAAAATTGTAAAAATTGTGAACAAAAAACATCTTCAATGAAATATAAAAACTATAATGTGTCCATGTAAATATCCAAGGGATCAGATAGAAGAAGCAAATATATGGTGAACATTGAGTTGTAATCCAAAGTTCAAGTGGTAAAAATTCAAAGTCCAGAATATGAAAGGATTCAGAAACTCTAAAAAAATATAATAAAAGTCAGTTGATAATAAAATGACTCACCACATATATATATATATATATATATATATCCGGAGAGTGCGTAGATTTAGTTGATTCCTTACAAACTCTCTGGAGATATATATATATTTTTTTATGGTGAGTCATTTTATTATCAACTGACTTTTATTATATTTTGGGGTGATTTTCTGAATCCTTTCATATTCTGAACTTTGAATTTTTACCACTTGAACTCTATGGATTACAACTCAATGTTCACCATATATTTGCTTCCTCTATCTGATCCCTTTTGTTCCTTAAATTCTTGCTGTATTCTCTCATCTTGGTTTAGTTGCATAAGAAGATAAAAGTAAATAATGTTATATAAGCAGACTAGAGGAGATGGCGTTGCGTACGCAGTCTAGAGGAGATGGCGTTGCGTACGCAGTCTAGAGGAGATGGCGTTGCGTACGCAGTCTAGGGGAGATGGCGTTGCGTACGCAGTCTAGGGGAGATGGCGTTGCGTACGCAGGCTAGGGGAGATGGCGTTGCGTACGCAGGCTAGAGGAGATGGCGTTGCGTACGCAGGCTAGAGGAGATGGCGTTGCGTACGCAGGCTAGAGGAGATGGCGTTGCGTACGCAGTCTAGAGGAGATGGCGTTGCGTACGCAGTCTAGGGGAGATGGCGTTGCGTACGCAGTCTAGAGGAGATGGCGTTGCGTACGCAGTCTAGAGGAGATGGCGTTGCGTACGCAGTCTAGAGGAGATGGCGTTGCGTACGCAGTCTAGAGGAGATGGCGTTGCGTACGCAGTCTAGAGGAGATGGCGTTGCGTACGCAGTCTAGTGGAGATGGCGTTGCGTACGCAGTCTAGTGGAGATGGCGTTGCGTACGCAGTCTAGTGGAGATGGCGTTGCGTACGCAGTCTAGTGGAGATGGCGTTGCGTACGCAGTCTAGTGGAGATGGCGTTGCGTACGCAGTCTAGTGGAGATGGCGTTGCGTACGCAGTCTAGTGGAGATGGCGTTGTGTACGCAGGCTAGAGGAGATGGCTTTGCGTACGCAGGCTAGAGAAGATGGCGTTTCATCACTTACAGAATAGATAAAGTACACATGTATCTCTTGTATATTTCTAACTATTAAATTCTATACATATTGTTCGAAATTCTATACATATTGCTTATACCCGTCCTGGGACTGGTATTCTGCTAATATATAACATGTATGCGACCTGTGACTTGAAAACTTGGCCCAGTTTGGTGATTTATTACAAACAATTAAAACAACCAAATTCCATCATGACAAAAGTATTATTGAAAATGATATGCTTAAAATAGGTTTGTTTTTTTAACATTCCATCATTTAATTAATGAAGATGGAGGAAAAAAAAAAATTTTGTTCATAATCTGATAGGAATTTTAGAAGCATAATAATGGAAGGCAAAATTGGGAAAAACAAATTAAACACATGAGAAGACAAAGAAGTGATTGACCGTTTTTTTTTTTTCGTATCTACAAACGTCTTCAGAAAAAAACGTTTTCTGAAGACGTTCGAGCTGAACAAAACCGGTCAATCTCTTGTTTGTTTCCTCATGTGTTTAATTTGTTTATTCCATTTTGTTTTTAACTACATTTTGTCTCCACAACATTTCCTTTGACATATCGTGTGTGTATATATATATATATATATATATATATATATATATATATATTATGGAAATTGCTCCAGACAAGACATGAAGCCATTTGATGTAAAGAGCTAAAAAAATATTACTTCAAGGTAAAAACTAACCAACGGTAAGTGTTAGATGGATAGATTCTGACCCAGAAAGCAGCAACTCTTCCCCCTTTGTCAGAAACATCGCTCATGGAATGTAAGGACTAAAGGACAAAACAAGGGAAATGAGAGTTACAAAGCTACCGAAAGTTCACTTTCTACTCTCCTATATATATATATATATATATATATATATATATATATATATACTAAAAGAAAAATTCCCGAAACGGAACAGGTTTGCATCACTTTTATGTCCGCTTACAAAGATATAATGCGACTAAACCTTATTTCTAGAATCCTAATTTTCAATTTTGATCAAAATCCATTACATGATTTTGATTCTTGAAAATGTTTCAAATTTAAGGCTTAAACTAAAGGAGTCTTAAGAAGAAATTGAAATTCAGGAAATCTTGCTTCCACTAACAGTTAGCAGGCTTGTTAGCTCAGAGCATAGTGTCTATATATTATGCATCTTTAGTAGTAGTAGTAGTAGTAGTATTAGATTTTTTATCCCACGATGACGCATTCATAATGTTATGGGTGCGTCATGCCAAGTTTGGTGCAATAAGTCCCAATAGTTTGGGAACATGTAAGTGCTCGGATTATTTGAACTACAACTCTCATCTTGGTTTTTATTTTCACAACTTTTCAGCCGATTTAACCTCTGGCCTTCTTCAGGTGCATCTTTTCAAACTTAGTATTAGATAAGATTAAGAATAGTTGTAGAAGATTTTGAGATGGATTTAGATGAATTCAGAAATAATGATCTAAAAAAGGGAGTTAATACAGCATTTTGGGCAACTATTGAGTGTGTGTGTGTGTGTGTGTGTGTGTGTGTGTGTGTGTGTGTGTGTGTGTGTGTGTGTGTGTGTGTGTGTGTGTGTGTGTATATATGGGGTAAGGTACACAATAATTCATGAAAATGAAATGCCGTGGTAGACAAAATGTGTGAAAAATGACAAACGGAAAACAGGTTAAAGTGCAGGAGAAAAACAAGAGATTTGACCGGTTTCGTTTGTGTTGGCGAACGTCTTCAGAAAAAGTGAAAGCGTCTGCCAACACGAACGAAACCGGTCAAATCTCTTGTTTTTGTTTTTCTCCTGCACTTTAACCTGTTTTCCGTTTGTCATTTTTCACACACACACATATATCACACACTAGCAAAACGTACCCACCCTCCGGGTAGCAATTAATTAGGATGGGAGGCCGTTAATTAAAAAAAGAATTTACTCAAAGAATTCCAAAAGTTTAACAACAAACTTTGGTAAGTGTGTAGATTAACACACTCAGCTAAATTACACCCTTCTAAAAAATGAGATTCTTCTTTTTACGGTTATTCTAAATTATTAGGGCAGTTAACTAATATATTTTTAACACTAATCCTAAGTTCGACTGGCAAGGTCGTAAAACCACACGCAATCGCCCCAAAACAATAACGTACAGAATTCATCTCCAATGACAAAAAATGGTTAACTGCCATAGAACTCTAGAATGGCTCGAAAATGGAGGATCATTTTTCGTTAAATTTCTTTGCAAAAGTAAATTCTAAATTCTATAAAAAAAATTTTGTTGTTTTTCTTTCCGCCAATTTTTTTTTTTTTAGGCTATTCACATGTAATCGCCTAAAAAAAGTAGAATCTCATTTTATCGGGAGATGGGTGTTCATCTACAATAATATCCAAACTTTTAATATTTTTATTTATACCATAAAAATAAGGTATTTAATTAGTTAGATAATTTTAAAGTTTTTATTCAATTTTCACGGGAAAAGTAAACACAACTAAAATCAATTGCTTAAAATTAAAATAAAAAAGGGATGTATAAAAAAATGTATAAGATTTAAAAAAATATGGGTAAATTTGCAGATTAATATCCTCCGATATCCCCCCCCCCCCTAAAAATGACATTCTGCTTTTTTTTTAGGCGATTGCATGTAAACACCCTGGAAGGCAGAGATAAAGGAAAACAAATATTTTAGAATTTAGTGGGGGATCAGTTGTATATATTTGTTGTTTTATTTGTTGGCATCCGTCAGTCGCAACGACTATGGATCAGCGTCGTATTGGGATGTTGCTTGTGTGCATCTTTTTGTGTGACTGTAGAGATCAATTCTTGATTTGCATGGTCTACTACAGCGTTGACATACGAAGGCTGTTGTATAATGTGTCAACTCGGCTTGTTGGTCTGCCTGTAGGCTCGCCTTTCTCCTAGTTCTCTTCACAGCGTTTTCATCATGGAGGCTCTTCTCACTGATGATTATTCCCTAGCGTATCTGTTTCCTCCACGCAGGTCTATCAGCTGCAGAGGCTTCCCATGTATTAATGTCCATTGAGCAAGCCTTCATATCTCGCTTGCAAACATTCTTGAAGCGGAGATGGGGACGACCCCTTTTTCTTGAGCCTGAGACAAGCTCGCCGTAGAGAAGGTCTTTAGGGATGCGCCTATCATTCATCCTGCGCACATGGCCCAGCCAGCGAAGACGTTGCTCACGCAGTAGGGAGTAGATGGATGGAATGCCTGCTTTTTGCAGAACATCATTGTTGCTCACTCTGTCCTGCCATGTGATACCAAGTATCCTACGTAAGCACCTCATATGGAAGACCTGGAGTTTCCTATCCTGTGTTGAGTATGTTGGTCCAGGACTCATTCCCATACAGTAAGACACTGAGAATGCAGTCTGTAGACGGTCATCTTGGTAGAAGTGGTAAGGTGGCTGTTTTCCCAGACCTTTTAGTTAGTTTAGAGAGGGTTGTGAATACCGGTCAATCAAGATCTGAATTTAAAAAAAAAATGAATAAAGACATGGTAACTGGAATCTAACTTTCTATTGTTTATTTATACATGCTTTGGAGTAAAAAAAAAATAAAGATTCATTGAAAGTCTGTATGTGTGTGTATATATATATATATATATATATATATATATATATATATATATATATATATATATATAATTATTATTATTTCATGTATGCAAATATAATATTATAAGGAGATATAATATATTTTCGATTTTCAGTATTTATTTCAACAGTGCTCAATACGTAAGTAGAGCTAGGTAGTAAGTTATGAAAATATATATACGGCAATTAAGCTACACAGAGGCGTCCACGTTTCATTTCTGTAGAGAATCGTCAAGCTAAAATGCATGTAATTAGTGTTACTGAGTGTTTTTATATATCCACGTGGTATTTAGTCTAACTAGCTAACTAATCAGATTCATTGTTATGCCTTCTCACGGGTTAATGTTTTCATTAGCCAATGGCAGAGTTTCTCACAAATAAAGGTGCGGCTGACTTTTACTTGACATTTTTTCTTTTATTTAGTTTTGTATATATATATATATATATATATATATATATATATATATATATATATGTTAAAACGGCTTCCTATCAATATGTGGGTGTACCAGGCAATAACTGTCCAATGACCGACACAAACATTAAACATTTTTATCCGATCTTATTTCATTCCATTATTAATCATCATCATATTCCATTTACATGCTGGCATCACAATGTAATATATATACATTGAAGAATATCCATCCCAGGATAGGTAAGATGAATTCCCCGAACAGAACAGTTTGAATCATTTTATTTCCTTTTGTGAAGATTGTAATCAAGATGTCTCCAAACCATTATTCCAATTTTGATCAAAATCCATTACCTGATTTTGATTAGAACATGTCTAAAATTGCAAGCTTAAGTTTAAGGTGTCTTAAGAAGAAATTGAAATTCCGGCAATCTTGCTTAATTGGTGTTTAAAATTCAATGCAAATCTGAAATTATTTCCTCTGAAAACCCTCCAAATATTCCAACAAAAACTGAAATTTGGGGAATATTTATTAATTAATGTCTAATAATATCTATTATTAAAATTTCAGATGTATTTAAATTTTCTCGAAGGGCTTCCAACACTTTTTTATCCCCTTTGCATAAAACTAAATTAAACTAAATATAGCCCACATTTGGCCCCCTTATGCCTAGCAGCTGTGTTCCAAAATTCATAATGATCAATTAATTATTTTAGGAGTGAACTCGCTACATACAAATAACTAAATATATACACACACCTAGAGATAAATAAATAACATGTAAAATTAACTTCTCAAAATCGGAACAGAGGCAAATCAAGACAGCAGATCTTGCAGAAAGTGCTCGATATCCTTTCCGATAATGCTTTATAACAATAATAAATAATTAAGAAATGTTAAGATAAGCTCTTTTAATTATTTATGATTGTGATATATATTTTTCATTGTTTGCTTTGAAAAAGTGATAAATAAGTGAGATGAGAAGAACAATTTTGATGTTGACATTTTTTTTTCTGTTTAATTTGATAGTAGATACAAATACACTGAGGAAGCCTTTTGAAAACATCTCAAATTTATTATCAAGACAAAAATGTGGGTTTTGAAATGGGTAGAAACAATTGTATGAATAAAGATTTTGTTTTAAAAAAACAAATTTGGAACATTTATCAAAATCTCTCTCTCTCTCTCTCTCATATATATATATATATATATATATATATATATATATATAATCATCTGCATACAGTTTCATTATAGCACAGTGTTCCAGTGTGACTAGACGGACAAGTCCAAGTTGAGAGCAAAACCCAACCTTTTGTCAACAGTAAGGGGTCTCTAATCACTACGCTATCAGCACAGGCTACAAAGGAAGGGAAATCTTGATGCCTATATATGTTTTACTTAGGCATTATCAGTTGCCTAGAGTGCTCTATTTTGAGGTATAGTGATTGTTAAGTAATATTTTTTATCTCTCCATAATTTTAGCATTCATAATTAACCAATATTCTGCTGGGTCTCCCCCCCCCCCTCACTATTGGCAATTAAAATCTCTTATTTTTAATTAGATGATCAAATCGATTCCCCCAACTTTCAATATTTCTAAAGATGCTCTTAATAAGATTAGAAGATCCTCATCTCTTGCAGAATCGATTTAAAATGGTGATCAATACTTGGCATGGACGGCATAGCCCAGAGGGGGAGGGGGGGGGGGGAACAAGATAAGCTGCATGTCATTGAGAACATGTTTCAGGCTAGCGAGAGACAGAGTTGTGGCAAAATGACCCAGTACCAAGGCCATCCCTATAACAGGCCAGGCGATCATGCAACTATTCTTTTACTGGAGGTGATGTGAATTTTCTTAAATAATTGATATAACAGTTAAAAACAGATAGATAAATCCCTGTGAGATTAATTTGATGTTTTTATGTGTGTTACATACCAAATAATATGAACCATAATGAACTAATTGAAAAATGTCTCAATTATTGACTAATTCCTATAAATGGAAAGACAGGTAACTTTAAATTAGCAAATGCATAAAAAATGATATTTTTTGAATAAACAATAGTCAATATGAAAGTAAAACCTTAAAAAAGATTGACATAATTTTTTTACAAAATATATAAATCTAACGAGCAAATTTGGTTTAAGGAATTAATCCTTTTTAATTAATAAAAAAAAAAAAATTCTCAATTAAATTCAAATTTGACTTTTTACAGTATATTCACAAACTTCTTTATGATATAATATCGAATCTCAGCTCAAATAAATTTGATGGGTTAGATCTGGGTGAAATTTTCTTGAATCAATGAGCATGAAGTGTTATTAGCTAAAAAGATATCTGCTAGCTGACTGGAAATTTTACCCCCAGTAAAAGAACCCAAATGTTAGATCTCTCGGCCTGTTATAGGAATGGCCTAAAAAAAAATAATGTGCTCACGTTACATACTCAGTTTCCTAAAATACATACTCCATAATAAGTTCAATAGTTTGGGATTTTACAAAGCACAGACATATTACCAATGCTCATGTGCATGCACCAATCCTTTTAAAAATGTATTAATATAACATAAAATTTTATGTAGAGCAATTCTTTTCTCTTAAATTTTTGTATCTAACTTATTTTAAATGTTTTTTGAGGGTATGTGCGAGTTTGGATGGGTGCACCCCCTAAATGGTAAAGTTTACCAAAGAAAATAATATGCCCATGTTACTCACCGTATTGTCGAGAATATATATATATATTCCAAAATTCATGATGATCGGTGAATAAAAAAAACAACTTAAAAATAAATAAATAAACAAACAAACTTTATATATATGAACTCCCGAAATGTCAACATTTAGAAAAAAGTAACGCGCCTTTGTTACTTAGCGTATTGTTTTAGAATATATATTCCAAAATTTATAATGATCCGTTCATTAGTTTAGGAGATTACCCTGTACACATATATATATATATATATTCCATGAAAAATGCCAGTATACTGAAATCATATGCCCTTAATAGGGTTAAGATGAAAATTCATATACACTAAATGTACAAAAGCAAGGAAATTCCTAAATTGTTACACTTTTATTGTCATTAAGGGTATGCGAGCACAACAAGGCTATGTATTTTACTGGTAGGAATTTTTCTTCAGCGCACCTCACACACTTCATCCACTCATGCATAGAGATTTATACTGTAGTGATGTGATAATGAAATGGTTTGGTTGATATGTAGTCATACCCTTAATGACAATAAAAGTATAAAAATTTGGGAATTTCCTTGCTTTTGTACATTTAGTGTATATGAATTTTCATCTTAACCCTATTAAGGGCATATGATTTCAGTATACTGGCATTTTTCATGGAATGTCACTACTTTTGTAAAGGCTATGCCTCAATACAATGCCTTCTCATAAGGTTTTTTGGAATTTTCTGGAAAACTAAGGTATATGGTAAACTGAAATTAAAATGCCATCAACTAGACTCTAGAACCTCTATCTCTGCCAAACATCAGCTGAATCCATCAAATAGTTGATGAGATACAGGGTGGCACATACGTACGTACACACAGATAACATGATTTCATGATTGAACTTTCTGGATCTCTGGGTTGCCTTGACTAATGATGCTGAAATTCTACACACTTATAGAACCTATCAAATAAAAATTTTGTGCAAAGTTTTAACTAATTTGGTTTATTGGTTTTTGAGTTATGATTGATCAAAGAAATGAGATTTCCAGCATAGGCTATTCTTGAAGTCTATTAAGGGATAGAGCACTCTAGCGCCTCCCTTGATATATCTTAATTCCAATGACCAAAATTCAGTCTTTTCTCAGATCATTTATTTTTTCCAATGGCAGAATTGACGATGGTTTTACAATTGTTTCACAATGTGCAACATGTTAGTTAAATGCAATTACACGCTGATCTTCAGAAACCACAATGAAAGGCATATATAAAGATAACAAATCGTGCATAAAGTTCATATATATATATATATATATATATATATATATATATATATATATATATATACATATACATATATATATATATTATATTTATTTATATACCTAACTTTATAAATATGGAAATAAAATGAAGTAAATCCCTAGTTTATGAGTAAATCATTTTTATTAAATTCTACAGCTGTTTCATCCGGTATAGATGCACACATAATGTTAATTCACAAACCAAGGTTAGCTCATAAAGGTAGTTGTTCCAGTAGAGTGATGTTATTTTTACTTGTTACTCAATGTTCATCATTCATTCCGCAGTGCTCATAGCTGAACGACCTGAAAAAGATTAAGTAAAAAACAAAAGTATATGAAAAAAATGCAATGGTTTCAGTAAGCTAAGATAACAGTTAAGTTATATATTCGCAAGATATCAAGTTAGATGATGACAACATCTGCTCTTCCCTCTTCTGCCCATAGGTCACATCACAGCACACACAGTCTTCTACTTTTAAGACACTCCTTTTATATATATATATATATATATATATATATATATATATATATATATATATATATATATACTGGTGGTATTCACCTGGCATTCCCCGTGTGTAGATATATTGCTTGTCAGAATGTTTTGAAGAGATTTTTGGTCAACGCTTGGACAATGCTGGTTACTCTATATATTTTTGTGTTCAATATACAAACATGCCACATGAAAACCGAAGCAATAACTCTGAGACAATATAGAATTTTAAAAATATTTAAGTTGTGTTCACGAGAATGTGTTTAACAAAGTCTGAGTAGAAGTGTGTGTGTGTGTGTGAATAGATATGAGAAATCTTACATACCAAATAAAATGTGTTCGTTAGTGCGCACATGGTGGTAAGTGTCAAGGACAGCAGCCGGACCGCAGTAAGACAGACAGTCTGACTGATGTCAGCAGTCTATCCTAGATCAAAAAAAAGAAAGAAAAGTTCAAACTTACATTTCGAATATGAAGTGATAAAAATATGGTGTTCTTAAGGAAAACCCTAAAAACTGCATATTTTAAACCAATAAAAATAATTATTCAAATGTTTAAAGCTTTTTTAAAAATAGATTCTTCACCAAGATATTCTTTGTTTATTTTTATTTTTGTTTTATGAAACAAAGAAAATTTATTTAAAATAATTAATTACGTTTCTTTACGTTCTAATATATTTCAATTATTTCATGGACCTAACCGATAATTGCTTCTAGTGACCCCAGGCAGAATCAAAGGAAAATTTTAATGGTATCTTTATAGTTCTTGAAAACTTTAATCCTTATTGAAACTTATTTAAATGTTTTAACTGCTAACATATCGATTTCTATAACAAACAAACATTGACTTTTATTCATATATTTCTTTGTAAGATCAGTGGGAAAGAAGTGCTCGTTTATCAAGAAAAATTAAAATATAAGAGTGTATTATTTATTTATATATATATATATATGTATATATAATTACGAGAAGAATATCAGTCCCCAGATGGGTAAAATTAATTCCTGTATAGAACAGTTTTGCACTACTTTTATGTCACCTTACAAAGATTAAAATCAAGATATGTTACTAAACCTCATGTCTAGAATCCTTATTCGAATTTTGATAAAAATCCATTATATGATTTTGATTCAAGAATTTGATCCATAGTCATTAGACAACAATTAAGCAAGATTCCTTGAATTGCAACTTCTTAAAATCCTTTAAATTGTAGACATTTTCTATAATCAAAATAATGTAATGGATTTTGATCAAAATTGGAATAAGGATTCTTGACATAAGGTTTAGTAGCATTTAATCTTTGTAAGAGGACATAAACATGGTGCAAAACTGTACTCTTTGGGGGATTGATTTTACTTGTTCTGAGATGGTGTTTATATACACACATATATATATATATATATATATTATTTTCTGTGCCACTAATTAATACAGAGCTTTACTTACCTGCCCCCCCCCCCCTTACCTAACCACATGTAATTGATTGTGATTAATTTAGCACACCTGTGGAATTATTGGAGTGAATGGCGTCAATTACTTTAGAGTGGAATTTAATCAATAAATGCTGTGTAATTACTTGAATTCAATAGAATGACTAGAATCTTTCCCATCCGTCATCTGATGTAGCATACTTTAGACAGCTAGCATACATATGTATGTATATATATATATATATATTTATGTGTGTGTGTGTGTGTGTAAGCCCCTTCCAAGTAAAATTGGAAGTTGAGCACTGTTGGAAAGATTAAAAATAAACATTCACCTAAAAGCTTCAGTGCAATGCTCCAATTCTGTCGTCGAGTGCTATCGAATGTTTAGGCATCAACACTCGCCGCTTTCAGTGTAAAAATCACTTAATTTCTCTGTTATTACGTGACAATCCCTCGTGGCTTAATTAGACTAGGTGAACGCCTACAGATTCTAGATGTATCTGTGTACGGGGTTCGTGCCCTGTGACCGTCTGAGATTGTTATTTCCCTGCGCTGATGAGAGCCATTAGCTCGAAACGACGTTGTACATAGATAAAAATATTTTTAAAAATATTAAAAATAATTTATTATTATTATTATTATTATATATATGTATATGTATATATGTATATATGTATATATATATATATATACTAGTGTTACATAGCCCCCCCCCCCCCCCCCCCGCTTGGGTCGCGGCAGTTCTCATTTTGTATACTTGTCCCGGAACGGGCCGTGGCAGTTCTTGTTTAATCACTCGTCATTTTTAACACCATAAATCATATAATTTGCATACCTTTAAATTTCTTGCACCCTCAATATTTCCTCGCCGCGTGGAGGGGTGCGTCGTCTAGTGGTTGGATTCTTTCTTCTTTCTGCCGTGAACCACACCGCTGCAATACAAAAGCTCCATGACCGACTCAGAAGACAAACAATCTTTTAAACTTTCAATTCTTTTTATTACAGGCGTTAGTTATCCATCGGCTTGGAGATATTCACTAACGTCGAGAGAGAGCAAATTACTGCTTTCGTAATTACTTATCAATTAAGTCCTTAACCATTCGTGGAGGGGGGGAAGATGTTCGCCTGTATTTTCTTAGGGAATTGATTCCCCTAATTATGTTGCAAACTACATGGTAAAAATCACGTCTCAGGCTTGCCTCCAAAACCCAGACTGGCAAAACTCTCAGCTTCTCACGAAGAACGAGTGACGTCACGGATCCACACGTGCGACACTGATGCGCAAACATTTCTTTCACTCATGTTTTGTGACCTCTTGACCCGGTGCTCGTCAACGTTCGCTCTGACAGCACCTGTGAGCCTCAACCGTGAGAACAGCCCTATTCTGCACCCGACTGCACAGGTCCATCCGCACTAAACTGTGCAAGTCAAACCAATGATTTCCAACAGATACGCCCATCTAAAGATGGGGTCCGTTCACAAAGGGCCATTATCCAACACTAGCAGAACTACACGACGTTGCTCAGGGCAAAAGTGTAACATTTTTCTATTAAAACTTCTATCTCTTTACCTTTCAGTCTTTCCCTCTCCCCTATCCCTCTTAGTCCTCCGTCCAACCGATTCCTCTCTTTGGACATACACACGCGCACACACAGACAACTCTTTTATATTGATTCTTGTAGGAATGAGTCGGCATAAGGGAAATAGCTCCTTGATAAAAGTTACTTCTTTTTAGTACATAAAATGGCTGAAAAATCCTCTCCCCCCCCCCCCCACTCTGGTGACGAAATTTGTTTAGGGTCAAAGAATGAAAAAAATTTTCTAAATTTTAGTTATTCATCTAGGGCAACACTGATCAAGAATATACCAACTTTGTGGCTGTTTTTGTAGTTTTTTTTACTTTTAGCTGGACACACAGACAACTGATCTTTATATAATAAATATATATGTATATATATATATATATAAGCTCTTTGTGTAAAAAAAAAATGGAGCACTATTCGGCAATTGACAGTGTTTATATAAACATTGAGATTTTGCTTACTCACAGCAGGTGACTAATAGCCAAATGGTTAGGAGCGTGACTGTCGACTAGATGGTCGAGTTTTGTTCCCGTATTGAGGCACTTGCTTGTCTAGCCACACTGAAGAGCTGTGATACAGCGAAATAGACTGTCTGTGAAAGACATATATACATACATACATATAGACACACGTTCTAAGTCTGCAATATGCGGTTTTAGTTTGTATCCTAAGGATTTAAACCCTTTTGAGACCGTATATTAGTGTAAGGATAGTACCACTGGCACTAAAAATATGTAAGCGGGAATGCTTCTGTATCGTTAGTAGTGGGGTCTGTTTCTGTGGATGGCATATATAAATTGGGTTTTGGCTTGAATTGATTATTAATGTTACATATATATATATATATATATATATATATATATATATATGTATATATATATATATGTATTTTTGGTGCGAACATATGAAATATTGCTGTTAAAAAGAATATAACAAGAAACCTTTATGAAGTACTTACTTGTGATTGAAAAAATAGCGTCTACCAAAATTTGTAGAAATTAATCC
The DNA here is from genome assembly GCA_963556195.1 of Sepiola atlantica. Lineage (NCBI taxonomy): Eukaryota > Metazoa > Mollusca > Cephalopoda > Sepiida > Sepiolidae > Sepiola > Sepiola atlantica. Next base: position 169,530,129 of record OY744519.1, read on the forward strand.
AGTAGTTTTGTTTTCATTTATGAAATTCTACTTTCGTGTGTAGCCGGAATGTCGCCACCATTACCGTCATCATTATGAATTTTGTTACTGCTTAACTCCCCTTAATATACTTCTTCATAAATAGAGATTTAAAATAGGTCAAACTAGAAAAAAACACGTTAATATTAATAAGTAATTCTTTTTTTATTATTAAACATCTACTGGATATGCTTCTGTAAATGTTGGTGTATGCTAATATTTTTCAATAGAAAATAAGTGTTTCATAAAATTATCTTAATTAATTTATAGGTGCACTATTTTATATAACTTTGAACATGGAGAAGCACCATATTTTTTATTTATGTATAAATGCTTCTTTTATTTATATATATATATATATATATATATATATACTAGCAAAAACTACCCACCATCCGGGCGGCAATTACTGACGCTGTAGTCTTCTTTACAGAAACCAAAGAAGTAATTTTGATTTGAAATTTTGGTAATTTAGAGTAAATTTTAAAAAAATGATGATTGTCGTAGTGTTATTTGATATGTTCCAATGTGGGGGGAAAATACTGTGCATGAACATCGTCAAATTTTGGTTTTTAGGAAAAAACAACAAAAAGATTGATATGTTTTTAAGATATTCAACGTCGATAAATTTTATTTTATTTCAGCATAAAAATGAAAATGAATTCCCCATTAAAACTGGTTATATAATGAAATGAATAAACATAAGAGTGGAACGTCGATTGGTCAAATACTCCACTTTTATATTACTGAGTAATTCGAAATAGGTACTTTGTACTTTTCACCTTTATTATGAAAGAAAGAAAAATATGTAAAGAATATTAAAGAAAAATACCATTTTTTGTAATTTAGAAAGATTAGAGGAGGTTTATTTCTTTTCGATGACAATTTTTTTAATTTATCATCATCATCATCATCATCACTACCAACATGTTAACTCCTTGGCCTTTTGGCTAGGGGCAAAATGTAGTATCTGTACTGAATCTGCACTTAGTTTTTATGTTCTCTGTCAGTGAAAGAGAAATCTTTCTAGACCGAAGCAATTGAAATTTTTGTTTCAATTTAGAGTGCCCATTTGGGGAGAGCTGAATTCTCCCCACGTTAAATATTAGCATTGTGCCTAACTCTGCTCTCGTGGGAGGAAGTAATGATATGATGAACGAATTACATACACTGACTCCCCTCCCCCCCTAAAAAAAATGAGGGGTTAATGCCTGGGAGGATATCATGACAACAGAATAGCTAGTACATTACCCCCACCCCCACCCCAACACACACAAAACTGATAATCCTGGGGAAATAGTATCATGACGAACGAATATATACTGTACGGCCTTCCCCCCGAAGAGAAGGTAATGCCTGGGAGGAATGTATCATGACGAATGAAAATATACTACAGAGAATTAAATACGCATAAACCGTTTTAATGTCAATATAGTTAGAATAGGTGGAAAAAACTTTTGCATTTATTTATTTAGATAACATTAAAAACCATGGCAAGTTTCATTGTCCATGTGAAACGCCTAAATGAAAATTAGCTGGAAAAATATAGTCGCCATCTTTATAAACAAAGATGAATATGCTAGCTAAGGAAGAACGATCATTTTGTAGTTAAAAAAGACATGTTTATTATAAACTTGAGTTATCGTTCTTCCTTAGCTAGTATTATAGTAAACGAACATATACTACACTCCTCCCCCCCCCCCCCGACAGAAGATAATATCATGATGAACGAACACTACTTCCCTCCACCCACAAAAGGAGGAAGTTATTCTTGCGTGGACGGTCTTATGAGAACAGAACCGATACTACACTACCCCCTTCCCCATAAAAGATATTCTGACTAAATCGAGTCTTGATTTTCTTTTTTCATTCTGGAAGGATCCTCCCATGCCCCCTTAAAAACGGAGGAGGTAATTCCTGGGAGGACAATCTTACACTACACCGCCCATTTAAAAAATACTCAAATCTAATCAATTGTTTTTGTTTTTTTAATTAAAAAATGCCGAGTCACAAAAAATACTTTTATGGTCCCTTGGCCGTTTGGCTAAGATCAAAGTGTAGTATCTGTTCTCGACATCTCAGCAATATTTGACACTTTACTAAATCCGGAAGTAAATTATCTCCCTTGAAAATGAAATTCTAAATAAGTTTTTAAACGCTATCATTTTTTTAATAAAATCTCTTTATCTTATTTTATTAATAATTATAATAATAGTACTATCGATAAAACGATTTCGTATGTAGAAGAAAATTTGACAATGCAAAGTAGAAAGATATATTACAGAATATTAATTTATCAAAAATTTAAAAATAAATAAATATGCAAATGAGCAAAATCTAGATTTGTTTGAGTGAGTTGGAGATGCTTATATATACGGTATTTCAGCATCTGGCACACGCTAGGAAGTAAGTGTAGTATCTGTTCCGATGGATACTGCACGCCTGTCCTGTGCAGTTCTAGGAGGTCCACCCTCCCAGGCTTCGCCTCCCCTCTTTGGGGAGGAGTAAGTTTATTGCTTACTGCTTGAGGCGCCTCTACCGGGGAATGCCGACGGGGCTGCCCAGGCAATTTTTAAATGGCCAGAGTGCTCACCTCTCGAGCGCTGGCTTTTAACCCCACTTACTCGACCCAAGCTGTGGTCACATCTTACTTGTGGGAGTAAGATAAAACTGGCCTTGTGCCTAACTCCGCGAGGAGTAAATAAATATATCATTAGAATTAAATAAGCCTAACGTGTTTTGATGTTAATATAGTTAGGATAAATGGAAAAATCTTTCGCATTTATTCATTTAGATAAGTTAGGTGTGTGTGTGTGTGTATGTATGTATATGTACAGGATAATCTTCTAAACTAATGAACAGATCATGATGAATTTTGGAATATATATTCTCGACACCTGGTGAGTAATATGGACACATTATTTGTTTTGTAAACTTTACTATTTAGGGGAATGCGGCCATTCAAACTCGGACGTGCCCTCAAAAACACTTTTAAAATAAGTTAGATACAAAATATTTTATAAAGAAAAGAATTGCTCGTCATCAATTTTTGAGTTATATTAAGTAATACATTTTACAAGGGATCGGTGAGTGTCAATAATATGTATGTGCTTGGTAAAATCCTAAACTATTGAACTTATTATGGAATATATATTCTAGGCAACAGGGTGAGTAACGTGGGCACATTGTTATTATATATTTTTTTGTAAACTTTACCATTTAATGTTGTGCCACCGAAACCGTTATCATATCTGGCAAAGAAAGAAAAAACATTAAATTTAAAAACTAATGCTATATTTATTGTTTATACCCGTCCTGGGTCGGGTATTCTACCAGCATATATATATATATATATATATATATATATATATATATATATATATATGTAAAGTGAAATATTTTAAAATTCAACAATCGTGCAATTTTAAATGAAAAATTCATTTATTTAATTTTTTTTTTCACAAGCTTTCGTTGTAGTACAACCTTGTCAGGCGAGACTGTCTTATAGGTTTTTTGTTTTTTTTTCTTCCTCTTCATTTTGATGGTATTAACCCTGAGGGATCGAATAGACGTCAAGTTCTTAAGATGCTATAAAAGTTTAGTCCTGGCGATGTCATGCGCAGATTGGCGCTTTTTTTAAGTAAGGAAATCAACATCTTTGAAGCACGGATTAGAATGTATTAAAGTGAAATATTTTGAAAATCAACAAGCGTCAATCTGTGCATGACATCGCCAGGACTAAACTTATAGCGTCTTAAGAACTTGACGTCTATTCGACCCCTCAAGGTTAATACCATCAAAATGAGGAGGAAGAAAATAAGAAAAAACCCAAATAACTATAAGACAGTCGCGCCTGACAAGGTTGTACTACAACGAAAGCTCACGAAAAAAAATTAAATAAATGAATTTTTCATTTAAAATTGCACGATTGTTGATTTTCAAAATATTTCACTTTAATACATTCTAATCTGTGCTTCAAAGATGTTGATTTCCTTACTTATATATATATATATATATATATATATATATATATATATATATATCACATTAGAAACAGTGAGATCTAACATCGAAACGTTGGTTGATCTGCGTAGACTGTTTTTAATGTTTATATTAGTTTCTTTTGAAAGTTCTACTTTGTATTGAGCACTTTTGAAAAAATATTGGTTTTAATTTGATGTTATCAATATATTTGATCTTATTATTATTATTAGTGATTCTGATAATTTTTTAATATAGTGAGAGACACGTGGGTTTCCCAGAAATCGGCTGCGTTGGAGTGTTAAACGGTATGACACCAGACTAACTTTTCATTTTAATCCCAGAAAACAATTTAAAATCCCGAATTACTTAAATTAACAGTACAAGTTTGTTTTTTGTTTTTTATTTAAATTATTTTTTCATGTATTAATGAGTCACTGCTTCGCAAGGCCCAAAGGCCACTCGAGGATAAAGGTTAGTGAGTTTGTCAGGTGGACTTGGAGACAACACCTTTTTAAATTAAATTTAAAACAGGAAACGTCACAGTTCAATTGAGAAACTATATTAAAAAAAAACTAAAAAAAAACTGATCAAATAAATTTTTATTTGCTTTTTTTATGAATTGCCATGTTTCGATCGAATCTGAGCTTCATAAAATCCCAGCCGCCATTCAAATATTTCATCAGAGCTAAATTTAAAATACTAGCAAAAATATATAATGTAAGTGTAGCTTTGCAAATGAACAGCCGATTGTGACATTTTTTTTGTTGACGTATGCTACACTCTCCCCAATGGAGCAGGTAAGGCCTGGGAGGAGAGTTTCATGACAACAGAACAGATACTAGACTATCTTCTCCCCAAAAAGGGAGAAGGCAATGCCTGGGAGGATTATATCATGACAACAGAACAGATACTACACTGCCTTCTATTCAAAAAATAAAAACGTAATCCCTGGGAGGATGATATCATGACGAATGAACATATACTACACTACCCCCCCCCCCCTCCAAAAAAAAATGGAACATGGATAGATAGTACATCAGCCTGAAATCGTATAGTAAACTGAATTGAGAATTAGAAAATAGTGTCAATCTGAAAAAAAGGGAAGTATCATTAATCATTATCAGTAATAAAAAATGATATCTATTTGCTCTGGCGGAGAGCAGTCCTAAAGAGGTTGTTTGGTCAGAAGATGACCAATCAGATTATATGGCGTAGTAATTTCTTTTCTACCGGACTTTTTTTTAGAATTCCTGCGAAGCCTAAAGGTCTCAGGATGAACAAATACAGAGCTTTCAGACAGCCACAAAGTAAGAACGTATACACTCTCTCCTACTGTCGACTAGACACTCCGAGCACGGCTATCATCACTTGAAGATATACAGCTTCCCAAACAAGAAAGAACTATCGACTGTCGCCGACACATACCTGTATCTGATGTGGCATTCACCCTGGTCGGGTTGTGCCGGCTTCCTCCAAAGGGGGAAGTTTCTAGGAAATATTAAATTCACAAGCAGTGTCATAAAATGATAGATACCCACTTTATTTAATTCCTTTCAACTAAAGGAAAAATTCACAATCGTAACTTCTAGCCACATGCACTCAACTGTGTATGCAATATAAAATCAATAAATTTATACAAATTGATTGTTCAATAAAAAAGGCCTTGTTTTTTATTTCTTCTTTATCAATCCTTTGCTTACACATTATTATTGGCGTCTTGTAATTCGCATGAAGATTCCTTTCTATGATCACTTCTCGTACGTGCGTTTCCTGCCTCTACGTTACTTAAACATGTTTTTTTAAAATTGATTTACTACTAGCAGGGCTACCCGACGTTGCCCGGGGCAAAAGTGTAACATATTTCTATTAAAACCTATCTCTCTACCTCTCAATATCTTTCTCTCTTTAGCCCTCCCTCTCCACAACCCCCTCTTTCTTCTCTGCCCAGCTTGCTCCTCTTTAGCTCGACACACACACACACACACACACACACACACACACACACCTCTCCTTTGTATTGATTCCTCGAGGAATGAGTCGGCATAAGGGGGAATTAATTCCTTGATTAGAAATTACTCCTCGGCTTTTTGGCCAAGATCAAAGTGTAGTATCTGTTCCGATGGATACTACACACCATAGACCGGTATTGTCTTGGCCTTCGGGGCTTGATTTCCGCCGGTCTATGGGTCTGTCCTATGCAGTTCTAGGAGGTCCACCCTTCCAGGCTTTTCCTTCTCATCCTTTGAGAAGGGGTTAGTTTATTGTTAATCGCCTGAAGCGCCCCTACCGGGGAATGCCGACGGGGCTGCCCAGGCAATTTTTAAAGGTCAAAGTGCTCTTCCTCTAGGGTGCTGACTTATAGAATCCCACTTTCCGACCTTGTGTCACATCTTACTGCTGTGGGAGGTAGATAAATAAATGGTCATCTTCTGACCAAACAACCTCTTTAGGACTGCTCTCCGCCAGAGGAAATAGGTATCATTTTTTATTACTGCTTCCTCTGCGACACTGGACTCTTGGAATATTTGAGTGGTCTAATGATAATTCATAGACCTGTCTTCTTTTAATGACCCCTCTTTTCTGATTAGAGAAAAGCTGCATTAGAACTTATAAAAGAACCCCATTTATTTGCGCAACCCAAATAGTTTACCTGGTTTTTAGGCTAAGATGAAAGTAGATCTGTTATTTCCTAAGCCAGGATGAGAAATCCTTCTCAATTGGGGCCATTTTTATTTTGGTCCCAATCCAGAGAGCCCTTATTTGGGGAGCTGGATATCCCTCCACATTAAACTGTCACATCCAGCCCTCATAGGGTGCTAGTGTATATTATATCCGTGTCAGGATGGGTAAAATGAATTCCCTAAACAGAACAGTTTTGCACCAGTTTTATGTCACCTTGAGAAGATTAAAATCAAGATATAATGCTAGTAAACCTTATGTCTAGAATCATTATTCTAATCATTTTGATTTTAGAAAATATCTAAAATTTAAGGTTTAAGCTTGAGGAAAGATATTAAAATTCAGAGAATTTAATGCAAATCAGAAATATTTGAATTTTCAAATGTGAGATTGTGCCCATATTATGCCCATTAAAACCCCTTTGAAATTCCCCAAAGAAACTAAAATTAAGGTAATATTTATAAATTCATGTCTAATATCGACTGTTAAAATTTGACAAAAATCGGAGGTATCTGAATGCTTACAGAAGGGCTTCCACCACCTTTTTACCTGATTTGCATGAAACTAAACTAAACTAAATATAGCCCACATTACTCACTTTTACGCCTAACAGCTGTGTTCCAAAATTTATAATGATCGGTTAATTAGTTTAGGAGTGAATCCTGTACATAGAAATATATAAACATATACACCTACTTAACTTTATGTAAATAGAGATGTGTCTGAACAGCATAGATATAGAATCATAGCACATGTGCGACACCATAGCTAATTGTATGTAGGTAAACAGGTATATCATTGCATGTCAGCATATATGTAAGTATAAAAGGATAGTATTAAGCCAACATTAGGATGTAAAAAAAAAAATAAAAATAATAAAAAGATAACAATAAGTTGCACACCTGGGTGGGCTTCTTTAAGTGGTAACATCGAAAAAGAAAAAATTACCTGATAAATGAAACATTTTTTTTTTTTTTTGGTTAAGTGTGTTTTTAAGAGGTGTCACGTTTTAATAAGTATGAATAGTGAACAGTGTTTTTATCAGAACTGTTGAGTCCAACACCCAAATATTTGATTCCGACTCCTGAAATTTTAAATGGTTCAACTCTGGCTCAGACTCTTGAAATTTTAGACGGTCTGATTCCGACCTAAATCTTCTTCCACTACTAATTATTTATATATAACTTGTTGGACGTACCTGGCGTTGCCCGGGAGTAATTTTACTTTCATTTTTTGTTTCATTTTTATTTGTCTAAAAAAAGACACTTATGTCTTTTTATTTTTTATAAATTAAGTTTTTGTTTGTTTAACACATTAAGATTTTTTTTTTCAATTTTTATATATTTTACGTTTTTTAACAATTTTTTAAAACAAATTAAGGTACTTATATCGATCTTGACCCAGTTTTCTTGTCGGAAGTGTTCGGCTGTCCTACGCAAACGCCCGAGAGATGACGAGCCGATTTGTACCAGACGACAATTTTGATACGGTGCTGCGTCCTATGATAATGTTTTGCTTGTTTTTGTTTGTTTTTTTATTGTTAGGGTTAAAAATATTTATTTGATAACAGTAATTTCGCTCTGTTTTGCTTGTTTTATTTGTTTTGTTGTTTAAAAGATTTCTTGCAACTATAACTAAAAATTATAGGACGCAGCAACGTATCAAAATAACAGAAAATATTTATTTGATAACAGTAACTTCGCTATGTTTTTTTTGTTGTTGTTGTTTCTTTTAGAAAATTTCTTGAAAATATAACTTAAAATCATAGGACGCAGCACCGTATCAAAATTGTCGTCTGGTACAAATCGGCTCGTCATCTCTCGGGCGTTTGCGTAGGATAGCCGAACGCTTCCGACAAGAAACTCGCGAAAACTGGGTCAAGATCGATATAAGTACCCAAATTAATGTATGTTTATTTTTTGTTTTTGAGTTTAAAATTTTTGGTTTTGAGATTTAATTATTACGGTATCGTTTTGTCATGAAATTATTAATTGGACCAAATTGTGATAAAACTGTGACTAGTTTATTAATGTAAAGTTTAATCTCGATAAAATTATTGGATGTAAATAGCTCCCCAAACTTTCAATATTTTAATTCATGAGGATTTGCTAAGAATCTTAGTCAAAAATGACTTTCTATTTGCCAGCTTACGTGCTTTCAAATTTCTCTCAAATTGTGAAATGTCACAAAGTAATTCATTCATGTTTATTTTCAACTATTAACAAAAGATTAAAACAAAGGCTGACTTTTTATGAAGAAATTGAAATGCATTTTGGTAAATTTAAATTTGTAACTATATTATTTTATTTAATATATTTAAAGTTTTATATTATATTGTTTTCATTGCATTTTATGTTTCAGTAAATATTTCAAATAATACTAGTAAATAATAAAATAATGTTATTTCAAACTTGAGCATGACCGACCTACGGACAACGCCTCTCTTAGACATGCGAGGACATATGCAAAAAAAATTTTGTCACAAAAAGAATTCTGCCATGAGTGGTTGAATGTGGTAGAATTTCTGATGAATGGTTTCTGATATCATGAATGGTTTGTGATATCAGAACAAATACTACACTTTGCTCCAAGCAACCTTGGAGCAAAGTGTAGTATTTGTTCTGATATCACACTTTATCTTTTCCGTTCATGGTCAGTGTATGCGAAATCCTTCTAGACTGGGGCAATTTTTTTTTTCCAGTTCAGAGTGCCCCTTCTTAGAGGAGTTGGATTTTCCTCACATTAAAACCCGACTTTGTTTCTAACTCTGCCTTTTTGACAACGCCCTCTCTTGGAGATATGAGGACATATCCAGAATTGTTTTCTAACGAATAATAATTCGATAAAATAGAAAGTATCCACTTCATCATGGCCGTCATGTCTAAAATCGGTAATTGCGAACTGGTGTTAATCCCAATAAATCCCCAATTATTTTAGGTCGCATCTCTTTTTGGTGAAATTTTTATTTTTATCATTTATAAAAAACAGTTTGCATTTATTATTTGTTACTAATTGTTTGTTACTTTGTAATAAAATTATATTTGGTTAATGATTAATAATATCACTGGGGATTTTTGTTTTTATTAACACCGATTCACAATTTTCGATTTACGATTTGGCGGCCATGAGGAAGTGGATACTTTCTATTTTACTAAGAATTCTGTCATGAATACTTGAAGATGGTAAAATTTCTGATGAATTGTTTCTGTGTGTAGGGGAGGATGACGGGTGAGGCTAACTTTTTAACCTAGGAGCAAAGTGTAGTATCTGTTCTGATATTATATTTTATCTTTTCCGTCCTCAGTCAGTGCAAGTGAAATCCTTCTAGATTGAGGCAATTATTATTATTTTGGACCCAAACCATAATGCCCCTTTTTGGGAAGCTGGATTTTACTCATTAAAAACCGACCTTATTTCTAACTCTGCCCTAGTGGGGGAGGTAAATAGAGACCTACGGACAACACCTCTTTTAGAGATGTGAGGGCATATCCAAAAATGTTTTGGGATAAAAAGAATTTTGCCATGAGCGGTTGCCGGTGGTAGAAGTTTTGATGAATTGTTTTTTAGAGTAGATTTGGGGGGGGGGGGAGTTTTTAACCTACCCTCCATTCAATCTAGCATTCTTAGTTATTGTGTCTGTTTCTCTGTGTCTGCCTTTGGTAATGTTGACAATTCTTTTATGTCGTTCACATGGTTCGTAATTCTGTATATGAAAATGTCACTCGAGGTAAGACATTAAACAAAATATCAGTTGGATTGGGGTTGGGGTTACTTCTGTTTGTTTTTATAACAATACCATCTATGATCAATCGGTGTTGTCCGGATGTCAAAATATGTTGAACATGAATAATTTTATGGCATAATAGCATAACGACCGAGAATTGCCACTTCCGGCTAAAAATGTGTTCAGCAGTCAGCGGTGAATTGTGAAAATCGGTTCTCTGTATTTTACACATACAAAAATCTAGGTCAACACATAAGAAATTGTGAAAAGTGATTTCTTTCATTGGAAATTTTGAATTTCATTTTTATTACAAATATATTTATTATAATTAGAATGTTTTCTTTTTTACAAATACCCAAAGGAAATATTTTATGTTAAGAATAGCTTTCTAAATAATAACGTTATTATTTAGAAAGCCATTCTTAACATGGGAGGGGAGGGGTTGTTTTTGTTAACTATTCTGTACTTTCACCTAACAATGTAATAAACAAAAGAAAATGTGTTTTCGTCCAAAAATAAGAATAGTTGAAAAAGCCCTTGCCGAGAACGTAATATAGCCGGAACTGCCTTTCGCATTTCACCGCTGACTGCCGAACACATTCTTAGCCGGAAGTGGCAATTTTCGGTTGTTATGCAATTATACCAACTTTATTGAATTTTTTATGTTTCGGAATTTTTTAGATGAGGATTTCTAATTTGGGTTATTCCAACTACTGTTCTCATTTTGGATGTTATTCTCACAACGTTTCGGCTGATGTAACCTCCAACCTTCTTCAGATGCGTTTCATCGAACTCAAGAATCTGTATGGAATTTCGAATGTAACTCTTTATTTGATCCACGGGGAATAGCTTGCTCTCGTTTTGTCAGCTATGAAGTCTTAAGTGATTTGTCATTTTATTGTTAGTATCGCTCGTACTGAGGATCGAACCTTCAACCTCCAGAACCGATTCAACTTAGAACTGATTATTATTAAGCACTTAACCGTTACACAAGCTACCCCTGTGGATTAGCTGGTGATACCAGATCAGGCTGCCCTGTGGCTCCCTGAGACGAAATTCACCTACATTGACGTTTTTTGTTTTTTTCGTTTGTAAAACTTAATTATGTTCTACAAAACCAAAACCAAAAACAACAGCCCCTCTCCCTTTCTCCCTCCCCTTTTTTATTTTTATTTTTCCTACCCTACTCCCGGTCCTGGATATGACCTTAAACTACATCCGATGGTGAGATCCGGCTTACGGACTTTGGGGAATGTGGAGCCTCCTCTTAATTACCATTGCTCCCAGGTCCACCCTGACCCGGAGTGGTAGTACCTGTTAGGGTCCCAACTATGGGTTAAATAGAAACAGATATTAAAAGGGGAAAGAAACAAAAAAGAGAAGAAAACAAGACCAGATTCGGCATTAAATAACTCAAAAAGGGTTGATATGCCGTAAAACAAAACTACCAAACTACCAAACCCTGTGTATTAGATAAAGGGTTCCGTGCGAAATTCCGTAAAGATTCCCGAGTTCGACAAGACACACCTGAACATTGTCCAAAATGTTGTAAGAATAACATCCAAGATAAGAACAGTAGTCCGAATAATCCAATTAATACAAGTTATGGTCTATACCACAAACACAGGTAGTACTGATGTCTTCGTAAAATGCAATAAAGTAAATAATATGTGACATGTCAGTTAAGTATTTATTATTTTCAGTTTTATTTTCATTTTTCGTCTTGTCTCATGCTTGAGGTTAGACGTTTCATGAATGACTTCCAACTTCTCCTTGTCTGTTGCCATTTCGCTTGTACCATCCGCCAGGATCAGGTCGTCATCAACTGATCACCTTCATGTCTTAAACGGTCTCTACCACATGTCTTTGGACTATCAACGTCAATGTGAGACACACTTTGGAGTGTTTCGGATGACTGACAGTGGGTGACGTGGCCATACCAGTTCAGACGTTGTTGAGCAACATACTTTCTCATGGAGGCCTGTAGATTGAGACCAGCAATTTTCTCCATCTGATGTGCTACAGCCAGAATCGTGTCGTTCTGACGTTTCGTCGTTGACCATGCTTCGCAGCCATACAAGAGTACAGGTCGGACATGTGTGTTGTATGCTGCCACTCTCGCATACATTTTGTAAAATTGTTGACAGCTGCCTGAAGACTCTCCATGTAGCAGATATACATTGTCTTATAGTTGTCAGTTCGCCCACTGGAATCAGTTGTGTTACCTAGGTAGGTGAATTTATTGACTCTTTCGACACCTGCAACAACTTCTCTTTCTATGGGAGGCGGATTTTGAGCGCAAAGCTACTTGATACAAGACCAGCATAGAAGGATTTTTTTGTGCGTGTTATTAATAACCAGCTATGCACATCACATGTTGCTGGGATGCATGATATCACAAGGATATCACAAATCGACCATTTCGGAAAGGTCATTTTTGGTGGCGTGCAGAAGTCTGATGATGCCCGGGGCCAACTCCTTGATTGGTTATAAAAAAGGAAGATGGTTTGAATATGATTGGATGCCCGGGGACACTGTCTCACTGCTTTCCCCCATCTACACGCTACTGGCACTACTCCTCTACAAACCTTTTATCTTTTGGGTATATAATGTTGGAATTCGTCAGTGGAAAGAGAACAACTTCAATTGAGGTCTATGCACTGATGCAGACAAAAACGAAAAGCAGAAAGTGAAAGGAGGAGGAGGGAAAGAGACAGTGAAGTAGAAGTAGGGGTGGGACGTAATGGATGAAAATTTCAGATTCATGCGAGTAGTATTTTTTTGTGTTCATTTATACATAAATAACACTAAACAATCAAACATTTTGAAAATTTTGCAAAATTCAGAAGGTGCAGGCCAAAAATAGCCGTTAGGGCTCCACGGGACTCAAAATCCATCATTTTTCGGTGAAAAAGTGGTTTCATGCGACATTGCAGGTCCTAAAACATCCTCAAAAGCTATGAATGGATATAGATTGTTAAATCTGATATAGTACTGTGTAAATTAGGACCATTTTCAGGCTGTAAAAGGGTTTTCATGAATGTAAAATAGCCAAAAACTAGTTGGCCTGCACCTTCTGAATTTTGCAAAATTTTCAAAATGTTTGCTTGTTTAGTGTTATTTATGTATAAATGAACACCAAAAAATACTACTCGCATGAATCTGAAATTTTCACCCATTACGTCCCACCCCTAGTGGAAGGAAACAACTTTAATCCATACACTTTCATTTCTTACAAAATAAAGTAAATTAGTTATTCACTTTCAGCTTCTGAAAGCAACTACGGTAACATCTACAGTAAACATCTTAAAACTTAAATTGTTCTTAGAGGATGTTCAAGTTCCAAAAAACTTTTAATTCTAAAGTAATTATTCCCATAATATAAGAAATATTTGAATGGTGAGTTAATTAATCCGTTTCCAGACCCATCCTCAGAATAATCATATCAAATCGTACCGTGCTTCATTTAAATGAAAATAAATTTTAACATAGTAGAGGCGATGCCTCACAAAGCTTCTTTCATTAGTCATGGCCTCCGTTCAGTCTTGAGAGACAATGGATACCCCCTGTAAGGGTGGCTGTGTGTGTAATTGTGAAGCAAGGGTTGCACATTCCCAACCGCACCTCTTCTGAATCAGCATTGCTTGATTCTAATGGCAAGGAGAAGTCGAGGACGACTGGAAACAATTCCGAGATAATCTAAGAGTGCATACAGCACTTGGTATTCCCAAATGGTCACCCATTTAGTACTGACCAGGATCAACATTGTTTAACTTCTGTAATCTAACGGGAACTGGTGTGTCAACATAATAATTTAAAAATACTATATCTTTATAAAGTTTTTTATTAAACGTTTTCTCTGCTAGTTGTAGAATATGCACTAACATGGCTGAGTGTCCTCCAAGCCCTACGATATTGGACCAAGGTGTTCGCTTAGTTCATGTTCATGTGCGTCCATTCACAAACGTTGTCCATCTTTTCTTTTGTCTACCTTTTGACCGGCTTCCTTGAATTATGCTTGAACGCATATTTTGCATAGCTCTAAACTGGAACGTTTAACGTGACCAAGCAATTTCAAGATTTGACATTTCATGACAGAGGATATTGATGGGATGTCAGTAGGTTTTTGCAACTCTGCAATATTTATGTGATCAGTAATGAAGCGCATTATGTGGTTTTGGAAAGTTTCTACTTTCTGACATAATTTTACAGTCCAGTTGACACATTCAAGTCCGTATAAAACTACAGGAAGGACATATGCGTTATAGATTTTAGCTTTGATTTTGTATGGAATGCGCTTAGAAGTTAGGACAGTTTTCTTTCTTGTAAAGTTAGGTATATTTATATGTTTATATATTTGTATGTACAGGATTCACTCCTATACTAAGTAACCGATCATTATGGATTTTGGAACACAGCTGCAAGGGGTAAGGGGTCTAAATATGGACTATATTTAGCTTAATTTAGTTTTATGCAAAGGTAGTAAATAGGCGATGGAAGCTCGTTGTGAAAATTCAGATACTTCCGATTTCTGTGAAATTTTAACAATCGATATTAGATACGAATTAATAAATATTCTCCAAATTTCAGTTTCTTTGGCGTATTTTAAAGGGGTTTTAGACGGCATAAGATGGGCACAACCTCCCATTTGAAAATTCAAATATATCAGATTTGCATTAAATTTAATGCATAGTTATTAGACACCAAGCAAGATTCCCTGAATTTCAAGTTCTCATTAAGACCCCTTAAGCTTAAACCTTAAATTTGAGACATTTGCGAGAATCAAAATCATGTAATGGATTGTGATGAAAATTAGAATAAGGATTTTAACCATAAGGTTTAGTATCATGATTCTTGATTTTAATCTTCCAAGGGGGCATAAAAGTGGTGCAAAACGGTTCTGTTTGGGGGATATTAATTTTACCCCTCCTGGGACACGTATTCTACTAAAGAAGATGAGTGCGTTTTTCAAGGCTCTGGTTTCAATTATTTATTTTTTTTGTTTTACAAAATTTAAAAAATTAGAAAAAAATAATTATGAATTATGAAAAATGCCCCAAACCAAAACAATATCAATCTTTTTGACATTAAGTGATGATCGACTTTTTTTATGATGGCACAAAGATTTAGACATGTTTTCGTTTGGCACATTTTTCATAATTCATAATTCGGTTTTTTTCCTCCTCATCCTCCTTTTCCTCTTCCTTCTCTTCCTCCCCTACATCCCCCCTTCTTTCCATTCCTCTTTCTTCGCTTTCTTCTCTTCCTTCGCTTTCTTCTCTCCCTTCGCTTTCTTCTCTGCCGCTCTCCTTTTTCTTACTCCTTCCCTCCTTTTTCTTACTCCTTCCCTCCTTTTTCTTACTCCTTCCCTCCTTTTTCTTACTCCCTTCCTCCTATTCTCTTGCCCCCCTCTCCTATTCTCTTGCCCCCCTCTCCTATTCTCTTGCCCCCCTCTCCTATTCTCTTGCCCCCTCTCCTATTCTCTTGCCCCCCCTCTCCTATTCTCTTGCCCCCCCTCTCCTATTCTCTTGCCCCCCCCTCTCCTATTCTCTTGCCCCCCCCTCTCCTATTCTCTTGCCCCCCCTCCTATTCTCTTGCCCCCTTCTCCTATTCTCTTACTCTCCTCCTACTACTCTTCTTTTTCTTCTTCGTCGTTTTTCTCATCATCCTTCCTCATCAGTAGCCAGCAGTTATGCTATTGCTGATTTCAAACAGTCCACAAATTGTTAGTATTATATAGATTAATATTATTATATTTTTAAATCTAAAAAAACAAAACGCTTTTGACTTGCTTTACAAAAAAAAAAGAAAAGAAAAACGATTCCCCAACTTTTCTTATTATCATTAAAAATAATTTTATTTTTATCTAAAAGAAACCCAACTCTGTTGGTTATTGTTTCAAAAATATTATTGAACACAAATTGAAATCCAGTTTCCAATAATTGTCTCTGGATTAGTGCAATCTTTTTCTTCTTCCTTCCTTTAACCTGGGATATTCTATTTCAGGAACAACAAGTTTGGCTTCCACTGATTTATAAAAAAAATTGATTTGAATAGATTTTGATTTCTATGTGGATTTCAGGTACACTTAATTCGATAATTCTGATTGTTGGGTGGAGCAAAAGGGGTGGGGATATTCATTGATTGTAACGTTGAGTTATTTTTAATGCTGATTCCTTGCGTGAACATTTAATACAATGCTCTATAATAAAGACCAATGCATATTTATTTTGTGTGTATATATATATATATATAGAGAGAGAGAGAGAGATTTGGATTTTTCACTTAGAGAAAACGATTGTTCAGTGAAGACCGGGATTATTCCAATAAAAAAAGCTCGATGATACTCGATTACAGGGTACAGAGCATTTATATGTGATTTTTTGAAAGCTTACCAAAGCATTCCGTTCAGGAGCCCAAACAACACCACAAAAGATATTTTCATTCAGAAATCATTTATTTATCATTTTTCAAATTAAAGTGTTTATTACTTACACGTGTTTCACTACCAAGCAGGTACTTGCTTGGCAGATTATCAGGGAAAAATTTAGCACCTTGAATAAGATTAACAACACCCGGCAATACACAATGTGGTGTAGATTTTCTTGGGGTCACTTAAGAAGTGAAGAAAAAAATAAAGTATGATAGAGAATAAAAAATATAAAATATAAAGTAAGAAAGAGAATAAAAAACTATATATACAAAAATATATCTTAAAAAATATATATAAAGATATATATATATATATAAATATATATAAAAAACAAAAATATATAATTTGCCTTAAATGCACTCCAGTGATGACAAATATCACCCCCCCCCCCAAGAAATATAAAGACCAAACAACAGTCAAAACTCTGTTCCTAAATTACTATTTCAAGCCACTGATCTTATTGGCATTCCAGATCTATTCCATCCGAAGGAAAAAACGATACAGCTGCTTTCTCAATGCATGCAGTCGTGTTGTCCCTATTTCCAGGTCCAATTCATTCCTTTTCAAGATGGACTCGAAACGTGGCGAATTAATGACGATTTCGCAGAGACTCCCCTCCTAAGAAAACACTCCTAAAATAGTAGACATAAAATATTTATCCATAATACATGTCCTAAAATTCTAGTTTTTATTTTTAAAATTATTCTCTATAAAAACTAATTATCCAACGTCATGTTACATCTTTTATCATTCCGGGAAAATATCCTTTATTTAATTTACTGCCGATCATTACCTTGTTTATATTCATCATAGACGACAATCTTCATCCCGCAGTAATTATTTTGAAAAAAAAACATTCATATACTATATATAAAATATTACTACTAAATGTTCCTTTCAAAAATCTATTATCTATTTTAAAATTTATTCTTTATAAAATCTAATCATCCAATGTCTGGGAGTATCTTTTATTTAATTTAATTTTCTGCTGGTAGCTATTTTGCTATTTATCGAAGAGGATAGACTCGCAGTTATTATTCTGCAAACATCATTCCTATATATTAAAAATACAATTTTACTACAAAATGTTTCTTACAACAATCTAGTTTCTATTTTAAAACTATTGTTAATAAAAACTAATTATCTACAGTCTGGGACGTCATTTTTCAGCCGGGAAAATATCTTTTATTTACTGCAGTGTCGAGGGCCACCTTGTTGATATCAATTGAAGAGGACAATCTTAATGCCGTAGCAATCGTTTAGAAAAAAAATCATTCATATACTATATCTAAACTATTACTACAAAATGTTTCGTATTTTATTTTTAAAAATCGAATTTAATTTAACCTAATTTAATAAATTGATGATATCTTCTATGTTATTATTTTTAATTTTGTAATTTATTCCTAGAGTTGACCTAATTCCTGTCAGCAGCACCCATATTAATGGTCGAGTGATCCCGTTTTCGCGGAAAACACCTTGGATGATCCTATATATCCCTTAACTAAAATATATTAATGCCGCATATTGCCTCCAGATTCATTACCATTTTGAAAGAACCTTCCAATTTATGGGATTGGTCTTAACCTCCCGGGAAGACCCCATTTCGTCCCATCCCCCAATGATGGAAAGATCATGCTATTGTGTTTATGCTGGTGTCTTTACATCCGGGATAGTCATAGAAATGTGTAAATTATCTTAACTGTATTGAAGTAAAATTCAAAATTTCTATACATACTAAAAACATAAATATTAATATAAATATTGTTATCACAAGACTAGTTAATATTTTAAAGATGTTGTCCTTAGTTGTTGGAGCGGTTTACAACATACTAGGGAAATATTAATTTATTGAACTATGAATGCTTCCATCATACTGCAGAACGACGAAGATGGAGAATAACATCATTCCCTCCACACACGGGGGGGGGGGAGTTACCTATTAATACCACTTCCCTCCTATATATAATCCTCACTTGCACCTTTGTACATTTCTAAACATGCACACACCTACCCCGCCAACTCTTCGAACTCCTGACCCATACCTACTTACCTCACTTTTAGTTAAGAATCTGTCACTCTGTCGACTATGTTTATGTTTATATATTTCTATGTATAGAATTCACTCCTAAACTAATTAACCGATCATTATGAATTTTCAAACACAGGTGTAAAGGTGGATAATGTGGGCTATATTTAGTCTAATTAAGTTTTATGCAATAGGGGCAAAGAGTATCTACGATTTTTGTGAAATTTTAACAATAGATATCAGGGCCGGCAGGACAGTTATAAAAGTGGGGGAGGCCGGTTAAACGCATGCATATCAACTTAATTATTGATGACCGTAAAGTGAGGGCGCCCAAGTCAAAAAGTGAGGGGGCTTGAGCACCCCCCCCCCCCGTGCCGCCGTCCATGGATATTAGACATAGATTAATAAATATTCTCCACAAATTTCAGTTTCTTTAGAATGTTTTAAAGGTGTTTTAGGATGCAGAATATAGGCAGAACCTCCCATTTGATAATTCAAATATATTAGATTTGCATTGAATTTCATTGAATTTCATTGAATTTTATCCATAGTCATTAGACACCAATTAAGCGATATTCCTTGAATTTCAATTTCTTCTTAAGACCCTTTAAGCTTAAACCTTAAATTTTAGACATTTTCGTAGAATCAAAATCATTTAATGAATTTTGATCAAAATTAGAATAAGGATTCTAGACATCAGGTTTAGTATCATTGTCTTGATTTGAATCTTCATAAAAGTGGTGCAAAACTTCGATTTTTATTCGTCCTGGGACGGGTATTCTTCTAGTACTGTATAAATATATAACTTTAATCTCTGTTCATTTGTTAGCTGGTTGGTATGTCACGTAACATTACTAAATCAACCTTAAAGCAAACAGTAACACGAGCATTACAACGATCTGATTCCTGACATGTTGACAGTTTGAATAATGGTTGCCATACTTGACCTTTTCAGAGTTTAAAGACACTGATAAAAATGTTAAACTACAAAATAAAGTCAGCTATGAATTCCTTCTTACATAAAGAAGAAATTATCAAACTAACAACATATGTCCAAACTGATGTCTTTTTTAACACGCCAGATTTTGGTGCTGAAAAACTTAAACTTTTTTTATTTACTGATTTTTTTTTTTTTTTTTTTTTTTTTTTTTTTTTTTTTCATATTATAAAAAAAATGGTGTTTCTTGAACTGGTTGACATTCACCTAAAATCAAAATGTAAATAAGGGGAGGTCAAACAAAATGCAGTGAGAGAGGGTGAGAGTGATAAAGAGAAACTTAATAAGAGATGGATCACTTGGTGAGTTAATTGCAAATTGCGGCTAATTAGAACAGTTAAAATGGAAATGTCTTTTTAAACATAACTTAGTTCCCAAACTAAGGAATATTTTAGCATGTATTTTGTGTGATTAAAATATATAGGGAAAATGTCTTATAGAAAGAAACGTTAATTATAGTTTTAGTATAAAATGCTAAAAATTTGATAATCTTGTTTATTTGCATATTGAATGTTCTAGATGGTGGGAGAGAGTTGTGGTAAGAGGAAAATAGTGGTAGCTACAGTGTAAGCAGCGAGTCAGAGGATGACATAAATAAAAAAAAAAAAGGAAGACTTGAAAATGACAGAACATTATAAAATGATAATATAGGGTTCAGGGCTGGGAGCAGGAGTACACACGTCCTCATTCATTACTATGCATAAATTATTACTAATAGAATATTTCTTAGGTCAGACCTTTTAAAATTTCAGGAGTTTTTCGAACGTTTAACCGACTGACTCCACAGCCCTGATTGATATTATCTCATAAAATCTTTGTAGTGGAGCTGATACGAAAAAATGAGAATGCACTGTCCTGTACAGGGATTGAACTCAGTCTCCAGATTATGAGACTCTTATGTAGACAGACATCTGGGACAGCAAAGT
This sequence comes from Sepiola atlantica, assembly GCA_963556195.1. Taxonomy (NCBI): domain Eukaryota; kingdom Metazoa; phylum Mollusca; class Cephalopoda; order Sepiida; family Sepiolidae; genus Sepiola; species Sepiola atlantica. Next base: position 169,550,919 of record OY744519.1, read on the forward strand.
GAGTCATATCGGATTATGCAAATGATTTATTTTGCACAAGGGCTTTTCTGATGCTACACTTGATCTTTTCTGTCCTTGATCATTGAAGGAGAAATCTTTCTACACTGAAGAAATTTAAATTTATGTCCCAATCCAGAGTGCCCTTTTTGAGAGAATTGGATCCTCTCCCACATTAAAAAAAATGACCTTGTTTTTAACTCTTCCCTCGTGGGGATTCAAGTAAATAGAGATATTCAGGACAATGAAGTTAGCCACGTCCAGTTATGCAAATGATTCGTTTTGCTGACCAATCAATGACATATTGGGCTTGGTATAAGCAGGCATATTTCACCTATTCGAGCAGTTAGTTACTGGCCTGCCTCTGCGTGCTCGTCAGTCTCGGTCATAAACTCACTCATCATTGCAACAACCGGTGTTCTTTTAAAAAATATTTTTTTATGGAAATTGCTCCAGACAAGTCATGAAGCCACTTGATGTAAGGACCTAAAAAGTTTTTTTTTAAAAATACTACTTCAAGGTCAAAAACTAGCCAATGATAAGTGTTATATGGATAGATTCTGACCCTGAAAACAGCAATTCTTCCCCCTTTGTCAGAAACATCGCTCATGGAATGTGAGGACTAAATGACAAAATAAGGGAGGTGAGAGTTACGAGGCTGCTGAAAGTAAAACCAAAGTCCACTTTCTACTCTCCTTAAAAAATTTTTTTCTAACAAGTCATCGCTCATCAAGGCCCAAAGGCTATTCGAGGACAAGGGTTAATGGTTTGTGTCAGGTGGATGGTGAGATAAACACTATGAGGATTGTAGACCATGGTTGGATATGGGCTAGATTTGATTACTTAATGGGACGGCTCAACAAGAATTTGTTAACATTGGACTTTAAAACAACCATGCTGTAGTCAGCTGGGAAGCAACCCCATGATATTGTGTTCCACAGGCGAACGGTTCTTGGAAAGAAACTATGCTCACGGAAGTTCCGTTTAGTTTTAGGTACACAGAAGTTGTCGAATGTCATGTTCATTGAAGACTTGTAGCTCTTGGTCCGTTTGTCCCTTGAAATTTAGGTCAGTTAAAGGCTAGTCGTCCTTTATCTTTCTGTAAGTCTTGTTCGCAGTCTTGTGGTAGTCGAGGTACAAGTAGTACCCCAATCCAGGTTTATTCGCCAACAATTTTGTAGAAATCTGAAAATTTCCACAAACTGAATCAATGAATTTGTTCCGACTTCGACCCCTGCTCCAAAGATGGGAATTGTTTTTTCACCTCTAATTTTTTTATATTTAGATTTATTACGATTCAGAGTTTGTAGAGTTTAATCGAATCTGACTCTGATTCCAGTAATCCAAGAATTCCTTCCGATTCTCTCTCTGCGGGTCTGTTATTGATTCCTTCCTTTTACCTCCTCCAGATAGGAACCTTTGTACAACAAAACACGCGAAAGATGATGAGCTGATATAAAATCCATATCTCGAAACAGGTGAGCCAACGGCAATGCAAGCTTTCAGACTTTGAGATCCAAAATCATAAATATCAGGTGTATTTCCGTTATTTGGTTCCTTTTGTGGTAAATCGGTGGTGATGGTCATGGTCATGGTATGAGGTAGGAAGCGGGTAGAGGAAAGAAAGAGCGAGATAGAAAGTAGCAGAAAAAAGAGAGAAAGAGAGAGGTTAGGGGAAGGAAAGAGAGAGGTTAGGGGAAGGAAAGAGAGAGGTTAGGGGAAGGAAAGAGAGATAGAGAGGTTAGGGGAAGGAAAGAGAGATAGAGAGGTTAGGGGAAAGGAAAGAGAGATAGAGAGAGGTTAGGGGAAAGAAAAAGAGAGGTTAGGGGAAAGAAAAAGAGAGGTTAGGGGAAAGAAAGAGAGATGGGGAAAGAGAGAGTAGGGGAAAGAAAGATAGAGAGAGTAGGGGAGAGAGATAGATAGAGAGAGGGTAGGGGAAGGAAAGACGGTAGGGGAAAGAGAGGTAGAGAGGGTAGGGGAAAGAGAGAGAGAGAGAGTAGGAGAGTGTAGGAAGGGAGGTGATTGATTAATACAAAATCATGTATAATCAATAATATAAAGTGGCAGAGGTCAAAAAGCAATTTTGGTTGAATATTAGTTGTTTAATGTTTTTAGCTGCCCCCTTCCATTTATTTATTCTAGCAGAGTTAGCCGGCGTTGCCCGGGGTGGGGCGTGGGATGACATCATATGCAACATCATATTAAAGAGAGTTTACATTAACAGCAACCTTGATGTTGTCAGCTACATATCTTACCCACTGGTATATTTATATATGTTTATATGGTATATAGAGAGCGATAAAGAGAGGGACAGACAGACGGAGAGATGTTATGTACTAAATATACCAAAATTCTTCACTTATATTTTATTATATTAAAAGAAAGGAAAAATATATTATTTGATTTCATATGATTTAATTTTAAAACAATCGGAGAGAGGGGGGGGGGTAGAATCGAAACCGCACATTCGATGCATTCAGTCTAATATTTTCCCAACTAAACAATTTAGACATTTAAGTCCACTTTTAAAATCACACCTATAAGAAAAATCGGATATACATATTTTAAGTTTTAAGGGGGTTCTGTTCCCTTGGGTTACTTAACGGTGGGGCTATGTAGATATTCGGCGCATAGAGAGTGATGTAGAGATTCGGGACCACTTACATTATTTTCCCCGAGAATTTTATACATATGATATAAATTTCATAAAAATAGGATATATTTGAAAAAGGTTCAGCCTCCTTAGCTCTCTTAGGTTAGAAGGACACTTAAAGATTTGTGACCACTTCCATTGTCTTCCCCAGAAAATGTTATAATGATTTAAATTTCATAAAAAAATAGGATATATTTAAAGTTTTAAGGTGGTTATGCCCTCATACCCCCCTTAGGGGTGCAATTAGAAATTTGGGGACACTTCCATTGTCTTCCTTGGTAAATTTTACATAGCAATACACTTTTAGATTTTATGTAGTTTCCCTAACCTTTCTTTCTATAGGGAACACACACACATTACACATAGACAGACATTGAGTTTTATAAAGAGAGATTAATCGCTTTGTCCGGCTCAGATGTTTTAGAATAAATCTTCATATTTAAATAACTACATGGTCAAGCTTTATGGAAATTCGTGTTGACATTGCGACAATAGGCATGAATATGTGCGGACTATTTTGGTTGGATTCACAAAAGAGCTTTAAAGTTATTTTTTTTTTAAAAAGCCATTTTAGCGATTTAGTTTGAAATAGCATTTTCATTTATTGCTCTCTTTATATCTAGAAGGTATTTACCTCCTTCCCACTGTGGGAAGATGTGACACAAGGCTGAAAGGTGGAGATAGTAGGCTAGTACACAAGAGGTAGCACACTCTGTCCCTGTAAAAATGCCTGAACAGCCCAGGACCACTCAGAACAAATACCCCAGCCCAACGGGACAGTCCCAGAAGCTGCAACTACGGCCCACCTTCTGTCTGACTGATCGTTGAGGACGAGGACGTATTCTCGACTGGTAACTCTATGTAAAGAATTCTGGACAGAATACTCTTTATATTTCTCTCTGTCTCTCCCTCTCTCTCTCCCTCTCTCCCTCTCTCTCCCTCTCTCTCTCTCTCCCTCTCTCTCTCTCGCCCTCTCTCCCTCTCTCTCTCCCTCTCTCTCTCCCTCTCTCCCCCCTCTCTCTCTCCCTCTCCCCCCCCTCTCTCTCCCCCTCCCCCCCCTCTCTCTCCCCCTCTCTCTCTCTCTGTTAGTCTGTTCAATTTTATTTTCTCTCTTCAAAAGTTTAATGAATAGTTTTCTTTGCCTTTTTTTGAATAGACTTTGATATTACCTTGGCCTTTAGGCTAAGATCAAAGTGCAGTATCGAAAACAGTCGGCTGTCTATTATTTAGAAAGGGTTGGCAGGGTCTTACGACCCAAATCGTATGCTTTTTTTCTGACCATACTCCCTGTTTTATACCAATGAAATCTTTGTATATAAATATATTGATGAAAAAAATAAAAATGCCCAACAAATTTTGCATTATCTTAAGTAGGATAGACATTTTTATTAACTTTAGACCAAGAATGACCAACGACACCCATATTCCACACACTTTTGATGGCCTTGTGCCTAATTTATTTTGAATGTAAATTTCTTATATTTTCATAACTAAATTTGTTATGATGATGATGATAACCATCACATTTGCAATGTTCCGCTTTTTCGTTAATTCCTTTCATTATACAGCCAATTTTTTAATGGACAATTCATTTTTATGCTTATATAAAACCAAATCCCTTGACTTTGAATATCAGAAAGACCATATAAAATAACCGTTTTGTTGTTGTTTTTTTTTTTCTTAATTAAGAAAATATATCAAATAACACCATGACAATCATCTTTTTGTTGTTTTTCATCAAATTATCAAAATGTGAAATGGACATTGTTTCTTTGTTTTTTCTGTAAGGAAGCCTACAGCTAGATTATTACTGCCTGGTATTTTTTTCCTAGTTGATAACTAATCAAAATTAAAATATGGATCAGGATTAAATATTGAAATCGATGAGAAATCTATCTTTTTTTCTTTTTTTTTTTTTTTTTTTCGAACACAGAACATTTGCCTTACAGATTGAATTCTGTACCTTTTGTTAGAAAGTTGTTAATGAAATTGAGTGGGGAAAACTTTCTTTACTTTATATGTAAGATTATTGCATATATTGATAGCTGTAAGCTCGTCCATAAATCTAATGAACGTGATATCTGTGGTTTCTCTCTCTCTCTCTGTTTTTGGTACTCATGGCAGATGTCAAATAGGCTGACCAGGTCAGCAACAAGCAGCTGCAGATTGCGGACATGTTCTATTTTGCCGATAAGTCACAGATGAGATGGGCCAACCATCTTACCAGAAGCACAGATGGATAGTGAATGAGTGGCTGCAGATCAACATCAAGTGCCAATCCTGCGGTGAGATCTGGGATGGAATTTGATTGAACTAGTTCAGAGCAGACGTTTCTGGACCGTTTGTTGTAATTTTAACTGACCAGTGATGACAGAACCGGATACAAAGAAATAAAGAACACTTTCCATGCGATGAATACTTTTTTTGAAAAATAAAAATGTACAGAGGTAATCATGATTACCTCTGTCCAAACCCCCCTCTCCTCTTTCATACCTCATTTTTACATGGCTCTATCCCTGTGCTAATTCTTTTGTCAATATTTTGAATAGAATTGAAGTATTTTATTATATTGCCAATAACATGGTACAACAATAACAAATGAAAATTGGCTACTTAGAAGCAAAGTTTGCTTTGTCAGCTGAAATGCTATTTAGGTCTGACTTTGAAAATCCATCAAAATAACTTTATATGTTAGATTAGAATTTTCAGATGCTTTTTAATTGATACGACTGATAATGTTTCTATTCTCCTTTTTGTTTTTCCAGGATTTGGAACTTTTGTCTCTGGATTTATCTACCAAATTGGAACCGCGATTTTGGGTGCGACTACTGCTGCTAACATGGGACCCCAAACTATAAAGGGTGGGAGGTCACACATTTCAAAACGAAAGAAAGAAATAAAATAAAATAAAATAAAAAAGGCCACACAACAGGTCGACAAACTTCAATTCCTTCATCAACAATGAGAAAACGACATGCAATGTTTACCGTAGCAATTAGTCGGGGTATTCCTACACGCAAACTCTAAGTTCTTTCTTCAGTGCCATCGAGGCCAAACATCCAAATATTTCCTGTTTTTTTTTTTCTTTAAAGACTTTCTCTTTTTTTTTTTCTTTCATAGCCATCTCTGGCCTAAATTAACTTCCTCAAAAGTGTCCATTTGGAGGGTCATTGTTTTACGTGCACGTGACCACTTGGCTGTCTCTTTCTCTTTGCAAGTGACCAAACGGCATCTCTTTTTATTTTTATTAGTATTAGTCCAGCTCTTACTATTTAGATTCGTGCTGGTAAACAAATTTTTTTTATAACTTTTTTTTTTTTAATTTCCTTATTACCATACAAAAACTGATGCCATGGATAGATCAAAATTAAAAGATATATATGTATATTTTCTAATTTAGAATTTGTCTTAAATTCTTAGCCCTTCATCATTCTCTAAATCCCTTATAGGCATTTTTTTTTAATTATTATTGTTTAAAAATCTTTTAAAATAATTTTTAATTCCTTTTTATAGAGAAAACAATATAGGACGGCTCCGATTTCAGATTAAAAAAAAACAAACAAACAAAAACATTTATAAAAAGAAATATTTTTAAAACTCCTTTTTGTAGAGAAAAAGAAAATAGGGCTCGGATATTTTTCTTTTGAATCCCCAAAAAAAGAAAGAGAGAGAGAGGGGAATAAAAAAAAAAAAAGAAGTCATTCGAAATATTTCGCTATCATAAAAAATCGATTTTTAAGCAAGAAGGAACATATTTTTGGATTTATACAATGTTAACATAAACAAAACAGGCGGATTTTTAAACATAATCCATGGATGTCAAGGTAAGTTTGTGCATTTTATTTCTTTTCTTACCTTTTTTAATATATATATATTTAGCAAACATTGTTAAAAATAACAGAATTCTGCTGCTTAATTATAACGTAAAAATTTTTTTTCAATTTTTCTAATGATCTTTTAAAATAAAAAAAAATAATGTATGTTCCATGTGTATCACAAACGTTTTCGATTCTTCGTCGATTCATCATCAGGTGAAAAAGCAAATAAAGAGAACGTTCTCATACTGTTTCAGAAAAGACGTTAACAATTTAATTTCCACCACCAGAATTAGCGTCACAAGATAAAATTGCATTACATTAAGAATTTTAAACTCTTGTTACTGGTTTCATACATAATGTTATTAATTGTATGTTGTTGAAGATAGCTTTGAGTATTTTAATTTTGTTTTAACATTGGTTTCGTAATGTATTCAATGCTTTAAAAGAACTTTTGCCAATGTTGTTACCCAATAGTGTCCACACACAACTAAAAGTTCATATAAAGAGATGTTTCTTTCATCGTTCAAATAACATTTGACCGTTGTTTCAACACAACGAAAAAAGGACCCGACTAATTACGAAAAAAAAAAAGTAACAATAAAACCTTTAATCTTTTTGTGAAACAAACTCTTTCTCTGAGGATGGACATGCTATTGTCCAAAATTAATAAGAAAAAAAGAAAGTCAAGATAAAAATAATTAAATGATTTTTAATAAAAATATCTGCATCTTAAACGTGGTTCACAAAGGCATTTTGTCTGGGGTTTTTTCAAAGTTATATCTATTAAAAAATCTATATGCACTTTTTTAAGCAATTTTTAAAATGTTTAGTTTCATATATTAAGATTGGTCCAATGGATACAGTCTAAGACTATGGAATCGGATTTCTTAAGGTTATTTACATGTGATGCTATTAGGAAAAATATAAAAGTGCAATTTGTGTTCATTAAATTGTATACAGTAATCCTTTACAATTGGTAATATTTCACCATTAGATTAAAAAAAGTGTTGATATGCCGTTAAACAAAAAGAAATCGTATATTAAGACAGTAGCTATTTAAAAGAATACTTTAACAATCTCCCCTGCATCGTATCTACCCATGGTTTTTATATTCAATCATTTCATAGTGTCAATGGCATTTAAAAATGTATACGCTTTCTAAAGCAGTTGACTATTCTTGATTGTCGAGTTTCATATATTAAAACAATAGCTATTACGCTGACCAAAAAGTTTGTTCATATTTTTAGGAAGGAGGAACCCAAACATCAAGTTTAGAAACATAAGAGTTTATGCAATTCATTTTCCAGGCTCAATTTGGAAATCTTGAGAATGTCTGCAATTTGTCTTGTTGTTAAACGGCAATCTTGTTCAACTACGGCTTTCACTCGGTCACTGTCGATCATCTTTGGCCAGCCAGAGCAAAGAACATCTCTCACTGAAAAATTTCCTTTTCGGAATCGAGCAAACTATTTCTGGCACACCCGTTTTGTAACAGCATTCTCACCATACATATGGCATATCTTTATGCAGGTTTCTGTAGCTTTTTTTTCATTTTCTGTAGTAAAAAAGCATCAGATGTCGGTAGTGCTCTGCTTGATCTTCCATTTCAAGGCCTGAAATACAAGCAAAAATGTAAGAGCTCCTCTGCTGGAAGCTTATTACACACTGACATCAACATACTACACCAAATGCAGGATTTGAAGAATAGGAATATGAAACGATCTTTAGTAGGCCGGAAAAATGATATTTAAACGAACTTTTTGGCCAATCCAATATTTTAATCATTGATACTTTGTCCATCAGTCGGTCTGTCCTACTTAAGTTTGAAATAGAATTTCTGTTCGCTTGATATACTTATAAGGTGTGGACGATATTTGTTGGTAAGAAAAAATGACCATTTCATTTATGTAGATTTATTCATCAAACTTTGGTCATTTTGTCTTCATGACTTGGTCTGTCGATTCACTTTGGCTTTGATGACAATCTCAGAATCGATGCAGGCCTTTGTCACTCTCTCAGAGAAGCTTAAGCATTCAAAGGCTCTGGTGATCCTGAAATTTAGCTCATCTTTAGTGTTGCAGCTAGATCTGTCGTATCTCATTCCACCATACCCCACACAATTGTTATAGAACTGTTACACTTATATTTGAAATAGCATTTTTGTAGGGCTGTTACACTTATATTTGAAATATCATTTTTATAAGGGTGTTACACTTGTATTTGAAATAGCATTTTTGTAGAGCTGTTACACTTATATTTGAAATATCATTTTTATAAGGGTGTTACACTTGTATTTGAAATAGCATTTTTGTAGGGCTGTTACACTTGTATTTGAAATAGCATTTTTGTAGGGCTGTTACACTTGTATTTGAAATAGCATTTTTGTAGAGCTGTTACACTTATATTTGAAATAGCATTTTTGTAGGGCTGTTACACTTGTATTTGAAATAGCATTTTTGTAGAGCTGTTACACTTATATTTGAAATAGCATTTTTGTAAGGGTGTTACACTTATATTTGAAATAGCATTTTTGTAAGGGTGTTACACTTATATTTGAAATAGCATTTTTGTAGAGCTGTTACACTTATATTTGAAATAGCATTTTTGTAGAGCTGTTACACTTATATTTGAAATAGCATTTTTGTAGAGCTGTTACACTTATATTTGAAATAGCATTTTTGTAGGGCTGTTACACTTATATTTGAAATAGCATTTTTGTAGAGCTGTTACACTTATATTTGAAATAGCATTTTTGTAGAGCTGTTACACTTATATTTGAAATAGCATTTTTGTAGGGCTGTTACACTTATATTTGAAATAGCATTTCTGTATGGCTGTTACACTTATATTGTCAATAGCATGTTTATAGGGCTGGTACAGTTATATATTCTTTGGATTATTTGGACATCTATTCTTATCTTGGTTGTTATTTTCACAACGTTACAGCCAATGTAACCTCTTCTCTTCATCAGGTTCTTTGTTTTAAACTTAGGAATCTTTGTTGAACTCGGGAACCTATATAGAATTTTGAACTGAACTTTTTATTCATCTCTGTCGGTCGATTTTTCTCATTCTGTCAGCCATAACCGTGTAGAATTGTTAATTATGTTAATCTTAGTTATTATCGCCTGTAGTAATGAGTAAACCTTCAATGCTCAGAAAACTGCTACTTAGAACTGATTGTTAAGCAATTCCTTTATCCGTTGCGCCACATGTCCAACTAAAATAGGAATAGTATTTGGAATAATCAAAATAATACAAATGTTACACTTATGTCTGAAATAGCATTTTCCTTGCTTAAAATACAGATTGGACTTGTTCTTGTTAACTATGTCATCTATGGACAGGAGACTTCGATGGTATGGCCACGGTGAAAGAATAGATTAGATTTCTTCGGTTAGTAGGTGTAGAACAGTTATGGTAGCAGGGTCAGTGGGCAGAGGCAAGCCAAGGAGAACATGGGAGGAAATGATGAGGATGGAAATGATAAGGATGGACTTGAGAGAAAGAGATATAAAGACCTGATCAGAGATAGCTTAGTTCGGAAGTTGATTTCTAAAAGCCGTCCAACACATGTCAGCATATAAAACGGACATTAAACCATATATGATGATAATTATCTTCCCTGCATCGTATCTACACATACGTTTCATATTTGTTCAGTTTTTCGTCTCAATGGCATTTAAAAGTGTATGCACTTTCGAATTCAATGATGATGAATACTATGAGACAACTGAAAACCTCCACATACTACCTGCTAAAAAGAACAGCCAACCCAGAAAACAGCAATTCTTTCGCTTTTTCAAAAACATCACTCATGGTATGTGAGGACAAAAGGATAAAATAGTGGGGCAGTGAGAGAATACAAATGTTACACTTACGTTTGAAATAGCATTTTCCTTGCTTAGCATGCAGATTGAACCTGTTCTTGGTAACTATCTCATTCCCCCCTCCCCCCCCGCATCGTATCTACTCATATGTTTCTTATTCATTCAGTTTTTGGCATCAATGGCGTTTAAAAGTGTACACACTTTCTAACTACTTTGTGCTTAATTGTCTAAAGAAACTTTAACCGTGGGAATATTTTCTTTTGTTTTGTTTTTTTCTTTCTGTTAGACCTCCTTTACTCCAGTGACCTTGTGTTCAAATGGTTTTTTTGCCGGTGAAGGTTGTGTGGTGCTGAGGACCTGCCGGGTAGGCGTTGGGGGCTGGGGAGGGCCCTCCACTGTGGAATGAAGCAGCTGAAGTGCCTCCTCAAGTGCAACTCTTGCTAAACCAAGAACTCTACTGCATAGATTTGAATAAGAAATAGAAATCCAAACACTTGAAGTATCTTGATATTAAACTGGACTTTGTGTTTCTTGTCAAGTGAACAAGCATTTGAGATATATATATATATATATATATATATATATATATATATATATACAAGAATACCCGTCCTATGACAGGTAAAATTAATTCCCTGAACAGAACACTTTTATGCTGCCTTATGAAGATTAAAATCAAGGTATAATACTACTAGACCTTCCTTCTAGAATCCTTATTCTAATTTTGATCAAAATCTATTACATGATTTTGATTCTAGAAAATCTTAAGGGGTCTTAAGAATAAATTGTAATTCAGGGAATCTTGCTTAAAGTGTATAATGACTATGGGTTAAATTTAATGCAAATCTGAAATATTTGAATTTTCAAATGGAAGGTTGTGCCCATATTATGAGTCCTAAAAACCGTTTACAATACTTTAAAAACAAAACAAAAAAAAACTTAAATTTGAGAAAAATTTACTAATTGGTGTTTAATACCTATTGTCAAAATTGAAATTTCACTAAATTCATCAAAGCTGAAAAGGTGTGGCAAGGCAATGCATACCTTGTCGAACGGGATGGGCATCGGAGTAGTGACTGTAAAGAAAGTGTTAAATGAGGATCTTTTCTACTCCTTATACAACAGTCGCAATGGCCAACTATTCATTCTGGTGCTACCAGATCAGGCTGTCTGAAGATACCGGCTTCCTGACTTAAAATGCACCAAACATTGATGTTATTTAAATAAATTTTTCATGGTACAAAATTTTATTACGGCAAAGAATATAGACATTTGTGACATTTTGATTTTATGGGAGTATGAAATTGAAACAGTGATTAAAAACGAGGGAAAAATTATAATTATTTACTTAGTCGGCTTTCATCCACACTCATCAGAGTAAATACGTGGAAGTAAATACGATTAAAACTTTTAAAAATCGAGTGAAATAAACACAAGTGACAGTTATGAGGAGAAAAAAAGGGGGTGGGGGTCACAAGTGGATCACATTGAGTCCTAGAAATCACTCCTTTTGTTTACATAGGGAGGATTTTAATGATTTAATATAGATTGTTTCCAGGACTTTAAGGTGGAATAACGAATGTGATCTATTTATTACAGAGAAACTGTCACTAGTGTAAGTCGACGCACATTCGGCGCTATTTATAAGATGTTGAGCAATAGCTGACCCGGATGTCTTGACTAAATAATTTAAATTATTTAGTCGGCCCTGGCATATTGCAGGGGGGAGATGTGTTGTTTTATTCTGGATTCAAACCTTTGCACTGTCCTTCCCATGTATACGACATTGCACAGACATTTAAATTTATAAATGATATTACTAATATGGTGGGATGGAAGAACATCCTTGTGTATAGATTTTAACAAAGGTCGAGCAGAAAAACGATTCTCATATTGGAAGCCTTATAAGAGCAATGTACATCAGCAGAAATTTGATTAGCAAATTTTATGCTGGCATTACCTAACCAAGATAATCTGAGGTACGTCGAACATTTTCAAGGACCAAAAAGTTTAGGCTTATGAAAGTGGGTGATCTTGGTAGCGATATTAGAATTAACAATATTGAGAGGGTAACCATTTTCGATGAGGACCTCTTTGATAAATTGAATCTTCGAATCAATCGGGGATTCAGAGCCAATCATTAAGTCACGATGAACCAAACATTTAATTAGATTTATTTTTCTTTGTTTGGGACAAAAAGAGCCCCAATGGCAATATAAGCCAATAAATGTTGGTTTGCGGCAAACAGATGTGAGAAACAATGAATTGGATTTATGCACTAGTCATCCAGAAAAGGAAGGGTGGAATTATGTTCCTTCTTACAGATGAACTGAAAGGTTGGGTGTAATTGATTTAATGCATTAAGAAATACTAAATAATTCGATTCATTGTTAAACACGCAAAATGCATCATCGACGTATCGGAAATAGATTAATGGTTTATTGATACGGGCCAAAATATTATGCTCATGAAAACCCACGAAAATATTGGCCAACGAAGGACCAAGAGTTGACCCCATAGAAATACTGTCAGTCTGCTGATACATGACATTGTCGAAACTAAATTCGACAGACATGGTAAAAAACTGCATAAGTTCTACGAAGACCTCCTCGAAGATAGTAGGACCCACTGATAAACCACGATATAGTACATCAGCACAAATATCGATGGTTTCTCGTGAACAGACTGCTGATGTCGAAAGAACACATAAACTTATTTTCAGCAGAAAAGGGACAATTACGTATGTAGTCAGCAAAAGTAAATCAGTCTTTAATACAGTTGGCCGAATATACTTCAAGGACTGGCTGAAGCAATTCAGCCAACAACTAGGCTAACTTGTGTTGAACCGAACCTATCATCGAGAGAATAGGTCGTACGGGTATATTGTTTTCATGTGTTTTTCGTAACCCATACATACATGGTCTTATAGACCCTATTGGTTGTATACAATCATATATGTCTCCAGGAAGTACATCTTTCTTAACCAATTTAAGTAATCTTTTTTGAAAATTACTTTAAATGGAAACGGTCTTATCATGCGTACTCACAGGTTCAAGTTTTTTGAATTTATCAACGTCATCCAAGATCAGCATCATTTTTGCCACATAATCGACATAGTCTAGAATCACCACTCTCGAACCCTTGTCTGGTTTTGTAATAATAAGGGAGTGGTTTGATCGAAAAAATTTGATGCCAAGAAAATGTTCAGTTTTCCAATTAAAAGTACCTGCATAGGCGTGGCCAGATCATTAAGTCTTGCCTTCAACACTAAGGGTTGGTTGACTGAAGAAGGGGACAATTTCGAATTGATGTTATTGTTTTTTTCTTTCCCTTTGCAAAACTCAATCATGTTCTGCAAAGCTAAAAATAAAAACAATTTTCCTTGACAGAACAATCAAACCAAACTAAATACCATGAATAAATATTTGAAGAATTAAAGAACTTGATGCATAAAAACTTTTACCAAAATGACCGGATTCGACATTAAATAATCCGAAAAGGGTTGATATACCGAAAAAAAAAAAAAACAACTATTCATCATCAGGTTCCCTCGAACTGTGATAGCCTTTGTGTATATTTCTAGCAAAGACCACATCATGCCGTCTCACATATTCAAAAAGAGACTCGGACTCAATTCAGATGCTTATGTTGAGTTGCTGTCCACTGTTTGTGGGTGAGGATGGATACAGAAAGGCCATGTATGTGACAGCAGGACTCAGCTTCGTGTCACACCTCCACGAAAACCCAGAAGTGGCTGTCTGAGGACTTTCACGACTTCACCAGTCCCAACTCGCCTGATTGCAACCCCCATGGACTATGATGTGTGGGGCACAGTTGAAAAAAGCACCAACCGTACCACCTGCAACACCAAGGACAAGTTGATTGTCAGGATCAAACTGGTGTGTTCAGGCGTCTCTTGAAAGATACCGTGACGGCCACATGCTCTAGGTTTCGGTTCTGCTTGGAGGCTCAGGGCAGCTTTTTCGAGTGACCTGTATTCAACAAAATATCCTCTAAGAGATGCACTTTGAATTTTGACAATACATCAATTATTGGCCAAGATATTACTTTTTTTTTTTTTTTTTTTTCTTTCCAAAAAAGTATCAAATTTATCACGAACACCCTGTAATTATATTGTACATGTAAATTATTACTAGTGGAGGAAGCAGATTTTTTTAGGTCAGTCTGACCTTTTTAAAATTTCAGAAATCTGAGCCAAGCATTTGTGCTATCCAAGGCGCCGCTCTGAGCACTTTCCGTTGCCTAGACAGTTCAAAATCAACTCCAACATCTAGTGGGGGATGATCTCTTTTCTTCCTTTACAGCATACGGAATAATCACGTTGACACATCAGTTCCTGTTAGATCACCAAAGTTAAGCAACGTTAAGCCTGGTCAGTACCAGATGGGTGACCATTTGGGAATACCAGATGTTATAAGTAAAAGGACGTCGACATCTCCCTACAAGAACTGCAAAAACCTAATGTCGTCATCTCTCCTGACTGGGATATACATGCGACTGGGGACCGCTTGTGAATTTAATATTCCCTAGAAACTTCTACCTTGAAGGAGGAAGCCAACTTAACCTGCCCAGGTTGAATACCGCATAAGGCAGGCAGTGGTAACATGGTAGACGAGTGAGGTGTTGTGGTAGGGTGTGATTTTGTTTCTGTTTGTGATTTGTGAAATTTTGGAGGAAACCAGCTTAATTTGCCTAGGATGAATACCGCTTTGTTTGTTCGTTCCTTACAGCCCTTTCTCATAAGAGATGTTGCTAGTCTCTCTCTCTCTCTCTACTTTATCGTTTTTTTTTATGAAAAGTGCTTGACTGATTTTTCCTCGTGAGACATTCACAGCAAGAACTCGTCTTCTACCATAATAGAAAAAAACTTTCCTCCGTGTGCCTAGCATCAGGAGGAATTTGCATGGAATTCCCATCCGTGGAACACATTACTGTAGGACTGCTTCCTTGCAGACTACAACATAGCCATCTTCAAATCCAATGTCAACAAGTACTTGTCGCCGGCTGACAATCGGTCCATCCCATTGACCCATATCTTCGAGTAGCTCTTGGTAAGTTATGATCATCGGTTGGGGGTCATCATCCACACTGATGGGCCCCCGTCCAGGTAGCTGGCTTGCTGCACGCATGGCAGATCTCACTCCACACCTCCAAGAAACTCTATCATGAGAATCAACTGCAGAGAGTCTCCACGCTGCCAGCACCACCTATCACTGAATCCAATGAGTGTGCCATATCCATGAGGGTTTATTTGAAGAAAAAGTTTTACGGGGGATGCCCTTCCTAGCCCAACGCTTTATCGTGATCGACACTAAGTGTGTCACCAACCACAGTTAACCATGTGCACTCGACCAAATCAGCTTTTATGGCGGTCGGCAGCCGCCAAGTTTACATCTGGCATTTGTATGCATTTCATGGAGATCTGCCTTAGTAGAGCATATCTTACCTCCGGAGTTGGTTCGTTCGGGACTGCTTATTGGGTATTTGCAGCTAACCTCCATATCTGAAGGCCGTTCTGGCGTTCCCCTATCCGCCACCTTGGGACCCAGTAGATGGGAGATAGTCGCTCCACATCACAGTGGTGAGCAAAAAGTTTTTAAAAATAAATAAATAAGTCCTGGTTATAACTCCAAAATGAAATCTAGAAAAGAGGATCCGATAAAACCTGGTCTAAGCGAGGAAAGTCTTTGTCTATTACGAAAGATTGACAAGAGGTCAATGTTATCAATGCTTACACTTCGAATGCTAAACGAGGATTTGCTTTTGTGTGTTGAATATGTACCTATTCACATCAGGTATAACACGAATGTCCCAGGCTGACCTACAAAAATGCAAAAAATGTCCAGTGGGACGAAGAAGAATGTGCGGAAGAGGGGGGGGGGATCATTGACCGAGGCATAGGTGGCGATACGAGCTATTACACAAAATCCCACAATTGGAATATTTTCTTTTTCATTTTTATAACTTGGCGTTTTGGCTAGGAGCAAAGAGCCTTGTGCCTAATTTTTTTAATGTAATTTAAAAAAGATATTTTCTGCAAATAAATAATGCAAAGTCTAGTACATGTTCTGATACGACACTTCATGTCCTCGTTCACAGTAAGGAAGAAATTCTTCTAGACAAAGGCAGTTTTAAAAAAAAAATCCCAATCCAAAGCGTCCCTTTTTGGGGAACTGGATTTTATTCACATTAAATACCGACATTATTGTACCATCTTTGGACAAAACAGATTACAATTGCTCTCGTGGGGAGGCAAATAAATAGACAGTTTGGGGAGCTGGATTTTCCCCACATAAAAAATCGACCTTGTGCTTATCTCTGCTGTCGTGGGGAGGCAAGTAAATAGGAAAGGTTGCTGGCCTTTAAATTAGTAGCAAAGTGTTCTGATACTACACTTTATCTTTTTTGTTCTCTGTAAGTATTCCTTCTAGACTGAGGTAATTTAAATTTGTGTCCTAATCTAGACTTCCCCTTTTGGGGGAGCTGGATTTTCTCCAGATTAAACACCGATAGTGTGTCTAACTCTGCCCTCATAGGGAGGCAAGTTAATAGGGACAGTTATAATTGTCGGATCTCTATATCAAAACGAAGATTCTAATTCAGCTCTGGGTAATGCAAATGTGAACAACAAAATAACAAAAAACAAATTTGCAATAAATAACTTATACTAAACACAAGAAAATTTGATCTTCTATCGACCTGCATAACTTTTCAGTTTGTGAACTTATTTTTAAGTGTTTACTAATTTCAGAATTTGTATTGCAGCCTCGGAGGCTTCCATTGCGGGGATTCACGGTGGCTGCCGTTTCTTTACTTGACATGAAAGTTCGATGTCGTATGTTTAACTACTGAAAAATCGAAAATCAAACAAAAATACAACTAATAACTGTCACCAATCGTTCGAAAATTAAATTTTCGACCGATCTGAATATTTTTTTACTTACTGAAACTATTTTAAAGTTTTTCTTTATTTTAAAATACCTTGAACTATACCGAACTTTTCAGCCTCACATGGTCGTCCACATTATTTTTACAAGCCTCCGAGGCTGCAATCCAAATTTTTACATTAGAAACACTTTAAAAAAATAAAGTTTCCAAACCGAAAACCTATGCAGGTTGATAGGTCAAATTTTCTTGCGTTTGGTAAAAGTTTTTTCATCTCTTTTTTTGTTGTTAATTTACCTCTAAATTTGGGTGGATTTCTTTTCAAACAGGGTTATTCATTTTTTGGTTTAAAAAAAACAAAAAAAAAAACAAGTTACTTTCACTTTCATTGGTCGTCCCTAAGCAGGACCGTCGTAATATAACCACTATAAATAACGTCACCAGAAAAACTCGACTCAATTAACTGGTCTGAGTTATAACGACGGCCGTGCCCTAAGCCGCATAAATTGTAAAACTAATTTGACGCCGATGAGTGCTTAAAAGTCTTATAGTAATCAGATTATCAAGTCATTCATTTGATTTTAAAAAAATGTTTAACTTTATTTTTTATTTTTCTATTAATGACTAAGAATAAGCGACTAATGTTTGAAGGGGGAAGAAGGCAGTGATTAAACTTGAATAATAATCATAATAATAATAAAAAATTTAAAAATTAAAAAAAAACTAGGTTTGTTGTCAATTTAATTTTTGTTTATTTAATTTTTTTCCTCTTTTTCGCAATCAATGGAGTGAAAATGAAAAAAAGTCAGAGGGGAGGAGAGTCTTTATTTTTAAACCCAGACGACACTTAAAAATAAATGGTTGAATTTATAAAAAAAATTAATTTGTCAGGCAGAAAGGAGGGAAGGCAGGTTGACATCTTCCTTAGTTCAAAATAGACGACGAAGAATTAGTCCGTTGTTGTTTTTAATTTTACTTTATTTTTTATTTTTATTTATTTGGTTTGGGGTTTAACGACTCCATTTAAAAGAAAAGTTTATTTTTTGATTTGCGAATACAAATTTAGTAATCGCTGCTGCTACAGCAATTTCATGTTCCAACGTACGTTATCACCTTCCACCATATGAGATCGCCGAAAATGAAATGTAAAAACAAAATAATGTCATTAAAAAACAAATTCAACTGATATTGCTGTTATGTCGAACGTGAAACACTTTCTTGGCGTTGGGGGAGGATGACTGTTGAATTGTCAATTGAATATAGTTCCACTCAACCAAGTGGTGATAAGGCCATCGATCTGATCACCGCACTACGTGATAATTACTGCGCTGTAGAGGTATCACGTGACATGAAAATTAGGCGCCAAATTTGTTCTTTCAAAATTGTATCTTCAGTCTGAGAATAAAAGTTGTGCAATACGCACGTATTATTGTTACCCCATTCTATTCTTGTCTTTTCTTCTATGTCTTCGTGACTCATAGTCTACCACGATGTTACGCTCTACCCCTCAAAGCTTAACAATGACTCACACACACACTTTTGATGGCCTTGTGGTTATTTTGTTAAAATGAAAATAAATAATTCAAATTGTAATCTGTTTTGTCCAAAGATGGTACAATAATGTTGTGGGGTCTGCGTTCGCGCCGGACGTCCATCGAATGAAAATATGTCACAAACTCAGACAAGGGCTTTTGGAGATAGATACACCATAACCAGCTATATTCTGAAACTGCATTAACTAGAATACTTAGATAAGTCTGTTTCAGCTTGAACAAAGGTGTCATAATAATAGTGTGGGGTCTGCGTTCGCGCCGAACGTCCATAGAATGGAAATATGTCACAAACTCCTACAAGGACACAAGTGTGGAATTTCCACTGATATGTCTAGTAATAATCATTGTCATGTGTTTTCTTTTTGTGTGGGGAGATAAGTTTGGGATATCTGGCAGTTTCAGTTCCTTTGGGCTCATGCAATGTTTCTTCTATATTTGTGTTCTATTTTTATTTCAACTTATCTTTGGTTGGTTTAGGGTTATTATTATGAACAAAAAAAACTTACTAGGAGTACTCGCACAGGTCATCATCAGTAATTGCTCACTCACAACAACCGGTGGTGTTCCCTGGAGTCTGAGTGACAACAAGTCTCCGCCGATTTACAATATTTCCATCTCTTAAGTTGACCATTGGAAATGATTTTGCATTACCGCAAGAGTCACTTACTATTGATTTCGCGCTGACATTGACCATTGGTCTTCACTGGGGTTTGGGTGGCAATAAGCCTCCCAGGGCCCAAGTATTATCTGCACATTTCCACTGGAGATCTGGTTAGTGTTATCCCTCCTCGGTCTTTCCATCTTCCATCAAGAAAATTTTATGTGGTATCAGTCGAGGCTGGTGCCATCATATTGTGATTTTTTTGGAGAAGAGGGGGTGTCAGTTTATGAGATTTCTTGCAGTTTCAGTTCTCTCGGGTTCACGTGGTGTTCCTTCCATGTTTTTGTTTTATTTCTGTTGTAACTTCCATGTGGCTGGTTAGCATTTGTTGTTTATGTGGGTTGGTTTCCGCATTCAAAGATGTTCCTTAAGATCTCAGCTGTTTTTATCATTTCCATCCGTTCTATAGTCTCGGTGTTCCCTTTGATTCCAATTTCTCTTAGTCTTTTGTCCAGGTTTTTTCGGGACTATTCCTAGTCTCTTAATTTTTCTTTCTCTTAATTTTTCTTTCTCTTTAATTTTCTTTCTCTTTATTTTTTCTTTCTCTTTATTTTTCTTTCTCTTTATTTTTCCTTTTTCTTTCATTTTTCCTTTTTCCTTTCTTTTTCCTTTTTCCTTTTTGTTTCTTCTAACATTTTTCTTTCTATTTCTTTCTATTTTTTTCTTTTTCTTCGTTTTCTCTTTTTTCCTTCCATTTCTCTTTTTTCTTTTTCTTCCGTTTCTATTTCTTATTCCTCATCCTTTTCTCTTTCTTATTTCTCTGTTATTCCTTCTGTTCTATTTTACAGTTTTCCTTTCAATATCTTTCTTTTTCTATGTTTCTTTTTTCGCTTTCACTGTTTCTTCCCTTTTCATGTATGGATGCTCATAATAGGAAAAATATCACAGGATTTATCTTTAATAAATGAATATAACGCTATAGCAAAGCAATTATTTTAACATTTAAGAATGAGGTTGGGTTTATTTAGTTTGCAATATGAGCAGAAAATTGATAATTGCATTTTTTCTTCCAATTTTTTGCTACAAGTAATCGTTTTTTTTATGAATTAAAACGAAATTATTAAATTAAACTTCGACTTTCATCATCATCATCATCATCAGTTTAACGTTTGCATTACATGCTGACATGTCTTTGACAGCTTTTAGAAATTGACTTGAAAACTAACCTATCCCTGCCCAGGTCTTTATTTATCTTTCTTCCTCTCTCTATCTCACTTTCCCCTGTCTCACTTTCCCCTTCTCCCCTATCTCACTTTCCCCTTCTCCCCTATCTCACTTTCCCCTTCTCCCCTATCTCACTTTCCCCTTCTCCCCTATCTCACTTTCCCCTTCTCCCCTATCTCACTTTCCCCTTCTCCCTTATCTCACTTTCCCCTTCTCCCTTATCTCACTTTCCCCTTCTCCCTTATCTCACTTTCCCCTTCTCCCTTATCTCACTTTCCCCTTCTCCCCATCTCACTTTCCCCTTCTCCCCATCTCACTTTCCCCTTCTCCCCCTCTCTTCCCCCTCCTCTCTCTCTCTTCCCCCTCCTCTCTCTCTCTTTCCCCTCCTCTCTCTCTCTTTCCCCTCCTCTCTCTCTCTTTCCCCTCCTCTTTCTCTCTTTCCCCTCCTCTCTCTCTCTCTTTCCCCTCCTCTCTCTCTCTCTTTCCCCTCCTCTCTCTCTCTTTCCCCTCCTCTCTCTCTCTTTCCCCTCCTCTCTCTCTTTCCCCTCCTCTCTCTCTTTCCCCTCCTCTCTCTCTCCTTTCCTCTCTCTCTTTCTCCTCCTCTCTCTCTCGTTCCCCTCCCCCTCTCTCTTTCCCCTTCCCCCTCTCTCTCTCTTTCCCCTCCTCTCTCTCTCTTTCCCCTCCCCCTCTCACATTCTCTCTCACATTCTCTCTCTCTCTTTCCCCTTCTCTCTCTCCCTCTCTCTCTTTCTCCTCCTCTCTCTCTCTCTTTCCCGTCCTCTCTCTCTTTCCCGTCCTCTCTCTCTCTCTTTCCCGTCCTCTCTCTCTCTCTTTCCCGTCCTCTCTCTCTCTCTTTCCCCTCCTCTCTCTCTCTTTCCCCTCCTCTCTCTCTCGTTCCCCTCCCCCTCTCTCTTTCCCCTCCCTCTCTCTCTTTCCCCTCCCCTCTCTCTTTCCCCTCCCCTCTCTCTTTCCCCTCCCCTCTCTCTTTCCCTTCCCCCTCTCTCTCTCTTTCCCTTCCCCCTCTCTCTCTCTTTCCCTTCCCCCTCTCTCTCTCTTTCCCTTCCCCCTCTCTCTTTTCCCTTTTCCCCCATTCTCTTCCCCTTCCCCCTCTCTCTTTCCCTTCCCCTCTCTCTGTTTCCCTTCCCCTCTCTCTGTTTCCCTTCCCCTCCACCCTCTCTCTCTTTCCCCTCCACCCTCTCTCTCTTTCCCCTTTCACTCTCTTTCCCCTCCCCTACCCTTTCACTCTCTTCCCCTCCCCCACCCTTTCACTCTCTTTCCCCTCCACCTCTCTCTCTCTTTTCCCTCCCCCCTTTCTCTCTTTTCCCTCCCCCCTTTCTCTCTTTTCCCTCCCCCCTTTCTCTCTTTCCCCTCCCCCTTTTCTCTCTTTCCCATCCCCCTCTCTCTTTTCCCCTCTCTCTATTCCCCTCTCTTTTCCCCCTCTTCTCTCTCTTCCCCCCCCCCCTCTTTCTCTTCCCCCCTCCTCTTTCTCCGCCCCCCTTCTCTTTCTCTTTCCCCCCTCCTCTTTCTCTCTTTTCCCCCTCCTCTCTCTTTCTCCCCTCCTCTCTCTCTTTCTCTTCCTTTCTCTCTCTTTTGTCTCCCTCTTCCCCTACTCTTTCTCTATATATTCAAATATAAGTTAATACTTAAACTAATGCTTATAAATGAATGAATTTCAATGTAAAACATCTGGGAAAACGGTCTTTGGCACACTTAAGAAGGCAGCTATAGACACAACTATTTCTCTCACGTTTATCGGAAAATTGTACATGTAAAAACACTTAAGGTACACTCCCTAGTCTGTCTTCATATTAAGGAACATACAACACACACAGACAGACAGTTCTCCATTATTATATATCTGGTGCTACCAGATCAGGCTGTCTGAAGATATCAGCTTCCTGACGTAAAATGCACCAAACATTGATGTTATTGTTTTTTTCCTTTCCCTTTGCAAAACTCAATCATGTTCTGCAAAGCTAAAAACAAAAACAATATTTTTCCCCTACAAAACAACCAAACCAAACAGCGTGAATAAATACTTGAAGATATAAAGAACTTAAAGCATAAAAACTTTTACCAAAATGACCTGATTCGGCATTAAATAATACGAAAAGGGTTGATATGCCGTAAAAAAAGAACTAAACCAACTAAATTTTATTATATATATATATATGTAGAGAGATTTAGATATATAGAGAGTGGCGGGAGAGAGAGAGGTACAGAGAGGCGTTAGGTATTAAATATACCAAAATCTAACTTCACTTACATTTTATTATATTTAAAAACAAACAAAACTCCATCCTTATCACTATGATGCTTAATTTGAAAACTTATGTCTTTTATTTCTTTGTCTCTTCTCTTTTTTTCTAACATATGTGGATGTCTCGCCATCAGACCTAAATAGCATTGCATCTGCTAAATCGATGTTTGATTTTAGCTGGCGAGTGAAGTATGCCATTTTTTATCCATCATCATCATCATCATCATCTTTAGTTTAACGTCCGTTTTACATGCTGACATGTGTTGGATGACTTCAAAACTAATCTCTAGCCAGATCTTTATTCAGCCCTCTTTCTCAAGTCCATCCTTATCATTATATATAATAATATAGTATAATAATAATAATAATAATAATAATATAACCACTAGAAATAGTAATAACTAAAACTCTAATAACAACCACCCAAATCGAAATAAGAAAGTTAATAATGAAAAGAAAAACTGTAACTGTAGAAATCGTGTACTTTGTCCACTACCAAATAACTGTCTAACCAAAGGCATTGTTTGCCAAGCCACAATATTTGCCAGAGAAAACCTTAATAACAAAAAATACTATGTAAGTATAGCCTTCCAAGATTTTAAATCCAGGTAATCGGCAATTGATCTCGGGGATACAATCTTGTTTATGCTTCAAGCCATCGTACATGCCACAAATGTTGCCACAGTCAGCAGAGAGCTGGATACTCTCAGAGAGGTTTAGCCAGTAGTCATTGGCACAGCACCGGGCGATCCGTTGAACATCGTTCCTGGCCTTCCTGAGTGCAGCTACTGTTTTCTCAGAAGCCTTCGTCTTGTAGTTGATGAGAGCTTCTCTTTTGACCTTGATTGCTGGTTCTAATTCAGCTATGCCAGCTTTGAACCAGTCCGGGTTTTGCCTCTGCAGACTTGTAGATTGCATCACGGATGTGAACCCACCTCTCTTTAGTTTATAACTTGTAACTGCTGTCCCCCGTCTTGTTTCTGATGCTGTAAACAGCAGCACTTCTCTCCAGGGCACAAAACTAGGCAATTTGTATGAAGATCCTAAGCTGCCCAGACATCAGGGTTTACTCCCATAGCTTTTTCTCCTCCCGGGGATACCCACAAAGCAGTGGGGCCATAACCCAATAGCTGGACTTCATGTTGTCAGTGAATTTCTTCTTAGAACTCTTCTGCCATGGCCGGTGATCTGCATCAAGGAGATTCATATGCCCGGTGGTGCCATGTAAACACTCCTACCCCCTCCCATGGCTTAGCCCACTAGCTGAAGACATAGTGCTTGGAGTCAACATGTGAAAGATCTAGGAGATGAGTGAAGACCAGTGATGTCCACTTTACCAGGTAGGATGCAGCTTGCTGAACTTGAAAGGTACAACGTCTACCCAGAGCCCCTAACATTCCCATATATATATATATATATATATATATATATATATATATATATATATATATATACATATATATATATATATATAATAATGATAATAATCCAGGTAAAACATCCACAGGGTAGTAATCCGAAGAATTTCAACCGGGTTTATAAAAAGTGCTCAATATTAAATAGAGCTTTATATATGATTATTTTTATTTACACAAACATGTACAAAATCTGCGATCGATAACATCGACATGCCAGTGTCGCAGATTTTGTACATGTCTGTGTAAATAAAAATAATCATATATATATATGTATATATATCCCCTCTCTGTATCTCTATCCATCTCCACACTCCCCTCCCTCGGCCTCACTCTGACCTCTCTAGTCAAGAAGGATTTACTCTCCTCCGAGCACAGAACAGATACTAAACTTTGATTCTAACCTGAAAGCCAAGAAAGTGTATTTAAGATCGAGTTTCAGATCAAAGATCGATGGAAAAAAATCGCTTTAAATGTCACCCCCTCCCCTTTACTAATTTTGTTCCTGTTGACCTCCAAATCAATGAATATTGCAAAATAAAAATGTGTCCATATTCTGTTTGAGGCAATCCTGAAAAATACTATATCAGCGTTTACTTTTAGCTTCACACACACACACACACACAACTGCCCTTTATATAGTAGAATATATATATATAATAAATGATAATAAAATACACTAAGTTTTTTGGGTTTTTTTTTTAAAACAGATGCGGACTGTGGGCGTGACGTGCTGTGTTATAGTTCTGTCTAGTGCATAAATTCACTATTACCCTTGGGAAAGATTTGAATCCATTTATCTTCCCTTCAGTTATGGATTAAATAGTAGGGTATAACTCCGAAATAATACCAGTCTCTTTCTGCTCATCTCTGCATTGTTTCCAGTCGTTCTGGACTTCTTCTTGCCACTAGACACAAGCAATGGCGGTTCAGGAGAATTGTGGTTAGGCACTGTGCAACCTTTGTTTGATTATAGACCTCCAATGCAGACACCCTTATATAGGGTATCCATTGTCTCTCGAGATGAAAAAGAGACCCAAAATAAAACGTATACACGCAGCTGCTGTTTTGATGTTTGTGTCTTTCATATTGATAGTAAGCATTGAAGAGTAACTAATGTCAGATTCGGCTCCATGAAACCGCTCTCACCCTCACCCAATTGCACTCAGCAATCGAATGCTAGGATTTTGCAAAACGCATTGGCCTCAATATAAAACTGACCTTTTCTCATAACTTGCCTTCAGTGTAAGGCACATTTTTCCTATTTACTTACTCGTTCGTTCACTTTATATTTTTCATTTTTTATTCATTAATTTTTTCATTCATTCTTCTTTTTTTTCATTCATTCTTCTTTTTTTTCATTCATTATTCTTTTTTTCATTCATTCTTTTTTTATTCATTCATTCTTTTTTATTCATTCTTTTTTTTTTATTCATTCTTCTTTTTTTTATTCATTCATTCTTTTTTTCATTCATTCTTTTTTTTATTCATTCTTCTTTTTTTCATTCATTCTTCTTTTTTTCATTCATTCTTCTTTTTTTCATTCATTCTTCTTTTTCTTCATTCATTTTTCTTTTTTTATTATTCATTCGTCTTTTTATTATTTATTCGTCTTTTTTATTATTTATTCGTCTTTTTTTCATTCACTTAACTTTTTTTTTCATAATTTTATTTTTCATTTATTCATTCCTTTGCTTTTCAAAATTACTTCATTAAAACAATTATGTGAATTATTTAAATCTTTCACTTCAGCAGTTAGCTTCAAAACAAACTTGCTCACTTATATAATTAACTTTCTTTTTATCTGTTGAGGGCATTTTTGGCGGGAAGTTTCTTTAATTTTCTATTTTTTTTCTTTTTTTTTCTTTTTTTTCTCAATTAAATGATGACTACTTTCTATGCAGCTTTGAATCAAAGAAAACTTCTTCTCCACAACCAAAATATTACTGATAATTTTTAGTCTGTTTAGTTATGGTTCAGTTAGCATTTAAAATGGCTGTTCAGTGTTTCTGTATTGACGTCATACGCATATTATTTTATGTATTTGATAAGCACAAAAAATGCAAGGTCATCGTTTGAACTAGGAAGCAGGGCTGTGGAGTCAATTCTCAAACACACGACCTCAATTTTGACTCCTGAAAATTTTAAAGGTCCAACTCCAGCAACAACCTAAGAAATATTTTGACGATATAAATAATTTATGTATCCTATATATACAGTAATGTCAATTTTTTCCTCCATACTTTTGTGATTATTTTTTTGCTATAAGCTACATCATTTGTGATTTACTGCAAATAATGGTCTCTGTTAAAAAAACATTTTAGTTTCAATCGGTGAAATCAATTCTTTAAAATATTTAATCCTGATAAATATATTATTTTTTTAGTAGTAATAAATAAAGGAAAGCGGAGGAGTTCTTACCCTCAGATTCAGAAGTCCTAATACTGATACCCAAATCACCAGATACTAATTTAATAACGGACAATTTTTTTCGGTCTTCACCAGTGCAAAGAGTGAAAGGAAGTTTTGATTTGTTTTTTCGGTTACTTTCTC
>OY744519.1:169592728-169617728 GCA_963556195.1 Sepiola atlantica
ATTTCTAGTTTTAAAATGTGTTTTAATAATAACGCTAAAATTAATTTCAAGTTTAAACAAATGCTTTAATAATAACGCTAAAATTAATTTCTAGTTTAAACAAATGTTTTAATAATAACGCTAAAATTAATTTCTAGTTTTAAAAAATGTTTTAATAATAATGATGCTAAAATTAATTTCTAGTTTTAAATGTTTTAATAATAATAATGCTAAAATTAATTTCTCGTTTAAAAATTTTTTTAATAATAATAACGCTAAAATTAATTTCTAGTTTTTAAAAAATATTTTAATAATAACGCTAAAATTAATTTCTAGTTTTTAAAAATGTTTTAAAAAATACGCTAAAATTAATTTCTAGTTTTAAGAAATGTTTTAATAATAACGCTAAAATTAATTTCTAGTTTTAAAAAATGCGTTAATAATAATAATGCTAAAATTAATTTCTAGTTTAAACAAATGCTTTAATAGTAACACTAAAATTAATTTCTAGTTTAAAAAAATGTATTAATAATAATAACGCTAAAATTAATTTCTAGTTAAAAAATTTTTTAATAATAATCATGCTAAAATAAATTTCTAGTTTTAAAAAATGCTTTAATAATAACGCTAAAATTAATTTCTAGTTTAAACAAATGTTTTAATAATAACGCTAAAATTAATTTCAAGTTTAAACAAATGCTTTAATAATAACGCTAAAATTAATTTCTAGTTTAAACAAATGCTTTAATAATAACGCTAAAATTAATTTCTAGTTTAAAAAAATGTTTTAATAATAACGCTAAAATTAATTTCTAGTTTTTAAAAATGTTTTAATGATAATAATGCTAAAATTAATTTCTAGTTTAAAAAAATGTTTTAATAATAATAATGCTAAAATTAATTTCTAGTTTTAAAAAATGTTTGTATAATAATGCTAAAATTAATTTCTAGTTTAAAAAAATGTATTAATAATAATAACGCTAAAATTAATTTCTAGTTTTAAGAAATGTTTAATAATAGTAACACTAAAATTAATTTCTAGTTTAAAAAAATGTATTAATAATAAAAACGCTAAAATTAATTTCTAGTTAAAAATTTTTTTAATAATAATCATGCTAAAATTAATTTCTAGTTTTAAAAAATGCTTTAATAATAACGCTAAAATTAATTTCTAGTTTAAACAAATGTTTTAATAATAACGCTAAAATTAATTTCAAGTTTAAACAAATGCTTTAATAATAACGCTGAAATTAATTTCTAGTTTAAACAAATGCTTTAATAATAACGCTAAAATTAATTTC
Organism: Sepiola atlantica; assembly: GCA_963556195.1. Lineage (NCBI taxonomy): Eukaryota > Metazoa > Mollusca > Cephalopoda > Sepiida > Sepiolidae > Sepiola > Sepiola atlantica. The sequence continues at coordinate 169,594,009 of OY744519.1, forward strand.
TAGTTTAAACAAATGTTTTAATAATAACGCTAAAATTAATTTCTAGTTTTTAAAAATGTTTTAATAATTACGCTAAAATTAATTTCAAGTTTTAAGAAATGTTTTAATAATAACGCGAAAATAAATTTCTAGTTTTAAAAAATGTTTTAATAATAATAATGCTAAAATTAATTTCTAGTTTTAAAAAATGCTTTTATAATAATGCTAAAATTTATTTCTAGTTTAAACAAATGTTTTAATAATAATGCTAAAATGAATTTCTAGTTTTAAAAAATGCTTTTATAATAACGCTAAAATTAATTTCTAGTTTAAAAAAATGTTTTGATAATAATAATGCTAATATTAATTTCTAGTTTTAAGAAATGCTTTAATAATAATGCTAAAATTAATTTCTAGTTTTAAAAAATGCTTTTATAATAACGCTAAAATTAATTTCTAGTTTAAAAAAATGTTTTGATAATAATAATGCTAATATTAATTTCTAGTTTAAACAAATGCTTTAATAATAATGCTAAAATTAATTTCTAGTTTTAAAAAATGCTTTTATAATAACGCTAAAATTAATTTCTAGTTTAAAAAAATGTTTTGATAATAATAATGCTAATATTAATTTCTAGTTTTAAGAAATGCTTTAATAATAATGCTAAAATTAATTTCTAGTTTTAAAAAATGCTTTTATAATAACGCTAAAATTAATTTCTAGTTTAAAAAAATGTTTTGATAATAATAATGCTAATATTAATTTCTAGTTTAAACAAATGCTTTAATAATAATGCTAAAATTAATTTCTAGTTTTAAAAAATGCTTTTATAATAACGCTAAAATTAATTTCTAGTTTAAAAAAATGTTTTGATAATAATAATGCTCATATTAATTTCTAGTTTTAAGAAATGCTTTAATAATAATGCTAAAATTAATTTCTAGTTTTAAGAAATGCTTTAATAATAACGCTGAAATTAATTTCTAGTTTAAAAAAAATGTTTTGATAAAAAGAATAGTTAAAATCCTATGATCACTATGAAGAATGAAAATGTTGGATTTTCTTATTTTACTAAGATGGGCAAAGCGTGGTTAAGGAATGTACGCGAATTGCCTAAAAACATGTTTACCAGTGCACACACGTCAGCGACAAAAAGGGGGGGGGGGGTTAAATACATTAATTCCCTTTGTCTTCACAACAGAAAGTAAACAAACAAGCAGTTAATACACGTCCCCAAAACAATCGAATGCATAACATAATTGTAACACAAGCAAAGGAAGTCGTGTGAACACCCATAAGGAATTTACTCACAGTCGACACATGGCAGTTTGTAGTAGAAGCAAGTCTGAGACACAGCAGGTCTGCTTCGTTCGATGAACAGCGAGCAAAAAAGGAGTGGAAAGTTGGTCTCATTCTCAGAACTCATGAGGACCAAGACAAGTTCTCGTGAGATTTAGAGACTTTTGTTAGTGAAGGCGTTAGGGTTTAGATGGAAGAGTTTGAGTGACACCTTAAAGGTCAAAGGTGACATAAAAGCGGAAGTCAATGAATCTGCATGACTTTAGCTGGTCTCTTTCTGGCCTGGCTGACAACTGAAGCAAGCGGAAGTGCAACATCGCCCTTCTCTGGAGCCGCAGCAATGTAGCTAAGTATAATGAGACAAGTGATTTATCTGCCTCGCTTTCTCAATCTGCCTGACTATCAGTTTTTAGCAAGTCAGTGTTACACCTGTATATTTTTTTTAAAGTGCAGATTTTTGATGGGTGGGGGTGATCCTTTAATACCGGCAACTGACATGACATATTATTAATGTGCATGTTCCATTGCATTCAGCTCCCCGTTTTCACTCCTCATAGAGGGGAGGGAGTGTACCAAAGTTTTCTTATGCCTAGTTCATGTAAAAATAATCATTTAACTTAACCGTTGGTGGATTTTGAGCAAAAAGTCATGAAGAGATTTGAGCACTTTGGGTGGGGTGGGGCATTTTAGCCTGTTGGGGGCTAAAAGTGTTTTTATGGTAATGGTTTACCACTTACCAAGGCCAAAAGCTACTCGTGTCTAAGTATTAACAAGATTGTCACTTGAATGATGGAACAATACTATGAAAGAATTTAGAACGATGTTTTACTAATTCACAGGACGACTCGACAGATATTTGTTCACATTAGACTTTGAAAACTTGTAGTCTGTAAGGAAGCAGTCCTGCAATAACGTTTTCCCCAGGTGGTAAGTTCTTTGAAAGAGACCTTGTTCATGGAAGTTTTATTTGATTTTAGGTACAAAGAAGAAAAATGGGAGTTCTTTGCAGTGAAGATTTTACATAGGGGGCAGAGATGGGAGCTCAGTTGAGCACCTACCATGAAAATACCGATAGAGTAGAGAACGACTAGCAATGTCTCTGTGTTTTCCTGGAAAAATCCATCTCTGCCAGATTTTTGCACTCATGGTTATGTAAAATATCGTGAAAAACAACTGACCCAATTTTGAGAAAATCAGTGAAAAACAAAAAAAAAACTTTTTTTTTTTTTTTAAGTAACATCTGGGATAAAAAAACAATTTCAGTTTTTTTGTTTTTTTTTTAAACACGGGTTTATTTTATTTTTTTAACTTATCAATAATTTAAATCTGATTTATTTTAGATTTATGTAAGTGAAAGCGAAATGAGGCATTGTTTAGATGTGGTTTCACTTCATGGTACCCAAGTGAAGTCACACGGTGATGCCCCTATTTACTTGCTTCCCAACAAAAACAGAGTTAGACACATGGTCAGTTTTTAATGTGAGACAAATCCAGCTCCCTAAAAAGGGGCATTCTGGATTAGGATAAAAATTAAAATTCCTCAGTCTAGAATGATTTCTCCTTCACTGACAGAACAGAAAAGATGAAATGCAGTATCAGAACAGAACTACACTTTCCTCCAAGTAAAACAATAATAATTTACTGGTTATTTACACAGGTCAAATAATGGTGATCTCACGAAATATTTGAGTTGCCATCAGGACAGCCGAAAATAGACCAGAATAGGAAACAAAATTGCACTTTGTTCTAAGCCTTAAATCCTTGGGGTGTTGGTGGGTAACTCTAAGTTTGTCAATATGTCACCCTAAGTGACCCCAATGTGTCGATGTGTGTCACCCTAAATAACCTCGATGTGTCACCCTAAGTGCCTCCCCAATGTCAATGTGTGTCACCCTAAGCCCTCCCTCCAATGTGTCGATGTGTGTCCCCCTAAGTGCCCCCGATGTGTCACTCCCTAAGTGCCCCCGATGTGTCACTCCCTAAGTGCCCCCGATGTGTCACCCTAAGTGCCCCCGATGTGTCACCCTAAGTGCCCCCGATATATCACCCTAAGTGTCCCCGATGTGTCGATGTGCGTCACCCTACGTCTCTGGTGTGTCGTGTTTCACCCGAAGTTCCCCCGATGTGTGTCACCCGAAGTTCCCCCCGATGTGTGTCACCCTAAGTTCCCCCCGATGTGTGTCACCCTAAGTTCCCCCCCGATGTGTGTCACCCTAAGTTCCCCCCGATGTGTGTCACCCTAAGTTCCCCCCCCGATGTGTGTCACCCTAAGTTCCCCCCCCGATGTGTGTCACCTTAAGTTCCCCCCCCCCCCCCCGATGTGTGTCACCCTAAGTTCCCCCCCGATGTGTCGATGTGTGTCACCCTAAGTTCCTCCCCGATGTGTCGATGTGTGTCACCCTAAGTCCCCCCCCCGATGTGTCGATGTGTGTCACCCTGTGTCACTTTAAGTCCCCCCCCCCCCGATGTGTGTAACCCTAAGTGTCCTCGGTGTGTTTCACCCTAAATGACTCTGATGTGTCGATGTGTGTAACCCTAAGTGTCCCTGGTGGGTCTGTGTGTCACCCTAAGTCACGCTAAGTTACCCCGATGTGTGTCACCAACCACTAGCCTCTCCCTCTTGGACAAGGTGCAAAAAAGAATTTCTAATCTAATAGGTCCCACCAAGCTGAAACTCTGTCACATTGCCACAGAGTTGCATCTCTGTGCTTGTTTTATAAGTACTTCCACGGAATATGTTCCGATGAACTTAGTTACCTCCAATACGAAAATACCTCTGACCCACCCGACAAGCAGCAAAATCCCACCCCTTCACTGTAGAGGTCCCTAGATGCCGGAAGGTTTTCTACTCTGATAGCTTCTTTCCTTGGACTGCTTGCTTTTGTTCCCCCCCCCCCGATAGTACCAACATGCAGACACTTAAATGTAATGTGAACAAACATCTTGCTGCCCAACTCCCCACCCAGGTTGCCCTCACCCCTATAAATCTGGTCCCTACCATAGTAGCCCCTTACGTCTCAGTGGCATGTCTTGTTTGTTTGAAGTAAAACAAGAAAACAAAAAGAAAAAAGACCCCCTCCCCTGATGTTGTTAGTGTGTAATCTGTAGCATACGGATTTGCAGCAGAGAAGAAAAAAAACTAAGCCCATTCATAACGAACGCTAACATTGGGTAAAATCGTACGGGGGGGGGGGGTACGATTAGTAAGTAGTGAATAGCTTCAAGAAGGTGTGGATGCCATCGTAGCGACAACAGACTGGCAGGTAAAAGCGAAGGAACGCGCACAAAGGTTATTTATGCCCCACCCTCATCCATGATACGCCTTCTACAAACACGCACATGCTAAAAAAATGACATCCCTCTTCGATCTGTAGGAGGAGCCACTTGGTTTATATTGACGTTTTTAGCTTTAAAATGGCTACCAAATTTTTGCGATTAGTTTTGTCTCACTTTGCAAACAGTGAGGCGTGTGTGTGGGGGGGGGGGTAAAATACGCCAATTATTTTGCTCAGTTTTATTTTTGCGGATTTTTGTTGTTGTAAATAGTGAATTTTAAAAAATGTTCATCTTGCGAATAAAATCTGACCAGATAACTTTATTTGTTATAGTAGTAGTAGTAGTAGTAGTAGTAATTAAGAGGCGAAACAATTAAGATCTTTACTGAAACTGTCTATATTGTTGTACAATGTACACTAACACAGCTTAATTCTTATTTCAGTCACGTAAATTATTTAGAGTGAAATGAGTGTCGGTGTTATTTTGTCATTATCCTCAAATAACTTATTTTTACTTGATTTAGTAAAAGAAAAAAAACATTGTTATTAGTAAGTTTCATCGGTAAATGTTGAGATCGTATGCCTAAACAGAATGCGATAAAAAAAAAATTGTGTATTAGCGATAAAATGATTTAATGTTTTATTTAAAAAATATTATTACATGAGGAACCATTTCGTGTTAAAATCTATTTAGTTGCGTATGTGCACCGAAGAAAAGCACGTTTAAAATGTGTAAATATGCTAGAATAATCGTGATATTTTTACAAAATGGCGTATTATCAAGCAGGTAAATGTTGATTTTTTTTTTTTTTTTTTTTTTTTTTTTTTTTTTTTCACAAAATGGTTTCTATATTTACACATTTAAAACGTGTTTTTCTTCAGATTACATGCGTAATATTAAATAGATTTTAACTTGAAATGGTTCATGTAATTTAAAAAAAAAATTAAACATAAAACTATTTTTATCGCCTATATACATTTTTAAATTTTTTTATCGCATTCAGTTTAGGACGACGATCTCAACATTTACCGTTTCATCTTATACATGAAATGCCGAAATGAATTTTTGTTGTAGTACTAACGAATCACCGCTTATCAAGACCCAAAAGCCACTCGAGGATAAGGGTTAATGAGTTTGTCAGGTGGATGATGAAACAACACCGTGAGGATTGGAGACGATGGTTGAAACTGGGCAGAATTTGATTATTTAAGAGGACGGCTCAACAAGAATTTGTTTACATTGGACTTGCAAACGACTCTGTTGTAGTCAGCTGGGAAGTAACCCCATGGTGTTGTATTCCACAGACAGGTAGTTATTGGAAAGAAACTTTGTTCAGGGAATTTCAATGTCACCCGGAATAAAAAATATAGTCACCATCTTTATAAACAAGCCGAGAAAGAGACTAGCTAAGGAAGGACGATAACCCTACCCTTTAGCTAGAAAATTATGAATTTTAGTTATCATTTATATTTAGCAAGTCTTTTTCTCGACTTTTTTTTTTATAAGGATGGCGACTGTGTTTCCGGCCTAGTTTTCATTTCGGCTTTTTACGTGACTATAAAACAATAAGTTGTTTAACACATCACTCAATAAGTCGGGTCTAACTAAACAAACAAAAACTCTTAGGTAAAATTTGACTTTATTCATCAACATAGTCTCCTAAGGTTATACACTGATTCAAACGCTTCTCTAACAATTTGATGCCTTTTTTTGTAGAACTGTTTGTCTTTAGCCTCAAAGTACGCCTTAGTTTTCGATATCACTTCTTCATTGGCACCAAATCTCTTTCCCTGGAGCATTCGTAACTCTCGCTTCCCTTATTTTGCCCTTTAGTCCGCACATTTGATGAGATGTTTCTGACAAAGGGGGAAGAATGTCTGTTTTGTTGGTAGCAATTTATCCATTCAGCACTTATTATTGGATGTTTTTGACCTTGAAGTAGTATTTTTTTTAGCTTTATGTAAGGACATAAAGTGACTTCATGCCTTGTCTGGAGCAATTTCCATTAAAAAAAAAAAATGGGGGGGGGGGTCTGCAGCCAGTAGTCACTGGGGGCCAGATCTGGAGAATAGGGTGGGTGTGAAAGTAATTCAAGGTGCAATTCATGCAGCGATCGACTTGTGACATGGTGCATTGTCTTGGTGAAAGAGCATTTTCTCTTTTTCATTGATGGACATTTTTTTGTCGATTTCTAATTATACGATAGAATATTTGCTATTGATGGTTCTTTCTTTCTCAAGGTAATCGATGAACAAGATATTTTGTACATCCCAAAACATGGAGATCAAAATCTCGCCTCGTTTGTGTCTTTGGTTGCTTTGGCCGGCTTTCACCTGCTGCTGTCCACTCAGCTGACTGCTGATTTTGGTTTGTGTCAAGTGGATGGTGAAACAAACACTTTGAGAATTGCAGACCATGGTTAGATCTAGGCTGAAATTGATTACTACATGGGACGGCGCAACAAGAATTTGTTAACATTGGACTTGAAAACTAGCTTGCTGTAGTCAACTGGGAAGCAGCCCCATGGTATTGTGTTTCTACAGACGGAAAGTTCTTGGAAAGAACTCTGCTCATATAAGTTCCGTTTAGTTTTAGGTACAAAGGAAGAAAGGAAAATTATTTACAGGGGTTGTAGCTAGACAAGCTCTTGCTGTAAATGCTTTACAGGGACGGGGGGGGGGCAGAGATTGGAGCTCAGTCGAGCACCTACCATGAAAATAACTATAGAGTAGAAAAAGACTAACAATGTCTCTTCTGTGAAAAAGAGGTCTGAAGTGAAGTGGTAGATCCATGTTTCATCCATTGTTACATATTAGTGCAAAAACTCCTTTTTCGTTGTGTTGAACCAGTTGCAAACAACGCTTTGAATCGTTGACACATTGTTGTTTTTGATTGACTGTGAGCAAACTCAGCACCCACTTTGAACACAGCTTTCTCATTGACAAATGTTCATGCAAAATCGTGAATACACTTTCGCCTTTTGATATCTTCAACTTATCTGCTATCTCATGCAATTTCAATTTATGATCGGCCAAAGCAGTATTGTAGACATTTTTTAATGTTTTCCGGAGCAACTGTCGAATTTGGGTGACCTGAGCGTTCAGCATCATTTGTGTCTGTACCACCGCATTTAAAGGCAGCATATCATCTCTTAACTGCTGTTTTCGACGAAGCAGAGTCCGAATAACACATATCAAGACATTGCTTTGATTGATTAGTATTTTTTCCCATCAGAAAGCAATCCTTTATCAAGCACACAAAATTTATTGTTTTGAAAATTTGAAACAGTAGCTTCACTTAAATAACTGTAATTTGTAAACTTATAATCCGATTACGTTCAAATTTTGACAAGTGCAGGTTAGTACTTTATAAAAATTATATCGATTTATTTGTTGTTATTTTTAGTGGCATTATCTATATGTCAGGCCCGAGACTTATTGAGTGATGTGTTAGAAGTAATGCCGAAACCCATTTTACTCTAAATAATTTATGTGACTGAAATAGGATTTAACCAACCCATGGCTTATCGCACAGCTTGAGTAGGTGTTGTCTGTACCAGTCAGGGATACGTCCTCGACAATCAGTCCGACAGTGACTTTGCGTCTGTCGAGCTGAGGTGTGGTTCTGTTCAGTCCTAGGAGGTCCACCCTCCCAGGCTTTACCTTCTCTCTGAGAAGGAGTTAGTTTATTGATAATCGCCTGAGGTGTCCTTACCGGAGAATGCCAACGGGGCTACTCAGGCTTTTTGTGTAGGCCAGCGTACACTTCACCTATTGTGTTGGCTTTTCAACCCCCCACCTGACCTTTTATCTAACCTCCTTCAGAGGAAGTAAATAGACATACGTTATGGCTTTGGATTCACCCCTTAATTGAGAGTCCACAATGATCGTTTCTCTGTGTCCCTATCTATTTGCCTCCTTACGAAGGGAAAAGTTAGACATGCGGTCGGTTTTTGATGTGGGTGATACCCACCTCCCCCAAAAGGAGAACTTTGGATTGGGACAAAAATCTTGGCCGTTTTTTTACCTTAAAGGTGGCAATAAATCATATCAAGGGAGATAACTCATCTAACAATTGATTTTCAAAGATTTTTCGTATTTCTTCTACGTTCAAAATACTTTCTAAACCTATAAGAATTGGTCTTGTCCGTGGGTGTTAACACCAACTCCTATATATTATTAGTAAGTAATGAAAACCGTTGCACAAAAAGAAACAAAATTTTTTTATAACAACGATGAAAGGGTTTATTCAATTACTTATACCGTTTAGTATTAGTGGGAGAAAGTTGAACAGTGAGTGAAGAAAGTGTGGTGTAAATGAGGAAAAAAGAAGAGAAAACAAGAACGACCGACCGCGTTTTTGCGTGGCTTACCTCGTGTGAAGAAGAAGGAAACAAGAATGGCCGACTTGTTTCTTTAAATGCCTACAGGGTGACTACGAGGTATGCAAATGAGATGCTCCTGATTGGAAATGGAAGAGATAAAAGAGGAGTGATTGGGGGAGGAGGCAGAGTGAAGTTAGATTGCGAACAGAGAAGTTTGATCATAGGAGAAAAGTCGGATCGGTAGAGAGTGAAGAAAAACGTTGCAGAAATTCGTTTCGGAGTGGATAGAAAGCGGAAGTACGGCCAGCAGTGTCGCGTATATCACAAGCTATTTCGGCGAATCGAGCAAATTACCATGGCTGAGTGGAGACTGAGCACTCACATGCTGAGACCCTTTACTGGGGAGGGTGACCTGATTAAGTGGCTGGAGAAATTAAAGATGGTGGCGAAGCTGCAAAAGATAGAAGATGTGGTCACCCTGCTGCCGCTATACTTAGAGGGGGAAGCCCTCACGATTTACCAGCAGATGCGAGATGAAGACAAGGAAGACCTTGCCTCAGTGGAGCAAAGGCTGAAATTGGCCTTCGCTGAGGGCCCATTCGAAGCACTTGGTAAGCTTTCCAGTTTGAGGTGGACCGGCGAGTCGGTTGACGTCTTTGCGGCAGAGATCAGGAGACTGGCAGGGTTGGCTGGTTACGTGGGGAGGAGCCTGGAGATGACGGTAAAGCTGTACCTAGTTAACGGCTTCCCAGAGGAAATCTCTACGAACATGCAGAGAATCACTGGGATCCATACTATGGGAGTGGACGATCTCTTGGTTCACGCCAGAGTCCTAGTGAAAAATGTTAAAAGCCCAATCGTGGCTGCAGCTGTGGGTGGAAATATGTGCATGAGGCCTCACTTGAATGAGAGGCAGCCGGCGAGGCGACAGGAGGGGAGACCTGCAATCAAGTGCTTCCGGTGCCAGGGCCCTCATCTGATCAAGGACTGCAAAGAGCCGAGACCAGGGAAACGAGTGACGGGGAGCTATTGCGCCAGTGGTTACCCCTTCTGTGCGGAGATGGCGCATGATGGAACGTTGCCTCGGTTACCGGTAGTAGTCAATGGGAAGAAAGCAGGCTGTACTACAACGTTGTTAGCGAGGAATGTCGCTAGGTCATGGAGCGGAACCAGGACTATTAGGACCGTGGATGGCAGGGATGTGAAGTGCCTAGGTGAGACGACAGCGGAAGTAATGGTGCAAGGGGTGTCCATTGGACTGCGAGCCTTAGTGTTGAATCATCTGGTCGGTGGTGTTGACGTGATTATAGGTATGAGTGCAATTAACCGACTGGGGGGCGCCACGTTACGAGGGAGCCAAGTGACGTTCGGACGTCTCGGCGCAGTGGGGATGGCAGGAGTGGAAGGTGATAGAACCATCAGAATACCAAAACCGGAGGTTTGCTGCATTGAGGACAAAGATTTCCTGGCAAAATTTGATGGCGTGAGGTGGACGGTGGAATGGAAATGGATCTCCGGACCCCAGGAACTACAGAATAAAGTGGGCTGCTACGAAAACACCCTGCGAGGAGAAATAAGAAAAGGATTTGAGGAAGAAGTGGAGAGGTGGATAAAAGAAGGAATTCTGAAACCGTGGACAGGGGAAGAAAAAGGAGTGTTGCCACTACTGGCGGTTGTTCAGCCTACAAAAAACAAGATTAGGCCCGTACTGGACTTCAGAGAATTGAACAGACACGTAGCCTGCCACACTGGAACGGGGATCGACGTATGTGAGGAGATCATGAGGAAATGGAGAAGAATGGGACGGGCCACAAAAATTGTCGATCTGAAATCGGCATATCTGCAGATCCATGTAGATGAAAAACTCTGGCAGTACCAGCTGGTCCGGTACAAGGGGCGAGTGTATTGTCTGACGAGGTTAGGCTTTGGGCTGAGTTCAGCCCCCAAAATTATGACTGCCGTGCTGAAGACAGTGCTGAGCAAAGACCGTTCAGTGGAGGAGGCCACTAGTTCGTACATTGACGACATTCTGGTGGAGGAGGCAGAGGTGACAGCGGAGAAAGTAAGAAGCCATGTCGAGAAGTATGGGTTAACTGCAAAACCGGCGGAGGCCCTGGATGGAGGACGGGTGCTGGGGTTGAAACTAAGGCGAGATGGAAAAGAAAGCCTTGTCTTCGAACGAGGGAGTGTAATACCCGAAGTCGGATCTGAGCTGACGAAGCGAGAACTTTTCTCAGTCTGCGGGAGGCTGGTCGGGCACTATCCTATCGCTGGCTGGCTCAGGATAGCATGTAGTTTTATTAAACGACTAGCAGGCACTGCTGACTGGGAGGGCCGTGTAACGAAGGAGGTTATGAACATGCTGCAAGATATCATTGCGAGGGTGAGGAATGAGGACCCAGTGAAAGGGGACTGGTATGTCAGCAGCGGAGATGCGGGTGTGATTTGGTGCGATGCCAGTAACCTGGCGTTGGGCGTCGTACTAGAGATGGGAGGCGTAACTGTGGAGGATGCGGCATGGCTAAGAAAAACCAACGACTTCTCCCATATCAACGTAGCAGAACTAGATGCCGTTATGAAAGGACTCAATCTGGCCCTGAAGTGGGGATTGAAAATAATTGAAATTAAAACCGATTCGGCAACGGCAGCATCGTGGATTCGGTCGGCAGTAACTGGCGATAAGAGAGTTAAGACCAAAGGTGCTGCAGAAATGCTGATCAAGCGCAGACTCGGAGCGCTCGCCGATCTAATAGCGGAGTTCCAGTTAAGAGTATCTGTCGTGTTGGTCCCATCAGAAAAAAACAAGGCGGATTCGATGACACGCGTGAAGAAGGCCTGGCTGCAGGAGGGAAAGGAGGTCTCCTCGGTATGCTATGCAGGGGAAGAAGTCAAGGAGTCACACGAAATGCACCACTTTGGTCGGGAACGAACGTTATTCCTAGCCAGAGAGGTTTACCCGGAGACCACCGAGGAGGAGGTTAGGGAAGTGGTGGAGAACTGTCGAGAGTGCCAATCAATTGACCCTAGACCGTCCAGACACGAAACAGGACAGTTGCACGTTGCGGAGGACTGGAAGCGATTGGCTATTGATGTGACGCACTATCGCCACAAATTGTATCTCTCGATGGTCGACTGTGGACCGGGAAGGTTTGCCATCTGGAGAGAAATCAGGGCAGAAGCGGCATGGGCGATCGGAGGGGTCATCGAGGAGATATTTTTGGAGAGAGGGCCGGTTGAGGAACTCTTGATGGACAATGGGCCCGCTTTCCGATCTGAAGCCTTTAAAGGGGTATGCGATAAGTGGGGAGTAAGGCAATTTTTTAGAGCAGCGTATCGGCCGAGTGGCAACGGAATAGTGGAGAGGAATCATCGCACCATTAAAGCCGCTGCGGAAAAAAGCAACGTATCACCCATAGAGGCGGTGTTTTGGTACAACATCTCGCCAAAAACCAAACAAGACGAGACAACTGTCCCTCATAGGGCCGTTTTCACATATAAGTGGCGGCACCCGTGCAACAAAACAGCAGGAATCGAGAGTGAGGAAGCCACTATCAAAGTAGGTGAAGAGGTATGGGTGAAACCCCCTAATGCACAGTGTACCACTCGTTGGAAAAAAGGGGTCGTAACGGGATTGCGGTCGAAGAACAATGTGATGGTGAACGGCGTTCCCCGGCATATCCTAGACCTGCGTCGCATGACACTGCCGGTACGCAGTGAGGGCAGTAATGAAGAGGAAATCGAGGGCCACCGAGAAGCAAATGATGCGACTCTACCTGACTTAGACCCACGTTGTAGTGAACCTGAAAATGTTAACCCCCAAGAAGTTGTTCCCCAGAGGCCTCGACGTGAGAGGAGGCGGCCTGCTTGGATGGAGGATTACGAAGTATCCTATTGATCTCGAAGATCAAGGGGGGCGTGTGGTGTAAATGAGGAAAAAAGAAGAGAAAACAAGAACGACCGACCGCGTTTTTGCGTGGCTTACCTCGTGTGAAGAAGAAGGAAACAAGAATGGCCGACTTGTTTCTTTAAATGCCTACAGGGTGACTACGAGGTATGCAAATGAGATGCTCCTGATTGGAAATGGAAGAGATAAAAGAGGAGTGATTGGGGGAGGAGGCAGAGTGAAGTTAGATTGCGAACAGAGAAGTTTGATCATAGGAGAAAAGTCGGATCGGTAGAGAGTGAAGAAAAACGTTGCAGAAATTCGTTTCGGAGTGGATAGAAAGCGGAAGTACGGCCAGCAGTGTCGCGTATATCACAGAAAGGAACAGTAGAAAGTTCTTTGGGCTGTCGAAAGTCTTTCCGCAGTTATCTTCAGGTGAAGATAGTCGAGGCTTGAGCATCCAATGGACAAGGACAAGAGAGAGAAAGGAGACGTCATTCCTCATTGCTTTCCGGGACATCTCTCTGCTGACCGACCGTGATTCCCAAAGGGGCTGAAGTAGTTCTTCAGGGAACAGATGAAATCACTGTGTCCTGCAAGCTGATTGGTCAGTGTGTGACCAATTGCATAATAGGGACATTTCTCACAAAGAGAGAGAGAAAAGAAGTCTGTGTTTATGACTGTTAAATCATCACCCTGTACCTAGGTGGAAAGCTAACAGAGAAAAATGTAGTCATTTAGGCATTTGGTAGCAGTTGTAAAGAACAAAAGTACAAAATAAAAAAAATATGTCAATTCAGTTTACAGATTTTTTTTTTTAATTAAGTATCTTTTAGGGAAAATTACTATATTTTTTTTTTAGGGGGGGGGGGTTCTTTTCAGTGAAAAAGTATTTTTTGGGGAAAAATGTTTTGGATAAAAGCAGAAATTGTACAATAGAGTACAAGGACTCAAAACAGCTCATTATATATATATATATATATATATATATATATATATGTCTTAGAGTATTTTGGGCCAATGTACTCGCCGACCACATCATTGTCTTTTGGAGGTGTATGCAATTTTACGAGTGTAAAAGTGGGTTGATGCAATGTGTGTGTGTGTGTAGGGGGAATATGGGGCTCTCACGTTTCTGTATCTAGAAAGACTCTTTTTTACCCTGTCAATTGATAGAGTTTCTTTTCTGCCACCGATGCCTAGGCTGAAAAGTTTGTCAGTTCATGAAAGCACGCGATAAGAACCAGTATAAGGTGGAGTGAGAGAGGCTTTCACAGCGTCCTTTCTGAGAAAAACATGAGTCCATGACTAAATGTCTTTCGGGACTGCATATTTAATTGTCTGTTGCCTAAGGTTGCATAGGTGGGAGCTTACTGAAATAAGCGTGCAGTCTGTGTACAGATCTGGATCTGTTGCTGTTAAATCTATCGGGGTCAGCATCTGACCCAGCAACGATAGAGGTACTCCATAAACGGGTTCAGCTGGAGAGTATCCAAGATTCTTCTTGATAGCTGCACGACAGCCAAGTAGGACGATCGGTATGTACTCGTTCCATCGCTGTTGGTCAGGATAAGCATACAACGCAACTTTCAATTGGCGATGGAAACGTTCTATTATCCTGTTAGAAGCTGGATGATAGCTAGTCGTACGGGTACGCTTAATTACTAGAATCCTGGAAAGTTCCTGGAAGAGGTGGGATTCAAACTGTCCACCACAATCAGTGGTAATAGTAGGAACTCCAGCCCAATATTAGGGCTCGCGCTATGGATTCAACCACATCAATATGAACATGACTGAACCAAGCGTCTGGGGTGTTGAATGTTCCAAGAGGTGCACGGATATGCTTGTGTACCTTTGACTTTTGGCAGGATACGCAGGAACGTGTCCAGGCAGAGAGGTCACGTCTCATATTAGGCCAGAAAAATCTAGCTGAAATCAGCTGTGGCTTTAAGTCTGAGGTGTGCCAGACCAAAGTGTCCAGAAGTGGCTGGTCTAAGGCCATCTGTTGTAGGTCGATATCCGAAGGTGAGGACAGAGAATTGATAGGAATGTGCGACAAGGCGTCTGCCGCAGCATTCTGTTTACCAGAGATATGTCGGATCTTGTTGGTAAATTGCGAAACAAAATCCAAGTGGCGAGTTTTACAGGGAGAATATTTGCGCAGCTTAGAACGTAGTGCAAACGTTTGTGGACGGTGATTGATGTAGATCACAAATTGCAGCCTTCGTGTGAATACTAAAAATGTTTCACTGTGAGGTACAACATTGCCAGGAGTTCATGGCCAAACGTGCTGTAACGTTGTTCTGCTGGTTTCAGTTTTCTCGGAAAATATGCGAGAGGTTGTAGTTGTTGGTGGTGCTTATGTTGCAACACTGCACCTACAGCTGTGCCCGATGCATCAACGACCAGTGAAAACTAGGCATCAGAAATAGGATTGAAAAAAAAATTAACAGAATTTTTGCATTAATTCTTTCGTTGTTTCTAAATATTGTTTCTTAACATCTTTGTTTTTTAGGTTATTGTAAATTATCTGTTTCAGTTTCCTGGTTGATTACTATTTTTATTTTTGTTGTTTTATTGTTCTTAACATTAAAAAAAATCTTTATTTTTTTCGTTAAAAAAAAAATCTAAAAGTAAGTCAATGAGTTATCTCCCTTGATTATGACAAAAAAGCTCAACGAAAATGCCTCGGCAAGTGTCAAGGTTTTAATACAGTTATTGACTCAAATAAAATATGTTTAAAGTAAAAAAAATTTTTTTAAAACGTAAGGTAGAAAGTGTCCACTTGGCGATGGTTTCCGTTTTTTTTAAATCGGAAATTGACAAGCGGTGTTTATTAAAAAAGAAAACCAGTTCCTCATCATTTTAAACCGCTTCGATTTGGGTAGATTTTTATTTTCACTTGGTTGCATACGTTGGAATCAGTTATGGAGAAAAATTGCGAAGTAGTTCCAGCCTTAGACCGTTGTTATTTTTTTGTTCTGTTTTGTTTTTTAACATTTCGTTTACGTTCGTTCAGAGACTGCAAAGTAGCAAAGATTATGAAAACAATAAAATAGTAAATAAACGGTATTTCTAAAGAATTTAAGTCAAACTGTTTTTTGTTAGTTTGTTTGTTTTTAAGCCTAATCCTAACTTAACCCTAAACTATCCCTCACCTAAATTTTAAGTTTAGTTTAGCAAAAGTCAGTTTGGTTCGTTTCAAATTCTGTAGAAGCATCAAATAAACTATCTAAAACAGATTTTCAAACTAAAAAAAACAAAACAAGAAAACATTCTAATTATAAGAAAAAAAATTGATTTGATTATTTGTAATAAATGAAAAATGTCGATACTTTAGAAACGAAGCCAAGATTTGAAAGGGGAAAGGGCAGATAAGTCAAACTTTAAGAGGAGGGGGCCGAACAAAAGGGGAGGGTTCTACCCCTAACATTTCAATTAAAACCAGTTTATTTATTTGATGTTTGATTTCTTTCAACAAATCTATTTAATTTTAACGTATCCTCAGAGGATTTATTTTTTGCATTTCGATACCCCCCCCCCCCCAAATAAAATTGTTTGGATTATTTGCCCCTTTCATATTTCGTCGTTTGAATTATCTCCCCCTTTCATATCTCGTCTCGGCCACGTTTCTAATGAAGCACTACATTTTCTAATTATAAAAACCGGTTTGATTTGCTTATGTGTTGATGTTTAAAAAAATATTGAAAACAAATTATTAATTACCAAACAAAAAAAAACATCCGACTTAAAATATACTGAGGAGCTTCTTTTTGATAAAAATCTGCTGTCATTTTCCGATTAAAAAAACTGAAGCCATTGCCAATTTTTATATTACCACAATAAAATTAACAGTCAAGCGGTCCTACAACAAATCCCCTAATGTTTATTTATTTTATTTTTTCATTTAAAACATTATTAAAAATATATTTATTCTGGATTAATATTTTTGGAAGACTTGTTAATATTGTCGACTGTGATCGTTTCTATACAATTTACGTTTCTTCATAAAGGCCATTTAGGAGAAATCTCCAAGGGGGGTAACTTTTGGTTATTTTATTCTTGTTTAAATATCGATCGATAATCTCCCTTGGTTTATGATTTTCTGCGTGTGTCTGTGTGGATTCATTTCATTTTGTCATTTCGTTACGCACTACGTTTTTTGTTGTTTTTTTTTTCACGATGCTTGTGTATATCATGTCTTAATTTTTATAGAGACATGATATACACAACACGAAAGAAGTAAATAGTGTAAGCATTACTATTACCGACATAAATAATTTAAAAGGAAATACCGTTGGGAAATTATTCAAAAACAATGTATTTTGCTTTACCTACTCATTTGTGACCTATTTGCGTTAAAAAATTATATTTAAAATAAGTTTAAAGCATTTTAATTTACCGTAAATAGAGACCGTGAGTAAAATAATCCGGTTATTTACTTACTTCATGTAATTGTCTTATCGTGGATTATTTTAATGCAAATTAAATTGCTTCAAACTTTTGAAAAATCAATTTTTTTTTAACGCAAATAGTTCACAACTGAGTAAGTAAAGCAAAATGAACTGCTTTTAACTAATTTTCCAACTGTATTTCATCAAAAATAATTTATGTCTGTAATAGTAATGATTACTGTAAATAGACACCTTTATTGTCATTAAAAACGAAGACTGGTCTCAGAGGGTACTAATGGACCTCGGCCCGCTAATATTGAGTATTTTCCCTCGATGATGAATTTGACAGTCACTCGGTTAACAGTGGAAAGTGGAATCCCGAGGTGTTCAACGATTTGACGCTGATTAAGTTCACCTTCAGATTAACCTATAATATGGCTCCTCTGAAACTTTGAGAATTCTAATACTTCTTTGGCCCGTGTCATGCTTAAATGTTGATATATGATAGATATATTCAGATCTGAAACACAGCAAAAAATGCAATTTGCATAAAATATCGATATTTCAAACTTTTACTGCTGCTTTGTATGGCTCCGAGTGCCGGCCGTCGGCGAAGGAAGACAAAACTTTTATGCTTATTTATATTAAGATACATGCGAAATATGGCAGGTCAAAATAAATTAACAGGAACACTTATGGATATACTTACTTATCAGTTGAAAATATTAGTGTATACCAAAAATTACGGAAAATTATCGAGTAGAATTTTAATAAAAAATAAAATTTATTTACTTGAACTCCGAACCACAAGACCGTGTGGCGTTTTCATGTTAGAAGAAGGAAGATAATCTTTTACGATATCCTGGCTTTACGCGAATGTCGTTCAGAGTTCATAAACTACAAATGATAAATTTTATTTTTTATTAAAATTCTAATCGATAATTTTCCGTAATTTTTGGTGTGCACTAATGTTTTTCACTAAAAATCAGACATAAATTTTTTTTGTTTCTTAACACCAGTTAAGGAAAATAAGATAAGAGTCTGGAGGTAACGGATTTGGGGAGATGACCAATGTTTTTACCTGTTGTGTCACGTGACCGTGTGGACAATTCTAGTATTAATTTTGGAAGCCTTAAACCTAATCTTGTCGTGATTCATACTAGAATTGGACACGTGGCATAACATGTAATAGCGTTGGTTAATCAGTTTTGAATTCCAGTTTTCTGGATGATGAAGGTTCAATCCTTACTGCAGGTAAAAATAACTAAGAGTAGCATAAATTGACGTATCTACCCTGTCATGGCTGACGGAATGAGAACAATCTACCCCGTGGATTCAATGAAGAGTTCAGTTCAAAATTCTATATAGTTCCCGAGTTCGACATAAAGAGTCATAAGTTCAACTATTTATTTTCAAATTGCGAAGAGATGCACTTGAAGAAGGTCAAAGGTTGCATTGATCAAAATAATAGAATAATTTGAATAATTCAAATAATACACATAAAATTCTGTTATCATAAAAATGTTTTAGTACTGGTTAGTGATGGGATGATTCCAATATTTTCCCCAATTCCGATTCCATTCTAAATTCCAGATTCCAATACAATTACCGATTCCAATTCTTTTAAAATCTCTAAATATTTAGCTATAGAGTTGTTGTTTTTTAATTTTCAGATTACCGTAAAACCCCATGTAATATATGCATATATTTTTGCAAAAGTAAAAATACACTTGTGGCAGGGTGATCTATAGATTTTAGTTTTACTGATAGTTTAAAATCAATAAATATTATTTTATATTTAGTACCAGCAATAGAAAATGTTGTTTTCAACCAAAAACAAACATAAAAACACAATTAAAAGAATCGTTTTTGGCATTGGAAAATAGGCACAAATTTTTCCGATTGCGATTAATCGTCAAAACATCAGTACTGGTACAGCTTTTGAACTGGACAAAAACTGACTAGATTAGGTTAGTGTTAAAAAAAACAAAAAACTTCGTTGTTTTTGGCAAAAGCTTAACCAGCACCAATTTTTTTTTATATATACAAATGAGTGATCCCTTACCAAGGCCAAAAGCCACTTGAGGATGAGGGTTAATGAAATTGTCAACTAGACGACGAACACTACCATGAGAGAATTGAAAAAGATGGATAGAATAAACAAAATTTGATTACTTAAGGACGAGTATTTGTTGACCTTGGACTTGAAGACGACCATGTTGTAATCTACAGGAAAGCAGTACTGTGGTGAGGTGTTCCACAGAGCAAGGTCCTTGGAAAGAAACTCTGTGCATGGAAATTTCGTTTGGCTTTAGGTATACAAAGGAAGAAAGCAAAATTCTTTACAGTGGTGGTAGGAGGGCGAGTTCTTGCTGTAGATGTTTTACAGGGAGGAACCAGAGATTGGAGCTCAGTCGAGCACCTACTATAGAAATAATGATAGAGTAGAGAAAGACTAGCAACGTCTCTTCTGTGTTGGAACAAATAGAAATCATCTCCCATTAGATAGTGATGTCGATTTTGTACTCTGTCAAGTCAGGAATGAGTGCTTTGAGTGGCACCTCTCCAGATGTGGCAACAGTACTCCATCTTAGGACGTGTTTGACTCTTATAAAGGTACAGGATTGTGTGAGGAGTCAGGTACTTTCTGGAGCGGTAGAATGATCCAACCATTTTTCCAGCAGCCTTAGCAACAGATTTGATATCAGTCTTCTATTTCAGATTTGAAGTGGACGTTAGTCTTAGGAGCTTATCAAGGTAGGGGGCTTCTTGAAAGAGCGAGCCATTCATTTCAACTGAGGCAAGACGGAGATCCAAGTGTTGGTGGTGAAAGGAGAGAAGCTTAGTTTCAGAAGTGTTAAAAGTAACGAGCCACTTCATTCCTCATTGCACCACGTGCTCCAGGTCGAAAAATAGAAAATCAGCTAGATCAACAATGCTCTTCGAAGTGCTGCCATAGACAGATGTCATCTGTATGATCCCTATATATGTCAATGAATAATCTTTCTATATATTTCAATGAATAATCTTTCTATATATGTCAATGAATAATCTTTCTATATATTTCAATGAATAATCTTTCTATATATGTCAATGAATAATCTTTCTATATATGTCAATGAATAATCTTTCTATATATGTCAATGAATAATCTTTCTATATATTTCAATGAATAATCTTTCTATATATGTCAATGAATAATCTTTCTATATATTTCAATGAATAATCTTTCTATATATGTCAATGAATAATCTTTCTATATATGTCAATGAATAATCTTTCTATATATGTCAATGAATAATCTTTCTATATATGTCAATGAATAATCTTTCTATATATGTCAATGAATAATCTTTCTTTGAAGATTTTTTTGTTCTGCTTTTTGGTTTCCGATGTAAATCAGAAATAATTTGTTTTTTTTTCACTGTTTATTCGTCTTCCGTTCATCTATTGATTTTCTCAAGATGTTCGCATTAATTTTTCACTTGAATTTCGATTATGGTTTATGAAAACAGAAAACTGACTGAGCCAGAACTTTAGGGAAAATATTTGATTTGGCAACCAAAAAGCCAAAATGCCCCCAAAATGGCAATTTTAGGAAAATATCTACTACCCAGTCATAGCGAACAGAACAAGAACAATCTACCCCATAGATTAAATTACGGGTTCAGTTCGAAATTCTGTATCGGTTCCTAAGTTCAACACAAAGATTCCCAAGTTTGAAAATGTGCACCTGAAGAAGGTCGGAGGTTGCATCAGCCGAAACGTTGTGAAAGCAATAAATAAGCTAAAAATGGTTGTCTGAATAATCCAAATAATGCATTTTGTTTGGATCACAAATTTCTTTTCGGAAAACATCATTTAGAGTCAGCCACACTCAAAAACATTGCTGCAGCATCCTCTCCCTTTAAAAACATTGGGGGGGGGTGGGTCTAAAGAAAGTCATCAAGTTGTTTTTTTTTTGGGGGGGG
Source organism: Sepiola atlantica (assembly GCA_963556195.1). Classification (NCBI taxonomy): domain Eukaryota; kingdom Metazoa; phylum Mollusca; class Cephalopoda; order Sepiida; family Sepiolidae; genus Sepiola; species Sepiola atlantica. The sequence goes on from OY744519.1 coordinate 169,615,136, forward strand.
GGGGCTTTACCTTTAATGTCTACCTTGAAAAGATAATCGTCCAACTCTGATCTTCCAATCAGTTTTGTGGTGCTTTGGTAATAGCACGGTACCAAATTGCTGGTCTTTTGAAAGGTGAATTTGGGAGGCTGAAAACCTCCACAATCGAAAATGGTCTCAAATCCACGGTCTACCTTTTCTTTCTTTATGAATCATTCAGTTTTATTGAAGTTAATTAAAATGACATTTAAATAGACTAGACTAATTTTTTTTTTTTTCTAAAAAAATATTTGCGCATTGTAATAATTAATATCATTTCATTCTAATAAAATAATCACCTTTGACTTAAGTCTTTTAATGTTAAGAAGTTAAACAATAACTAAAAAAAAATGGTTTCCACTCTCGTTGAGAATTAAAAAGAAAAATTGTCGTCTTAAAAGTTAATTATAATTAACTCTTAAATGCTTTATTTTTTATATTGGTTTGAAAAAATGTTATCATCAAAGATACTGATTACCCGTTTAGCGGGTGTGCTGATGCAACATCATACTAATACCTACTCACACTTGCCAACATGCAGAAACAAGTTGCAGTTTGACACATTTTCGTTGAATATTATATTAAATAGGCATTTTGTTGGAATGTGTCATATTTGAAAAAAAAGCTTTTAATGATTAATAATAATAAATTAAGGTACATGAAGCAAGAAAATGTAGATAGTGTAGTTGTTCAGCGTCCCAAATTCATCTTCAAAACAAGCAATTTGCTACAGTGCTATTGCCAGAGCCTCTTTTTTTTCTCTCATAATTCTTCTATATCTGTTTGGTCAAAAATTTTTTTTTTTTAATTAAAATATTTTTATATTTTTCGTATTTTTCAGGTGAGTGAATTCTATGATTTTTACAGATGGATTATCCTAACTTTTTTTGCTGGTTTCAAGCAATGAATGTAGGTTTGTATTTTGAAACTTATATCTATCTTTATCGCAATACAATAAAGGTTATATGAACGTAGCGGTTCTATTCAAGATACTACTTGTAATTTGTTGCTCTTGTGTAGTTGTTGGCGATGATGATGATTGGGTTTTTTCCTAGCATGCCGCAATATAGCCATAGTGTTGCCGCTGTTAAAAAGAAAGAGTAAACAAAGTTGAGTGCTTTCATAGTTTGAATTTCACAGTACATCCTTTAGAATAGATCAAAGAAAAGTTGGTTATGAGTTATGCTAATCAAGATGGCATAGCTTCATTTTGTTTTATCTGGTCACTATTCACTGATAACAAACACGGCTGCACGGCGACACCATTTTTTTCCATTCTCTCTTTCTCTCTCCCCCCCCCTCTCTCTCTCTTTATCACTTATCAAAAAGGAAGGAATAGAGAGAGTAGTAGCCAACAAAACGGTGAATGTGAAAAATTGTATCTTAAATTCATCCCCCCCCCCCCCGGTGTCTACAGAACAAAAAACAATCCAATTAAGACAAACCCATTTACAGTTGAACACAGCTATGGTTAGTATCAACACAAACCCATCCGATTGCACATAAATAGAGACTAAGTCTTCAACACACGTGGCAGTGTAGACATCTTGGATCAAACTATTCTCTTTTCTTTCCAAACTGGTGTTTATAGACAACTTCATAGAAAGTTCTAGATTTGACTGTTCCTTGGTGCATATGCATTTGGTTAGTATGTCTGTAAGTAAAGTTGCTCATGTGCGCTTCATTCGACTTTCCATCTTCTAGGTGAGAACAACTTAGGTAGCTAGTTATATCGTTTAGAAAAGTGAATATCAGAAAGATTTAAAAGTTAGAAAAAAAAAGAAGCTTTTAAAAAGACCATCATTTTACCTCCCTTTTTTAATGGCGACGCATTAATTTATTTACACATTTCCCTCTTTCTCTATCCCCTCCCTCTATCCTACTCCCCCACTCTCTCTATCCTACTCCCCCTCTCTCTCCTATCCTACTCCCCCCTCTCTCTCCTATCCTAATCCCCCCTCTCTCTCCTATCCTAATCCCCCCTCTCTCTCCTATACTACTCCCCCCTCTCTCTCCTATACTACTCCCCCCTCTCTCTCCTATCCTACTCCCCTTCTCTTTCTATCCCACTCCCTTTTCTCTTTCTATCCCACTCCCTCTCTTTCTTCTACTCCCTCCTTCCCTCTCCCTTTCTGGTTCCTTCCCTCTCCCTTTCTCGCTCCTTCCCTCTCCCTTTCTCGCTCCTTCCCTCTCCCTTTCTGGCTCCCTCCCTCTCCCTTTCTCGCTCCCTCCCTCTCCCTTTCTCGCTCCCTCCCTCCCCCTTTCTCGCCCCCTCCCTCCCCCTTTCTCGCCCCTCCCTCTCCCTTTCTCTCCCTCTCCCTCCCCCTTTCTCGCTCCCTCCCTCTCCCTTTCTCGCCCCTCCCTCTCCCTTTCTTGCCCCCTCCCTCTCCCTTTCTCGCCCTCTCCTTTTCTCGCCCCCTCCCTCTCCCTTTCTCGCCCCCTCCCTCTCCCTTTCTCGCTCCCTCCCTCCCTCCCTCCCTCCCTCTCCCTTTCTCCCTCCCTCCCTCTCCCTTTCTCCCTCCCTCTCCCTTTCTCCCTCCCTCCCTCTTCCTTTTTTCTCTCTCTCTCCCTTTTT
>OY744519.1:169620228-169630546 GCA_963556195.1 Sepiola atlantica
AAAAAATGATTGGATTATTCTACCACTCCAGAAAGTACCTCACTCCTGACACAATCCTCTCCCTGTATAAGAGCCAGATCCGTCCTAGGATGGGGTACTACTGTCATATCTGGGAAGGTTCCACTCGAAGCACTCTTATTTTGACAGAATACAAAACCAGCTTCACAATCTAGCGAGTGAAGATCTCTTCTCATCCCTACAGCCTCCTTCACACAAAAGAGATGCTGCTAGCCTCCCTCTTCTGTATCGTTATGTTTATGGTAGGTGCTCGAATGAACTCCAATCCCTGGTAACCCTAACCTAACCCTAACTCACCTAGCTATAACCACGGCAAGAAACTGTCCTTTCTCACTTGGTACTAAAAACCAAACGGAATTTCCATGAACAAAGTTTCTTTCTTAGAAAATCCCATCTGTGGAACAAAATATCATGAGGCTACTTCCCAACTGACTACAACATGGTTGTCTTAGAGTCTAATGTAAACAAATACTTGTTGAGTATTCTGCTCATTCCACCCTTTGTTTCCAATCCTCTCATGATGATCTTCATCGCCCAACCGACTATCTCTTTAACCTTTAACCTCGAGTGACACCCTGTGCCTTGACAAGCGGTGACCTCTTAGTGTAAAAAAAAAGTACTTCTACAGAATTTGAATCAAACTGTTTTGTTTTTTTTAAAACTCTGACCCAAAACTAACCCTAACATAAGTTTTAGGTTTAGTTTAAATTGGCTGGCCTCTCCTCTTTACCCAAATGTGTAGGGGCAGATAACTCTAGTTACTTGTGGCTTGGAAATATATCTTTTGCTGAACATGAATAACAAATTCGAAATTTACACCACTAAACTGGGACATTGTAGTTATATCTAGTCGTGCATGCGTTTACAGTGGAATTTTCCTCGTGAGGTTAGATTAAGCAGAATAATAAAAACTTCCATTAGAAGTTAAAGAGTAGAATTAGAGGTAAGTGTCAGGATATGACGTCATGGAAGAAGTCGACATGGAAAAGAAGCCAGATAGATCCTATCTCTTGGGTGGTCAAAATCAAAACGAACAAACATCTTTTTCAAAGCTCTTCCTACAGGGAGGCGACTGAGAAGATGTAATTATCTAGATGAACTTGGTGCAATAACTAGTTGATTCAGCAAGAAAAAAATATGCAGCCCAGATCAAATAATGGAATTGTTGTTCTTTTTAATTAGTTCCTTTATTACAGCTGCAAAGAGAAAAAGATCAAAAAAAATCTCTACGATCACTACTACTGCCACTATTATAGGGAGATGTCACTACCCATTGAGCCGACTTCTTACAATGTAAAAATAATTATTAACCTTTGTTTTTGTGTAAGTCAAGAAAGCTTTCTTTCCATACTTTTCCAATCTTTTTGAGACAAATGATGGTCGAAGGGTCTTCATTAAGTCTTTAGCCAACATATGAAATAATATATATAGATTTTTTTTAAATATAGATGATTCTCGCTCATGAGAATTCGAGAATTATTTTAGTTTATAAGCTATATTAGTTCCTAACCTTGTATTATATATATACATATATATATATATATATATATAGTACGTATTTAGGCAGCATATTTTCATTTAGTGTTTTTGCTTGATAAGACTTTTTTATTTTTTCAATTTTCCGAATGGTCCATTTAGTGTTTCAGTCAAATTGGTGTATGTAAGTTCTGTGGGTTTCTTGTTTATATATATATATATATATATATATAGCAGGGGATATCCGGCACTGCCCGGTGCCCCCTCCCCCGTTTCCCCCCTCCTCTCTGCAGGCAAAAGTGTAATTATCTCTCTCTTCCCCCGAGGCAAAAGTTTGTCTTCCCCAGTCGGTCCCCCCTTTCTCCCCGTTACCCGGGGCAAAAGTAAGTACTAACTCTGTCTTCCCGGGCGTTCTCTCCCCCACTTCAATGTATATTTAGGTCACGTTATAAAAAAAGAAAAAATTCTGGGAGTCAGTGGGGATCGATCCATCGTGGTCCTTTGTCGTTATCAAACGACCCAAACCGACAGTATAAACTGAAAAATAGGTCAGTTAAACGGTTTTAAATCGGGTTCGGTGTGCATGCGTACAACGTAGAGATGTGGGGGAAAACGATAGAATTTGACCCCCCCCCCTTCCCGAGAAGAAATCAATGTTTTTTTTTTCAATTTTTCGATATTATGTGGCCGAAAGGTGGAGGATTCAGAAAGAAAATATCAACTTTATGGTATCTATCGAGTATCTTGGGAGCTTTAGCTGGACATACATACATACATACATACAGATGTTTCGCCTTTATATAATAGTGTATATATGTGTATATATGTATGTATGTATATAAGACGAAATTCACCTACATTGACGTTTTTTTTTTTTTTTCTTTTTTTTGTAAAACTTAATTATGTTCTACAAAACCAAAAACAAAAACAACAGCCCCTCTCCCTTTCTCCCTCCCCTTTTTTATTTTTATTATTCCTACCCTACTCCCGGTCCTGGATATGACCTTAAACTACATCCGATGGTGAGATCCGGCTTACGGACTTTGGGGAATGTGGAGCCTCCTCTTAATTACCATTGCTCCCAGGTCCACCCTGACCCGGAGTGGTAGTACCTGTTAGGGTCCCAACTATGGGTTAAATAGAAACAGATATTAAAAGGGGAAAGAAACAAAAAAGAGAAGAAAACAAGACCAGATTCGGCATTAAATAACCCAAAAAGGGTTGATATGCCGTAAAACAAAACTACTACTACGTATGTATATATATATATATAGAGAGAGAGTAAGTGTGTTCTTACCAGTCGGGGATACGTCCTCGACATCAGTCCGACAGTGACTTTGTTGCTGTCGGGCTGAGGTATAGTTCTGTTCAGTCTCAGGAGGTTTACCCTCCCAGGCTTTACCTTCTCTTTGAGAAAAGGTTAGTTTATTGCTAATCACCTGAGGTGCCCCTACCGAGGAATGCATACAAGGCTGCTCAGGTATTTTTTGGAGACCAGAGCGCGCTAATCCTAGTTTGCTGGCTTTTCACACCTGACCTTGTGTCTAGCCTCTTCGAGAGGTAAATAAAAATACTTTGACCTTGTGTCTAACCTCCTGTAGAGAATGTAAATAAACACACACACACACATATATATATATATATATATATATATATATATGTTTATATGTATAAAATTCACTCCTAAACTGATTAACCAATCATTATGAATAGTGGAGCACAGCTGCTAGACGTAAGGGATACAAATGTGGGCTTTAATTAGTTTAATTTAATTTTATGCAAAGGAGATGGAAGCATTTCTATGAAAATTTAGATACCGCTGATTTTTGTGAAATTTTACCAATAGGTATCAATGACTAAATATTCCCCAAATTTCAGTTTCTTTGGAGTATTTTAAAGGGTTTTTAGGAGTCATAATGTGGGCACAACCTCTCATTTGAAAATTAAAATATTTCAGATTTGCATTAAATTTGATTCATCGTGATTAGATTGCAATTAAGCAAAATTCCCTGAATTTCAATTTCTTAAAATCCCAATTTGAGACATTTTCTAGAATAAAAATTACCTCATGGATTTTTATTCAAATTAGAATAAGGATTCTAGTCATAAGGTTTGTATCACTATATGCTGATTTTACTCTTTGTAAGAGACATAAAAGTGGTGCAAAACTGTTCTGTGGTTCAGGGGAATTCATTAGACTCCCCGAGATGGTTATTCCTCTAGTATATATCTATATAAAATAAAATGGAACAAGGGATAGACAAAAACCAAATATAAGGCAAACACAAGCCATGTAGATAGAATCGATTTTATGATTGGAGTGTGGACCCAAAAACGGACCCCAAAAGCAAAGAGTTACGTAAATAGATGGCGTGTTCAAAAATGACACTTTTGGACTTTTGACTCTGAACGTTCCCCCCCCCCCCCCCGGATGTTTGGGGTGGGTGGGGCTGCACACTGTTGGATGATTGCTTACTATGCACCTAAAAAGGATTGATTTGCTGTTAAACCAAGCCAACTTTTAAAAGTGCAAGTGCCGACTGCAAACACATCCTCCCATTATGCCGATGAAGAAGATGCGCTAAATTTCCACAATGACGCATTGTGCAAAGAAACTGGGTGTGTGCGTAGTTGGAAATAGTTGGTCTTTCATTCTGTGACTTGTGTCTGTCTGTTTGTCTGTTTGTCTCTTATACTCTCGCTTATTCACTTTTTCACCCCCTCCCCTTTTTCTCTCCTCCGCTTTTCTCTCTTTCGCTCTTTCATGTCTTTTCATCTTTCAACCCTTTCTCTCTTTCACTCGTTATGGATTATATGTAAAGAGACCTATTATTTAGCTATCTAATTTACATATGTGTTTACGGTATGAACACACTGTGTAAATTAGTGGAAAAACGGCACTCTTTCTCTAAATGCTTAACAGAGATCTTCAACACTATTAGAATGGTTGCATCAAGAGAGGCGGAAAGAAATACATAGATAGCCAAGTAAGAGATGGGTCATTTATTCAGTTAATTACAAATTATAGCTAATACTTTCCATCTCCTTGGAAAACTGTGTTCGTCCGCCTACTATTTAAAAATACCCGTAATCAGTCTTCTGCATCTTAGTACAGACTGATCAGTCTCTTGTGCGTTATGACTAAGTTGTTTTAATCGTTGATAAATAAAGAAGCTGTCAATCATCTTGGCAAAAGCAATCTTAGTAACAAGTAATATGGATGTTGCCCTGCAATATCGTGTAGGATCAGTGAATCTCTCGATGCGGCCTTTGTTTCCCGACATATCAAAGGCCTCTGATAGTGTCTAACACAAAGGCTTGCTTCACAAAGTTCCTAGCTCTGGAATATCTGGCAATGTCTTTTCAACCATCAAAACTTTTCTCTTATAGGTCTATAAAAGTAGTTGTTTATGGGCAGAAGTTTGAAACACACAGTTTCGACGCTGGTGTGCATCTGTTCTGGACCCAGCCCTCTTGATCTTCACCAATGATGTTCCAACTCATTCTCAGATGATTTGTTGACATCTATGCATTACTTCATATGAATAGAGATATGTACACATGTATTATAAGATAATGTATTACGTATATATATATATTATATATATCCTGTTCCTGTATATACTTAAACAGCGCTCAATACATGAGTAGGGCTTAGTGGTAGTATAGAAATATACTTATGGCAAGTGAGCTACACAGAAATGTACTGTTTTATTTCGGAAGGAAGTTATTGTTATGGTGTAAGTTGATCTACCTATTTTAGGAATAACTGGACTTACACAGACACAATAAATACAGACGTTGTGGTAGCAATTCATGCCATTCATTTGGCATCCAGTTGCAATTGTGGGCATATACCAGTTGAGGTTCCGATCTCGACAATCAGTCAGTCAGAAACTGGACCATTTCGGTGGCCTTTTATGTGTCGGGCTGTGGTATTAGTTCTGGGTAGTCTTAGGAGTGTTGCATAGCCCCTCTCTTGGGCCGCGGCGGTTCTCATTTCGTATACTCTTCCCGGAACGGGTCATGACAGTTCCCGCCTCGGGCCGAAACAGTTCTCGTTTAATCACTCGTCGTTTTTTTTTTAACATAATAAAAAAAAAAAAATTTAAAAAAAATCAAAATCAAAATCTATAGTTTGCATACCTTTAAATTTCTCCCTCGCCACGTAGAGGGTGCGTGTCGTCCAGTGGTTTTATTCCTTTTTCTCTTCTGTACTGCCGTGATCATCGCCGCTACAAAAAAAAAACAAAAAAACTTCATGATGGACTCCGAAGACAAACAATCCTTTTAACTTTCAATTCTTTTTATTACAGGCGTTAGTTATCTATGGGCTTGGAGATATTCACAGAGAGAGAGACAGAGAGAGATATTCACACAGAGATATTCACACAGAGAGAGAGAGAGAGAGAGAGAGAGAGAGCGCGCGCAATTACTTATCAATTAAGTCTTAACCATTCGTGGAGGGGGGGAGAGATCTTTCGCCCGTATTTTCTTAGGGAATTAATTCCCTTAATCAAATTGCTGACTACATCAAAATCATGTCTGATAGGTTTGCCTCCAAAACCCAGACTGCTAAAACTCGCTTCTCACGAAGAACGAGTGACGTCACGGATCCCTCTGTTTCCCACGCAAAGGCCCGTGACGTCACAGAGCCTCTCGCAAGTGCACATTGACCCTTGATCTGAGGTCTCGTCACACGGTGACCCTGTCACGTCTGTTAGCTCTGACTGTGAGAACAGCCCTTATTCTGCACTTGGCTGCACGGTTCCGTCCGCGCTAATTCGCGCAAGTCAAACCAACGATTTCCAACAGATACGTCCATTCTCATAGGACCATTATCAAACAGGAGGTCCACCCTCCCAGACCTTGCCATCCTTCTTTGGGGTTGAGTAAGTTTATTGCTTACTGCCTAAGGCGCCCCGACCAGGCAATGCTGACCGGACTGTGCAGGCATTTTTTAAAAGGCCAGAGTTTTTAGGGGCGCCGCACTGGCTTGACTTTCCCCACCTTCTGACCTTGTATCACATCTTGCGGTGAGAAGGAAGTAAATCCCGCAGTTGGTGGCAGTTATGGCCCCAGAATCATGACACATACTTCTGTAACATACTCTTGGTAATACACTTTTGTTTGGTAATACACTTTTGTTTGGTAATACACTGTGTTTGTCTTGATTATTACCGGCCTGCAAGGTCACAACACTTATATGTATGACAATGTTTCTCTCTTTTTATCTCTTCGGGTGGGATGTGGGAGGGGCTTTGTCAGAATCTCCCGATTTTTCTTTCTTTCTCTCTCTTAACTCTAAAACATTTGTTTTTCCTTTTTTCTTTTTTTTTTTTCTTTGATTACTCAAAATTGGATATTCATTCTGAAGAAAGAGATCAAATTACCAAAAATGGTTCCTTGTAAAGCTTTAACTTTTCTATTTAAAAATTTTTTTTTTTTTTTTTTTTCATCAAATTAAAATTTTTTATTTTGTCTTAAAAAAAGAAAACAGATAAGGCTTTCAAAAATGGTCACAACATGTGAACCTTTGTAGCAACCTGAGACCCAGTCACACCGTTTAATTTCAGACTGTTCAAATTTAAGCTAAAAAATGAGCCAATACAATCTATATGCCACCATATTGGCTTGGGGAGGGGCAGGTGGGAGTGGGACGGGGCTAACGTTGTCTTATAAAGCGCCTTGGCCTCATTCTGTAAAAATGGTAATCTTGATATTGTCTAAAATGACAACACTATTAAACTAAGCTGTATCTTTTATTTATTCAATTTTTTAGAGAGGGTGGGACAGTAAGATGTTATCAAAAATGGCCGCAGACTGTAAATCCACCATAGCAACCTAGAGGCACCATTTGAGTGCAGATAAGTTTTTCTTTTTACTATTGGGACACTACTTATCAAGGCCAAAAGCCACTCAAGGATGAGAGTTAATGAGACGGAATGATTGTGAGCCAAGATATGAGGAACACTATGAGAGTACAGACACTGTTTACAGGTATGAACTGCGTTTGATTACTTATGGGGCGGTTTATGACAAGAATTTGACGACATTGGATTTGAAGATGACTAAGTTGTAAACAACGAGGAAGCAGTCCCGCGATAATGCGTTCCATAGGCGGGAAGCCTTTGCAAATAAACTTTGGCTATGGAAATTTTGCTAGGCGCGTGGAGGGAGAAAAGAAAACTCATTTTCTGTTATGGTAGAAGACGAGCACCTTCCATGGAAATAACGATAGAGTAGAGAGAGACTAACAATGTCTCTGCTGTGAAAAAGAGGTTGTGGGGAAGAGAATAGATCCCCCCCCCACTAGAATTTGAAGTCGATTTTATAGTCTGTCTACCCCTCCCCCCCCCCCCCCCAAAAAAAATATACCACCCATGGAATCGTTAATAAAATCCACAATCCTTTTTCCAATCAAACTGTACTTGGTAAAAAACTTCAGTCTATGTCTGACTTGTCCACCAAGTTTCAGTCATGAATATTCAATTTTTGTTTTATTGCGATTCAATGATATGTGGGGACACTTTAGTGATAATCTCATAGGAGGTGTGATCCTGGATGGGTTTTACACTCACCGGATTTATGGAACTAGGTTGGCTTGGGAAGCGGCATCGCTAAATTTATCTCATCAACCAACTTGGCCACATTTTATAAAAATGGTATCAATATTGTCTCAAATGAGATTAAACTAGGCTGAATTTTTTTTTTATGTAATGGAGATGATACGAAAAATGAATTGCTTATTGTTCCCGGTGATAATGGCCACCTATGCCAATCAGAGCGCCACCAACTTGTGAGATGTGTCTGCCATGGAAAGGGGAGAGATACTATCACAAATTAGTTGTAGACTGACATCCCGAACAATGAAGTGAGCTACACCCGATTATGCCGATGATTCATTTGCTGAACAATCAAAAACATTTTAGGGCTCGATCAAAGCAGACCTATTTCGCTTATTCAGTTCGACGACTAGCTTGTCACTAAGTTCTAGTCGTTTTCTGTTGTAAATGTAATCATCATCATTATCATGTAAATATAATCATCATCATTATCATGTAAATATAATCATCATCATTATCATGTAAATATAATCATCATCATTATCATGTAAATATAATCATCATGATTATCATGGGCGTCACTCGAATTGAGTATATGAGTTTGCAGGGCTTCATTCATGGGTTCTCATATGAGAAAACAGTCCAATTCGAGATCCACACGTCCTATCACAATTCCTTTGCGAAGTAAGGATGGCTCTCGAATTCTCAAAAGTAGTGGAGAAATCTTAGCCCGGTGGAAAGAACACTTTGAAAATCTTTTAAACCAACATCCAGTCGTTGACGACAATGCAATACATCAAATCCCGCAACAACCTGTGGCCGATTCACTGAGCAGAATCTACTCTCTTGAAGAGTTTAAGACTGCCGCCCCGGCTTTGAAAAGTAATAAGGCTGCCAGTATGGACAACATCCCTGCCAAAATCTATAAGTCAGGTGGACCACTCCTGTATTCACAACTGCATCAACTTGTTGTCAAAATATGGGTACAGGAGGAAATACCAACTGATTTAAGGGATGGCCTAATTACAATAATTTTCAAGAACAAGGAAGTAAGAAATTTAATCATGGGAATTAACCGTTCTAACGCTAACCCTATCCCTATTTTTACACACCTGCCTCTTAGCTTGCTACACTAATCTCATTTCGCATAATTTAAAAATTTAATGGGGCTGATATGAACAATGAATTGCTCACTATTCCTGATGATAACAGCTGCTCATGTCAGTTGAAGTGTCACCAACTTGTGTACTGTGTCTGCGGTGGAAAGGGGACAGTGGCTATCCCAAACAATCGGTTATAGACATACATCCGGGACAACGAAGTGAGCCATGTCAGGTTATGTAAATCATTCGTTTTGCTGACCAATCAATGGCATCTCTTAATAGCTGTCATACTCGTTGAAGATCCGCTCTAGCCACTCATTCCTACAGACCAGGCTCCTGTGGCGACACTGACCTTTTTCTGTCAAAGTTTGGTATAGTGCATCTTCCTTCAGACGTTGCCTTTTCTCTTTGAGTTTGAGGAAAGGGTTGGTTTATTGTCGATCGCTCGAGATACCCCTACTGTCGCATAATTTTAAATCTTATAATGTAGTTGAGCTGATACGAACACAGAATTGCTCACCACTCCTGGTGCTACCAGATCAGGCTGTCTGAAGATACTGGCTTCCTGACCTAAAATGCACCAAACATTGATGTTATTGTTTTTTTCCTTTCCTTTTGCAAAACTCAATCATGTTCTGCAAAGCCAAAAACAAAAACAACAATTTTCTTTTACAAAACCACCAAACCAAACACCATAAATAAATATATGAAAATATAAACAACTTGAAGCATAACAACTTTTACCAAATGACCGGATTTGGCATTAAATAACCTAAAAGGGTTGATATGCCGTAAAACAAAACAACTAAACCAAACCAAACCAGTGATAACGGCTACTGATGCCAGTCGAAGCAATTACTTGTGAGCTGTGTCTGCGGTGGAAAGGGAATGATTATTATTCCAAAAAAGTTGTAGACAGACATTCGGGACAACGAGCTACATCTGGTTACACAAATGATTTGTTTGGCTGGTCAATCAATGACGTGTTTGCTCAATATATTTTGCATATTCAGTCAGTTCGTTCGGCTACTAGCCTGTCACTGTCACTCAGTTCTAGTCGCTCTTCGTTGTAAGCTCACTTCCCGTTGTGATAATCAATGTTCGTTGAAGGTTCTGTTTGTTGAAGGCGCGGTGTCATTATTAAAAACTTGTACT
>OY744519.1:169630746-169643246 GCA_963556195.1 Sepiola atlantica
CTGGGAGATGCACTTTACCAGACGTTGTCTTTTCTCTTTGAGTTTCTCTGTCTGTGCATGTCTGTCCCTAAAAACGAAGACATACTAGGAAGTGTACTTTCAATATAATTGTATTCACATGCACAATTCTAACCTGGGCAACACTGGGTAGCTCTGCTAATATATATATATTATTTATAGATGTCAGTATGTGTGTGTGTGTGTTCTCTATAGAAAGAAAGGTTAAAGAATCTACATAAAAACAAAAAGTGTATTTATGCATAAAGTTTTCCGGGGAAGACAATGGAAGTGGTCAAGAATCTCTAAGTGTCCTTCAATGTACCGAATCTCTCCCCTCTAAGGGAGCTATGAGGGCAAAAAAACCCTTAAAACTTCAAATACGTATATTTGATTTTAATAAAATTTAAGCCATATGTATAGGACCCTAATTCATAGTTTTCGAAAATTTTATTTTATTAGACAGCAAAAAAATCAGTAAAAAAAAAAAGAAGTAATATGGTGTTATGACTAGTGATGGGACGATTCCAATATTTTTCCTGGTTCCGATACAATTACCAATTCTGTTCTAAATTCTCGATTCCGATACAATTACTGATTCCGATTTTAAAATCGCCTAAAAAAGTAGAATATTTTTTTAGGGGGGTGGGGGGGGGGTAGTTATTTAGCAAAGTGTTCTCATCTACTTTTAAATTTAGATATAATTTTCTTTTTAATTTTACAAACTTCTTAATGTTTTCCCTTTGTATTCTATCCAAGATTTTGATGAACTCATTATGAGATTGTCATCTTTATTTTACACTTTTTTTCTATTTATCCACTAGTGATATTGCTACGGAGCCATTTTCCCAGTGTCATTTTTACCTAAATTTGTTCCTATGATCTATAGATTTTAGTTTTACTGGTAGTTTAAAATCAATAAATATTTATCATTTTATCAATAGTACCAGAAATGAAAACAAAATCTTTTGTAAAGAATCGTTTTTGGAATCGGAAATAAGTCTAAAATGTTTCGATTCCCGATTCCGATTTATCGTCCCAACACTAGTTATGAGCCTAGTGAAAAAGGACATAGTGTTCTTGATTCAATCTTGAGCAAAGCAACGTTGGGTCTCCCTGCTAATAAGCCAATACAATAATAATGGCTGTTCTAAAATACCTAACCAATAGAGTATTGTGAAGATTGTTCAATCAAAATAAAGATAATAATCAATGCGGTCTCTATTCCTAAACGGAACAGCATCACTTCTACCAGAATGGGGAAAGAGATGTTATAGCATCTTGATCTGAGATTCACCGTTTCAGATTGTGCCATAATCTTTGAAACTGAAACGGTCAACTATTGAAACCCTATTGAAAATGGTATCCTCAAAATTGTCAACAAAAATAAATGACGATGATCAGCTTAGGCCTTTCTTGTTTCACTTTCCTTTCCTTTTTTTTTTTTTTCAATTCAAATTTTGTAGCGAGAGAATTGCATGTATTTACCCTTGGTCTAGGAAGGTCCTTGACTGAAGGGCTGAGGAGGAAATTGGTAAAGGCACTCTCAACCACAGGGAACTATGCAGACTTCTCTATCAAGGTTTGACCATTGAATGCCGGTCTCTCAGAATGTCAGTGGCTTACCAAGTCAGGCATGTCAAGCTCCCGTCACAAACTTCTTCATTTAACATATCTCTTCCACATCAGATGTGGGTTGCATGTTGACCATGGCGATACAAAGTGATTTTTTTTTTCTATGAAGCTATCATTTACGTTGGTTTTGATGGGCCATTGCTTGATGGGCCATTGCTTGAGGTTATCTTTGACTGAATCATTCCAAGTCTTTCTTGGTCTGCCTTTTCCTCACTTACCCTCAGTTGGGATGTGTGTACATCTGTTTATCCAACCAGAGCTTTGTTCAATATGTCCATACAACTGTAAGCAGTTGCAACGCAGACCTGATTCCGGTCTGGGTACCTCTAACCTCAATAGCAGGGAGTAAGAACTAACTCCTTCGAAGCCAAGTCTGAACCGACGCTTCGACCTTTGACTGCACTTACGACCGATTCCTCTTTAGTTTGATACTACACTTTGATCTTAGCTAAAAGGATCGATAAAAATGTAATTTGTACCTATTTACTTGCCACCCAACTAGGGTTGGATGTAACACAATTTTGAGTTCAATGCGAAGTCTGACCATTACTGACCGGTAAGAAAATACAGGTTTTATTGTAAATATCACTGGTAGCATTGGTTATTTTTTTTTTTTAATCTATACAAATAAAATAGGTGGAGCGTTTCGACTTACTCTATCAGTGAATCTGTAACCATTAGTTCCAAATTCAGAACTCGCAGACAAACAGACTCCCCCCCCCCTGAAAACGTGAGCAACAAAAGTGTTCAAAATGGTGGTATAAGGAAGAAATGGTAAATTATGTTAGGTAGGCACCGTTTGATGAATGTGTGTGATATGAGAGAGAAACTTAAAAGATTCCAGAGATTTCTAAAGTATTTTCACCTCTTTTCTATCTGAATAGACGTGTAATATTACTTAACTGTTATGTAATAGAAATAAATTAAAGAATTTATTAGTAGTAGTATTTAAAGTCAGTAGCTGTATTTGCTGCTGATAACAACGACGGTGTTCATTTTAATTTAAATTTGCTGCTGATAATAACGATGGCGTTCATTTGAAAAATATTCCTGTCCGGATCAAGTATTTTCTGAAAGGAAGGAATTTGAGTTGGTGAATCTCTGTCCCATTTGAGGATTCTTGATAAGGTGCAGAAGTGTATCTGTAATTTGGTTGGTCCCACCCTTTCTTCTTCTCTGCACCCTCTCTCTTACAGACGTGATGTAGCTAGTCTCAGTTTTTTTCTATAAATACTATTATGGCATGTGTTCTTCAGAATTGTGTGATCTATTCCCTGCTCCTTTTGTTCCAGCTTGTTTGACTCGTTGATCTAGTGGTCTCCATTAATTCGCTGTTTTGATACCTCATTGTAATACAGCTTCCTATTCCAGTAGCTTCTTTGCCAGAACTGCAGGCTTGTGAAACGCTCTTTCTGCTGATTGTTTTCCTCCTACCTATAACCTTGGTCTTTTCAAAACTAAGACCAATAGGCATCTCCTGTCTTTGCGATAATCATATTTCGTTCTTGTTAGCTCCTTACATCAATTAGCTTCATGCCTTGTCTGGAGCGATTTCCATTTTTGATCTATAATAGCATAAAAAAAAATGTTCTCGCTCAATTCGCTCTTTGTGCTGGGTCTAAAATGGTACGTTTTGTTTGTCCTGATAGAAAATTCTAATTTATTTTTGAACGTATATAAAATTGAACTTTTATGTCAACCCATCGACACCATTTTTTTATTATTAAGTCACCACTTATCAAGACCAAGAGTCAGTCGAGGATGAAGGTTAATGATACGGGAGTGATTGTCAGTCGATAGATGAGGAACACTATGGGAGTACTAACATTGATTAATGGTATTAACTGCGTCTGATTACTTATGGGGCGGTTTTTGACAAGAATTTGTTGACATTGGATTTGTTGTAATCATCAGGGAAGCAGTCTCACAATAATGTGTTCCATGGATGGGAAGCCCTTGCAAAGAGGCTCTGTCCGTGGAAATTCCACCTGACTCTAGGTGCATAGTTTTAGTCATAAAATATCGACATCTTCATTTTTGCTTTTAAATTTTATTAAAATGTGTTTCTTTATGGATAAAAAGGATGTTCAAATCTTATTTTTGTGTTTAAGAAAATTGTAGAATAGTTCAAACTTCTGCCTTTTTCTTGAGTTAGGCAACCTTTATTTTGTAATACGACCCACGTTGTGGGCACGCGTGCCACAGTTTCGTTTCTTTCTTTACGCATCAAAGAGAAGGAAGATGTTCGCCCGACAATCCGCTTCTGAGGCACGAAACTGAACAGCTATGAAATATTTGCAATTCTGTCAATCCTCGCCAGAATGATTTGAAAATGAGCAACGCATCTGCCTTTTTGACGTCACAAGTTTTTATCTGTTGTTGAGAGTAGAAAACGAACCTTGGGTTTACTTTCGGCAGCCTTGTAACCCTCACTTTCCTTATTTTGTCCTTTAGTCCTCACATTCCATGAGCGATGTTTCTGACAAAAGGAGAAGAATTGCTATTTTCTAAGTCAGAATCTATCCATCTAACACTTAGTTTTTGACATTGAAGTAGTTTTTTTTTAGCTCCTTACATCAAGTGGCTTCATGCCTTGTTTGGAGCGATTTCCATTAAAAAAAATAAAAGAAAGGATTATAAGAGATATTGGTTTTCTGCTTATTTGAGTGAAGAAATAAAAGATGTTTGAAAGATGTGGATGACCCACACACACATATGTATGTATGTCATCCACAGACAACTGTTTCGCCGGCTATATAATAATCTCAGATCTGTGATATTTCTCTATTTCTACCTCTTTCTTTTTTCGTGTCTCTTTCCATTACTCCTCCTCTTTCTCCTTCTCTCCATTTCCCCTCTGTCCTTACCGTCTTTCTCTTATCTTTTTCTTATCTTTTCTTTAATAATATTATTTCACTTTTTTTTCCTACATCACTCGTCCCCCTCCCCTTTTCTCTCTTTTCTCCCTCTCTCCCTCTCTCTCTCTCTCTCTCTCTCTCTGTCTGTCTATTTCTCTATATATTTTTCTCTCACTCATTTTTATATTCCCCTCTTAATTATAATCATAATTCTTTTTGCTTTGTTTTTTAAACCAAGAATCCTTTTTGTCTTATCTCTATGCTTAAGTCCCCCCCCCCCTCTCTGTTCACTTAACATCTGCTTCCGGTACTCCCACACCCCACCAAAAAAAAAAAGTATCTACCCAAGTTCATCTCCAGTCTCCCCACCACGACCACCTTTTCCAACTTGCATTCTTTCTGTTCTTCAATTTTTCACAAAAACATTGGTTAAAAAAAAAGAAAACTAAATAAGTAAATGCAAAAGTGCTGAAAGAAGGGATTTCCCACCAAGACGCCAAACCGAATCTACAATTGTAAATTTTTGCTGGAATCAGTCCTTTTCCGGAGGAGGAGGGGGGGGGGGGCGGTGTTAGCGGCACATACAAACAATTGCCGCACACGCACTCACGCGCATGCGCGAATTTGACAATAAACGATATATATATATATATATATATATAAAGTCAGTTCATATTATATTCCAATAACCATGGTTTTATTTTATTTTTATTTTTTCACATTTCCAAAAAACATAACATTTTTGTGAGATATATTTTTTACGGTCCGTTTCATTTATCTTGTGCCAAACAACATTTTATTAATAATTATATATATATATATATATATATATATATATATATATATATGCATATACT
Organism: Sepiola atlantica; assembly: GCA_963556195.1. Lineage (NCBI taxonomy): Eukaryota > Metazoa > Mollusca > Cephalopoda > Sepiida > Sepiolidae > Sepiola > Sepiola atlantica. The sequence continues at coordinate 169,636,094 of OY744519.1, forward strand.
GGCATTTATTTGTTTATTTTTTTGGCGATATTTTTTAACGAAAAGCACTCTATCTAAATGCTAGTTGGGAATAAATCTGATGCCCCCAAATGAGGAACGACATATATATTTTAAAAAATATAATTATCCACGGACACGTGTTTCCGCGAAATTCAGCTACACTGATGAGTCGTATAGCGACGAAAAACGTGTCTGTGGATCATTATATTTTAAAAATATACATGTCGCCCCTTATCTGGAACATCACATTGGTGAATATTAAATTATTCCCAACTAGTGTTTAGGTAGAGTGCGTTTCCTTCAAAGGTATTGCAAACAAAATAAACAAATGACATCTATAAAAAAAACGATACATTCAGTACTAATGGGGATTGGCTCAGGGTTAGAGCTTCAAGGTTCAGACTCTGGGGTCCTGGTTTTGAATCTCGCTAGGGTCAGTCACGCTGATGAGTCATATATTGAAGAAACACGTGTCTGTGGATAATATAGTTTGCTATCGCTTCGCAAAGTTCTCTACTTGAAACCAAAATTGAATAAACATTTCATTCATAAGTTTCTCGCAAACACGAGACTACAACTTTCGTATATATTCATATAAATAAATAAACATTAACATTTTGGTAATTTTGATACAAATTTATTAATCTTTTAAATAAAACCGTAATGAAATGAAAATAAAGAAAAAATCAGTTTGCCTGAGTGTGGGGGCGGCTCTTCTTTTTTTTTTAAACTTACAATTTAGTTGTTGAAAATCATATTAGTCTCCCTAAAGACACGAAAGGAAGATTTAGACACAATTGCGAAACGTTTTGTCGATGTTTTAAAACAATCATTGAATTTAAAAACAATAAAATAAAATACGGCGTTGTTAACGAGAGAGAGAGAGAGAGAGAGAGAGAGAGAGAGAGAGAGAGAGAGAGAGACTTTTCTCATTTCGCTTATACATGTCAGTAAGAATTCTAGCAAGCTATATTAGTTTTACTTAAGAAAGGTTTTTAGTATGTTATCCATTTTTTTTTATTAAACACTTTAATTAATTACTGTTATCGACGAAACTAGTATATATATATATATATATATATATATATATATATATATATATGAGAGAGAGAGAGAGACAAAAGAGGAGAATGCAATTATAAATGTATAACACCAGACATTATTTTATTACTAGCTGGACCCGTGTAAATTACACGAAATGATGTTTTCAATACTAATTATGTTGTTCCTAACCTATACATGTTTGAATAAAATATAAGATTTGGACTTGTATATTTATTTTTAAAAAATGAATAATACATGAAACAATTTACAAAACTTCTTTATATACAATATTTCTAGTGAAAGTAATATTTCGACGACTAAACCTTACTTTGTAAATGTTTTCGATTAAATTAAATTTGGCTCCAATTAATGAATATTTATTTACTCCTCTCCAGGAGTTAGGCACACGGCCAGTTTTATCTTACTCCCACAAGTAAGATGTGACTCAAGGTCGGGTCGGGAAAGTGGGGTTTGAAAAGCCAGAGCTCGAGAAGGTGAGCACTCTGGCCATTAAAAATTGCCTGAGCAGCCCCGTCGGCATTCCCCGGTAGGGGCGCCCCAGGCAGTAAGCAATAAACTTACTCCTCCTCAAAGAGGGGAGGCGAAGCCTGGACCTAGAACTACACAGGACAGACCCATAGACCGGCGTAAATCAAGCGTCGAAGGCCAAGACAATACCAGTCTATGGAGTGCAGTATCCATCGGAACAGATACTACACTTTGATCTTAGCCAAAAGGCCAAGCCAATTCATGAGTAGCATTTTATTTACTCCGCTACAGGAGTTAGGCACAAGGCCAGTTTTATCTTACTCCCACAAGTAAGATGTGACCCAAGCTCAGGTCGGGAAAGTGGGGTTTGAAAAGCCAGCGCCCGAGAAGGTGAGCACTCTGGCCATTAAAAATTGCCTGACCAGCCCCGTCGGCATTCCCCGGTAGGGGCGCCTCAGGCAGTAAGTAATAAACTAACTTCTCCCCAAAGAGGGGAGGCGAAGCCTGGGAGGGTGGACCTCCTAGAATTGCACAGGACAGACCCATAGACCGGCAGAATCAAGCCCCGAAGGCCAAGATAATACCGGTCTATAGGGTGCAGTATCCATCGGAACAGATACTACACTTTGATCTTAGCCAAAAGGCCAAGTATGCATGAGTAGCATACAAAGATTCGGAAGGTCGTTGCTTTTGATGTAAGCATGACACACAAAATCACAAACGCTATTGTATTAATATGTGTCTTCCCGGTCGTCCCCTCCCTACCTCTCTTCCCCTTCCTCTCGAAATGTAGAAAAAAAAAATCTTAGAGGTTGGTTGGGATCGAACTATAAACCAGTCGGACCAAAGTAAAAAATACTACGTCGCTAACCGTTGCGCCAAAGGGAAATACTTGAAAATGTTTCGAAAATTAGGCGAGTTGAATGTTTTTCAAAATCTAGGTGCGGCACGCATGTGCAGAGCTTTTGCCGGAAGCGTGACACACGAACACACACGCTATCGTATTAATATTCATTATGTGTGTAAATTAGGCATTCCAATAATTGTCTATGGATCATTTGTCTGTACTATATATACATTATTTCAAAATACTATGCTGTATTATTGATTTAAATAACAGTAACCCGTTTTTATGGTAATATAGGAGTGATAAATTAAAAAGACTTGCTATTTTTTCACTACATATACTAGCTGGCTTTGAAAAGTTCGCTTCTTGAAATGCATGAAACATTTATAAGAAATAATAAACATTTCATTCATAGCTTTGTTGTAAACACAAAACAAAACCTTTCTGATCTATTCATATAGATAAACATTCACATTTTGGTAATTTCGATACAAATTTATTTATCTTTTAAATGTGACCTTAAAGAAAGGAATAAAAATCAATTTCTTGAAAAAGATCGCAACTTGTTGAAAATCAAGTCTGTCCCTCTAAAGAAAGGAACATTTGAACATAAACACTCAATGTTTGTTCAGGAAATAAAACAATATTGTGATACAGCACTATTTGTTATATTAAAATCAAAACAATCATTCAATTAACATGAAAAAATTTAAATTGCTTAAAATATCTCAATAATGACATATATAGAAAGAGCTTGATGATCTAAGAAAGAATCTTTTTAAATTTTTAAAATCTGACTAAAAATAAGGAATTCATGACTATTTTTGTGCCTCACACGATTGGATATTTTCCCCTCTTTAAGACCATATGCGTTTTGTCACATCTTTTACACTAATTTTTCAGTAAAAATGTTATATCTTTGTTAAAATACAAGATTAAGCAATGAAATTTACCATATAAATGTATTTTTGTACAAGGAATCAGAATGTGCCACTGAAAATCTCAAGAAATTAATGGTTTCCAAGTAATCTGCACTAAGTGCACATAAATATGCTGCAATACCTTAAAATACCATGTATCCATTAAAAAAGAAGAAGTTAGAACTCAAAGTTGAATTATAATACATTTTATGTACAAGAAACTGAAATCTAATACTAGGACTGTTTAAAAATGAATAGATTGCAAGATTTCTTTGGTATATTGTAGATTAACACCTTCTGCTAAATCACCCCCTTGCCTCCCCCAAATATGGAATTCTACTTTTTTTTAGTCAATTACATGTTAACACCCTGAAAAACTAGGCTGAAAGAAATTTAGAGTGGGGATTAGTTTCACATATAAATTTAATGTAAAATAATCCCCATTTCAAGATCATACTAGCATTTTGGGCAGTTAATCTTTTTTTCTATGGGAGATAAATCCTGTGCGTTTTTCTTGTTTTTTTTTGGGGGGGGGGTCTCCCCTTTTCTTTCGTTTTTTAGACGATTATGTGTAGTTTTAAGAGGATCTTTGTGGGAGGAGGGGGGGGGGCTTGTCATTTGGACTTCGGGTTAGTGGTGGAGCTAGGGGCAATTAAGTGTGAACACCCTGAAAACTTAACAGAAAGAAAAAAAAATGGTTTAGAATTTAGAGTGGGGGATTAGTTTCACATTAATTTAATGTATAATAATTCACCATTTCCGGGCCATTCTAACGTTTAAGGGCATTAATCAATTTTTTCTATGAGAAATAAATCATGTGCGTTTTTCTTTATGGGCGTCTGCTTTTTATTTCCTTTTTTTTTTTTTTTAGACGATTATGTGTGGTTTTAATGGGATTTTTGTAGGATTGGGGGGCTTGCCACTCGGACTTAGGGTTAGTGATAAGGTTATGGAAGGTGTTTTGTTTAGGATGGAGATTGCCATTCGGACTTAGTGTTAAGGGAGTTTTTTTAGGGGGTGTCTTGTCACTCGAACCTAGAGTTAGTGGTAGAGTAATTATTTATTTTATATCCAGTTTTCAGCTTGAAAAAATATTTTTTAAATTGCACTCAAAAGCAAGAATGGCCGGGAAATGGGAAATCATTTTACGTTAAATTTATATGCGAAACTGATCCCCCCCCACTCTAAATTCTAAATCATTTTTTTTTCTTTATTCCTTTTTTTTCTTTATTCCGACAAAACTTTTATGGTGTTCAGTGTTCACACGTAAGTCTAAAAATAGAATCTTATTTATTTATTTTTTAATTGGTCACTAGAAAGTCATTACTACTAGAAGTTCGAAAGTTGAGTGAAAACCAGTATTTCTTGAAGTATTTATTATAAAAGAACCACAAACAGCATTAACTTTTTAAAGTATTTTTGTCTTTCTTTTTTTAAGCCCGTAAACGAATTTTACAAAGCTTTGTAAAGATAGTTTATAGCTAGCTGCTGATTGATTGCTATATCAGTAATACTAGCAGCCATTGTTGACTTCCGCTCAAAAGGGGACAATATTTTTTCGGATAAAGTAATTTAAAATTACTACTACCGAAAGACAAAACAACATACAATTATAATTTTAATGCATAAAAAAAGATGAAAGATTGATTTATTTACTAGTTGGGGTAAGAAAAATTTTTTTTTAAATGTTCGATACACGTAATGTTGAAGGTTTATTTTTAAGATTACAAAATAAAAAAAATAATGGATCAATTAATTTCATACCCCGACAATAATTTAAATTGATATTTTTCCAGATTGTTTTCCAAATTTCATGACGAAATTCCCCAAAGACGAATGGTACGATATCTTTAAAAGAGGGGGGGGGGGGTGAACTTACGTAAATGGCCGAAAATGGCGTAAAACTCTTCAAATATATAATGTAGATTATTATTTATGAAATCATGTGAAAGGATATTCATTTCCGAACAAAATGGTGGTATTTTGACGACTTAAAGTACTTTGGTTTTTAAAATATGACTATTTTAGTAGAACTACCTTGAAATCCGTGATTATCCAAACTGTTTTATGGTGGTCGGTGGGTATTGCTAAATTAAAAAAACAACAAAAAGCAATAATAGTTGGTTAATAAAATGTCCTTTTTGAAAACAAATATTCAAATTAGTTAACCTTTCGGCAGATATCACATATAAATAAGCAGTATATAAAAAAGATGGGAAGTCTATTGTGTAAAGTTGAGTCAACGTGAAATACGGTGTTTTGACATTATTGTTAGTGCGAGAAATAGGCCCAGCTTTATCACGCTAAATACACACACACACACACACACACACACACACATATATAATACATATATATATACATACATATATATACATATATATATATATATATATAAGTGTTACTACAGTTTTAAAAGCGTCGTTAGTAGATATATTTGAAAATTTCTTTGAAAAACTAGTTAACAGACGCGTGAATTCATATCAATAAATGAAAATTTATTTAATCATTTTTAAACAGGGCAATAACTACAATCACCGGACATATATAATAAAAAAAAAACCCAAAAAAACTCTCAAATAACATCGGAGGAGATCGTAAATCTTCGGTCACGCCGTCAGATTTTTACCATGAAAAGAAAAAAAAGAAAAAAAATACAATGTCTGTTTACCATGATTATGGTTTGTTAAAACCGAAAATTTTGAATTATAAAATTTTTTTTAAAAATGATTGAATAAATTTTCATTTATTGATATGAATTCACGCGTCTGTTAACTGGTTTCTCAAAGAAATGCTCAAATATATATATATATATATATATATATATATATATATATGAGAGAGAGGGGAGAGTTTGAATGCCTACTAGACACTATACTCGAGTGTCTAAGGTATCTCTGTACACAGGTTTGTCATGACAACCTGGCATGAGGATACTTCCACCTACAAGTAAACCCTTACCAATATTCAAAATAACATAGTATTCGATGCCCAAATAAGATCTCATCGGTATAGCTACACACTGGCTTATACAAGGAATGGTACACTTTATCCGAGTTAGGTTGCCTCTGGTAACAGCACTAAGTTGGATACTCCACCAGACCAGATGAATTCATGACGTGGAATCCGGTAAGACCAAGAGATCACAAGAAAGATATGCTATAACATAGTTTATTGGTCAATTGTGGAGAGGAAAATTAATGTTTTTCACTTCTTTACTAACTCAACGTTTGAGAGATAAAGGGGAACACTCGGATATTTATGTATCTAATATAGAAATTAAGTGTTAGCCCAAGGAAGGGTCGCCTTGATTTCTTAGAACTTACACTGAAGTAGAATGAAAGCTTATATATATATATATATATATATATATATATATATATATATATATATATATATATATATATGTACTTGCATGACATTTTTCTTAAAATTATCACCCTGAGGAAGTCTTACAAATAAAGACGAAACGTTGATGAATACATAAAAAAATAACATCTTTTGGTTTTTCCTTTTTCATTTCCCATTACGTCGGATTACCCTCATCCTTCCTTTCTCATATATATATATATATATATATATATATATATATATATATATATATATATAAGGAGAGGGAGAGAGGGAGAAATGTGTGTAGAAGCGGCCTACGAAAAAAAAAACAATAACATACAAAAATCGGCAATTCACTACTTTGTTTATCAGTTTCTTTCCGACATTTGGTTGGGTATTTAGAAGCACGTATTAATATATTGTTTTATTTTTTGCCTATTGAGGAAGCGAAAGTTTTCGGAGAACCTTTCTACTTCATCAGTCAGGGTGGAAATCAATGATCCCGTAGAAGTCATGCGTA
>OY744519.1:169648246-169688246 GCA_963556195.1 Sepiola atlantica
ATGTTTCTTCTATGTTTTTACAAAACAGGATATAAAATTGCTTTTTTGTGTTTTTGCTTTCTATTTTTTAAACTTTTTTTCTCTAAAGCTTCAGAAATACCTTGATGATGACTGAAGCACTTACAATATAGATACAGCCATCCTATCTTAAAGTAATAAACTGATGAACCTCCTCCCCATCCTCCTCCTCCTCCTCCTACTCCGCATGGTTCATGTACATAAATAATCGCACATTATTTACATTCTAGATGACTTCAGTATCGCTTCGCAAAGTTCTCTACTTAAAATACTTGAGACAAAACCTTTAAATAAACATTTCATTGTTGTAAACACGAAACAAAGATCAAAGTGTAGTATCTGTTCCGATGGATACTACATTCTATAGACCGGTATCGTCTTGGCCTTCAGGGCTTGATGACGCCGGTCTGTGGGTTAGTCCTGTGCAGTTCTAGGAGGTCCACCTTCCCAGGCTTTGCCTCCCCTCTTTGAGGAGGAGTAAGTTTATTGCTTACTGCCTGGGGCACCCCTACCGGGGAATGCCGACGAGGCTGCCCAGGCATTTTTTTGTAAGCCAGAGTGCTCACCTTCTCGGGCACTGGCTTTTCAAATCCCACTTTACCGACCTTGTGTCACATATTACCGCTGTGGGAGGAAGATGAATAAAAACACGAAACAAACATTTTTGCATTTATTCATATAGAATAGATGAACATCAACATCTTGGTAATTTTGATACAAATTTATGACTGTAAAGTAAAGAAAAGAAAGAAGAAATTAATTTGCCTGGGCGATGGTGATTGTGTGTGTGAGAGGAGGGGGGGGGGGCTAAGAATATGCCAGAAAGGAACCTAATCCTTATGGTGCATGAAAAACCGTCCTGCTATTCTAACCAAGAAGAACCCATCATCATTGGCATTTCTGAATTTTATTCTCTTGCTAAACATTTGTTCACGAAATAAAACAATATTCCTAAACAGAACTATTTGTTATATTGAAATCAAAACAATCGTTGAATTAAAAAAAAAAACAATAGAAAAGTATGTTTAATTAATAAAGTGTCTTTTTGCACACCAATATGCAGATTAGTTTACAACTGAGGTCATATATACATAAGCAATATATAAAACAGATAGGGTGTTGTTAATGTGTAAACTTGAATTAACTTGAAATAAAAAAATTTCTGACCTCATCGTTAGTGCAAGAACTGAGCCCAACTTTCGCATTTATTTATTTATTCAACTTTCAAAGCTGCTTTCCTCATTCGTGGCTGCTGCGATTTTCCCATTTTGACCGGCGCACTCCTATTTACCTGCCTTATGGATAATATAAAAGTAACGGGTTCTATTATTTTGCTATCTAATTTACATACGTGTTTACGGTATGTATGAACACACTGTGAATTAACTGAAAAGAGTCAGTTTTTCTGTAAATGCTTACAGAGACATTAAGAAATATTAGAGGGTGGTTGAATCAACATAGTGATCGACTGCAAGAGAAATATGTAGATAGCAAAGAGAGAGAGATGGGTGACTTGTTCAGTTGATTATAAATTAGGGCTAATTAAAATAATTAAAATGGATGAAAAAAAATTAACTCAATCCCAGAACTAAGCAATATTTTTATTTGAAAATACAACAAAAATAATCACCCGTTCTGTTCTACACTATGTGATCAATAACATTTTCTGATCAGAAAGTTTATTTTTGTACAATATAAATTCAACATTAAACTGATCCCAAGCTTTTCTTTCCTTTTAGAGGGGTCCAGTTTTTTTTTAGTTTTTTATTTTGCTGCAAACAAGGCATATTGCCATTGAGCCGTAAGAGGTTATTGTTATTAGGGACCAGATTTATAGTGGGCATTCTAATTGGGGAGTTGTACAGCGAGATGTTTGTTCACATTACATTTAAATTTTTACATGGTGGTACAATCGGGGAAACAGAGAGCATGGGGGGGATTCCAAAGGCAAGTGGTCCGAGGAAAGAATCTATTTGAAAACTTTTTCGAAATCTTGGGACCTCTATAGTGAAGAGGTGGGATTTAGCCCCTAGTCGGGTTGATGGGGGGGGGGGTATTTACATTAAGGGGGGGGCGGGGTACAAGTGCAGTAAATTCATCGGAGCACATTCTATGGAAGTACTTGTATAACAAGCACAGGAATGTAACATTATGGCGATGGGACAGGGACTGAAGCTTGATACACAGTGCAGGACCTATTAGGTTAAAGACTTTTTTTTTGCACTCTGTCCAAGAGGGAGAGACTTGTGGTTGGTACACCAGCCCAGATGTAGCAACACTACTCCATGCATGTGCAAATGGTGGCTTTATAGAGGTATGGGATACTGGCAGATGTGAGAAGTTTTCTTGTCCGCTAGAGGGAGCCCACCTTCTTTGCAGCAGATTTGGCAGTATCTTCTAAGTATTACTGTTTATAAATTAAATGTAATGTGCATATGAATATTATGTTTATTTAATTTCTTGTCGATGTAAATGTTGCAAATTGGTCTCTCCAGACGTCTGAAAACCGTTGTCTCTGGATAACAGTTTTGGAGTGATTCATATACCTTGGATGCAAGATGGTTCCATCCAGAAGTCAATCATTGATTCAGGGCCCATTAGATCCATCTTTGTGTTCCTCTAACGGTTCAGGTAGAGATGTCACGAAATGTCAGTATCAACCAAGGGTAATGTCTACCAATCTATCGTCTGATCAATCCTGCTCTACAGCTGGGAGACATGGCCACTGATTGAAAGCAAGTAGTTACGATAATTGATAACACACAGAATACCAGCTCTCAGTGTAGTCGCTTCTTTCTGGTGCCGAATTATTTTCTTCTTTGTTCTCTTCACCAGCAAAAGAGAAGCAGCAGTATTCGTTTCAATTCAATTGAGTGGTGGTGTGAGCTCTTAGATAAATAGAGCGGCAGCCCAAAACAAAGTAATATTACTGACGACAATCCAAAAACACACGCGAACGACGTTAGCTGTGTGGCGTCCAAAAAAGATCTCTTCCTCCGAGCTCCTTTTCTTGAGCTCTTTCGGACTGCCAAAAGCACCTATTTTTCATAATCACGTGCGTTCGATCGTCGTCATCAAATCAGACGGTTCCATGTTCGCCTCAGCAGCAGCAGCAGCCACTGTTTCTTTGCAGCGGGCGTATGCTACTTGTGGCCACTTATCCCTTGATCGCTCCACACCGTCACCACACTAATGGTGGTTGATCAGCTGAAGTTAAATGTCTTTGAAAATGACTGCGTCCACTGCATCCTGCGTTGGCAGCGATGCAACCGTGTCCCAACTGCTGTTCTTTACCGATGCCGCAACATGAAGTCGATGTTGTTCATCTTGTTGCAGCGATGTCTTTGATGATTTGAAAATACAGTTGGTCGTCCAGAGAAAGAATTAATTTGCGAGAAAATCCTATCTACTGCTCTGGCACAAGCATATCGGGAGACAGCTGAGGATGTGGGTGACAACCATCAGGGGAAGATTTGGCTGAGCTCTCAAGTTCCCGCGCAGTCGGTTTACAACGGTGGAATCGTAATTGGTGAACCATTTTGTGCAACCATGCTTAGAGCCGCAAGGTGTCGATTGTGGTGTTGCAGTCCAGGGAACAAGCTGATGCAACCAAACCGGGATGAACGCCATTGCAACACTGACAACAACTTGTTGAAATTCCTTTTATCTACTTATTTTCCTTCTAGAATATATCAATATAGTGCTCTAGCGCTGCCAGATGACCCTCAGAATAAACTAGAGTGGTTGCTAGAAAGGCGGGAAATTTGAGGTTGTAAATTTTATTGTTTAAATTTTATTTGATCTAAATTTGATTGTGTCTGGCTTATTCACTTCTTCGATTTGAACGGACGACATTTTGAGCATCTGTGAGTGTATTATAATATTAGTCTTTGAAAAACTTTATAAAAGTTATTCTTTATAAAAATAAATTACCGTTTGACAAATTTCCCGCTTTTCTAGCGACTACCCTTACAAAATTATTTTGCAATTTTGAATTGGATGAAATAAATAGATTTTCTTAGTACGATGGTGTGGAGCGACTATCTTCCATCCACCGGGTCCCCAGATGGCAGATAGGGGAACGGCCTTTGAGGTAATCTGCGAATACCCAATAAGCAGTCCATGACCAACTGGCAGTCTACTCACACGGTGTATCTGGGATATGCTCTAGTCAGGTATATCACTGTGAAATGCATACAGATGGCCAATCTAAACTTTAGACTTGGCAGGTGTCAGCCGCCATAAAATTTGATTTGGTTGAGTACGGGCTATTGATTCACTTGGTGTTAATCATGAAAAAGCATTGGGCAAGGAAGGACATCCTCCATAAAACTTTTTCTTCAAATAAACCTTCATGGATGTTTCCATGCATGCAGCTAGCTAGCTACCTTGACGGGGACCCACCAGTGTAAATGATGACCCTCAACCTGCACATTAATAAAAAAGAACCGATGATGATGATAAAGAAAGAATGATGTCATAAATATTTTCTTTTTTTATCATTTCAAAATATCTTCTGCTAAACTGTAAGCGAATATATTCTAAGATTTATAATTTCCTATTCTAAAAAAAAATGGTTATTAAATGTATACATCTTATTTTTGTTCAATTTTTTGTATTACTAATAAGTACAAATGTCGATCAAATTGAATTTTATTAAAATCTGAAAGACTTTTTTCTCCGTCATGTTTCCTTGGAAGTAGCCGTTTAGTAGTAATGGCACTATGCAGAACGCTTTCAGTTTTTGTAAAACTAAATTCAGTGCCGTTTTTGGTGTACAAGTGAACCTAAAAACCTCTCGATCGCAAATAGAAAATAGAATTTAAGCCTTTATAAAACGTAGTTGTTTTTATCCTGATTATTTCCTTATCTGCTCTATATCTCATATATTTGCAATTAGGAAACCACATACACTGCACTGCTATTTAATAAGATGCTCTTATCTTTCTTCTTTTTTTTTCTCTTTTCTTTTTACTTCTCTTACCTTATTTCTCTTTTCTTTTTTCTTACCTTTTTTTCTCTTCTCATTGCTTATTTCTCTTTTCTTTTTTTTCTTCTCTAATTTTTTTCTATTTTCTCTTTTCTTTTCTTTTCTTTTCTTTTCTTTTACTTTATTTCTCTTTTTTTCTCATCTTTTACTCTGCATTTCTTTTTCTTTTCTTACTTCCCTTTTTTCTCTTATTTTTATTCTTTTTTATTTCTCTCTTTTTCTCTTTTCTTTTTTTCTTTTCTTTTTCTCTTTTCTTACTTCCCGTTTCTTTCTTTTTTTCTCTTTTTTCTTTTCTTTTTCTCTTTTCTTACTTCCCGTTTCTTTTTTCTTTTCTCTTCTCTTTTCTTTTTCTCTTTTCTTACTTCCTGTTTCTTTTTTCTTTTCTCTTTTTTCTTTTTCTCTTTTCTTACTTCCCGTTTCTTTTTTCTTTTCTCTTTTTTCTTTTTCTCTTTTCTTACTTCCCGTTTCTTTTTTCTCTTCTCTTCTCTTTGTTCTTTTTCTCTTTTCTTCTTTCCTTACTTTTTCTTTTTTTCTTCTCTTTCCTCTTTTCTTACTTCTCTCTCTTCCGCATGCATAAACCGGCATCTCCATGGTATTTCTTATTCTCAAACATGCGCACCTGATCAAATTCACACACCTGCACGTCATACCCCAAATTTATTTTTCCTACATAACTTCATAAATCCTCTCAAACGATACCTGAGATGTTGTCAGGTATAATTACCCCAACAATAATACTTATTTTAGTGAATGTTAGTACATTTCTGTAGTTTAGTAGTTTTCACTCATCAAAGGTGGATATGTCGGGTAGCAGAGAATTGTCAGCAATATTGTTTTGTTTTTTGTGTTATTTTGTAGAAATTCTACCTGTGTGTATAGTTTCTAAACCAGGAGCGGTTTTGTTTACCAAAATCTCAAGCATTGGAATTAGTCGATTGTCGGGTTATGGGTTGATGTGAAGGACTCGGTTTTTCATCATCAGTTGCTGCCTGAAGGTCTCTGGAGAAAACATTGACTGCTGCCTCTTCTTGTCACTTGTTTAAATCTTTGAATATCGGTGGTGCCTTCTATTTGGTTTCATGAAAAGGTGAAATACATTTCAAAATTGAGAGAAAAGAATATCAAGTACCTGATAAAGATGTATTTTTTACAAAACAAGAAAGAAACAAAACATAAAAACAAAGATTAGACAATTCAAAAAAATATTAACATACAAGAAGACAGAAAACGCTGATGAATAGAAGATCTTTCAACAATTCTTGGAATTAGACAAAAATCAAAAACTCAAAGAATGAAACACTTTCTAACTGATTCTCTCCTTTGGCAAGGATAAAACCAAAAAAAGAAGAGAAAAAATTGTATAAGTAAACAAAAAACTTTTGAGAAATTAAAAAAAAAATATTGATGCAGGTTAACAATTTAAGAGAATTTATTTTAATGAAAGAAAACTTTTTCTTTTGTAATTTAAAAAAAAAAAATTGGATGCCAAAATAACCTTTAAAAAATTTAAAACAATTTTCGGAATCAAAAAAAAAAAAAAAAAAAAAAAAGAGAAAAAAAGCAACTTTCTAATTTCCAACTTAATCTCTTCTGTGGTGAGAGTAAAAAAAAAGATATATGCATATACATTGTCACACAAATACATATTTACATATAGAAATGTCTTTACGCAAACATTTCAAAACGACTGATAATAAACAAGAAGAACGTCGCCACCTGGAGGGATTTTCTGAAACTACCAAATTATTATGGATAATGTTTTGTTTTTAATACATGAATAGTTGTAGTGCTGTAAAAAAAAACCTTACAAATTTAAGGATTTTACAAGATTTTCTTTCCTTTAGAAAAGAGAATAGTATCTTTTTTGCCAATAAGTTGATTAGATATCATTTAAAAAATATTTTCCAAATGTGTGAATATATGCTAATACATATGTATATATATAAATTTAAACATTTTATGAATCTTCGTACTTCTGAGCTGACATAAAAAGATAGAAAACCCGCATTTTTACTCTGTTTATTATTTGTGATGCTATAATGTTTCCTTTTCTACCCTTCCTGTTGCACTTCTAGCATTTCTTAAATGTACTTTGGGGTCACAGAGAAAGCTTAAAAAGGGGACACGTTCTATTTTGGGAGAGGATGTTTTACCTTTCGACTTTCGTTAACCAAGTCCTTAATCTTTATAGTGATGGGGGCATATATTTATTTGCTAAGCATTCTATTCGTACCAGTTTACAGTGTGATAAGTAGGAGTTCTTTGGGCTTTTTTTCTAATATATAAAGTAAAAGCGGTCTGTCTCTTTATCGTTTCTTTGTCATCAATAGCTTTCTTCTTAATAAAATTAATATTTGATATTAGTTTGTCAATTTTTCGTTTAGATCGTTTCAGTACGTTGTTTAAAAAAATGTAATTTGATTTAATGCCTTCCAGAAAATACTTTTTCCAGATCGGAATTATTCCAGGCCGCCTTCTTAAAAAAGGGGACGTTACTCTGTATTCATTTATAAAAGGTTACTTCCCTTTGGTTGGATAAAATAATGGGGTGAGGAATAAAATCAAATCTTTACAGTATGTTTGTTAAAGTGGAATAAAATGTAATTTGATTTAATTCTTTCCAGAAAATAGTTTTTCCAGGTCGGAATTATTTTTAAATGGCCGCCATCTAAAAAAAGGGACGTAACTCTGTATTCGTCTATAAAGGATTACTTCCCTTTGATTGGATGAAAAAACAATTAAGGGGAAAACCCAGATCGTTAAAGTATGTTGTTAAGAAGAATAAAATGTAATTTGATTTAAATTCCTTCCAAGGTGGAATTATGTTAAGAGATAGTGTATATACTTATTTTGCATAATCTAATAATATAAAGTAAAGTCGGTCTCTTTATGGTTTCTTTGTCATCGATAGCTTTCTTCCTACAAAATTTATATCTGATTCTGGTTTGTTAGTTTTTCTAGGGGGATCGTTGCAGCGTATTAATAATAAAATGTAATTTGATTTAATTTCTTTCTAGATAATACTTTGTCCAGGTCAGAATTATTTTGAAATGGCCGCCATTTGAAAATAAAAAAGGCATGTAACTCTGTATTCGTCCATACAGAGTTAGTTCCTTTTGATTTGAACAACAAAAAAGTAATATTATGGAAAAGAAAACCGGCATAGTTTAAAAAAATCAAAGCAAAAACATATTACAAATAAAGAAACTACCGGGCAACGACGGGTAAGGACAGCTAGTTTTATATATTTTAAACATTTCACAATAGTTGTGACTAGAAACTGCAGTTACGGTCATTACTAATCCGTCCATGGTCATAATAACGGCCATTGTTTAGCTTTCTTCTTTTACTATAATTCGGCTCTGTGGTTTTTACTTTGAGCACTTTTGTTGTTATACAGCCTAGGATTATCGAATATTTTCGATTTAAAATCTTCAACGTCTTCATTGTTGCCTCTAGGGTCAATGGATACTCCTTGTAAGGTTGCTTGTGCGGAGAGTCTATAGTGTAGCAAGAGTTGAACACCCGCACGTTTCTTGAACTGGCATGATTGAGTCCAGTGATAAGAAATCCAGGCTGACTGGAAATAATGCCTGGATCTTATCTGTTAATATTAATTACAAACTATTCAATTAATTATTAATCCCCTATGGCTACTGTGTAAATAATTCAAAGAATTTGAATTTACGAAAGGTCTACAACAACCCCCCCCCCCCCCCCCCCCTCTAAAATCAGTTCTTTTATTTCTTTCTAATAACAAGAAATGGATGCAGAAATCTTGGATCGTGTTTTTTTTCTTCTTCGTTTTTTATGTGAAATCTGAAAAGTTATAACTCGGTCGACCCAAGGTAGAAGCAGTTTTTTTGTTTTTTTTTGGCAGCCACCCATGGTGTCACATGTTAGAGGGCATCAGTTAAGGTGTTCGTTGCTTTGTTTATAGTAAGTAATGTAGTTTATATGTAAGGCTAGAAAAGTGAGGCTTGTTCGAGGTGCACACAACGCGAGGAATAGATCAGAATTAGGAACTAATTTTATTTTAAGGGGGAAAAAGGCTCGACATTTTTTAAATCGAATTGGAATTTTATATGTAAAGAACAATTCTTTTACATCTGAGTTTTTATTCTGTTTATAAAAAATTTTTTAATTTATTAAAAACAAATCTCTTTTTAATTTCTAGAAAATCTTTTTTTAATTTCTAGAAAATCTTTTTTTAAATTATGAGAAAAACGTGTTTTTTAATTTAGAGAAAAACGTTGTTTTTTTTAATTTAGAGAAAAACTTTTGTTTCTTTTAATTGGGAAAAACACGTTTGTTTTTTAATAACGAGAAAAACGGTTTTTGAAATTACTAAAAAAAAACTTTCTTTTTTATTAAATTACAGGAAAAAATGTAAATTATTAAAAATTACCAAAATTCTTAAAACTAATAAATCACTTTTTCATTTCTATCTTTAGTTAATTTTAAGTTACAAAAAAGAAAAAAATGATTTATAAAAAAAAAAAAAGAAAAAACCTAAACACATTTAAATGTAACTCATAAAATATATTGTTATATTGCAAAGCAAACAATGACTATCTTAAAAAAATCTCCAAAAATGTTTCTCTTACGCGGATTTAATCAACACAGACTTTGTTTTGATCATTCTGAAATAAGCTGCCAAATGGTTTTCTCAACATTTCTTAATTCCAAGATTGATGGTCAACAAATCTCAGCGGACCTAACATAAATCAGTCCGAGTTGGCTGAACATATTTTATTTCTGGATCTACTTATCCGATTCTATTTCATTCCATTTTAAGACCGAGGCAAAAAAGGAAACAATACGGTCCACAATGTTCAAAATTATTCTAAGCCCTGACACGCCATCTCGTAAAATCCGGTTACTAAAGAATTGGGGGTGTGCAAAATTGCAATTTCGCCACGGTAGCACCACCGTGATAGAGCAGTGCACCACCATAAGTACGCTATGCACGACCACCTTCAGGACCATCTACAACATGGTAAGTGATTTGTGAATGGCTTTTTCGTTTTTTATCCATTTCTGTTGAGCGCTCTTTCATATATGCAAGATGTGTCTGAAACTTAATGGGACTGGGTGTGCTATGTGAGCTATTGGCAAAAGAGTGATAAGCAGATTATCTTGGGGGTGTATGACTGTAATCTTAGCTTTTGGCATCCATTGCATTTTTTCACATGTCTTTTTGTTTACACTATCTCTATTTCACCATGCCAATGCACCTGCTCATAATGCCCTGAAGATCCTTGTTTGATGAAACTTCTGCTTATTTATCTCATCTTGTGGTGAATGAAAATTAATCATAATGGAAGCAATAATTATTTGATCAAACCAGCCTAAACATTAGGCAAAACCCCATTACACCCCCCCCCTTAAAAAACGTGCAGAAATGACACAGAAGCACAACTTTGAAAGTTTGTATAAGATTAATTTCAACAGCTAACACATTAACTCTTTTTAATATCATTTATAGTACATTAGAGATGAAGATTTTTGTTTTGATAGTAAATCAATAAACCCTCAAATTTGGACAATGTAAAAACAGACAGAAATGCACTTTGATAATAGGGCAAAAATTTAATTTACTAAAGTTTTCAACTTGGATGTGTGTGCGTGTGTGTGTGTGTGTGAAAGGCATGTTGACGAGTGGCCCTTTTTCTTTAAGATGGTACTATCTTCATATGAGTATTGATTTACTCCTCTCCAGGAGTTAGGCACAAGGCCAGTTTTTATCTTACTCCCACAAGTAAGATGTGACACAAGGTCGGGTCGGGAAAGTGGAGTTTAAAAATTGCCTGGGCAGCCCCGTCGGCATTCCCCGGTAGGGGCGCCTCAGGCAGTAAGCAATAAACTTACTCCTCCCCAAAGAGGGGAGGCAAAGCCTGGGAGGGTGGACCTCCTAGAACTGCACAGGACAGTCCCATAGACCGGCGTAAATCAAGTCCCGAAGGCCAAGACAATACCAGTCTATGGGGTGCAGTATCCATCGGAACAGATACTACACTTTGATCTTAGCCAAAAGGCCAAGGACTATCTTCATATGAGTAGCGATACACAATATCGCGCACACCAAATTTGAAAACCCCCAACATTAAAATATTAATTGCCTATCACCGAAAATAGTAACCTAACTTGGAGTAGCCTGGAAAAAAAAAACTATTAAGGACACAAGAGAAAAAGTTGTACATGTATAAAGAGTAAAGAGTAAATCTTGTTTACATTCAAATTTTATCAAAATAACCCTAAAATAAACGAGATATCGCAAGTTGAAATTTAAGGGAATTTCACTATATTTACCCGTTTTCGCACTCTACACTGGGATGGTTTGTGATAAACACATTAAAATTAAAAAGTTTAAATAAAAAAAACAAAAAACTAAGGAAATAAAATAAGATTAAAACATGGAAATCTAAGTACAGTAGCAGGTTAATGACTAGAAGTGGGGGTAGGAGGTTAGGGACTTCAAAGAGTGTGAGGAGGAAGTGTGTGCTTGTTCGGAAATGTGGGGGGGATTTAAGAGTTAAAATAAATTGCCATTTATGGAAGATTTATAAGTGCTACTAGCTAATGGCGAACTAAAATAAAAATAAGATTAAAATTAAAGTTACATTTTGCTGTTATGGCTTATATTTGTGTAAATGCGCACATACACATCTGCGTGTATGTATGTGTGTGTGTGTGTGTGTGTGTGTATATATATATATATATATATATATATATGTGTGTGTGTGTGTGCGTGTGTTAGGAAAAACCATCACAGCAAAAACACCCGATATCTGTGGATTGCAAAAATAAAACCAGAAGTGGCATAAACAAACAATTCAGTTTATGCTGTAGGCTGTCTGACGATCGCTAGGAGCGTGACACTTTAGTAAGGGTCTATTAAAACAGGTAATTTATTTAAGTACTATCTCTATATAAACCTAGGTATGTGTATATATTTAGATATTTGTAGGTACAGGATTCACTTCTGAACTAATTAACCGATCATTATGACTTTGGAACACAGCTGCTAGGCGTACGGGTTGCGTAATGTGGGTAATATACAGTTTAATTTAGTTTTATGCAAAGGCGGGATCTAATCGTGAAAATTCAGATAATTCCAATTTTTGTTAAATTGTAACAATAAGTATTAGACATCACTTTTTTGGTGTATTTTAAAGGGGTTTAGAGAACATAATATGGAAACAACCCCCCATTTGAAAATTCAAATATTGCATTTAATTTGATCCATAGTCATTAGACTAGACACCAATTAAGCAAGATTCTCTGAATTTCAATTGTTTCTTAAAACTTTTGAGCTTAAGCCTTAAATGTTAGACATTGTCTAGAATCAAAATCATGTAACGGATTTTGATCAAAATTGGAATAAGGATTCTAGGCATAAGGTTTAGTAGCATTATATCTTCATTTTAATCTTCATAAGGGAACAGAAAAGTGATGCAAAACTATTCTGTTCAAGAAATTCATTTTACCCTTCCTGGGACGGATGTTTTTCTAGTAATTTAGTGTTATAGGAGAAATAACCAGAGTTCTAAATTACTTGTGCAATTTGGGCGGGATCAAAGTGTAGTATCTGTTCCGATGGATACTGCACCCCATAGATTGGTATTGTCTTGGCCTTCAGGGCTTGATTTACGCCAGTCTATGGGAAGTCCTGTGCAGTTCTAGGAGGTCCACCATCCCAGCCTTTGCCTCCCCTCTTTGGGGAGGAGTAAGTTTATTGCTTACTGCCTGAGGCGCCCCTACCGGGGAATGCCGACGGGGCTGCCCAGGCAATTTTTAAATGGCCAGAGTGCTCACCTCTCGGGCGCTGGCTTTTCTAATCCCACTTTCCCGACCTTGTGTCACATCTTACCTTGTGGGAGGAAGATAAATAAATTGTGCAAGAGCATTTATATTTCATTAATTTTAATTGACACTATGCATTGGTTTCATCTTCCATCGATACTTTCCGTTTCACAGAAAGACTGGAAACTCAGCCTACAGGGCTATAGATACCTAATGTAACCGATTCTTCAGTCAAAAACATTGATATGATCTTTATTATTGAGTGGAGAATGTGGATGTATATATGTCTTATCTGATTAAAGAGACCACAGATGTTAGTGCTCTGCATTTTAGCAAAATTCTGCTTTTTATTTAATCCGGAAAAAGCGGATTTCCGCTTAAATCGTTAAGGCTTCCCATAGATGTGAGTTCTCTGCTTTTGGGTCGAAATCCGCTATTTTTCTAAATTAGAAATAGTTGATTTCTGAAAAAAAAAAACTCGTTACAGCCTTACCTTCTTTTTTTTTTTTGTCGTTATTTGATTGGATTTTATTTCTCTTTCTCGCTTGCTTTATCTTTTTTTATCTTTCCTGTTTTTTCTCTCTCCATCTTGTCTTGCCTTGCTATCCTTTTCCCTGACTGAACTGAAAATGTAAATTTTGTTGTGAAGGCTAAGACTTCAAACGATTCATGAAGGAGGTAGGGGAGTTAGATGCCTTTTTTTTTATCAAAGAGTGACTTCCTGTCTCCTACCCCCCATAAGCATGCTCGGTGTCTTTCTTTTAATTTTTACTTTCTTTTTGAAATTGTAGTTTTTTAGGAAAGTTGTAAGCTCGCAAACCAAGCCCCAAAATATAATCTGAAAAATTGACCTGCCGTCAGCTCAATTAATCTAATGTTTAACTTATTTGTAAATTTATCTGTTTTTTGTTTACCAAGATTTATATTTTAGTAATTAAACATTTTTCAAATTATTTTGAATGTGTTTTTACTACTTATCACTAGCACATCATCCAGGTTGTTTTTAGTTGTTGTTGTTGTTTTTGCTGCCCTCTCCACACACACACACACACACACACAGGGATGTTTGCATCATCAGGTTGGGAACTTACTCTCGATTTCAACTTTTTTTTTGCCATTGGCCACTCATCTCTGACAAACCTTGACAAACCCCCCCAAAAGATCTTAACAGAATGAAAGAAATGCTAAACAATCCCCATTTCTTCACACACCCTTTTTTAATGATGCCAAAGAGACCCATAGATTGTAATTTTGACACCAAACTTACTAAGTGTCTCCACCTTCCCCATTATCACATTGACAAACACCAACAGAATTGAGAGAGGCGCCATTTTTATTTTGTTACAATCCCTTAAAATATAACTTCTTACAAATTAAGAAACCCTTTATCATCAGAAATATTCCTGGCCGGAAAACAAACAAGAATTTTTAGTTTATAAAAAAAGTGTATCTATATGTTAATATTATTACTTCCTATTTCCATCATAAAAACAATTACTTTTAAAATGCGTGTGTATACACACAAACATATATATAATACCATATTCTAACTGGATTTTTTTCTCCAATAACTGCCATGATACATTCACGACTACAATGACTTTCTGTTCACTATTGAAACATTTTTTTTTTACTATTTTTGCTTTAAGCATAACTAAAATTCTGTTGTAAATTTTTCAAATTAATACTTACCAATAATTAGCAAATTATTGTTTTTTTCCTTCTGAGGATAAGAGTAATGTTTTGAAAATCCATGGATTAAAGGTCATCCTCATACTTTTTATATTCCTTGTTTAAACACCTGATAATTATAATAAACGTGTAAAGTAGGTAACCTTACACTTGTTTCATTATTTCAACATTTCCTCTCTCTCTCTCTCTCTCTCTCTCTCTCTCTATATATATATATATATATATATATATATATATATATATATATATATACACATACATGTATGTATTAATTCGTTAGATTTAAAAATTCAAACCATATTATTTAAAATATAATCAAGCTCCAGAAATACACACTCAATATATCCATATGTACACGCATCTCAGAAGACCACTTTATTATCACAATTACATTTAAGTAAGGTTGAAAATCTTGAAGGGGGAGGGGGATAACTTTTATTTGGAAAATGTGATGACTATTTCTGAATGGAACTTTTGTCTGGTTGTATCTTGTTACAAGTTAAATATTTTGAGCAATTTCAAATATATCCATTGGATGCTATCTGAAACTGTAATTGATAAAATCTAATATGCTAAGGATGAAAATCATATACATTTTTAAGCTTTACTTTTAAATGTAATATTGATAATGAAGTGGTTTTCTGAAATGCGCGTACATATGGATAAACATTGTTAATTTAATAATATTTGAAATTTTAATTAATGTTTAAAACGTTATAATCTACCAAATTAATATATGAAAGCTCTGATTGATATAACCTGTTAATCATTGAGCTTATTTGATCTGCAGTATTTAAATATATCATGGGCATTTAATAATATCTATTTTTATAAAAAAAATTATGACTTAATCTCACCTGGAATTTTTAGAATGGCTTTAGTTCTGTATCTTAAACTTTTCCTTAAAGATATATTTGTATATTTTTTATTATAAAACTAAAAAAAACTACCGTAGTTTTTAGGTAATAATGTGTCACTATTATGTGAAAAAAAAAAGTGATAAAGTGATACTGAATATTTCCAACCACCACCAATTTACATTTCTGAAATTTCAGCAGTGGTGGTCTGAAGAATTGATCAAACATGGATGAAATAAATTATTACTTGTTTATTTCCATAAGTAAAGTCGGTCTCTTTCTAGATTGTTGTCATGGATAGCTTTCTCCTTAAAAAAAATCAATATTTGATTCTTGTTCGTCAGTTCTTTTGATGGATCGTTGAAACATATTTAAAAATATGTTTCAACGATCCATCAAAAGAACTGACGAACAAAAATCAAATAAATATTGATTTTTTTTTTTTTTTTTTTTTTTTTTAAATTTTTTATTTATTTATTTATTTTTTTTTTTTTTTTTTAAGGAGAAAACTATCCATGACAACAATCTAGAAAGAGACCGACTTTACTTAAATGTAATTTGATTTAATTTCTTTCCAGAAAATACTTTGACCAGATCGGAATTATTTTTATACGGACGCCATCTTAAAAAGAGGTATGTAACTCTGTATTCATCAATACAGAGTTACTTCCCTTTGTTTGGAACAAAAAATGATATGGGTAAAAACTGCATCACTCAAGAGAGCTTGTCTCACCCATTTCTCTTATTATAACAACAAAAGTAGTTAAAACTACCAATGTGTATTGGACTTTTTTTGAATTGCTTTATTTATACAATAGACCTAGCCCCTGTGCAAAGAAGATCCTCATACACACCAAGTCTTTGACATGCATTGCCTACGATGTATCCTGCCCATCTGTCTCTCTGACCCAATCCTAAACCGCATAATCTGTGTAAGATGCAACACCGCCAGTATCACAGAGTTTGTTTTTTGTTGTTGTTTTTTTTTTTTGTTTTTTTTTTGTTGTTGTTTTTTTTTTTTTTTTTTTTAAGTAGACTTCGCTGTTTTGGTTATGTTTTTTGGCACCTTGGGGAGGAATTCATCCTTAAGTTGGTAGCCCCAATCACACCTGCTGGCTAGCGAAAGCGCAGGGACAGCCAACTGAAAACGTGGATTGGAACTGTGAAGACAGCATGGAGATCGTGGCTGACTCTCATGTTTTAGGCGTTCGCTACTAGAACTGGGAATGGCTGAACTATGTTTAGGACTGACCTGCCGATCGGGGTGGATGGACCGCTTTGATGCCGGACACGGTGAACGCATTTGGAGCCAGCTCAACATACCTTCGATTAATGTTGTTACAGTTTACAGTTTTTATTCAAAGAATAAGCAATGTTCATAGAGCAGAAGTTTTTTGCCTCATTGTGTTGAAATCAGATTTTCCCACTTGACTCAGCATAATGATTACTTAAAAATATCCGTCATTTCCAATCCTCCTGAGGTGTTGTTCATCGCCATATAACAATTTCATTAACCTTTGTCCTCGAGTGGCCTTTGGGTTTTGATAAGTGGGGGCACATTAGTAATTAGTAAAAAAGAATTGAAGAAATGTTGTGATTTCCAATTTCTCTCCAAAAATAATACTTTCTATTTGAAAAGAAACGTTTTATTGATTTTTCAGTTGAGAGGACTCTGTGTTTCTAACCTATGCTGTCCCTTGTCTGTGTCATATTATTACATTGGACTTCTTTTGAATTGCTATATTTAAAGAGTAAGCAATGTTAATAGAGCAGAATTTTATTGCCTTATTGTGTTGAAGTCTGAGATGTCCTACTTGACTCAACATAATGATAACACGATAACATGTTGCTGTGAAAAAAAAGGTTTTTTTTCATGTTAAATTCCCACTCTTTTTCCAGCAATAACAACATAGTGTTAACTCTGAAAATAAACTATTACTTGTTTGTTGTTTTGTTTCTATCTTTCATGTTTCTCATACTTGAATAATTATGGAGATAAGATTGTCTACTACGTGTGTGTAGTGCTTTTGTAATTGGATATATAAAATTATGTCAGCCAGATTTTAAACGTTGGACCTAAATAGCATTTAAGCTTACAAATCAAACTTTGATTGACTAGCCAATTTTCATTTGTTATTGTTGTACCATGTTATTGGCAATAAACAAATGTACTTTGTATCAATTTATTTAAAAAAATTACTTAGTCAAGCCCAGACAACTGATAATATGAAACATTTTTTTAATTTATTTAACAAAAAAAACTTAATCTGATTCGGCAGTTTGTTATGATGGAGACATTTTTAAATAAACAGCTAAAAAGAAAAATTTTTGTAATGTGCTTTTAAATTGACATCTTTGTGATTATTAGTGAAGTTAGGTTATACTATGATTGGATGACGTCACATTTGTGTACTCGTGTTTATTTCGAGATTGCATAAGGGGTCTTGAACATATATACCATCCATAATATGTGTTTTTACACATACTATGGATGGTATTCTCCCTTAAGGTCTGCATCCTCGTTATAGATTTCAGATGATGACATATCTTTCAGGCGAAAATAGATGATGACATATCTTTCAGGTGAAAATAGATGATGACGTATCTTTCAGGTGAAAATAGCTGATGACTGCCCTTGAATCATCTTTTTCTATTTTCTCAAAATGCATCAGCTCCTTTACCTGAACAACCTTAAAAAATAAAACAAAAAATGTTAGAACCTACAAACTTGGTAATTAATCATACAAATAGTCGCAGAATATTATACTTATCTTGGTTGTTATTTTTATAACGTTTCGGCTGATGTAACCTCTGACCTTCTTCGGATGCATCTTTTCGAACCTAAGAATATTTTTGCCTTTTTAGAAATTGACTTATTCATTTAACAAAAAAATATTTAATCTGATTCGGCAATTTTCTAATGTGTAGACATTCTTAATTAAACACCTAAAAAGAAAAATGTTTGTAATGTGCTTTTAAATCAACATCGTTGTGACTATTAGTCAAGTTAGGTTATTATTATTATGATGGCTGGATGACGTCACATTTGTGTACTCATGTTTATTTCGAGATTACATAAGGGGTCTTGAACATACATACCATCCATATGTTTTTTTTATTTGTCATTTTTCAACCTGCAGCTTCATAAAAATTGAAATAACGTCCCAATTTTTATGGAGACCATAAAAAAGTTTGCACGGGTCACCAGTGTTCAGTAGACTACTACTGGTTGACGATCATAATTAAAAGACACAAAATCATATTTGGATTATTTGGATTGCTGTTCTCATCTTGGATGTTGTTCTCACAACGTTTCGGCCGATGTAACCTCCGACCACCTTCAGGTGCATCTTGTTGTACTCGGGGAATCGTTACAGAATTTTAAACGGAACCGTTTATTTAAACCACAGGTGAACTATCTTGCTCTCGTTCGGTCAGCCATGGCTAGGTAGAAGTCAGAAGTAATTCGTAATTGTATTTTTAATATCACCCATACTGAGGATTGAACCTTCAACCTTCAGAAGACTGTCACTTAGAAATGATTATTACTTAACACTTTTATCTGTTGTGTCATGGTTCCTTGCAGACTAGATGCACCTGAAGAAGGTCGGAGGTTACATCGGCCAAAACGTTGTGAGAATAACAACCAAGATGAGAACAGTAGTTTGAATAATACAAATAATACAAATTATCAATCCTCATCGTAAAAACTTTGAAACATGAAATTCTATTTAGTGTAAAATAATTTTTCTCATTAATGATGTCACATAATCGTTTAATTATTTCATCCGTTAATCAATTCAAAACTTTGAAACATAAAATTCTATTTAGTGTAAAATAATTTTTCTTATTAATGATGTCACATAATCGTTTAATTATTTCATCCGTTAATCAATTCAAAACTTTGAAACATGAAATTCTATTTAGTGTAAAATAATTTTCTCATTAATTATGTCACATAATCGTTTAATTATTTCATCCGTTAATCAATTCAAAACTTTGAAACATAAAATTCTATTTAGTGTAAAATAATTTTTCTTATTAATGATGTCACATAATCGTTTAATTATTTCATCCGTTAATCAATTCAAAACTTTGAAACATGAAATTCTATTTAGTGTAAAATAATTTTCTCATTAATTATGTCACATAATCGTTTAATTATTTCATCCGTTAATCAATTCAAAACTTTGAAACATAAAATTCTATTTAGTGTAAAATAATTTTTCTTATTAATGATGTCACATAATCGTTTAATTATTTCATCCGTTAATCAATTCAAAACTTTGAAACATAAAATTCTATTTAGTGTAAAATAATTTTTCTTATTAATGATGTCACATAATCGTTTAATTATTTCATCCGTTAATCAATTCAAAACTTTGAAACATGAAATTCTATTTAGTGTAAAATAATTTTCTCATTAATTATGTCACATAATCGTTTAATTATTTCATCCGTTAATCAATTCAAAACTTTGAAACATAAAATTCTATTTAGTGTAAAATAATTTTTCTTATTAATGATGTCACATAATCGTTTAATTATTTCATCCGTTAATCAATTCAAAACTTTGAAACATGAAATTCTATTTAGTGTAAAATAATTTTCTCATTAATTATGTCACATAATCGTTTAATTATTTCATCCGTTAATCAATTCAAAACTTTGAAACATAAAATTCTATTTAGTGTAAAATAATTTTTCTTATTAATGATGTCACATAATCGTTTAATTATTTCATCCGTTAATCAATTCAAAACTTTGAAACATGAAATTCTATTTAGTGTAAAATAATTTTCTCATTAATGATGTCACATAATCGTTTAATTATTTCATCCGTTAATCAATTCAAAACTTTGAAACATGAAATTCTATTTAGTGTAAAATAATTTTCTCATTAATTATGTCACATAATCGTTTAATTATTTCATCCGTTAATCAATTCAAAACTTTGAAACATAAAATTCTATTTAGTGTAAAATAATTTTTCTTATTAATGATGTCACATAATCGTTTAATTATTTCATCCGTTAATCAATTCAAAACTTTGAAACATGAAATTCTATTTAGTGTAAAATAATTTTCTCATTAATTATGTCACATAATCGTTTAATTATTTCATCCGTTAATCAATTCAAAACTTTGAAACATAAAATTCTATTTAGTGTAAAATAATTTTTCTTATTAATGATGTCACATAATCGTTTAATTATTTCATCCGTTAATCAATTCAAAACTTTGAAACATGAAATTCTATTTAGTGTAAAATAATTTTCTCATTAATTATGTCACATAATCGTTTAATTATTTCATCCGTTAATCAATTCAAAACTTTGAAACATAAAATTCTATTTAGTGTAAAATAATTTTTCTTATTAATGATGTCACATAATCGTTTAATTATTTCATCCGTTAATCAATTCAAAACTTTGAAACATGAAATTCTATTTAGTGTAAAATAATTTTCTCATTAATGATGTCACATAATCGTTTAATTATTTCATCCGTTAATCAATTCAAAACTTTGAAACATGAAATTCTATTTAGTGTAAAATAATTTTTCTTATTAATGATGTCACATAATCGTTTAATTATTTCATCCGTTAATCAATTCAAAACTTTGAAACATGAAATTCTATTTAGTGTAAAATAATTTTTCTTATTAATGATGTCACATAATCGTTTAATTATTTCATCCGTTAATCAATTCAAAACTTTGAAACATAAAATTCTATTTAGTGTAAAATAATTTTTCTTATTAATGATGTCACATAATCGTTTAATTATTTCATCCGTTAATCAATTCAAAACTTTGAAACATGAAATTCTATGTAGTGTAAAATAATTTTCTTATTAATGATGTCACATAATCGTTTAATTATTTCATCCGTTAATCAATTCAAAACTTTGAAACATGAAATTCTATTTAGTGTAAAATAATTTTTCTTATTAATGATGTCACATAATCGTTTAATTATTTCATCCGTTAATCAATTCAAAACTTTGAAACATGAAATTCTATTTAGTGTAAAATAATTTTCTCATTAATTATGTCACATAATCGTTTAATTATTTCATCCGTTAATCAATTCAAAACTTTGAAACATAAAATTCTATTTAGTGTAAAATAATTTTTCTTATTAATGATGTCACATAATCGTTTAATTATTTCATCCGTTAATCAATTCAAAACTTTGAAACATGAAATTCTATTTAGTGTAAAATAATTTTCTCATTAATGATGTCACATAATCGTTTAATTATTTCATCCGTTAATCAATTCAAAACTTTGAAACATGAAATTCTATTTAGTGTAAAATAATTTTCTCATTAATTATGTCACATAATCGTTTAATTATTTCATCCGTTAATCAATTCAAAACTTTGAAACATAAAATTCTATTTAGTGTAAAATAATTTTTCTTATTAATGATGTCACATAATCGTTTAATTATTTCATCCGTTAATCAATTCAAAACTTTGAAACATGAAATTCTATTTAGTGTAAAATAATTTTCTCATTAATTATGTCACATAATCGTTTAATTATTTCATCCGTTAATCAATTCAAAACTTTGAAACATAAAATTCTATTTAGTGTAAAATAATTTTTCTTATTAATGATGTCACATAATCGTTTAATTATTTCATCCGTTAATCAATTCAAAACTTTGAAACATGAAATTCTATTTAGTGTAAAATAATTTTCTCATTAATTATGTCACATAATCGTTTAATTATTTCATCCGTTAATCAATTCAAAACTTTGAAACATAAAATTCTATTTAGTGTAAAATAATTTTTCTTATTAATGATGTCACATAATCGTTTAATTATTTCATCCGTTAATCAATTCAAAACTTTGAAACATGAAATTCTATTTAGTGTAAAATAATTTTCTCATTAATGATGTCACATAATCGTTTAATTATTTCATCCGTTAATCAATTCAAAACTTTGAAACATGAAATTCTATTTAGTGTAAAATAATTTTCTCATTAATTATGTCACATAATCGTTTAATTATTTCATCCGTTAATCAATTCAAAACTTTGAAACATAAAATTCTATTTAGTGTAAAATAATTTTTCTTATTAATGATGTCACATAATCGTTTAATTATTTCATCCGTTAATCAATTCAAAACTTTGAAACATGAAATTCTATTTAGTGTAAAATAATTTTCTCATTAATTATGTCACATAATCGTTTAATTATTTCATCCGTTAATCAATTCAAAACTTTGAAACATAAAATTCTATTTAGTGTAAAATAATTTTTCTTATTAATGATGTCACATAATCGTTTAATTATTTCATCCGTTAATCAATTCAAAACTTTGAAACATAAAATTCTATTTAGTGTAAAATAATTTTTCTTATTAATGATGTCACATAATCGTTTAATTATTTCATCCTTTAATCAATTCAAAACTTTGAAACATAAAATTCTATTTAGTGTAAAATAATTTTTCTTATTAATGATGTCACATAATCGTTTAATTATTTCATCCGTTAATCAATTCAAAACTTTGACTATTTTTCGAACTGCGTTTTCGACTTGTTGTTCTCTTGCCTGAACTGAGGCTTTTCTTGCAGTGTTGAAAGGGTTTCGGGTTTTTCCCAGGATTTTAGGTTTTAGCATATGAGAGATAAGGTTTCAAATTGAAAGAGAAAAGAAGCCAAAGGAAGCAGGAGCCTTAAAGATCAAATAGACTTTTAGAAAGTGAACTAAAATAATAATTACCAACTAACACAAAAGATGAAAAAGAAAATGATGAAGCAACAAAATCTATCAGAAGTTTACAAGAAGTTTTTTTGTTTTTTTAAGGTCAAAAGTCAAACGTGTGTCGTGTGAACTAAAGTTGCATCGTTACCGTTGTGGTTGCAAGGTTGAACAATAATTAGTGAGGAATACAATGAAGACGTAAACAACAAGGAGAATGCAATAATAAGTGTATTAAAGAAAAGGTATAGTTACAGTATGTACAAATGAAGGTGTCGAGTCAGAGAGTCTTGGTGGGAGGACATGTACGCTCTTCGGCGTCACTTCCGGTGGCATTTAGGTAACACACACTAAGGCCAACCTAGGCTTGCCATTTATAGTGTAACGTTATTCGTATATGCAAATGAGTGGTTGCCACCACAACAGTTACCAAAAATGAAATGCAATAAACAGTTTTTCAAATATTTTATTTTGTAATCTTTTTGAAGTTATTTTATAGTTTCAACCATAGATCATCATTATCTTACAAACAATCTTCATTTTTAGTTTATATATGTACTGATTTCAGAAAAATATAGTTGTTGTACTAAATCTCTCTCTCTCTCTCTCTCTCTTTCTCTCTCTCTCTCTTTCTCTCTCTCTCCTTGAGAGAGTACAAAATCGACTTCACAATCTAGTGGGAGGCGATCTCTTCCCTACATCCCATTTCTCACAGAAGAGACGTTGCTAGTCTTTCCTGACCCTATCGGTATTACCATGGTAGGTGCTGGAACTAAGCTTCCAGCTTTGCCCAGCCCCCGTAAGACATTCTCAGCAAAACTCGTTTTGCTTCCACCACTGCAAACAACTCAGCTTTCTTCTGATGTGTACCTAAAATCAAACGCAACTTTCATGAACAGATTTTATTTTCACAGGATATTTCACTTATGGAACACGTTACTGCAGGAATGTTTCCCTACATACTACAACATGGTCGTCTTCAAGTCCAATGTCAGCAAATATGTCGAGTGAATTAAACATAGTTCTCAATCCTTTCACAGTACTGTTCCATCATTCAACTGAAAATTTCACTAAACTTTATTATCAAACTGAAAATCGCATTACCCTTATCCTCGAGTGGCTTTTGGCCTTGTTAAGTGGTGAACCATTAGCATAAAAAAGGCTGATTTTTCTTCTTTCTTTTTTTTCAGCATTGCCTTGGACAGAATATGTACACTTTTATATTTCTTGTAATATTCATTCCTTTAGGGGTCAACAAGAGCAAAATTAGTTCAGGAGTTCCGACATTTAGAGCAATTTTTTCCCCAGTTGCCAGAGAAAGAATGAGAGAGAGAGAGAGAGAGAGGTTGTGATAGGGAGAGGGGGAATTTTGGAGAGAATTTTGATAGGGAAAGGTAGAGAGATAGAAGTGTTAAAAGAAAGATCTTACACACTTTCTAATTCTTTTATTTTGTTGTCAATGCTCCCGAGCAACGCCGGGTAACCACGCTAGTATATATATATATATATATATATATATATATATATATATATATAATACTGACAGAATTTTATATCCTTCACTTATTTGTCTTTTTTCTTTCCTTTTTCTTGTAGGTGAGTACTTCGATTTTTCAAGAAATTACTGTTTGCCGTGTTCAATAAGGAATACCGAAGGTAAGCCGATGATACCATCAGACAGATGGTAACGTGCATACAAACATGAAATGTCTTCATCATCATTATCATCTAGGTGTGGTAGTGTCACGGATCCTCCTGACTATCTCACACCAGCCTGCACTATCCTCCATCACACCAGGTAGGTTTTCAGAAGTGCATTGTGAGTCTTTTGCTAGTTGCTTGATGTAGATTCTGTGCGGTCTACCCACTGAGCCACATCCCTGTTTTGGCATCCACAAAAGTACATCGCTAACGATTTAATCCTCCAGCAAATCAGGATCTCCTCTCTCTGATCAAGGCTGAGTTGCTCTCCTATGGAGTGCTGTCTTCAGCAGATGTTAAAGCCCCCTACAAGAGAGCAACTCTACCAACACCTT
Source organism: Sepiola atlantica (assembly GCA_963556195.1). Classification (NCBI taxonomy): domain Eukaryota; kingdom Metazoa; phylum Mollusca; class Cephalopoda; order Sepiida; family Sepiolidae; genus Sepiola; species Sepiola atlantica. The sequence continues at coordinate 169,673,374 of OY744519.1, forward strand.
CCTCCGTAGAGTTGCCCTCTCGGGTGCTGTAACATCTCCTGGAGACAGCACCTCACAAGAGAGCAATGCTTCAGCATATTAGTATTATTAGTATTATTATTTTACTAAAACTGAATTAATCAACGTTTGTTTCTCTAAGGTTTTTTCCTATATATTTTAATCATATAAAAAGTAAATAAAAAAATAATAATGTGAGAGTCGCATAGAGGTAAAAAAAAAAAATGCATACACATATAGACATAATTTTATTTTTAAACCAGCTGGTTTTACCGGCTCGCTATCGCTTCACAAAGTTCGCTACTTGAAATACTTGAACCATTCATTTAAAATAAAAAACATTTTATTCATAACGTTGTAGTAAAAACGAACAAAAATTTAATTTCGATACAAATTTATTTCTCTTTTAAATCTAAAGAAAGCAAAAATAAATTTGTTTTTTTTTTACTTACAATTTAGAAATAGATCGTAACTTGTTGACAATCAAGTCGCTCCCTCTGAAGAAAGAAACATTTGAACACAAATGATGAATATTTGTCCAGGAAATAAAACAATATTTCGAAACAGAACTATTTGTTATATTAAGATCAAAACAATCATTGAATTTAAAAACATGATAACAAATAATAGTTAATTAATAAAATGTTCTTTTTTAAAACGAATATGCAAATTAGTTAACTTCGCGACTAATTGGTTTGGTTTGTTTTACAGCATATCAATCATCTATTAATGCTGAATAAAGTTGTCAAATATAATTCTATTGTTAGGATTATTATTTATATTCCTAGAATACACTGCTTTGAGAATACACTACTCTGAGAATGCACTACTCATGGAAAACATTACTCTTAGAATGAAATTCCACAGAGAGTACCATCATTACTCAAGAACAGAAAAATGGAGCACTCCAAGGAAGCATCCTACCATTGACACTTTAAAAAGATTGGTAATCTTCTTCGATTGATCCTCAGCCACCGCCTTCTAGTATCTACTTGTGAAAAAAATAAAATGGAAAAATAAGGTTTTGATCTTTTGAAGAATCAGATTGAATAATACAGTTGGAATAAACTTACAGATACTCAGGCATAACGTGACCAGCCGATTGATCAGATCAGACCTGTCCGATCTCCCGTAGAGCTGAAGTGGAAGAATGGCTCAGCCACCAGGATCCCGTCCTAAGGCATCACGGGTCGCCACCCATGGCCTACAGGTGGCCCCGTTTTTGGGGTGAGTGGGTTACCCCTCTGCATGGGGTTGCAGTCGGCGAATTTGTGACCCCACCGACAGGGCGAACCTTGTGACTAATATCGCATATACATAAGCAGTATATAAAAAAATATGGTGCGTCTATTGTGTAAAGTTGAATTAACTTGAAATAGGATGTTTTGACTTCACGGTTAGTGCGAGAAATGGGCTCAACTTTCGTATTGATTCATATAGATATTGTTTGTGGTTCAAGCAGTGATCAACTGTTACAAGTTGGTTTTTCCGACATCTTTTTCTGCTGTGAATAGCAACTAAAATTCAGATCAGCTTAAAAAAGGGAATGGCTGTAGATTAATTGATACGTCTGATCAACTCTTTTCTTTTGAAACTGGACCTCTACAAACATATTTGAGAGCTTTATCATTTATATGTCTGACTTTTGAAGAAGAAAAAATACATTCACGAATCAGGAAGTTCAGTTTGTTTTATTTACAGTTTGTGATATTTTTGCAATTTATTTTTCAGCCGAGCTGGCATTCATTTAATTTATCCCATTTATACACTTACTGAACCGAAGTATGATTTATTTCTTCTGTTCGGAGCTATGGTGGCAGCACGGTACCAAATTGAAAGGTGAATTTGGGACACGAAAACCGACACTATCGAAAAATGGTCTCAAATCCACGGTCTACCTTTTATTTCTTCATGTACATTAATTATAATTTTTAAAATATGTTTTTTTTTTTATTTACATTTATTTAAAATCAACAAGAGTGGAAAACAATGTTTTAGTTACTGTTTATCCTTCTTCTTGCATCTCTCTCTCCTTCTTTCTCTTTATCTCTCTTCTTTCTCTTTCTCTTTCTCTCTTTTCTTTCTCTTTCTCTCTTTTCTCTCTCTTTCTTTTTATCGCTTTCTCTTTCTTTTTATCGCTTTCTCTTTCTTTTTATCGCTTTCTCTTTTTATCGCTTTCTCTTTTTATCGCTTTCTCTTTCTTTTTATCTCTCTCTCTCTTTCTTTTTATCTCTCTCTCTCTCTTTTTATCTCTCTCTTTATCTCTCTCTCTCTTTTTATCTCTCTCTCTCTCTTTTTATCTCTCTCTCTCTCTTTTATCTCTCTCTCTCTTTTTATCTCTCTCTCTCTCTCTTTATCTCTCTCTCTTTTTATCTCTCTCTCTCTCTCTCTTTTTATCTCTCTCTCTCTCTTTTTATCTCTCTCTCTCTCTTTTTATCTCTCTCTCTCTTTTTATCTCTCTCTTTCTTTTTATCTCTCTCTCTCTTTATCTCTCTTTATCTATCTCTCTTTATCTCTCTCTCTCTCTCTCTTTTTATCTCCCTCTCTCTCTTTTTATCTCCCTCTCTCTCTTTTTATCTCCCTCTCTCTCTTTATATATCTTTCTCTCTCTTCTAATATATAAAGTAGAGACGATTTTTCTCCTGTACCTTCTCGGAGTATAGGAAAATATCCACATGCATCACAGGCTACTAAACTCACCGCTATATTACACTTATTCACTCGAGTGTGTTTTAGTAAATTTGTTATTATTTTTTTTCTACCTAACACTAAATATTACATTCGGCCCACCATTAACGTCTCTCCGAAAAACCAACTCCATATAGGTGGTAGCAAAGACTTTTCCCCCTAACAATTGTGTACTGTGACTACATTCATCGACACCGGGAAGTAATAAACACAGTTTACTTTTCACAAAACAGTCCGTCCTTATTTATTATTTGTATGGTATTAATTTACTACATAATATAAAGCAATACACAAAGACTTAATGATCGCTCCCGTTCACTCCGATGATATTCCGCGAATATCAGATTAAGTTCTTTCTAATTCTACCTATGACTTCTACATTTATATTCATTCCGGAATTAAGCAAATGAAATTAACGAACACAGTTCCTTCAACATTTATTCATTAAACATGGCGGCTACAATTTCTTCATCAAATCGACTTCCTATTTAATTCATTAGCCACCAAGATTAGACCGCGATACATTTACATTTTCAAAATCATACATCTTTAACATGCATGTTATAGAAAACTTTCCCAAATAAATGACCTACACCGTGCCATTGTTGAACTTTATATTTGGTCGGCAGAAGCTGCCAATAAACAAGCTTAGCTTAATTGGCCTATTTTCACATGTATTTTTAAGTCGAAACTGTGGCGCAGTGGTTAAAAAGGGAGGTTTCATGAGCGCCAGTTTCAGCGTTCGATCCCATTCTACTCTACCACTTTTTATTTTTATTTTTTTAAATTTAAACCATTCACCAACACGGTAGAGGGGAGGGGAAGAACAATAGGCGGTTTCTTTTTTCATGCAATAGGTAGTACTTTATCCCGTACAACGCCGGGCGACGGGTTCCGCTAGTTCTATATATATATATATATATATAATTTTCTCTCTCTTTATATATATATATCTTCATCTCTCTATATATATATTTCTTTCTTTCTCTTTTTCTCTTTCTCTTTTTCTCTTTCTTTCACTTTTTATATCTTTTTCTCTCTCTATTTCTTTGTCTGTCTGTCGGTCTCTCTCTCTCTCTCTCCAACAGACTCCTCTCTCATCAAAAGGACACTTGTTTGTTTTGTAACTTTTTTCCTCATGATTCTGACACAAGTGACCCTTCGTCTTGAACCTTTATCTTTTTTGGTCAAAAAAACCTTATCTAAATATCTATTCTAAGGAGTATCGACCCCACACCACGGAAGAACACCCTGCTGTTTTTTGGGGGGCCTCTTTCTGGAAAACAGCCTAACAATATATATAATCAAGCCAGGCGACAGACACCTTCATACCACCTTTCCCTTTAAATAAACATTCCTCTACATTCACTTGTAAAAAAGTTCTATGAGACAGCATTCTATCGAATTTCACTGGAAGTGAAAGAAAAATACATTCAACCTTTTCTTATTTATTCCAAGGGTGAAAAAAAATGGATACCAGTGTCTTTCGGGGGAAGATTGGTTTTACTAGAAAGGTGGGAGTGTTTCTTTAAGGCTTTTTGTTAATTTCTCTTTTGACCTTACCGATCTTTGACATTGAAAGAAATACGCTGACAAGTTTTCACAAGAAAGAAAACAAGTTCAGAATCAATAGTCTGGAGACAGTTAATTACAACTGTACATTCATGTAAAACCACTAAACAAATCCAATCAGATTGTTACAAAGTCCAATCGGCCAGTTGATTTGATCCATGATGGTCCCCAAATTAAATGCCACCCAGCCATGGAATCGTCAAAAAAATTCACAATCTTTTCTGAAATTCAACCATATTTGGTACAAATAAACGATGCTTATCCAGAATTACCGAGTCATGAGGAAAAAACTGAGAAATATCTTTATGATTTATGTACCCGTGACGGAATGAATATATCGTATACCAAATATCACGTAAGTTAATCAAGTAGTTTTTATTTTATAAAAGAAAATCAAATTTTATTGATAAACAAATAAGGTCGGAATATCCGCGCCATATTGGTCATATTCAAGGGAGATAATCCAAACTTTTGTAAACTAGGGAAATAAAATCTGAAATTTTGGGTGTTATCTCTCTTAGCTCCCTTGAATATGCCCAATAATTCTGCAAATATATCAACATTACCCGTTTATCGATAAGATTTGATTTCGTTTCAGCAATTGTTTGGGTATTATTTTGATAGACATTATCTCTGAGATAATCCCACAGATAAAACTCTGGGGTTTTATGGTCCGGTGAGTGTGAAGCCCATTCAGGATCACACCTCCTACTGATGACATGATCACTAAAGTGTCCCTGCAGCCATTCCAACAAGTCATTTGAAGTGTGGGGAGTTATTCCATCCTGCTGAAACCATTGTTCATCCCCCCATGCAAACAAAATTTAATCTTTTCTCTTTATGAATGAATGTATAATTCTTTCTTTTGTGTCATTAATAATTTTTACTCTAGGTTGCTTCAAATTAAGTTACTATTTTCAGTGATGGGCAATTTGTTTTTTTAATGTTGGCGTTTTTCACCTTAATGTGTCTATGCATATAAAAAGAGTCCCATCTTAAAAGAAGAATGGTCACTCGTCAATATAATGGGCTTAATATAGGATTTTAAGTTGTTTTTCACACAAAAGATGCAAGTTGAAATTTTTGCCCTATTATGTAATCCATCTTTACTCCAAATATTCCGCCTTATCTCAAATTTATGGATATCAACTGAAAAAGTAGCTTACTAAAGCTATATGCATTATTAGTATACCTTTTGTTAATTTGATCATTAATTTGAGTTTGACTTTGGTTGCTTGGCAATGCCAGGCAATTGAACGGTGGGAGGATCCCAAAGACATTCTATTCGTCAAGCTCGCAACTAGCTCCAGACCAGCAGGAAGACCTGTCCTGCAAGAATGTCTGCAAGCGAAACATAGGATGAAGTGGCATCGACTCAATAGGCTGGGAGTCCGTGGCTGAAGAGCGCAGTCGCTGGAGAAGTGCTATGAAGGCATACTCCAAGAGGAATGAGGAGAGACTAGAAGAGAAGAGCATAGATGGCAGAGGGCTGCAACAGAGCTCTCAGACATAACATATGCCTGTGGCAACTGCAACAGAGCCTGCCGATCCCGGATAGGCCTGCACAGTCACATCAGATGCTCCAATTCGGCAACGGACTCATCTGAAGTGTATAACTCCATTGTCTCCGTAGATAGACTGATACCAACAAGTTTGGGTTCAAGTCTTTATTATTGGGACATTTTTCATGCGAGAGGTCGTTCAAAAGGTCATAATTTATTTGAGTAAAGGGGTTTTGATCTACTGTTTTTTGTTTTGTTTTTTTTTGTTGCATTGTTTCACATACAACTCCTAGTTTTTAAATCTGCATCATTTAACCATATTTGGTGATATCAAATTTTTTTGTTTTCCCCACCATCTGTGCATTGCCTGAAGGAAGTCTACCACCTTTCACCCAGACCTTTCTGTATGAATCAGTTACTATAAACAGCTTCCATCACGTGGAAACACTAGTTCTTATCGGACCACTGAAGTTAAGCAACGTTGAACCTGGTCAGTACTTAGATGGGTGACCATTTCGGAATACCAGGTGCTGTAAGTGTGGAAGTGATTGTAAATATCTATATCCCCCCTCCTCTAGTTATCAGGGAAATACTAGGGTAGACTGGACTCTCAAGCCTTAGTACTCTATAAAAAGAAATATCAAGAAATAACACCATTCCTCTGCTTATTCCAGCATTGCTTCTTTTCACTGACCTTAAGCAATACTGGGTCAGGAAAAGTGCAGTTGGGATGGCAAAACCCTTGCTTCGTGATAAACTCTCCACCGAATTATAATGAAAGAAAAATACATTCAACATGTTCCTTATTTATTTTGTGGGTAAAAATGGACACCAGTGTCTTTCAGAGAGAATTAATTTTACTAAACGACTGGAGTGTTTTTCTAAATCCTTCTTTTTGGGGGGAGGGGTGCGGGGTACTGTTTTGGTCTTACCGATCTCCAACATTGAAAGAAATACGTTGACAAGTTTTTACAAGAGGAAAAAAGTGGTTAAATAATAGTTTGAACAGAGTTAATTACAAATTAACATTCCACTACACCATATGACAAGTCGATTATGTCTGCATATTTTCTCTCTACCTCTCTCCTTACCCCCTCCCTCTCTCCTTACCCCCTCCCCCTCTCCTTACCCCCTCCCTCTCTCCTTACCCCCTCCCTCTCTCCTCACCCCCTCCCTCTCTCCTCACCCCCTCCCTCTCTCCTTACCCCCCTCCCTCCTTACCCCCTCCCTCTTTACTCTTTCTCTCTCTCTTCTTTCTCTCTATTTATCCTTAGTTCACTTTTTTACTCCATGTCTATTTTACTATTCTCTCTCTACTGCCTCTCTTTTACTCCACCTTGACTCTTTCCAATCTCTCTCTCTCCACCCAGTCTCTCTCACTCCACCCACTCTCTCACTCACTCCACCCTTTCTCTCTCACTCACTCCACCCTTTCTCTTTCACTCACTCCACTCTCTCTCTCTCTCACTCACTCCACTCTCTCTCTCTTTCACTCACTCCACTCTCTCTCTCTCTCACTCACTCCACTCTCTCTCTCTCTGTCACTCCACTCTCGCTCTCACTCACTCCACTCTCTCACTCACTCCACTCTCTCTCTCCTTTCTCTCTCTCTCTCTCTCTCTCTTACTCCACTCTCTCTTACTTTTCTCTATCTCTTATTCGCCCATCTCTCTCTCTCTCTTTCTTTCTTATTCTCTCTCTTCCGGACACAACAGTAGACTTCTTTGGACACCCTTGAGTAAGGTGTTCACCCCTATCTCGCCCAAACACTTGAAATCCATCTTTATCAGCTTTTCTACCATTTTTTTCTTCTGCCTACCCTTCTTCCCAACCCTATCAACTATGCAAGTTTTATCTGCCCCCAACTATCCTGGGTACAACAAAAAATTGCATCAGGTGATGAGGGCCCAATTTGGGAGGTTTTGTGGGTGTGGAATCGCGCCATAGTTACTATTACTCTCAGGTCCACTCTGACCTGGAGGAGTGGTAGCATCTATCAATATCCTATGTCTGTGGGTTGAATAGAATTGATCGATTACACATGATCCTTTTACAACATATTTGCATACAAAATAAACTTACAAATCATTTGTATACAAAGTAGAATCTATGAAATATTCTAAAATATTAAGAAACTGACGCATAAGAACTTTTGGACATTTTTAACAATAGCTAACAGGACGAAAAATGGGTAAAAAAAACAAATAGGCAACAAATAAATGTTACGAAAGGCACGATAAGTTACTGTTCTACTAACCTGGATAAGTTTATTTGTGTTTTAACTTATTTTAAAGCGTTTATTTGTTCAAAACAAACCTGGTGTCCACCTGTTCAGTTAGAATGGAAAAAATGGCTGAAATTACAGGGTTTCGATAATCGCTCAAAAAACGAAAATATGACAAAATACTGGTAGAACATTACATTTTCCCACGTTTGGTGACATTTATTTGATGTGTTTCTAACACTATTTTGTTTATTTTTCGATTTTTCACCGATTAACAAGGCTCCCCGTGCAGGGCTCATGAACAGCCATTTTGTTGTTCGTTCTAACTGAACAGGTTGACACCTAGTTTGTTTTTTTTTAGCAAGAAAACGCTTTAAAATAAGTTAAAACACAAATAAACATATCCAGGTTAATAGAAGAGTAACTTATCTTGCCTTTCGTAACATTTATTTGTTGCCTATTTGTTTTATTTTTTTCACCTCTTTTTCATCTGTTAGCTGTCGTTAAAAATGCCCGAACTTTTATCAAAATGACTGGATTCAGCATTAAATGAACTGTAAAGAGTTGATGTGCAGTAAAACAAAACCATCAGCATTGAAAGGAAAAAGTTCAGGATGAATAGTTTGATCAGTCAATTAAAAACAAAAATTCGCACTAAGCTACATAACAAACGCAATTAGATAATTGCTAAGTTCCATTGGTTGGATAGTTATTCAGTTTCGTGGATAGCTACTCCGTTCCGTGGGTCAGTAAATTGGATAGCAACTTTGTTCCATGAGTGGGTTGGTTAATTAGATAGCTATTCAGTTCCATGAGTGGGTCGGTTTATTAGATAGCTTCTCAGTTCCATGATTGGGTCGGTTAATTGGATAGCTACTCAGTTTCATGAGTGGGTCGGTTAATTAGATAGCTACTCAGTTCCATGAGTGGTTCGGTTAATTAGATAGCTACTCAGTTTCATGAGTGGGTCGGTTAATTAGATAGCTACTCAGGTCCATGAGTGGGTCGGTTAATTAGATAGCTACTCAGTTCCATGAGTGGTTCGGTTAATTAGATAGCTACTCAGTTTCATGAGTGGGTCGGTTAATTAGATAGCTACTCAGGTCCATGAGTGGGTCGGTTAATTAGATAGCTACTCAGTTCCATGAGTGGGTTGGTTAATTAGATAGCTATTCAGTTCCATGAGTGGGTCGGTTTATTAGATAGCTTCTCAGTTCCATGAGTGGGTCTGTTAATTAGATAGCTACTCAGTTCCATGAGTGGGTCTGTTAATTAGATAGCTACTCAGTTTCATGAGTGGGTCGGTTAATTAGATAGCTACTCAGTTCCATGAGTGGGTCGGTTAATTAGATAGCTACTCAGTTCCATGAGTGGGTCGGTTAATTAGATCGCTACTCAGTTCCATGAGTGGGTCGGTTAATTAGATAGCTACTTAGTTCCATTGGTCAATTTGATAGCTACATCGTTATATGTTAGTTAATTGGATAGCTACACCGTTTCATGGGTCAGTTAATTGGATAGCAACTCTGTTCTGTGGGTTGGTTAATTAAATAGCATTTGATAGCTACTATGTTCTATGGGTCGGTTAGTTTGATAGCTATTATGTTTCGTGGGTCGGTTAATTGGATAGCTTCTCATTTATCGTTTATAATAGGCGCTGCATATCGATATCATGTAATAATGCAGAAGTAATGATCGACTTGTAACATTGCATGAGAAATTCTTCGACCTCCACAGACTGCCCCATCATTATCTTCATCAACAGAAACAGCTGTCTGTCTCTCGTTGACACATAGAAAATAGTGTCTCTCAGAGTGGTGATATAGCAGTTGTAGAGATGTTGTTGTTTTCTACTTTTTTTCCGGTTTTGTTTACACCCCCCCCCCCCCTCTAACGCGATGGGAAGCGTGTATGTAACCTTACAGTTCTTTGAGAGAATGAAGGAATAAAAATTCAAGGGGAATGAACCATCGAGCAAAACTCTCTTTTGTTTTACATAATTTCAGATAGGATGAGATTGGAATGTTTTCCAAATACGTAGCCTGCATTGTCTTTTTGTGGATAGAAACAGCTGTTCGTATCTCTTATTCACACATAAGTAGTTGCTCAGTGGAAAGTGACGTCTCTCAGCAATGGTGATGTAGCAGTCGTAGAGATGTTGTTTCTTTCTTATTATTTTTACTCCTTGTGGCTGGAATAAGAGAATAAATTAAAAAGAACAACAAATAAACCCATTATTTTCTCTGGGATTTGTTTTACTTCATACAGCATTTTACAAGTTCATCTTGATGGACTGCATCCTCCGGATCGACCACTGTAGGGTGGTGGACACCGCAAACCCCATGTCCGACCATTTTGCCATCTAACTTCCAAGACGCAGGAACTAACTAGCTTTTCTGCCACATACTTCCTCGCATGACATAACTTTCTGTACATGTAGCCCTAATTCTAACTTGACTTCAAATGGAGAATTCCATCTTCTGGTTTGAACTAACCATATATGGAATTTTCCATTTTTAATGTTTTTATACACCCAAAATTTAATCTACTACCAAAAGGCAAATGAAACATATTCTTTAGTTGATCATTTTTTTTTTTTAATGGGTAAGAGTGATATAAGCCTGATTGTGTTTTTCAGAATTTTTTAGATGAGGATTGATAATTTCTATAGTTTGTATTGTTTAGATTACTGTTCTCATCTTGGATGTTATTCTCACAACGTTTCGGCTGATGTAACCTCCGATCTTCTTCAGATGCATCTTGTTGAACTCTGGAATCTGTATGAATTTCGAACCGAACCCTTTATTTAATCCATGGGTTCAGATTGGGTTTTTTTTTTCTTTTTTTTCTGGATCACAAAAGAGATTATTTGGGGACAGCTACTCCCTCCTTGTTGGGGGATGAGTTTAGATATGATGTGGAGTAAGCTGGTACCCCTTCCTGAGATTGGAGAATGAGATGCTCCAAGGGCGATGAAAGGGAGGCAACTCTCACGCCCACATGAGGAGGCAAGTCATTAAAGTCACCGTTTGGACCGTGTACGACTATCGACATATTTCTATTATATGTTACCGACCTTTTCCAAAAGAGGTCTAATAAACATCATAATAAGATATCAGGTATGTATACTGTATATCATAAAAGAAATTTAAAACCTTAAAATTTGGATTATTGGGATTATTCGGGCTACTGTTCTCATCTTGGATATCATTCTTACAACGTTTCGGACGATGTAACCTCCGACCTTCTTCAGGTGCATCTTGTCAAATTCTCAAATCTGTAAAGATTTTCGAACTGAATTTTTTATTTATCCATGGGGTTAGATTGTTCTCGTTCCGTCAACCGTGATCGGGTAGAAGTAATTCTTAATTATATTCTTAGTATTGCTTGTATTGAGGATTGAACCTTCAACCTCCAGAAGACTGTCATTTAGAACTGATTATTACTCAGCGCTTTATCCACGTGGAATCCGTGATGCATAGATTCCGAGTTCGACAAAACGCACCTGAAGATGGTCGGATGTTACATCGGCCGAAACGTTGTGAGAATAATATCCAAGATGAGAACAGTAGTCCAAGAAATACAAGCCTGATTGTCTAGGGAGTGAAACCGTCGGCCTGTGCCGTCACCCTCACCACATGACCCTAAAAAGGGGCTAAAATCACCCTGATGCTTTTGCGATCCTATCATACAAAAAGGATTGAATAACCTTTGTATTAACTCAAACATAAAGACTGGAGGGGGGGGGGTTAACATTACATTTACTTTTCGTTTTCACATTTTCATCCTATTTTGAACCTTTGACCTTTGTTTAGGTGATTGAGTGGCATCTGGATGCCGCGTACATTAGCAATATAGGTCGAATGTTGAAGGCCAAATACAAGTTTCTTTGGCGGGGGGGGGGGGGTCTATACACAAGTAATAGATTCATTTAAGGTGAAATTCAAGCACAGTTGAATAATTACAAGCAATTCTTAGCTTCACACGGCTTTGCTTTGGGAATAAAAAAAATAAAAAAAATATTAACCTCCTGGTGTTATATTAGGTATCACAAACCAGCCTAGAGTTTAGTGTACGAAAATGAGTAAACTTTGTAATATTCACCGCTTTCACTTATGGATGTTGGCAACCTTCACGTGACCCCCTTCTGTGAGTACCTGATTCTAAAAAGAATTGGAGTAACCAATGCTGACAACAGAATGAAGCCGGTCAAAATAGTTGTACCATGCCGTTGCCTTCGTAAAGAGAAGGCCTGTTCATTGAGTCTCGTTTTTCTGCTGACGTCACAATGGTTGGTGCTAGCCGTCACCTAATGAGACCTCAAAATACTTGAAATGAACTGCTATTTTCAAGGGGATTAATAGAGGTTCTCTAATGAATAAAAGTTCAGTTGAAGTATAAATTGGATCGTCTTTTCTTTTTTTGTTTTTAAACAATTTTTAAAGTTTCTTCACCTGCATCAAAGTGTATGATGTCATCTTCGATCGAACAGGCCTTCTAACCGAAGGTCGTGATCATGCTGATTCATATGAATTCATTTTTTATAGTGATATGTATGTTTTTGAATCAACAATTTCTAATCGATCCTTAACAGCCCCATAGGTGGCGAGTCTGAATAATTTTTATTTTTAACCCAAATCAGGAATCTGTTTTTTTTTTTTTTGTTTTTTTTAGCCGACTGCTCACCTGAGGTGGAGAGTCAGAGTGAGTAATTTTTTAAGGAATCTGAGTCTCCACTCCTTTCTGGAGTAATTCTCAATCTGTAATTAGGTATCACAAACAAGCCAGTTTCGTGTGCAAAAATTGCTAAATATAGTGAAATTCCCTTTTAATTTCAGCTTGTGATAACTCATTTATTTCTTGGGTTATTTAAAAAAAATTTGGATGTTTACTCTTTATAAGTGTACAATTCTTTCTCTTGTCATTAATAGTTTTTTTTTTTTCAGGTTACTTTAAGTTAGGTTAGCATTTTCAGTGGCGATTTATTTTTTAATGTTGATGTTTTTCAATAATGTGCACGGTATTGTGTATTGCTATGCATATAAGAAGCCCCATCTAAAAAAAGGACCACTCGTTAATATGGTTGGCTTTTTAAAGTTGTCTTTCACAAAAAAAATCTAAGTTGAAAATTTTAGTAAAATAAATTTTTTCCCTATTATCAAATTGTTTCTGTCTATTTTGGCATGGTCTAAATACTATTAAAATAAAAAATCTAGCTTGATCTCTACTATTACAGAGATTCAATGTTTTAGCTGTTGAAATGAATCTTATATGAACAGTCTGTAGCAATGATATGTTAACGATCTATTTTCTTTATGCAATTTTGTCATTACATGTGGAGTGATTAGTACATTGTCCAATCAGAACACTTTGCATGAGAAGCACTTCTGCTGAACTGTTGTATTCTCCGCACTTTTCTTTAGTCAGTATTTTTACGCAAAGGTGAGGAGACGGTTATGTTCCTGCCTTGTCCCCAAACCAACACTTGGCGAGTATGAGGCAAGGGGAATCAGACTCAACCAATGTTGTAGATGTAAACACACCCGCCGACTCAGCATGCTTTCAAGTTCCTGCTTGTTGTATGATGAAACTATGTATCCATAGGTCCGTTAAGATAGCTACTCTGTTGTGTGGGTCAGTTAATTAGATAAGTACTCCGTTCTGTGGGTTAATTAAATAGTTACTATGTTCTGTGGTTAATTGGATTGCTATTCAGTTCCATGGGTCGGTCACTCAATTAGATAGCTAATTATTTCTATTGGTCAATCAATTGGATAGCTAATTATTTCTGTAGGCCAGTTAATTGGATAGCTACTATGTTCCATTGGTCAGTAAATTGGATAGCTAATTATTTCTGTAGGCCAGTTAATTGGATAGCTACTATGTTCGTTGGTCAGTAAATTGGATAGCTAATTATTTCTGTAGGCCAGTTAATTGGATAGCTACTATGTTCCGTTGGTCAGTAAATTGGATAGCTAATTATTTCTGTAGGCCAGTTAATTGGATAGCTACTATGTTCGTTGGTCAGTAAATTGGATAGCTAATTATTTCTGTAGGCCAGTTAATTGGATAGCTACTATGTTCGTTGGTCAGTAAATTGGATAGCTAATTATTTCTGTAGGCCAGTTAATTGGATAGCTACTATGTTTCGGTTGGTCAGTAAATTGGATAGCTACTCCATTCTATAAGTCGGTCGATCAGTCAATTGGATAGCTACTCTGTTCCATTGTCAGTCGGTCAATTGGATAGTTACACCGTTCCATGGGTCGGTTGGTCAATTGAATACCTAATCATTTCTGTGGGCTGGTTACTCAGTTCTGTGGGTTGATCGGCCAATTGAATAACTAATTATTTATGTGGACTAGTTAATTGGATAGCTCCTCCATCCTGTAGATCGGTTGGTCGATTGGATAGCTACTCATACCTATATCGTTTATAATAAGACACGAACGAAAAGCAATGGACTCTGTACAGATCCCTAATGTACTGCTTTTTTAACATTAAAGCTGTCACTAAATGTGCTGTTAATTCTAACACGAATTTGAGCATTTCTGTACATTGCTTGAACAACCTTCAACCACTCGCTTGTTCAGAATTTACACAAAACCCACGAGACAAGATCAGAGAACTGTTCATACATGTTCTTCTTTTTTTTTTTAAATCCTTCTTAAAAGTTGCCACGAATGGCAAAGAGCCCTACAACCAAATGAAGGTCATGGGTTCTTTGAAGCATTATGACATCATACTTTGACATCATGAGGTTTTCAATGAGAGATAATTATATAATTTTATACTTCCATGTATTTAGAGAGAGATACCTCTCTCTCTCTTTCTCTTAAAGAGACTAACACTGCTTCCGTCTGTCTGAAGTTTTAAATCGTTTTTTTTTT
>OY744519.1:169693246-169813246 GCA_963556195.1 Sepiola atlantica
AGATGGCAAAACTTCTGAACAGCCTTGATAGCTTCGCCATACAAATATAGTTTCTCCACATCTGGATTCTCATCCATCTCTATTGTCTTACACTTCTTGCACTTTTTTTTTACGGATGGATCACTGTGTATCATGGCCCGGGGGCCACTTGAGGATAAGGGTTAAAAGGATTGCTGGTTGGGCGTTAGTCGCTGCCACGAGAAGAATGGAAACAATGGGTGGAATAGGCAGAGGATTACTTAAGAGGACTTGATTATCCTAGAAGACGACTCGACAAGTATTTATTTACATTAGACTTGAAAACGGCCATGCTGTAGTTGGTTGGGAAGCAGACTCGTGGTATTTTGCTTACAAGTACCACAAAAAATTGAATTGCACCTTACTCCCTTTCCCAAAACTGAGCACAATGAATTCACACGTACCTATGTAATTATTGGAAATAGAAAAAAAAAGTTGTTGATAACTGAAGAATTCTTCAAAGAAGAAAACCACAAATGTTAAATGAGATCTTCAATTTTTTTTTCTGTGAGCAGCTGCACAATGACGTAGACGGTCTAGCCAACTTCCCATCGCCACTTGGATGTCTTTAAGCATGGCAATGTTCAATAGAGTTTTTAAGGATTTCATGTCTCTGATCTCTCTCCTCTGTAATCGAAGTTCATATAACAGTAAATTATGTTTTCTCTCATCAACTTCTTCGCTACAGATTTGATGGTCAAAAGTATTGGTTCTGACTAGTGTTGGAACGATTAATCGGAATCGGGAATCAGAAAAAA
The DNA here is from genome assembly GCA_963556195.1 of Sepiola atlantica. Taxonomy (NCBI): domain Eukaryota; kingdom Metazoa; phylum Mollusca; class Cephalopoda; order Sepiida; family Sepiolidae; genus Sepiola; species Sepiola atlantica. Next base: position 169,694,023 of record OY744519.1, read on the forward strand.
TCGGAACTTTTGGGGGTATCAGAATCGGAAAAATCTTAGCCTAATTTCCAATTCCCAAAACGATTCTTTTCATGTTTATTTATTTGTTTATAACTTAATTTTTCATTGCTGGTACTAATGATAAAATGTTAAATATTTATTGATTTTAAATCTACCAGTAAACAAAAATTTACAGATCATAATAACAAAATAATGTAAAAATGGCACTGGAAAAAATGACACAGGTGAAAAATATAGATAGAAATCATGAATGAGTTTATAAAAGTCTTTAATACAATAAAGGGGAAAACATTGAGCATTTTGTAAAATTAAAAAGAAAATTATATTTACATTTAAAAGTAGATGGGGACTTTCTGTTTAATCAATCCTCCCCAAAACAATAGCCCTTTGAATGAGTTCAAATAGGATGTTGTCTCAAGCTTCAATCAACAGAGTTTTTAAAGATTTCATGTTTTCTGTGCCCCTTTTTCTTAACTGAATTTGATGAAAATTTCATGACTGAATACTTAGTGTTGGCCTAAATCTAAATATCATGTTTTGTTTTTTTTGTATCATGCATCCTGTATCGTCATCGTCATCAGTTTAATGTTTGTTTGATATGCTGGCATGTGTTGGACAGCTTTTAGAAATTTACTTCCAAATTAACCTATCTCTGGACAGGTCCTTATTTATCCTTCTTTCTCTCAAGTCTATCTTATCACTTCCTGCCATGTTTTCTTTTGCCGTCACTTTCTCCCATGTTTTCTTCCTCTGCTAACTGACCCTGCTACCTCAACTGTTCTACATCTAAAACAGGAAATCCAGCACAATTAATACACTCTTGACATAAGTAATTGTTGGAAATAGAAACTAGTGTTTGCTAACAGAATACTTGTTCAAACAGATGAAAAACACAAAAGTTCGATGAGATGGTTAATGTATTTCTTACAGAAGCAGCTGCACAACGACGTAGACGATCTAGCTAACTTCCTCTTGTCCCTTGGATGTCTTTAAGCATGGTAACGTACAACAAAGTTTTTAAGGATTTCATGTCTCTGATCTCTCTCATCTGTAATCGAAGTTCGTATAACAGTAAATTATGTTTTCTCTCAGTACTTTCTTCGCGACAGGTTTGATGGTCAAAAGTATTGGTTCTGACTAGTGTTGGAACAATTAATCAGAATCCGAAAAATCGGAACCTTTTTGGAGTATCGGAATCGGAAATATCTTAGCCTAAATTCCAATCTAAAAAACGATTCTTTTCATTTTTGTTTGTTTAAAACTTAATTTTCTATTGCTGGTATAATGATAAAATGGTAAATATTTATTGATTTTAAATCTACTAGTAAAACAAAAATTCATAGATCATAATTGTTGTGGCCTTGCATGCCGGTCATTATGAAGACAAACGCAATGGTATAATTAACAAAAGTGTATTAACAGAAGCATGTTACAGAAGTACGTGTCATGCACTTGGGGTCATAACTGCCACACTTCACTGTCACAACGTTTAGATGTTACTGTATTTATTGTGTCTGGGTAAATTCATTTATTCCTGAAATAGGTAGACCAGCTTACTAATTTGTAATTGAAGTTCATATAACAGTAAATTCTAAATGGTAAAATTTTAAGTCAGTCATCCCTATAACAGGCCGAGAGATCTAACATTTGGGGTCTTTTACTGACGACAATAGTTCTCAATAAAATCCAATTTTGACGTTTTACAGTATACTAACAAACTTCTAATCCAAATCTAATTTATGATATAATAAAGAATTTCAACTGAAATAAATTTGATGGTTTTGAATTCTCTTTCGGAATGAAATTTTCTCTGAGCAATGAGAGTGAACTGTTAGTAGCTAAAAATATATCTGATGACTGACTAAAAATCTGGCCTCCAGTAAAATAACCCAAATGTTAGATCTCTCGGCCTGTTATAGGTATGGCCTTGATTTAGGCGCATTCGTTCGATAAAGTGAGGAATATCAATTCTGAGTTGGGCAACAATGTCTTTGGATATCTGGGCCTTTGCTCTATCTTGTGGGTATGTCCATTCGTCTCCTATCGGATGAATCTATGGTTTAGGGTTAGGCTATGGTTTATGTTGTGAAACATTTCGGCAAACATCTCTATACACAAACTGATTCATTGTTTTCGTCTGAATCTAAATTTCCTGTCCTTTTTTGTGGGAACCCTGTGTAAACTTGTGTTTGTGTGTGCTGCACAGGTTGGGACCGTCCACTAGTTGTCTTCGTCCGAATTCAGTGCTTGATTTCAACATTCACCGTACTTACTTGCCTTCCCACGAGGGCAGAGTTAGATACAAGGTCGATTTTTAACGTGGGTAAAATCCAGCGCCCCAAAAAGAGGGCACTCTGGATTTGGACAGAAATAAAATTGCCTCATTCTAGAAGGATTTCTCCTTCACTGACTGAGGAGAGAGCATTGCTGTAGTGTCAATCATGTGGTCTCAGTGCTGTAATAAAGAGATTTCCCTTGAAAATAAAAATTACAACTCTGATTTTTTAGACCAGTAACAATGTTTTATTTTGTGAAGATACAATGATACTTGGTTTCATGACAAACGACGAACTTGCAATCAGAACAACAATCCTTTCCAACCGCACAAAATGACATCCCTGTCAGGCTGGGCCAAACGGCCCATCTGTTTCTGAGACCGACAGAAACTAAAATTTCCTCTGCTTGTATTTCTCTGAATATAAAGGCTTCTATTTTCAATTTTATAATACTGACCCAGCAATGCTTTGAAATGAACGACCCATTTTTTAAACTACGAGCATGCCAATGCTTTCTTCGTTCTACAACGAGAATTTGAATTCATAACCGCCAACGACATCGGCGCGGATACACCATAACAAGGACATTTTATCAAGGAAACAAAAGGAAAAAAATTTGTTTATTTTTGTTTTTGTGTTTTTTGATGAAAAAAAAATGACACAATACTGGTCAACTCTGATGATGAAATTTTATTCCGAAATTAATAAGTAAATAAAAAAAAAATGTTTTTAAATAATAATCTTGCATTGATAAAAGGCTTCTATTTTCAATTTTATTATATATATATATATATATATAGGTAGGTCAATTGGACCACACTACTGGAGATATATCAGCTGTTAAACTATGGACATAAAAACTGACACGGGTGTCTATTATCTGGAGTAAACATAACTTCTGTAGGATCTGAAGTGGCCTGCTTTCTCAGCATAAACCCTCGTTTTTTTAGAAACTATTTTTTCAAAACGAATAACCAATTTCTTAGCTAAATATTTTCACAGTGCAGGTCTGCCGTTTGTAACATGCATCTCTGAACATGCAGCATTGCGCTGCTACACCTTAATAGATTTAAAAGATGGCTGAGATATAGGCAGATATCGACTGGTTGGGACAGAGAGGCATGCAGATATTATGAGAAAAATTAACATTTTCTTTTGATTTAACTAAATAGCACAAATGAATCATAATACTTGATTTTCGCTTTTCAACTTTAATTTTAGCCAGGGATTATTTTGTATTTGTCAATTTAGACTTAAAAATCACGTTCGAAGTTTCACCATGATAGTAAACACGTCAGCTATTTTAATATATTAATCTTCTATATAAAGTAAAGATAGTTTAACCTTATTTCTTTGATCTTAAAAGGTTTCTTAACAAATGCTACATACTTAAATCTGTCCAGTCGGTCAGTATATGCAAATATTGGTCCGTGTTGTTAAAAACAAAAATTTGATTTTAATCGATTGCATCGATTTTCATATTTAACCCTGATAATTTTTTTAATTTTTTACCACGAATAAAGAAAGAGGAAGGAGTTTTCACTCCGATGATTAAGATGTATTCCTACTCTACCCATGGACGCTAGGAAAAATATGAATGAAACAGATTTTTAAAAATTCACTGGTGAAAAAGAGAGAAAGGAAGTCTTGATTTGTCCTTTTTTAAACGTTTTTCTCCTGTTTTTCGTTGCCTTTGGCTGACAGGGTGAAAGAAAGAAAGGAAAGAGAAGGGGGGAATGAAGAGAGAAAGAATGTCGCCTGTTCTGGTTTTAACAAACTTTCGGCTTTCTTTCTCTTTCTTTTATTGTCTTTTATCTGACGGGGGGGGGCAGATTTGGAAGATAAAGAGAGAAAAAACAATAGTTGATGAGAAAGGGTTGCTTGCAGAGAATTTCTTTGTCAATTGTCTGGGAAGAACATGTGAACAGTTGTGACAAAATTGCTATGAGCTAATATGTCTTATACATCAAATGAAGACAGTTTTTTTTTCTTTTTCTTTGATGTTAATAGCTTTGTTAACAAGAAAGTATAGACTTAAATCTGTTCAATCAATCAGTTTGGGCAAATATTGGCCCGTGTTGTTAAAAACAAATTTCATTTCAAATCGATTACATCAAATTTCGTTTAATCTGATCAACAGTTTTTGTTTTGTTTACTAAGTTATAGTCAAGATTTCTGCTCTTTATGACTTCCGGTTTCTGCTCCGCAGACGGGACGACGGTGACAACCCAGATATGGTCCCTTCTAATTAATGATTAGTACACAATCTTTACCATAACCGTTTCTTTTTTTATTACAAATATTTTTCTTATAATAAAAAATGTAAGAACTTTTTTTTTATCAAATACTCAAACGAATTCGTCTGTTTTTCAAAATTTTTTTATATTTCTAATAAAATATGTTAAAATAATAATACATTTTCTTAAGTTTTTGTTTTAACTAATAACCAACCGAATTAATCTTTTTTCAGATTTTCGTTTAATAAAATATATGCAAAATAAAAAAAATCTTTAAAAAAAAATAGTTTTTAACAAAAAGTTGTTTTTATAAAATATAGTTTTTGTTTCGAGATGGTTTTTTTATTACAAATACTCAAATGAATATTTATTGAATTGTTAGGTGAAAGTTCATAATAGTTTTAAAAAAATAAAAAATAAAAAAGCACACCCTTTCTCATGTTAAGAATGGCTTTCTAAATAATAACGTTATTATTTAGAAAGCCATTCTTAACATGGGGAAGGGGGTCTTTCACGTTATCTGAGAGGAAGATAATCATTAATCAGCAGGGACCATATCTGGCTTGTCACCTTCATCCCGTCTGTAGAGCAGAAACCGGAAGTCAAAAAGAGCAGACAATATTAACTATAACCGATTACTAATATAATATAGGGAGTGGGAGGAGCTACAGTACCCAGTTTATCGATGATTAATCTTATATATAAAGTAAAGACAGTTTTACCCTTATTTCATTCATTTTAAAAAGTTTTTTAACAAAAGGTACATACTTAAATCTGTTTAGTCAATCATTTAGACCAAATATTAGTCCGGGTTCTTAAAAAATTATCGATTTTCATACTTAATACATTAAAATATTTAATACATTAAAATGGCTGGCGTGTTTCATTTTTACTATCCTTTTCGTGAAAATTTTGAAGCCTTTAAATTAACGAACATAAAATAATTTCTGGCTTTAATTAAAGTCAAAAAGCTGTAAACCTTTCTTTAAAACGATCTATTACATTGAATGTCTTATTTTTTCCAAAGAATAAATCTTCCTTAAATTTTTCTAACCTCCCCCAGCCCCCACCATCATTATTCCTTTTATTTCCCGTTGCTTCATACTCTAATCTCTTCTGGACCATACCCTTACATCTACCCCACTAATCCCGTTTTGGACCATATGCCCCTCCACACACCGAATCTAGTTTGGGTCATACCCTTTCCTCGTCAACCTAATCTCCTCTGGCTTATAACCTTCCGCCTCCACCTATGTTCGTCTTTGACCATGCCCTCTGACAGTCGCATTGGCATACCTTCTGACGCCACTATTCCTCTGTCCCCAACTACTCAGTCTTACGTTGTGCCCTCTCTTCTATGTCATTCCATATACCTTTAATATACCCTATAGCCCATACTGATGTAGGCTAAATATGAAATATTTTACCTACTTTAATATCTGACAGACAAAACACATGTTAATTTAAATCACAAAAGGATTGAACTCTTAAAGGAGAATGCGTACATGCGTTCTTCCCCTTTGAGAGTTCAATCCTTTTGTGATTTAAATGAAGATGTTTTATGTTTCAGGCAACAGAATATTTATTTAAACGAATATAAAAGAAGTGGACTTCATAGACGCCATTGTGCGATATTATGTTTACGTAAGAAGTCGAGAATCTTCCATCCTAACGAGATACCCACACAAAACAAAACGAATTGCATACTCTTTCCAGAGAACTTCGCCACATGATTGAGAACAGAACTCCACCCGGGGGGGGGGGCGTTGCTCTGTTGTGCTAACACATGGTTATCAGCTTATACTGAAGCATTTTCTAAAGGCATCTTCAAGGCATATATATATATATATATATATATATATATATATATATATATATATATTATAGAAACATTTAAAATGTATTGAGACCTCTGAAAAAAATATTGGTTTTATCAATACTTTTGAACTTGTTCAATTATATATATATATATATATATATATATATATATATATATATATATATGCTACAAATATCTTTTTAGATATTCAAGTGTTTTTATACCTACAAACGACATCGATTCGGGTTTTCTACCCTCATCAGTGCAGGAGTGGTGGTTACAAGCGGTCGCATGGGCTCGAACGCAGTTCGTATATTCAGACTAGAATCACGAGCCTAACGCCTATGCCCACACGGCCATGAGAAATCACCACAGGCAGTAATTAAAATTAATGTACACTTACCCGAGGGGCGGGGGCAAGCGTCATGTTGTAGATAGTTCAACGCCCGAGCAGAACTTTGCATAATCGCTAGGATGACAACAATCTTGTAATTCCAAACAGGACTCTACTATTGAGACTATTAAATGTTAAAGGGCCATTTACTATAAATATTTTTTTTTAAATATTAAAGTGTTTTTATACCTACAGACGACGTCGTTCTAGGTGTTCTACCCTCATCAGTGCAAGAGTGGCGGTTGCAAGCGGTCGCATGGGCTCGAACGCAGTTTGTAGATCTAGCCTAGAATCACGAGCCTAATGCCTAATATAAATGTACATATATATTGGAGGACGGTTTTGCCATCCTTCCATATACAGTTCCTAGTGTTCCCAAATGGTCACCCATTTGGTACTGACCATGCCCACCGTTGCTTAACTTCGATTATGTAACAAAAACCGGTGTGTCCACGTGATTATGCCGTATATGTCCACGCAATCACAACTATTGCAAAATATCGAATGGCCCTGAGCCAGACTAGACTGGTTTGGATGTTTATGAGGAAGTCAAAATTTCACTATTATGAGTTGAGGAACAAATATATGATTTTCTGATTAGTAATTATCACGCCAGATAGGAATGTGTTGGGGGGGGGGGTATTAGATTTCGTTAAATAGAAAACAAAAATAAATGTTGAAAATTAAAAAAAAAATACAGTTTCTAAAACTAAACTTATTCCAATTTGGAAAAAAATCACTTTGTATAAATATCGCTGAAGCAGACGATAGTTTTGGCTGTTGTTACCTCCACCAAGGAGGTTATGTTTTTCGGTAGAGTTTGTTTGCTTGTGTACAGCGTAGCGTCCACATCGCTTGACCAATCGTCACACAACTTTGTCAAAATATTGCTCATGGTCTTAGAACTGATCTGTTTATCGTAGAAACTCGCTACTTGGCCCATATTGTAGCCAATGAAGTGCCGCATCTTGCATGACCTTGGCATTGACGTTGAAAAGTTAGGTCAAGGTCGAAATTTTGACAGGATTTCAATATCCGATTTTTCCAAATTTGATGTATGGGTCTGATGCTCTTTGATAACAATAACCACGATGAAAATATGACACATTCCAACAAAATGCCTATTTACTATAATATTCTACATAAATGTGTCAAACTGACACTTGTTTCACATCTGCAACGAGCCTGTTGACAAGTGTGAGTAGGTATTAGTATGATGTCGCATCAGCACACTCGCTAAATAGGTAATCAGTATCTTCGATGTCAAACCAATATAAAAAAAATAATGCATTTAGGATTAATGTTTTAATATAATTACGATTATCAATATAAAAATCATTTTACTATCCTTTTTTAGAAATAAATAATTGTTAACGAGACTTACGAATGTTAAAAAAAAATTAAATTGAACATTTTCACTTTTTTTAATTCTCTTTTATTCGGATGAATTTTATTTGAAGGTTACCAAAAAACTATATTTACCCAGCTGTTATCGTTGTTGTTTTTAAAACCATGCGATCTTTAACCTCGTCGAGCCGCTCCTTGCCACTCCTGCCTCGTCGAACCCTCTTTTCTGATTTACTTGTATTCTGTGTTATTGCATAATCTTTCTTTTTTTCACCGCCTCTCCTCTCCATCCTCCTGTCTTTCTATCTCTCCCACCTCTCTCTCTCTTCACCCTCTCTCTTTCTCCTCTATCCCACCCTCTTTATCTCTATCGCTCCCCTCCCTATCTTTCCTCCTCATTCTCCAATTTGTCTCTCCTATTAAAGCCCCTTTCAGGGGTTCTGTTATACCAGGATGTTGTTATTTATTCAGTCCACTCCCGCAACAGCTATACAGAAAACCAAGCCCTTTTTCCAGTGTATTTTACATTTTTTCTATTAAGACGCACGCACGCACGCACACGCACACACACACACACACACACACACGCACCTGGGGAAGCAGAAACGAATCTGTTAAACCTGACGTAGTGATATAGGACAAAGGGGAGAAAGTAGTAACCCTAGTTGAAGTCAGTGTCCCGAATTATGCTGGCTTAAAAAGAGCCGAGATGGAGAAGATAACGAAATACCAAGGTCTTATGTACGATCTGAAAATAAACTTTAGGAAGATCGCCATCATTCCAGTAATTATAGGAGCAACCGGACTCATAAGATTTTTTTTCAAAGACTACCTGCCGAATATACCCGGTGGACAAAGTGCAATAGAGATACAAACAATTGCACTTGATGCCCCATCCCTAGCAAAAACAAAAAGATAGGAAAATTGAAAAAAAAGGGAAGCAGACATAAACAGAGGTTGAAGAGAGTCTGGTAAAGGAGGCCAATTATAGGTCTTCTTTGTTTGGGTTTGAAACCGACGGTACCGATATTGTTCTGATCTTCTGTAATATATATAGTAGAACAAGGTGTTCTTTAGGATAATAATTTTTTCTCTCCCTCCTTGAATTATCATCAAGGGGCGAAGTGCAGTTGTTGGCTATATCACTATTTGTATTGATATTTTTGCCGCTTTGTCATTGGCTGGGGGATTCATCCATTTAGGTAATTCGTTTAGTTTCAATGTTCTTTGCTTTGATTGGCTGTTTTATTTTTTGTTTTTTGTTTTTTCGTTGGATGTGTAGTTACATCACATGATGAAGATTCCAGATGGAGTCGAATGCGAGAAAGATAAAACTATGATTCCGGAGAGAACCACGGCTATCGTAAGGAGGCCTGCCAACTGAGTCGAGTTTTTTTCTGGTGATGTCATTGATAGTCGTAGTCAGAATCACTATCAATGAGGACCGTCTGTAATCAGACAAGCAGACTCATTTCCACTTGGAAATCATTGTTTATTTTTTCCTGCTATTGTGACTTTATTCCCCTGTCAAGAACACGGCTACCCTCCTAAGAACTATTCATTCACTTGGAAATTAGTTTTAACTTGTTATTTTTTCGAACGTATTTCCTTTTTAGAGATGTCAAGTACAAAAGAAAATCAGGAAATTACAAGATGGCGTCCAACGATTAAGGCATTGAATTAAAGTTCGAATTTCAAGTATGAAAAAAATAAAGTAGAATTTTATTTCGGAATAAAAAATACAATTTTAGACTAATTAGTAAGTTTCGTCCAAAATGTGTGCAAAAATCCAACGAAATAAGCGATATTCAAATATATTGTAAATAAACTGTTCGTTTTGCAAAAACACACACATTTTAATTTATTTCAATAAATGTTCTATTAATCGATTATTTTGAATTATTGATTTAGTTTTACTTTACTGAACTCGTAATCTTTCATGTTTGATTTCCTGTTCATGTTTGATTTATTTTAAGTTAAGAAAAATTTAGAAACATTTATTTTTTTCGGAAATGAGAGCAATTTTTATCAAATTATTCAGCTAAAACTAACGATAATGAAATATTCATATACAGAATAAAACTGCCTAAGAATAGAGATTTGTCTTGATGTGTTTACAAAGAGATATTTCCATGCAGTATAACTGATACTAGTCTTTTCATTCAATGTAGACCGGAAAGAATGAACTTATTTAAAGAATGAATATTAAATCAGACAAATTATTTTTCAAAGAAAAGTTTTCATGTTTTAACAATTAAAAAATTTATGACAACACCATTTTATTAGTAAGTATTAATTTAATGTTTGCTGTCTAGCCTATGCAAATTACACGAAATAACACATTTGCACTAAGATTTCTAATAAAGTAATGGGTTATCTATATTCAGCGATCCTTAATAAATACTGAAAATGTCATTAAAATTGGTTGATTTACTGAAGTTTGATGGATTTTTAAGTGAAGGGAGGAGTCAAAATGTCCATAGTCTGACTGTTCGACAGATCTTGTTCGTTACTTTATAGTATGACGTCATTTTCCAGCGCTCTGGTCTTTTTATTACGATGGTCGTGGGAGAACCCTGTTGAACAATATTTTCACTTGGAATGCACACTTTCATATATATATATATATATATATATATATATATATGTGTGTGTGTGTGTGTGTGTGTGTGTGTATACTAAAAGAAGAAAAAATAATTCTATGTAGTTATTAAAATTAAATACCGCTTCACAAAACTGGATTTTTCTTAAGCTGTATTTAATTTTAATAACTCTCCATTGATTTTGTTTTAAATCAACTCTTATTAAAAAGTCGATTTAAACTAGATAAGTTAGGATCAGTCCACTCTTGGTTGTGTTGGAATTTAAGAGTGGTTTCGAATAACAAATTGGTTGAAAGAAGAAAGAATTAATAAAAAAAACTTATTTATTAAAAGAAATGGAATGTAATACATAATCGTTTGCGCTATTTTTATCTATATTGTTGGAAAAGAAATTTGTTAAAATTTGTGATTTATTCGATATTCTCTTTTAACTCGGAATTGTTCTTTGAAGATCTATCGTATGTGAATATAATGTTGAAATCAGTGTTTGCAGATTGATAACTTTTGAAATATACTGATGAAGAAAATCATTTGCATTCTGTATCTTTATTTAGAAACATGCGTATATGGAAAGTAGCATGGTTGAGTATTGATTCTCGGAGCATGTTTCAAATATTTGCAATCATAATTAATCTTCTGAACTTTTAAAATTTACACTTATACGCATTTAAGCATCATATGTAAAGTACGCAAATAATGATGACGTCATCGATTTTGTATTGTTTATTTTTTTTAAGTGTCAAAATTTAACAAACAAATTTATTATCTCATCAATATTTGCAATTTGTTTCAGAAAAAAAATAATAATAACGCAGAAGAGATGAAGTAACACAAAACCATGAAATCTTTTTTGTGGTAAAAAAAATATCTCAGGTTCATGTCGAAATTTAAATCACTTTTATTTTTTTCAAATAAGGCGAATTTTTCCCGTTCGTTTGATGTTGCTGATTTTATGATTCCATCAATCATCCCACTTTCATAATTCCTTCGTTTTCTGTGGAGAAAGCCTTGCAATTATGCATCACTTCAGAGATTCATCACATCAAATCAAGTATCGCATTGTATTTTATATATATATATATATATATATATATATATATAGAGTTACTGTCCACATAGACGACCCGTGTCTCAAAGGGTCACGTGTCGTCCATGTTCTCTATTTTATTCGATGTGGTTATACTTTTGTTACTTCAGCATTTATGATGTTATTAAAGATTTCTTCTCGGTGTTTTAAACCTGTTTTAGTAGGTGACGTCATCCAGTGTGCATGGAGACACACATACAAACCCCACAGAGTTTTAGCAGTAGACAAATAAAATCTTTTCTTAATCGATCGTAATCCGAAGGTTTTCTTTTCTCCGAAGGATGATGGGGATGTGTTGCATGTTCCGGTTTTTCTTTATTGCCCGGGACGTGTCAAAATCTTGAAATAGCATTCTTTGTGAGTGGGGTGGACTGGGACTTGATACCATCCTTGCTCCTCTCAGTCTCTTTCCCTCTTCAGCCCTAACCAACCACAAGTCTCAGCGCCTCCTCAAACATATATATTCATGTGTTGACTTTGTCTGAGTTGACATTCTGCGAAAAAAAGGGGGAAAATCTTCTTAATTTGCTATGAAATGGTGCTGACAAAGACTGTAGAGGCTTATATGACACAACCCAAATTGGCCTATGCGCGCATAACCCACTCTTTATCACACACACACACACACACACACACACACACAATCTCTCTCTCTCTCTCTCTCTCTATCTCTCTCTCTCTCTCTCTCTCTATATATATATATATATATATATATATATGAAGGAAGAGAAATAAAAAAAAATGTAAGAATAACAAATCTATTTCATCTTCAGTTATTCAAGACAATGATGGGTGATTGAAGGCCATCTTAAATCTTCCATGGACCCCAGTAAAGACATTTTTAAGGATTCGAGTCCAAAATATTGTAGAAATTCAAGTAGAATCTAAAACCAGCAAGTCCGCGAGTGTTTATCTGTTTATTTATGTTTTTTTTATTTTGACTACTATCTCTACTATGTTTATATAATAGTGTTCAATAATAAATAAAGCTATTTATAAGTTTTATTTATACAAACATATCAAGGCTATACACCATTGGAAATATTTCGATCGCTGCTGGTAAAACACGTTCCGTTTCAGTATGAACACCTAAAAACAGACATGTTTTACATTCCTGATGAGATCGCTGCTTATTAAAGCTGCGGTCGAAACATTTCCAATGGATGTGTAGCTTTGATATGTTTGTATGTATGTATATATATATATATATATATATATATATATATATATATATATATATATATATATAATGTATATACTAATGATAATAGAATTAACGATAAGTGAAATATCGTAGAGTGATCTATCTCGATAAAATAAAGCTCAATACGTTGAGTAGAGCAATTAATTTTAAAGAAAAGAAAGATAAAGATAAAAAAATTGTACAAAATTACATAAAGTTACATAAATTAATACAAATGTTATTACATCGAAAGTTCAGATACAAGGAGTTACATTAATCCTTAAACCATGTTTTTTCAAAGAAAAAACTCTTCTCGTCAGAGGATAAAATCTGACGAGAAGAGTTTTATCTTTGAAAAAACATGGTTTAAGGATTAATGTAACTCCTTGCATCTGAACTTTCGATGTAATAACATTTGTATTAATTTATGTAATTTTGTACAATTTTTTTATCTTCATCTTTCTTTCTTTAATATATATATATATATATATATATATATATATATATATATATGAGAGAGAAGGGGAGGGGGGGGGGCTAATAAATTAGTCAGTAATATATTCATGTTTTTTCATCCGACGCAGTGTTAAACGTATTTATGTTTATCTTAGATTCTTCAGTTTATATCACATAAAAGCTGTTTAAAATAAATAAATAAATAAATAAATAACATTTTCTCGCTTTTAAACATTATCACGCTGTCTGCCAATTTCTCCCTGGAACGCGTACAAACAATCCTCCTTTCCACTTTGTTGTTGTTACAATCCACAGATTCAATCTACAGAATGTGTTGTAGCGGGGTGGGGTGGGGGCACACTTCAGAAACTCCCTTGTGCTGAGTGAGAGGGTCCGTCAATGTTTAATTAGCTAAAGAATCTTGTCTTCTGGAAAAGCAACTTAAAAACAGGTGTATCCTTTTTTACACGGTAGCCAGTTTAGGTACGTCTTATGTTATTCCTACTGTCTAGGGTGAGGCTTAAGCGGAATATTATTAAATTATGACACAGACTATGGGATCGGCAAACAGAGTTAAATTCTAATCCGATATATTGCGTGTACACTTGTAGAAATATTTTTTTTAATTATTATTGTTTTTACTTTTGTTCGCCCCAAAACAAGGCATAGTGCTACTGAAGCGTAAGGGCTATTGTGATGGGCGCTTCTTTTATAGGCGGCCACCTGGGTGGGGAGTTGTTCAGGAAGATGTTTGTTCATATTATATTTAAATTCCTGCATGTTGGTACGGTCGGTGAAACGGGAAGCAGAGAGGGAATTCCAAAAGGCAAGCGGTCCTAGGAAATAAGCTATTAAAGTATAAAATCTCCCGACATCTAGATCTAGAGACCTCTACAGTGAAGTGGTGGGATTTTGCTGCGGGTCTGGGTATTTACGTTGGGGGGTGCAGTAAGTTCATCGGGACACTTCCGTAGAAGTACTTGCAAAACAATGATGCAACGATGCGACAGGGGCTGGAGCCTGGCAGACAGTGCGACACCTATTAAGTTTCGACCCCAGAGTTAAATATGCGAGATAAAATTCTTTAAAAATAACATGAAAAGTTTAGGAAATACTTATTTGTGATGTAAAAAATTTAGGGTTCACCCAAATTTATGGAAAACAATCCAATAGTTTTTTTTATTATTATTTAAGAAATTCAAGTTTCAGTAGTATGCGTGAATTTCAGTTGGAACGACGCCATTTTTATTCTCTATTTCAAACGAGTTCTCTCTCAGGGTAGGTAATCATTGTCATTACTTTTCAGAAAATAAATTATTTAATTATTTGTCTTTTTTTTTTTTTTGTCTTTCCGAAAATCGCTAAATTCAATTTCATCTAGAGAAGTACCCTTTTTTCTTTTTTTTTTAATTCTAACTCTAAACTAACCCTAATTCATACATTTTATTTACGTTCTGTTTCAATAAATCCTTAAACTTGTATTATGTTCTTATCGTGAATGTTATTCTCACAACGTTTTGGCTCGGGAATATGTACGCGCGGAATTTCGAATGGAATCCTTTATTTAATCCATGGGGTTAGATTTTTCTCGTTTCTTCAGCCATGACCGGGTAAAAGACTTAAGTAATTCGTAATTGTATTCTTGGTATCATCCGCCCTGAGGATTGAACCTTCAACCTTAGAACTGATTAGCACTTATATCCGTTGCGCCACGAGGATTCTCGAGTTTGAGAGAAAGATTCCCTAGTTTGACAAAATACGCCTGAAGAAGGTCGACGGTTACATCGGCCGAAACGTTGTGAGAATAACATCCTAGATGAGAACGGTAGTTGGAATAATTCAAATAATACAAATTATCAATCCTCATCTAAAAAAATCAGAAACACAAATTCTTAAAAGTTTAATTTTTTTTATTATTTACGTTGTTTCAATAAACCTTTGTTTTTATTTTCTTCGTCCACTTTTCTTCTACTTGTCTGTTTAAAAAAAATTTTTTTTTAAATAAAAAAATAAAACAAAGAAAAATAACAAAAAAAAACTTTGATTTTATTTCATCTCCCTTGAATGTATCTCTCTTGAAAGGCCTGACAATGATTTTACTCGATGTGAAGCTCTAATGTCGTACAATTAACAACTCAAAACTCGAAAATTAAACAAAATACAGCTAATAACTGTCACTAATCGGTCAAAAATTTATTTGTCAGACGATCTGTATATTTTTATTAGCTGTATTTTTGTTTTATTTTCGATTTGGGTGCGATTATCAAGGCTTCACATTGAATAAAATCCGACGACATGTTGACTTGCGGCGATATGACAAGGACTAGAGCTTGGCAGACAGTGCGGGACCTATTAGGTTAAAAATTCTCTATCTTCCCGGCTTCATGCCACATCTTCCTTTGGTTGAAAGGAAGTAAAGACAAACACTGCTCTGTGCAATGACGGTTCTCGTTGTCGCGATGAAGAAGCTGCCTATAAAAATTGGGTCAGTGATTTTTTTTGGTCTCGTATGATACTAACAAAAAGTTGGTGTAGGAGGGGGCGGGGGTCTGATTGATGACATTATTATTATACGAGTATTTCTATAAGAATTACAGCTGGGATGTAAAAAAAAATTTAAGGAAGAAATACCCCCTCCCCCCGTTTGTTTCATTTTTTTTCTCTTTCTTCTTTCCTTTCGTTTCTTCGTCTTCCTGTTTTCCATCTGAGGTATTAAAATACCTTCAAAATAAATACCGTCTACTGATGATAGGGTTGGGGCGTGGTCATCTCTATAAAAGACAGGCGATCATGCCACTGAGGTCTTTTACTGGAAGAGATGTGAATTTTCTAAGATAATTGATATAGCAGGGAAAATTATCCTATGAGATTAGTTTGATGTTATGTGTTTTACATACCAAACAATAAGAATCACAATGAACTAATTGATAAATTTGACAATTATTGACGCATTTTTATAAGTGAAGAGACGGGTAACTTTGAATAAACAAAGACAAATGCATTTTTCAATGTGGAATTTTTTTTTAGAGAATTTGTACTTAATTATGGTCGAGGTTAGAATCCGTTTAGAATAAAAATTTCTAGGAGCAATGACTGAAGTGTTAGCAGCTAAAATGATCTCTGCTGACGGATTGTAAAACTTGTCTTCAGTCAGAAACTCCAAATCAAAATGTTAGATCTTTTAAGAGTGGCTCTGGTTTGGAGGCATTTGTTCATAGTGTGTCGTCACCCTTGTTGCACAAAAATGCTCTATTCCCTGAATGATAACACTTCTCGAAAAGGTGAAGAATTTTTTTTATTATTAATATCAGCTCTTTATAGATTTTTATTTTAATGTTAAAAATTATCATAGGAGCCCGCCATAGGGGCTTCTATGATAATGCATTTCCTTTTCTTTTCTTTTTTTTCTTTTTTCTTTTTTTTTTTAATTTTTTTAGTTTTATCTTTTTGTTTTTGCTGGGGGATGAGGCATCCTACCGGATGTCAGACATTCACCTACTATTTCAGAGACTTCAACCGAGAGATCTTTTTTAAGATTCTAACCGTACCTTTAAGCGCAATTCTTTGTATCTCTCTTATACTTGGTTGACCGGGTATATTTGGCGGGTAGTTTTAAAAAATTCTTTTTCATGGGTCGAGTTGCTCCTATAATTACTGGAATGATGGAGATCTTCCTAAGATTCCATTTTGGTATTTAGTTATCTTCTCCCTCTCAGCTCTGTTAAAGCCACCATCAGTACGGGCACTTACTTACATTGCCATAGTAGCCTTAAAATTCATTAAGTATTTTTTAAACGATAGTTTCTATTTAATTCAGCTACTACCATTCTGAGTTAGAGTAGACCTAAGAGTAGGGGGGATTAAACAGTGACTCAACACTCCCCAAATTGGGGATTCACCACATATATGAATGTTTGTTTGTAAATGCATGTATGTGTGAAAGCGTGTATGGTTCATGGTTGCTTTGGTATTTTTTGCATAATACTCTAAGAGAGTGGGGCCCTGTGGAAATTCCACAGTGGTTTCTACATCAATTTGTATAATTTATTGTTAATAATGATATTCTTTTTGAAATAATGTCTGTCAGGATTAATACTAAAATGACTCTTATGTCAAAAATAATTGTCGTTGTCAGCTAAATATTTTTAAATAAATAAAACGCATGTATCTCGTCTTTTATTTATTTAAAATTGTAGCAACTTAATTCTTTTTAAAGCAATAAAACTTCTCTGTGTTAACGTAAAAATAATTGTCAGCTAAATATTCTTAAAATCGGTAAAGCGCATGTCACTTTTAAAAAAATGTATTTATTTAAAATTGTACTGTTTCAGTCAATGAAAGACATAATTTGACTTTGAAACAATTACTTTTAGAATGGGTAAAGTCGGAATTTTTACCTCGGTGACATCAGATTCATCACCATGATTGCTGATCAGATTCAGACGATCTTATTTTTTTAAATGTGCGTGAAAGGTGATAATGTACGTACGAACATGAAATATTTTAGCGTATTATTATATAAACGGTGGTTATTCGTCTAAACTTAACCAATTTAATAATGATATAATGATCCATTTTCTCTGTTATACTTTCCATTCATCCCCAATAATTATTTAATTATAATTAATTAATTTAATTATAATAACTATTTAATTATTAAAGTTCTAAGATAGAAATTTCAAATGCATCACGTGAATCCATACTAATTATTTTTAATGCTTGCATCCAATTTATGACGATTAGTTTGAACTGTGTATTATCCCGGCACACCAGAAGAATTCTCGACTCAAAATCTGCAGCAAACGGTGTTCAGTCAGATTCAGTTCCTGTTTTGGGTCTCTTACTCTTGTGGTTTGACAAGTTTTGTACTAATTTTTATTTCTTAATTTATTTATTAAATTGTTAGATGAAAGTATAGTTAACACCCCCTCCATGTTAAGAATGGGTTTCTAAATAATTTTCTGCAGTTTACTGATCGTGTTGAAATAATAACGTTATTATTTAGAAAGCCATTCTTAACATGGGTGGGTAGGGGGCTTTGTTTACTATTCTGTACTTTCACCTAACAATTTAATTAATAAATTTGAGAAACTGAAACTCTCGCTGGAATGTACTTTAATATCAGGAACTGAACCTGACCGGACACCGTTTGCTGCAGACTTTGAGTCGGGGATTCTTCTGGTTTACCATTATCCGAGATAATTATTAATTTAATTAAATAATTTAATATCTAATTAACTTACACTATATATTTTCTTTTCAAAATTTAGCTATCTAAATATAATAATAATCCAGGTTAGGTTTGTACTCACAGGTTAAAATCCGGAGAATCTTTACTGTGTTTATATAACAGTGCTCAATAATATATATGGAAGTTTTATTTATACAAACATTTGGTTACATATGAAGACACGCTTCAACTGAAGCTTGTACAAACTCAGTATCCTCAGATTGAAAAAAAAATGGCTGCCCTTTACATTTTCATATTTAAAAATAGGGCAGAGCCTCAATCCGTAAGAGTCACGTAACTGAATTCAACTTGTCAGCTTTGAACATGCAAATCGTAATATTTTACATAATCAGACGTCAGCTATTTATGCTTTTTTTTTTTTTTACTTCTAAATTAGGTCAGCCATTAGCTACTGGTATGGTGATATATCGTGGAGAGGGGAGGAAGGTATATATTTTTAACTTTGACATGTTATGGAGGATGGGTACGATTTTGCCTGATCAAATGGAAACGCGCATCATTTTTTCGTCATATATGTTAAATATATACATTTTATTCTTTAGGCATTTTCTGTATTAACAGTTTAAATATGACTGAGTGATCTCCTTTGCACTATAACAATTGTCAAAATTATTTTTTATTTTTTATTTTATAATCCTTTGTTATTTCACTTAATTTGATTGTCACCACTGACTAGAACTCTCTAATCTTTGATCTCTGTGCCGGAAATGGTAGATATTAGCCGGTTATCCAATGTTTTTCCTTGATTTTCGGACAAATCTTTTGCATTTTATACTTTAACCATTTTTGCGGTGCTTTGAATGTTATTTATTTTCTTGACTAGTTTTTGCTGGACCTTTCTTTCCTGTGTTGTACGTCTTATGTCGAACGATTTGAATTCTCTGGTCGTTCATGTGCCATTTTCTGTGATCTTCTTCGGATTACCTTTCGATATGCCTTTTGTTCGGCTTTCTGATGAAGGGGGATATTGTAAACAGCCTGGGTTACTTGTGTTTACCTTCAACTCCTTCAGAAACATGTGTAAAAGTTTGTTTCGAAATCGTTATCAAATCAAAGAATGGTATAATTTTGATTTGAATACTTTATTTATTCTAAGCTCTATTGAATGTTCTAAGAATAATATAAGTCAGTGGATGGGTCAAAGTCTTATCTGGGCCTTACTTCACCATATTGTAAGAAATATTTCCGAAGCTATGCCATTGAAATGCTGATAACTCAAAAACTATTTATCTGATCAGGATGAAATTGTGTATGTAAGTGACTGTTATCAAAGAGCATCAGATCCATACATCAAATTTGGAAAAATTGGAAATTGAAATTCCGTCAAAATTTCGACCGTGACTAAACTTATCAAGATCACATAAGATGCAGGACTTCATTGGCTACAATATGGGCCAGGTAGCGAGTTTCTACCATGAACAGAACTGGTCATCACCAAAAGTGTGACTTTCACCGTGACTTAGATCTTGACCTAGATATCCCCAAATTAAATCAGTTCTAAATTAGACCATGTCCGATATTTTGACCAAGTTTTACAATTGGTTAAACGATGTGTACAGAAACAAACACACTGAAAACATAACCTCCTTAGCAGATATTGAGCTTCATTTTTGTATTTGGAAATTGATTCCTATTCGAACTGATTTGAACAGGATATATATATATAGTTTTATATTACCTCCTATATGTATATTATATAGTTAGCTATGAAAATATATTTATGGCAATTAAGCAACACAGAGGCTCCCGCGTTTCATCACCAGGGGGAATCTTCAGGCTGAACATTCCCCCCGGGGATGAACCGCGGGTGCCTCTGTGATTGCTCCCGGGGATGAAACGCGGGAGCCTCTGTGTAGCTTAATTGCCATAAATATATTTTCATAGCTTACTACCTAGCTCTACTTACGTATCGGGCACTGTTGAAGTAAATACTGAAAATTGATACATAAAAAATGATATCTCCTTATAAAATTTTATGTGGATACATGAAATAGTAATAGTGTATATTATATATATATATATATATATATATATATTAAATTCACACAAAAGTTGGGGTAATAGCTCTATAGTGTATACATTACTAGAGCTCAAAATATGATAATTTAATAAATGTTCTGAATTTGTTTTTAAAAAAAAACATTTTAATTCATACAATTGTTTCTGTCCATTATAAAACATACATTCTCTTGATAACAAACTTAAGATATTTTCAAAAGGCTTCTTCAGTGATTTTTGTTCATCAAATTAAGCAAAAAAAAACATTAAAACTTGTTCTCATCATTTAACTTATTTAACCCTATTTTTTCCCCAACAGACAAATGAAAAAATCTGTTTAGTTCTCTAGATAAACTTTAAAACTAGGATTACACTGGAAAAAATTATTTTCTTTTCTTTCTATAATGTCTTGTTTTTCATCATGTCATAATCATCTAATTTTCTTTCATAATTTGAGGCTTAATTTGATGGCTAACAATTCACTGAAGAAGCCTTTTGAAAAGATCTTGATTTTGTTAGCAAGAGAATGCATGTTTTAAAATGGACAGAAACAAGTGTATGAATTAAAAAAAATTTGAAACAAATTCGGAACATTTATTAAATTACTATATATTTGTGGAAGAGTCTTTCAGTGAGTGTGATTGTGTATGAAAGTGAAACCTGAGGACATACGTTTCATGTAGAGCAATGATATGAGAATGATACGATAGATGTGTAATGTGAATCTTAAAGATAGGCCTAGATATGATAACCTCAGAGGAAGATTACATCTGGATAGTATAGGGAGATGTGTGCAAAGAAGTAGACTTCGATGGTATGGCCACGTTGAAAGAATGGATCAGAGTTCTTAGTAGATGTAGTACAGTTGGGATAGCAGGTTCAGTTCACAATGAAAACATGGGAAGAAGTGATAAAAATGGACCTGATGGATAAACAGAGATGTGGCCAGAGAAAGGTTAGTTTGGAAGTCAATTTCTTAAAGCTACCTAATGCACGCCAGCATGTAAAACGGACGTTAAACCGAATATGATGATATATATTCCTTTTGCATCTGTGGTATTGAACTATTATCAAAATAAATAAGTACACAGCGCATCACTGCTTGTTTATTAACCTAAAAGAACACAAATATTTTTCGCTATGGTCAGTACCTTACCTTTCTCTTTTTAATATATATATATATATATATATATATATTGTGTGTATTTAGGTAGCATTTTCTCATTTATGCAAACATTGTTAAAAAATAACAGAATTCGTCTGTTTAATTATACCTTTTTTATTTTTTCAATTTTTCTGATGTTTTTTTTTATATTAAAGTCAAAAAAATTAATAAAATGTTCCATAGGTTTCACATAATAATAAAGCTAATAACTACATTGGTTTTACAAGCACTACTCTATCCTGCCGCCTCACCATGCATCTTGTAAACTCTAGCTCAATTTACCAACATCTACAAAAACATAACTGCCCGCCCTCTGATTTAAGACAAATTCTAGTTAATAACACTAAAATTATACATTCCGAAACCAATTTTAAAAAAATTTTAAATACTCGAAGCTATCTACATAAAACACAACAACTTAAAATTAATAACATCACATATGAAACCAGTGGTAACATTTTAAAATGCTTAACGCAATGCGATTTTGTTCTGTGATGCCATCCAGCGTTGCTTAATTTAAATCGTCAACGACTTCCTGGAACAATGCGAAAAACGTTTTCTGCGCATTTCTCCGCTGTCCTTTTAAAAAATTCTCTTCTTTCTCCAACTTTTTTGTTCATTTGCTTTTGACACCTGAGGATGATTCGACGAAGAATCGAAAACGTTCGTGAAACCTATGGAACATTTATTAATTTTTTTGATTTTAATACAAAAAAGACCATCAGAAAAATTGAAAAAATAAAAAGGTATAATTAAACAGACTAATTCTGTTATTTGTAACAATGTTTGCATAAACATATATATATATATATATATATATATATATATATATATATATTGTGTGTGTGTGTGTGTGGAATTTTATCAAGTTTTCTTCTATTTTCATTTTCTTTCTTCTACTTGGCATCGACTGCATGATTTTTCAACGAGAGAAGATGGATGCCCCATCTGAACAATATGTTATGTTTGGAACCAAATCAGAACATGACTTGATGCGCCGACCACCAACTTAGAAATAACAAACAGTAAATGCTGACACCCGTAAACAGTTTAGTTTTTCCTTAATACATGCCAAAAGCGAAAGATCAGTTCAGTAATTATTTCATTATCTTGATTGATAGGTTTATATATTTTAGATGTACTAGCGTTACCCGGGTGGAAGACTTCTTCTTCATCATCATGGTTTTTGGTCACTCCTGGAGGAGGAACCCCTCGCTGGTTTCCTTCCATCTTGTTTTGTTCCTTGCTAGGCGATGCCATGTAGGACTCAGTTTGCTGTCGAGGTCGTCTCTCCACCGTGTTTTTAGCCTTCCTCTAGATTTTTTCCATTACCTGGGATCCATTCTGTCGCTCTATATGTTCACCTGTTGTCTGTAGATCACAGAAAGTGACCTGCCCATCTATGTTTTTCCGTTCGTATGGTGGTGATGATGTCATTTATTCCAATTTGCTGTCTAGTCCAGGTGTTTCTTTTTCTTTCACGTAGACTGATACTGAGCATAATGAGTTCCATTTTACATCATGCCGCTCTTAGCTTTCTATTGTTGCATTATTAAGTGCTGCGCATGTTTCGCTACAATAAATCATAACAGGTATGACAGGGTGGAGGACTTGGAGAAAAATAATTCAAAATATAGTCATGTTTAAAAAATATTTTTAAAGTAGGATTTTTTTAAAATTCGTTCTACTTTTCCTTTTTAATTATTTTTTATTCCTTTGATTTAATATTCAATTAATAGTAAATAAAAAATAATTCAAAGTTACTTATAAGCAAAAGACACAGGCATAGAAGATCTTGTCTGATTAAAATGGCGAACTTGTGATTAGTAATTATAAAAATGTAAGGGCAGGTGAAGCGCTCTTTAGCCTATGTGAGCAATCACCTAGAGATGGTGTCTCGATAAAAATGCTGGTCTCCATCACCCTACTGGGTTAGCCACTAAAAGGGCATCTGGACTATGAAAATGTTGCCTCAGTTAAAGAAATGACTTCAAATAAGTTTGGAAGTCAATTTCTAAAAGCTGTCCAACACATGCCAGCATGTAAACGGAAGTTCAACCGAATACGATGATAATGATGAATGATTACTAGTTTGAAACCTTTAGACTACCGAAAAAGAATATATTTTCTAGATTACGTAAATTTTACGTTCTCCCTCCTATTGCAATAAAGTTAACCACAGAGTCTTCAGCTTCACCAAATAGGGGGCACTCTGGATGAGTGCATTTTAAATAATGACTCAAATATGGTAATAATATTGACGAATGCCAGACAACGCCAAGAGGTACAACTCTAGTTAGTTTTTTTATTTTTTTTATTTTATATATATATATATATATTATGGAAATCACTCCAGACAAGGCATGAAGCCACTTGATGCAAGGAAATAAAAAGAATGAAAGATGATTATCGCAAAGGCAGGAGATGCCTATTGACCTTGGTTTTGAAAAGATCAAGGCTATAGGTAGGAGGAAAACAGTCAGCAGGAAGAGAGTTCCACAAACCTGCAGTTCTTGGAAATAGAAAGCTGTATTACAATGAGGTATAAAAACAGCGAATTGATAGAAACAAACGAGCGAGAACAAATGAAGCGGAGAATAGATCACACAATTCTGAATAACATATGCCATAATAGTATTTATAGAAAAGACTGAGACTAGCAACCTCACTTTTGTGAGAGAGAGGGTGCAGAGAAGAAGAAAGGGTGTGGTTAATCAAATTACGGATACGCTTCTGAACCTTATCAAGAACCCTCAAATGGAACAGCCAAAATATGACAACGTTACTCCATGCATGGTCTGATAGTAGATTTGTAGAGATAGAGAATAGCTTCAGGTGTGAGAAAGTGTTATGGGCGATAGAGAGAATCGACTTTACAAGAAGCAGAAAGAGCAATGGATCTAATGTATGAACTCCAAGAAATATTTGATGAGAAAGAAAGACCAAGAAGTTTCAGAGTCGATTTCTCCTTATAAATAAGATTGAATAAAATTCAGTAAACACCGAAGCCAATTTCTTTCTTTTTTCTTAAATGCATTTTTCAAACCGCTGTCATACTTACTTTTTAAGCTGATTCAGTGCACAGAGGCTATGTTGTTTATGCTAGTTGAGGATACGACAGTCTGGTCTATTTTGAAGTTAGGTGGCCCTGCTTCCGTCGGGCTGAGGTATGGTTCAGGCTTGTCCTATACCGCCCCATAAGTAATCAAACGCAATTCATACCTTTGATCAATGTTAGTACTCCCATAGTGTTCCCCATTTCTCGGCTGACAATCATTCCGTCTCATTAACCCTTATCCTCTAGTGGCTCTTGGTCTTGATAAGTGGTGGCCAAAAGGTGAAGAAAAAAGTGGCGATATTGAATTTTCTCGTTCACATGTCCCTATTCCGAATTCGTTGCCGTAGGCTACCATCAGTGGATTGTTTCTCTTGTAACAAACGGTCATAAATAACGTTTTAAGTTTAATTTAGACGTTTTATAAAATGTTCCCTGAAAAAGATCTTTTTGTTTTAATTATGACCGTTTGGTGCAGGAGAAGCAGTCTATTGATAGCGGCCCACAGCCACAAATTCGGAATAGAGGCGTGTGAGCGAGAGATTCAATATCGCCAAAAAAGTTCTAAGATGCCCACCCTGCTCTTTGAGAAGGGGTTACTTTACTGCTAATCGCCTGAGGCGTCCCCTGACGGGAAATGCCAACAGAGCTGCTCGGGCATATTTTGTAGGCCAGAGTGCACTTTCTCTAGTGCGCTGACTTTTCAACCCCCACCTGACCTTGTGTCTAACTGAGGGGGGTAAATAAATTCAGTGACAATCATTCATTATCGCGACTTTCGAGCGCTATTTGTATGACGTCATGTTCAGTTGACGAGGCCTTTATGTAAATCTCGCCTTTCCCACGCTAAATAAAGAAGAAAGAATTAAAACAAAAAAAACATTAAAATTAAGTTGAACTTATAGATAAAACTTCCCTCCCTCAACATTTCCCACTTTAAGAGAATGTTCACTTCCTTCCTTTTAAAACAAAAAAGATTTGAATCTTTTGTCTCGAGGGCGGATGTCTATGATCTACAAGCGGCTTCACGATGTACTACGAAACCACCCGGAATGCAGGAAGGGGGGGGGGGTCTATTTGTTTTTTTTGTTTTATTTTTATTTTTTTTATTTTTTTTGACAAGTCCGTCCTTTTGGGGCCATTTTATGCCGAAACTAAATTCCTATTGTAGACAGTTATATTGAACTAAACGTAAATTTTTACAATCACACTCATCGTTGCTTACCTCCTGGAAAAAAATCAGATTCTACTGGGGGGAGGGGGGATTACATGTAAACAGCCTGAAAAAATACTCACAAAGAAGGAATTAAAAAAAAAAAAAATATTTTAGAGTGGCGGATCACTTTCCTATATAAATTTAACGTTAAATGATCATCCACTTCCTGGTCAGTTAGCGGTAAATGTAACCAATTTTTTCATATTTTTTATTTAATGTTTTTGAAGGAAATTATAATTTGTACGAGTTAGAGGGGAGGTATAAGTTAACTAAGCTTGATGGGGTGGGGGTGGGGCTTTTTTTTTACAATAAAATAACGTATGTAAACAATATTTAATGTTTTAGCGTAAAAATGGTGTAGAAACTATTTGGGGGGGGGCATACTTTTTTACTTATCAAATTTCTTTATCTGCTTTAAAAATAAATGGCATGTAAATAAATAAAAATGGGGGGGGGGGTTAAAGCCGTGTAAAAACTTAACATTGTATGTGGGGGGTGGGGGGGGGCATAGATATACTGTAAGTATATCTAACCTAACCCTAACCTTACCCTAAAAAGAACCGGAAGGAAGCGATGGAGTCGACAGTAAGTTTTTTTTTTCTGAAACCGGCTACAATGTAGAAATTTGTTTTAAAATATTTTCAAAAGGAAAATTGAAAAAATAAAAACAATTGATTACACGTCCCCATTTACCGCTAAATGGCCAGGAAGTGGTGCTGATTTTACGTTAAATTTATATAGGAAAGTGATCCGCCACCCTAAGATCTTAAATATTAAAATATATATATATATTCAAATTCCTTTTTTTTACGGATATTTTTTCAGGTTGTTTACATGTAATCGCCCCAAAAAAGTAAAATCTGATTTTTTTGGGTGGGAGTAAACTAGGATGGGTGTGATAGTAAAAAAAAAAAAAAATGCCGAATAAACTCGCTAGTTTTGAAAAGTTCGCTACTTGAAATACTTAAAACCAATATTTTAAAATAATAAACATTTCATTCTTAAGTTTCTTGTAAACACGAGACTAAAACTTTCGCTTTTATTCATATAAATAGATAAGCATTAACAGTTTAATAACTAGGATACAAATGTATTAATCTTTTAAATAAGACCGTACTAAAATCAAAAGAAAGAAGAAATCAATTCGCCTGAACGATGGTGTGTGTGGGGGGGGGGGCTCTTATTTTTTAAACTTAAAATTTAGAAACGGATGGCAACTTGTTGAAAAGCAAGTCAGCTTCTCTAAAGGCCGAAAAACAACATTTAAACACAAATGCGAAACGTTTTGTCTACGGGATGAAAACAATCATTGAATTTAAAAACCAAGCTAAAGGGCGGGGGTAAAAGGGGGTGGAATCACTTCATGAAATTCAGATACCTCTGATTTTTGTGATATTTGAACACTAGGTATTAGACATCAATTAATAAATTTCAGTTTCTTTTACGTATTTTAAAGGGATTTTTAGGGGGCATAATATGAGCAAAACTTCCCATTTAAAAATTCAAATATTTCAGATTTGCATTGAATTTGATTCACAGTCATTAGACACAAATTAAGCAAGCTTCCCTGAATTTCAATTTCTTCTTAAGACCCCTTAACCTTAAATTTAAGACATTTGTAAGAATCAAAATCATGTACTGTATTTTGATCAAAATTAGAATAAAGATTCTAGACATAAGGTTTAGTATCATTATATCTTGATTTTAATCTTCGTAAGGGGACAGGAAAGTGGCGCAAGACTTCTGTTTGGGGGGGAGGGGATTAATTTTACTCGTCCTGGGACGAGTATTCTTCTAGTATAATATATATATATATATATATATATATATATATATATATATATATATATATATATATATAATGTAGTTCAGAGGTAAGCAAATTTATGACATATTCATTTACATACGTTCCAAGATTTCAACATAAATAAGTTTCGTGTACGATCGTTTCTGAGACGATGTGGATTTCTAGTGATATCAAGTCTTGATCGGCACAGAGTTTAGACACCTTAGTTCGAAGTTAAAACATAGCATCAAAACTAGTGAATAGTTCAACCTCAGTTATACAGCAATTCGAGAAGATGAAGGAATGTAGGGATTTTTTTTTTCAAAGATCACGCAAAGCAATGAAACCGAACATATAAGGAGACACAATAGGAGGAAAAAAGAATATCAAAAATACAGGACTAGGAAATGCATACACCAATGGAGAAAATAAATAAATTGAAAAGATATTCTTTAAAAAAAAAACAGTTTTAAAAACATATCTTAATTAAAATTTATATTTTTAATTAAAATTCTACTAGATAATTTTCCCTAAGTTTTCGCGTAGATACCTACATTACATACCTGCTAAGTATATCAAAGAGCTTTCCTGTTAATTTATTTTGAACTGCCATATTTCACCTGTGTATTTATATATAGTTGCACCCGAAAACTTAAAATACTTATATCTTATGTTAAATATTAACTTTTTTAACGCAAATAGGTCACAACTGAGTATTGATTTACTCCTCTCCAGGAGTTAGGCACAAGGCCAGTTTTTATCTTACTCCCACAAGTAAGATGTGACCCAAGGTCGGGTCGGGAAAGTGGGTTTTAAAAATTGCCTGGGCAGCCCCGTCGGCATTCCCCGGTAGGGGCGCCTCAGGCAGTAAGCAATAAACTTACTCCTCACCAAAGAGGGGAGGCGAAGCCTGGGAAGGTGGACCTCCTAGAACTGCACAGGACAGACCCATAGACTGGCGTAAATCAAGCCCCGAAGGCCAAGACAATACCAGTCTATGGGGTGCAGTATCCATCGGAACAGATACTACACTTTGATCTTAGCCAAAAGGCCAAGAGTCAGACCCAAATAATTTCCCAACTGTACTTCCTTTAAAATAGTTTATGTCAATAATAGTAACGTTTACCTGCACTGCTACTAATGAAAAATGAGTTTTTCAAAATAAAAAAATAAAAAATAAAAAAAGGCCCGCCATGAGCACGCACGCTTCTGCCCTACTTTTGCTCGTTCTGTTTTGCTCGTGGTTAAGGTCCAGGTTTAAACGCCACTGTGGAACGCACCGCGGAATTGTGGACGGCTGTCGGTGGGAGTTTATGCCGGGGCAAAAATCTAAAGGAAACGATCTAATTATGCAAATACTCAAAGACATGAATGAGCTCTATCCTCGTAAATAATAAAACTTTGTTTTTACTACGACAACCCGCATTTTATCTTTTTTGTTGGGGGGGGGGGTGTATTGTTGGATTGGCAACTAAATATAGTTCCACTCAACCAAGCGGTGATAAGGCCATCGACCTGATCATCGCACTACGTGATAATTACTGCGCTGCAGAGATATCACATGACATGAAAATTAGGCGCCAAATTAGTTCTTTCAAAATTGTATCTTCAGTCCGAGAATAAAAGTTGTGCAATACTATTATTGTGTCTTGGGCCATAACTATTATTGTTACCCCATTCTATTCTTGTCTTTTCTTCTATGTCTTCGTGACTCATAGTCTACCACGATGTTACGCTCTACCCCTCAAAGCTTAACAGGTATTCTTCTACCAAAGATCCCTTAGTGAAAAGGCAAGGGTTAAACATGATCTTCCTACTATTTCCACTTACAAAAAAAAATAGGAGGGATGGTGAGTACACTATCTCCTGCTCTATAACAAAATAGTTCGCTCTACTTATGGGTCTGGTTTGTTTGTTGCACGTTTTGACAGAAGGCTATAACGTCACTGTTTTGTAAATGGTCAACGGAGACGACTCGACATCACCAGTCTTCTTCAGAGGAGTAGAAAACTTCGTCAACCTTAGTGTCCCGGAATACGGCCAAAGGTCGCCGAAGCCAACATTAACCAACACCAGGGGGCACGAGTGAAAACGAACGAGCGTTGGGGCTGTATCATCGATTTCTGCGAGGGAGCGAACGGGTTACAAAGGCAAGGGTTAACATGACCCTCCTACGACTTCTACTTACAAAAAAACTTAGGAGAATATGGTGAATACCCTATCCCCCTGCCCTATATAAAATGGTTGCTCTATTTCTGGGTCTGTTTTGTCATTCGTTTTGAAAACGGTTGTTATGTCACTGTTTTGTAAATGAAAAAAATAAACAACGTCTCCGTTGGGGCCTTTCTGTCAGTCATACAAATCTACGTGACGGGCTTGTTCCAATCGCCATTTTTCTAAAAAAAAAAAAAAAGAAAAGAAGTGTGGGAAAGTGTTCGTCGGTCGGTCGGTCGTCAAAAACCACCCCTGAATGTCAAATGCTGTCGTTTTCTGGTTTGAGTAAGACAGTCTTATAAAAAAAGAAAAAAAAAGAAAGAAAGTTCCCTCGCGGGAATATGAGGGCGTTGTGGGATGGAAATGTATATATGCGGGGGTTGAACGAAACATGTTTTACTATTTAGTAGAACACCCTCTTGTCTTCTTATCTCCGAACCCTCGGCT
Source organism: Sepiola atlantica (assembly GCA_963556195.1). Taxonomy (NCBI): domain Eukaryota; kingdom Metazoa; phylum Mollusca; class Cephalopoda; order Sepiida; family Sepiolidae; genus Sepiola; species Sepiola atlantica. Next base: position 169,724,557 of record OY744519.1, read on the forward strand.
TTACCAGCCCATCTTGTTATGTAGATCGTTTTGTTGTAAGTAATTTTTCAAGTAGCTGATTTTTTTTTCTTTTTCTATTTAATAGATGTCTATCTATATAATAAAACTATAAAAACTCTGATCCCGTTGCACATTGTCACCAGATTGGCAAACCTAGACTATATATATATATATATATATATATATATATATATATATATATATATATATATATATATATATATATATATAATCACACATAAAAAAGCATAAAATCAACTGACTTAGACAAATATTAATAACTAACACTAAGATCATACATAAAAACAATTGCACTAACAGATTAAAAATCTTCGAAGCCCTATACATAAAAAAATTACAACCCAGAATTAATAAAATAGCATTCACCACCGCTATCCGTCTTCAACAATTAATACACAACAATAATAATAATAATAATAATTAATAATAGATAGATAAAAAATAAAATAAATAAAACAAATTAATAAATAAATCAATTAATAAGTAAATAAAAGAATAAAGATATATATATATATATATATATATATATATATATATATATATATATATATATATATATATAATGTACATATGCAAATAATTAGATATACCAAAAATAAAACCATAAATACGGCTCTTTACAAACAACAACACACAAACTCCTGAAGACGGTCGCGAGACCGAAAGCGCTCGAGAAATGGCCCAAGACACAACATTAGGCGCCATGATCCATCAATTGATACCAGAAACCCGACGAATCGCTTGCAGAGTCGAGAAACTGACCAGAAAGATCATAAAGAGGGAGAACTCTGAAGATCTTAAAGAGGGAGAACTCGGTGGTCTTCAACGACATATGTCTAATAAACGACTTGCTGCCAAAATATATATATATATATATATATATATATATATATATATATATATATAAGGGGGAGAGAGAGGAGTATTTGAAGGCTATCACAATGAAAGAAATGAAAATATGGCGATGTTGAGAAGAGAAGATAAAAACAAATAATTTTTTATAGTAAATCTTACTTGATTAGTCAAAATATCTACACAGTGATCTAATGTGTATAACCGTGTTCCATAATGTATTTCGAGGAAATACCTCTTCATCATATCTCCTGAAATCCATGTGGACCAGTAATTTATGGTTATACTGCAGCATATATCAATGTGAGCTACAGCAAATGGAATGAAATTAAATTAAGATTTCTTTATTTTAATTAAGTGTTAAAATGGTTCTTGCTACATTTATTTAAATTATTTTATTATTTTTTTGTGGACTGATTACTCTGAATCTATATAGTAAGTGTTATCTATTTTTTTCTATGTTATTTATTTATTATTTATTTAATTATTTTAGGGGGAGGGGTGTAATCGTAAATCATATGTTAAGTCTGTTATTCTATTAATATTACGATTATTATTTAATTTGATTTTAATTATCATTATTTACCTATTATAATTTTTTTTCTAATTGACCAGTAATTTTGTTTTATTTCGCACACACATATAGAAGGATGCGAGGGGACTTGATTTTAACATACAACATCATCAACGGGAATTTAAATCTACCTTTCTATGAGTTTTTCACCTTTACGCCATCACGGTCTCTACAGGTACCCATAAAAGATGTACCATCGTTGCTTTCATCTCAATCATTTTAATTGAGTACTGTTAATGTCGATAAAACTATTGCATATATATAGTAAAAATAAGACAATAGATCTATAAATTAATAACACCAAACATTAATTTATTATGAACTGTTTAAAAAATAGTTATTCAAATTAAGCATTCAAAGAACTATCTTTGAATTGTTCATCTCTACTATATATACAGTATTTCAAAATACAATGTTGTATTATTGATTTAAATTAGAGTAACCTGTTTTGATTGTAATATAGGTGTGATAAAGAAGAAGAAAGCTTTCACATTTATTTATTTAGATGTAGCACAGTAATACAAATATACGACTTATAATAGGTATCCCAAACTAAAATTTATTTTAATAATATCTAAAATAATTTCATGTGGACACAGATCTTTGCAAAACATAAACAAATATGTCAAATTTATTTTAGTAGCTCAATTAGCCAACGAATTATGATCGTTCAAAGTTTGTTGGAAATTAGAAGATTTGTAGTCTGGTGTGCTATTGGTCCAGAAGCCAATTCTCACAGTGTATGACTTAAAATGCAGCTTTTGAACAAGTGTTCAATCCTTAGAAATGTTATGTCATCTTATGGTAAATGAAAATTAATCAGGGAGGAAACAATAATTATTAGGTCAACGCAGTCAATTACCGCTCGAAAAACGTACAAAAATGACACGGAAGCGCAAGTTGTTTGACTGTTCATATCAGATTCATTTCAACAGCTAACACATTGAATCTTCTTAGTATTCATCACGCAGTAGAGATCAAGCTAGATTTTTCTTTTAATAATAAATCAATAAAGAAACAGACGGAAACACAATTTGATAATAGGGCAAAAGTATTATTCACTAAAGTTTTCAACGTGGATGTTTTTTTGTAAAAGACACCGTAAAACCCTATATTACGCCCCCCCCCATATTGCCGAGTAGCCCTTTCTGTTTAAGATGCGATTATTTTTATATGCATAGAGACGCAATATCGTGCCCATTAAGTTGAAAAAACAGCAACATTAAATCGCCCGTCACCGTAATCTAAAATGGCGTAGCCTGTAAAAAGAAACTGTTAATGACACAAAACAACAACAAAAAATGTATATTTATAAAGAGAAAATATTAAATTTCGTTTACATCCGAATTTTATCAAAATACCCCCAAAAATAAACGAGGTATCACAAATTAAAATTGATGAGAATTTAACTATATTAATCCGTTTGGCCCTCTAGGCTAGTTTTTTTTATATCTATTATAACATTGCATGTTGTGTAGTGGGCAGAAACAGCTGTTTGTCTCTTTTGTTAACACGTAGTAGTTGACTCATTGGATAGTGACGTGCTCATCAGTGGTGATAATAGCAGTCGCAAAGGTGTTGATCTTTTCTTCCTTCTTTTTGTGGCTGGAATAATTTTTCTTTTTTACTTTAATTTACCCCAAACAATGCACAATGCCACTGAGACGTAAGGGGCTACTTTGGATTAAGGGCCAGATTTATAGGGACATTCTAAGTGGGGAGTTGTGCAGCAATATGTTTGTTCACATTACATTTAAATTTCTGCATGTCGGTACAGTCAGGGAAACAGGATGCAGGGAGGGAATTCCAAAGGCTGGCAGTTCGAGGAAAGAAGCTATTAGAGAGAAGCCTTTCCAGCATCTGGGGACCTCTACAGTGAAGGGGTGGGATTTAGCTGATTGTCGGGTTGGTCAGGTATATTTACGTCGAGGGGGAACCAGTGCAGCAAGTTTATCAGATCACATTCCATTGAAGTACTTGTACAATAAGCACAGGGATGCAACATTGCGTTCAGGACAGAGGTTGGAGTTTGGTAGTCAGTGTTAGACCTATTAGATTAGAGGCTCTTTTTTAGACCCTGTCAAAGAGGGAGAGACAAGTGAATTAAAGTAATTAAAAAGAATAACAATTAACTCCATTAACTGCTCTGAGATTTGATTTAATTTGCATCAAGTACATCAAAGCTTTCTACCACCTTTTTTTACCCTTTTGTATGAAACTAAATATAGCTTACATTACCCACACTTGCGCCTAGTTGATGTGTTCCAAAATTCATTATGATGAGATTTGATGCATCTTGCAGCAAGTACACAAAGATGAACTGCGTCTTCCCATTCCAATAGGGTGGAGGAACACGCTCGAAACCCACGTCTGATCACTTTGACGTCAAATCCCCAAAAGCAGAAACTTTGCCACGGACTTTCTCTCATGACGTTATATCCTGTCACGTAGTTCTCATTCTAAAGTTCTAACTTCTAAATGGATCTATTTATCTACCTCCCACAGCGGTAAGAGATGTGACACAAGGTCGGAAAGTGGGATTTGATAAGTGAGCACCCTAGAGGAAGAGCTGCCTGAGCAGCCCCGTCGGCATTCCCCGGTAGGGGCGCCTCAGGCGATTAGCAATAAACTAACCCCTTTCTCAAAGGGTGAGAAGGCAAAGCCTGGGAAGGTGGACCTCCGAGAACTGCACAGGACAATGTAGTATCCATCGGAACAGATACTACACTTTGATTTTAGCCAAAAGGCCAAGGCCAGGAAAAATGGAATTTTCCATTCTATGCTTAATGTTAACCTTACATGGAAAATGCCGTTCTTAACTTTATCTTCACACATCTAAATATTATTATGGATTTAGATAAACAGGTGTTTTTTTGTTTGTTTGATTTTTAGTTACAAAATATCGTGGTTGCCTTATTTTATTTACCTCTCCAAGAGGTTAGACACAAGGTCAGGTGTTAAGTTGAAAGGCCAGTTAACTAGGATTAGCACACTCTGGCCTACAAAAATACCTGAGCAGCCCTAACGGCATTCCATGGTAGGAGTGCCTCAGGCGATCAGCAATAAACTAACGCCTTCTCCAAGAGAAGGTAAAGCCTGGGAGGGTGGACCTCTTGTGACTGAACAAGACCACACCTCAGCCCGACAACAACAAAGTCACTATTAGACTGATTGTTGAGAACGTATCCCTAACGTGTTTGAAATAAGTTAGTTCAACTTATTCGTGGTTGCCTTATATTTAAATAAAAACCTGTATATCGCTATTCATATAAAGTTAGGTATGTGTATATGTTTATATATTGCTATGTACTGGCTTCACTACTAAACTAATTAACCTGTTATGATGAATTTGGGAACACGGCTGCTAGGCGTAAGTGTGAGTAATGTGTGCTATATATAGTTTAATTTAGTTTTATGTAAAGGGGCAAAGAGAGGTAGAAATCTTTCGTGAAAATGTAGATACCTCCGATTTTTGTGAAATGTTAGCAATAGGTATTAGACATCACGTCATAAGTATTCTCCAAATTTCAGTTTCTTTAGAGCATTTTAAAGGGGTTTTAGGGGTCATAATATAGACACAGCCTTCCATTTGAAAATTCAAATATTTCAGATTTGCATTGAATTTGATCCACAGTCATTAGACACCAATTAAGCAAACTTCCCTGAATTTAGATTTCTTAAAACCTCTTAAGCTTAATCATTAAATTTTAGACATTTTCTAGAATCAAAATCATGTAACAAGGATTCTAGACATAAGGTTTAGTAACTTTATCTCTTGCTTTTAATCTTTGTAAGGGGACTGAAAGTGGTGCAAAACTGTTTTGTTTTGGGAAAATAATGTTACCTACCCTGAGACGGGTATTCGTTCAGTTATCATTAAAATAGAGATTCGCTGTAGAATGGTTTTTACTCCCAATATTTTCAATAGCGACGTCTTTTTGTTAAAATAAATGTTTTACAATCCCCTCACCATCCAAAAGTATGTGGACAATCGCAAAATTTACTTTGTTTTTGGAAAATTCTCTTTAGTATTTTCTTTATGTATTCATATTAATTTATTCTTCTTTTATAATGAAAATGGGGGGCAAGGCAAGACAAGACGCGAGAGAAAAAGAAGAGTCAGCAAATAATCGGAGAATAGTGAGAACAGTGTTTAGCTTTTATTTCAGAGCGCAGTTGTAGAATAATTAAAACTATGGGGGCGCATTTTACATTTCAATATGAAAAAAAAAAAATTACGCACAACAGGAATGTGAGTTTTCCGCTTTTTAGCAGAATTTTGCTTCTTTTTTTCTTTAAATCCAAAACAAACGGATGTCTGCTTAAATCGCTAGAGCCTCCCATGAATGTGAGTTCTCTACTTTTTCGTCGAAATCTGTTTGTTGTTTTTTAAATAAGAAAATGCTGATTTCTGCCAAATCATTAGAGCCTTACCTCCTTATTTTTTCGTCGCTATTTGGCTGGATTCTCTCTCTCTCTCTCTCTCTCTCTCTCTCTCTCTCTCTCTCTCTCTCTCTTTGTCTTTTTCTGTTTTTTCTCTCTTCTTCCTCTCCCGTCTTGTCTTGCCTCCCTTTTTCATCTCATGATAGTTCTCTCTGAAAATGTAAATTTTTGCCGTGAGGGCTAAGACTTAAAACGATTCATGAAGAGGATAGGTGAGTTAGATGATTTTCATTTCATTAAAAGATGACTTCCACCTACATGCGCATTCAGTGTCTTTCTCTTAATTTTGATTTTCTTGGCTAAAACCTGATTGGAGTTATGTTTCTGAATTTTTCAGATGAAGATTGAGAATTTGTATAATTCGGAATTATTCGAACTCTGTTTTCATCTTGAGTGTTATTCTTACAACGTTTTGGCCGATGTAACCTCCGACCTTCTTCAGGTGTATCTTGTCGAACTTGAGAATCTTTCTGTTGAACTCAGGAATCTGCACGGAACCCTTTATTTAATCCATGGAAGTAGTATTCTCTCGTTTCCGTCAGTTATGACCGGATAATTCAGTAATTCGCAACAAACAAAGTACAAAGTAAAATTCAGGTTTAGGTGCAGTCTTCTAGAGGCTGAAGGTTCAATCCTCAGTGTGGGCGATACTAGGAATTGCAAATTACTAAAGACTTCTACCGGGTCACGGCTGACGGAACGAGAGCATGCTACCCCCACGGATTAAATAAAGGGTTCTGTTCGCCATTCTGTGCAGATTCCCGATTTTGACAGAAAGACTCCCGAGTTCGACAAGATGCACCTGAAGAAGGTCGGCGGTTACATCGGCCGAAACGTTGTGAGAATAACACTCAAGATGAGAACAGTAGTTTGAATAATTCAAATTATACTGATTGGAGTTGTTTAGAAAAAAGTTGTTGTTTTATACGCTGCCTTCCACACACACCAGGTTGGGAAATTCATCTCGATTTCAGCCCCCCTCCCCTTGGTTACTCACATCTCTGGTTGCAAAATGGGAAAATAATAAAAAAAACTTTATAGAAATCAAAATTTTAAAAAGGTAATCTGTTGTGAAAAAAATTGCATGAATTAATATTTACTTATATTTTTTTTATTTTATTTTTTTTTTTGCAAAAAAAAACGAACAAAAAAAGCTTGTGGTGTGCACTAGTTGAGAATACACAGCAGAAATTTTCCACCATTTATTCATAACTAGCAGGGAGACCCGACGTTGCTCGGGATCGAATGTGCTATTTCACTATGCTCATCACACCATATTACTTTCTTTGTTCTTACTGTCCTCCTACTCCTGTTTTCTCCTCTAATATCGTCGGAAGAAGCTGAAATGTTGGAAAACTCTCTGAATTAGTGTCTTATACATATCGTTTAAATTTCATTAAAATCGGATATCTGTATTTGAAGTTTTAAGGAGGTTATGTCCCAATGGGTCACTTAGAGTTGTGGGTCCATAGATATTCGACAAATAGAGAGTAATTTAGAAATTAGGGACCACTTCCATTGTCTTCCCTTGATAATTTTATACATATGATATAAATTCTATCAAAATAGGTTATATTTGAAGTTTTTATGGAGGTTCGCCCCTCCATAGCTCCTTTAGGTTAGGAGGGCACTTTGAGATTTATTTGGGACCACTTCCATTATCATTCTGAGAAAATTTTATACATATTATGTAAATTTCATAAAAATAGGATATATTTGAAGTTTTAACAGCGTTATGCCTCATAGCTCCCTAACGAGTGCACTTAGATATTTGGTGACACGTCCATTGTCTTCCCTGGTAAATTTTACATAGGAATTCACTTTTAGATTTTATGTAGATTCTCTAACCTTTCTTTCTATAGGGAAGACACAAACATCACACACAGACACTGAGTTTTATATAGAGAGATGGCCTGTTCACTGGCTGTGTTCCTATCAGCTGGGGATACGTCCTTGGCAGCATTCTGGTAAAGAGGGACTGTCTCGCCAATGAGTAGACCTTCTTTTGTCAAAATGAGCTATGGTTTTGTTCGGTCCTAGAAGGTGCCCCCTCCCAGGTTTTATCTTCTCTCTTTCAGAAGGGTTTGGCTTATTTTCAATCACTTGAGGCACCCCTATTAGAAAAATGAGGTTCTCAGGCTCTTTTTTGCAGAGCCAAGCCAGAGTGCACCTTGCTTCTTGTGTGCTGTTTTTTTACCCACCTTCCTTCATTGTGCTACGTGTTCCTGCGCTGCGATCTCCTTTAATATTTATAAAACTCCCTGACACTTATCCGGCGCTACCTACTTCCTAAGCACATAAAACAAACATGTTGCTTCTTGGTTTACATCAAATCCTGTAATCATTGATTTAAATCGTGATTTTTTAAATCTTCAATTTCTTAAATCTCATTTTGATATCGGGACAGGTGGTGCCTTCTTGTTAATTTAGCAATCCTAAGTTATCCCTATTTATTTGCCTCCCCACGAAGGCAGTTAGACACAAAGTCGGTTTTTAATGTGGAGAAAATCAAGCTCCCCCCCAAAAAGGTGCACTCTGGGTTGGGACAAGACTTAAAATTGGCAAAATCTAGAAGGGTTTCTCCTCCGAGGACAGAACAGATACTACAATTTGACCCCAGCCAGAAGGCCGGTCAATCCTCGGCTGTCTACAGTGCAACACTTTACTTTTTTATGACCTTCATTCGGGATCAAAATTTTATACGGATGTAACGCTTGGTTTGAGAGCAACACCTTTGGTTTGAGGGACATCCTAAATAGGGAGTTGAGCAGCTGGATGTCTGTTCGCATTACATTCAAATTTCTGCATGTTAGTACAGTCAGGGAATCAGGGAACAGGGAGGGAATTCCAAAGGCTAGAAGTTTGAGGGAAGAAACTATTTGAGTAGAAAGCTTTCCGGCATATGGGGACCTCTACAGTGAAGTAGTGGGATTTTGCTAGTTGTCAGGTTGGTCAGAGGGATTTAGGTCGAGGGGACACAAGCACAGAGATGCAACATTGTGGTGATGGGACAATGTTTGGAGTTTAGTTGACGGTCCGGGACCTATTAGATTATAGACTGATAGAAAAAGACTAGTGGTTGATGCTGCAGGCAAGATATGCCAACAATACTTTATGCATGGACGAATGGTGGCTTTTTAGATGTATGGTGGACACTAAACAGAAGAAAATGACGATCATTGTTTCAAACTTTAAACGTGTACAAATAATTTTTTGTGCAGTGTCTATTTAATTCTCTCATGTCGGATGTATCTAAAAATAGATCATCTGGAAACCCTCGATTATTTCCCTTTGGTAATCCCTTAATAGTTGTGTTTCTCTTTCTCTTACTAACACGGATGTGAGTTTTCTGTTTTTTAGCAGAATTTAGCTTTTTTTGAATTTTATAACAAAAGGTAAAATCGCTAGAGCTTTATGTCATTATATTTTCCTCATTTTGGCTCTATCTTATTTCTCTTTCTTCCCTTCTCTCACTTTATTTTTCTTTCTCTTTTCCCGTTTTTTTACTCTCTTACCGTCACGTTTTGCCGTACTTTGCTTTGTCTCCCTTTCCCATCTCTCTGAAAATATTTATTTTGCCATACTTCAAACGATTCATAAGTAGGGGAGGTAGAAGACTTTTGTTTCATCAATAACATCTTCCTGTCTTTAAAACATATCAGTTGATACTTTCAGTATGAAAAAAAAAACAAGCTATTTTATTTACCTTCTCACTAGGAGGTTAGACACAAGGTCAGATGTGGTTTTGAAAAGCCAGCACACCAGGGTTAGCGCGCTTGTGCCTACTAAAAATGTCTAAGTGAGCCCCGATATGGTCGCCTCAGGCGATTAGAGATAAAGTAACCACTTCTCAAATCGAAGGTAAAGCCTGGGAGGGTGGACCTCTTGAGACTGAACAGGACCTTACTTCAGCCCGACAGCAACAAACTCAGTCACTGTTGGACTGATTGCTGAGGACGTATCCCCGGTACAAGGTAAGTAGGGGGGGGGTATTGTAGCTTAACACCCTTTGCTAATTCAATCACTCTCCCCCAAGAAAATGAGATTCTACTTTTTTTAGGCAATTATGTATGAACATCCTGTCCCCCTAGATTGGAAAATTGGGAAGAGGATGGTGTCTCCCGCTCCCAGGTTGAGAAATTCATCTAAATTTCAGATTTTTTTTACCATTGGTCACTCATATCCCTGTGCTCGCCTCATGTGCACATACTTAAAAATATTTAAAGTGACACTGATAGCGAATTTAGTGTGTGTCCTGGGATCCACAAATTTTATTTAAATGGGTCCTATGAAAATTTTATGCGTCCTGCACCTCTGTCCTCCGCGAAATTCTATCCAACGCCCACTTTGTATCTCATTCTGTTTTTTAAGAAAATATTGAAATGTATTTCACCCGTCCTTAGATTAAATTGTTCAGTTACAAAGAAAACAGTGGGTCGGTCGGTAGACAATCTTTTCAGTTAGATTGAAATGTGTAGGGGAGAAAAAAAGAACTTCCGCTCTCCCGGAGATAAATTTATTCATGGAAATTTCTTATTAAAACAACAAACAAAAACACACCGACTTTCGTCGATTGGCAGAAACCTCATACGTTTAACGAATTTGCTGTGTGAATTTCAATGTATTTGGTTTGTTTTTAATGAAAAAAAATTGACGTGCGTCCGTAGGACGCATGGATAAGATTTTACCACATCCTTTTACAGATGTTTTTATGGGTTTTACATATCAAATAATAAGAACCACAATGAGATAATTGATAAATTTGACAATTGTGGACAAATTCCTGTAAATGAAGAGACAGGTGACTTTGAATAAACAAAGGCATAAAATGTTGTTTTTTTTGTTGTTTTTTTTTTTGAATAAGCAACGCTGTTAATACGAAAAGAAAACATTAAAAAAGATTATGACATGAAACTTTTACAAAATATTATAAAACTAACTAGCAAATTTGACTTAGGAAATTAAAACAGTACAAACTACCGTTTTATTTTATTATCAAATCAATAATGGCGAAAAAAAGTTCTCAGTAAAATTCAATTTTGATTTTTTACAGTATACTCACAAATTTATAATCAAAATGCACTTTATGATAGAATACAGAATCTCAGCTGAAATAAATTTGATGGGTGAGAATGGAATTTTCTCGGAACAATGAGAATGAAGTGTTAGCAGCTAAAAATATGTCTGCTGACTGACTGGAAATCTTGCCTTCAGTAAAAGATACCAAATGTTAGATATCTCGGCCTGTTATAGGGATGGCCTTGGTTTAGGGCCATTTGTTTGGTTCGTTCGATAAAGTGAGGAATATCAATTCTGAGCCAGGCAATAGTGTCCTTAGATATATGAGCCTTTGCTCCATCTTGTGGGTATGTCCAATGAATGTCCATTCGTCTCCTTCCATCAAATTAATATATGGCTTAGGGTTAGGCTATGGTTTATGTCTTGGAACATTTCGGCAGCTAAAAAGATATCTGCTGACTGGAAAGCTTGCCTCCGGTAAAATAACCCAAATGTTAGATCTCTCGGCCTGTTATAGGGATGACCTTGTTTTGTTTAGTGACCTAGTATGGTTCGATTATAGATAATTGATTTACTCCTCTCCAGGAGTTAGGCACAAGGCCAGTTTTTATCTTACTCCCACAAGTAAGATGTGACCCAATGTCGCGTCAGGAAAGTGGGGTTTAAAAATTGCCTGGGCAGCCCCGTCGGCATTCCCCGGTAGGGGCGCCTCAGGCAGTAAGCAATAAACTTACTCCTCTCCAAAGAGGGGAGGCAAAGCCTGGGAGGTGGACCTCCTAGAACTGCACAGGACAGACCCATAGACCGGCGTAAATCAAGCCCCGAAGGCCAAGACAATACCAGTCTATGGGATGCAGTATCCATGGGAACAGATACTACACTTTGATCTTGGCCAAAAAGGTTCGATTATAGAGTAGGAGAGGCTGGTACATCTAGTTTCGACGTTGTCCCCACATATCAAGTGAGTCGCGACCTTCACGTTGGGAAGTACTGTTCTTTTATATTTTTGCAGACATAAACCCGATCCAACGTCATTACGACTTCTTTGACTGATTTATATATTTCCTTTGAACGAAAGTCGGAAGGTGTCAAATGTCATTGTTTGTCTGGTGATAAGATTATTGTTGTTGTAGCTGAGAGCGAATAGTAAGTGTGGGTGGGGCGACGTAGGGGTGGGTGGGGAATCGGAAATAAACACTAGGGTCATTCAGTCTAGAGACGGTGTGTTGTGGTTTTCTCCGTTTTTGATGTCAACAGCTTTGGAGCGGTTTTACGTAATTGTCGGTGTACCTCTGACCAGTGATATGCAGAAGGCGGGGGGGGGGGGCACAGGCACTTTATCTGGGTCTTACTTCTCTATATCATGTGACGTATTCCCGATGTTATGCCATGAGAACGTTGATAATTCAAAAACTGTTTATCTGATCAGGTTGGAATTTTGCATGGTAGTTACTGTTAACAAAGAGCAGCAGATCCATGCATCAAATTTGAGAAAATAGAAAGATGAAATTTCGTAAAAATGTCGACCTTGATCGAATTTGTCATGGTCATGTAAGATGCGGGAGTTCATTGGCTACAATATGAACGAATTAGCGAGTCTCTACGATAGAAAAGAACCGAAGTTATCGCCAAAAGTATAGCTTTCACCTTGACCTTTGACCTAGATATCCCAAAATTAAATCCGTCTTGAGTTTGCCCATGACCGATATTTTGACCAAATTTGATGACGATTGGTCAAGCGATGTGAACGTCTGACTGTACACTAACTTAGTGACGAATAAACTCGATAGAAAACAACCTCCGCCGCGACGGATATAATAAGATGGTATTTTTTAAATTTTAGCGCTGATAAATCAATTTTTTGAGGCTCTAACCGCATTGTCAGAAACGGCCATTAGCCCCTTTTTATCATGAGTGTAGTTGATAAAAGTTCAGACTGTCGGAAAACCGACCGGGTTTTAATCTCGACCTGAATAACTGGCATGTCTAGCCACATTAAAGGGCTGTGATATAATGAAACAGTATTCATGTAGATTACTGCATCATTTTCACCAATATCTCTACAAATCTACTGTCAGACCTTGTATGGAGTACTGTTGTCATATTTGGGCTGGTGAATCTTTGCCCCACTTAAGGGTTCTTGACAAGGTTCAGAAGCGTGTCTGTAGTTTGATTTTCTTCTCTGCACCCTCGCTCACTCACAGACGTGATGTTGCTAGTCTCAGTCTTTTCTATAAATACTATTATGGCATGTGTTCTTCGGAATTGTTTGATCTATTCCTTGCTTCTTTTGATCCAGCTCGTTTGACTATTGGTCTAGTGGTCTCCATCAATTCACTGTTTTGATACCTCATTGTAATACAGCTTCCTATTTTAGTAGCTTCTTTCCAAGAACCGCAGGCTTGTGGAACTCTCTTCCTGCTGATTGTTTTCCGCTTACCTATAGCCTTGGTCTTTTCAAGACTATGGCCAATAGGCATCTCCTGTCTTTGCGATAATCATCCATCGTTCTTTTTAGCTTCTTATATCAATTGGCTTCATACGAAGTCTGAAGCGATTTCCATAAAGAAAAATGTATATTCACATGAATCCATATATCTTCTTTCAACCTATGGATTAAATAGTAGGGTATGCTAGACTTCAAAGCCTTGGTTGAGCATCTGTTACAAATACAATAGGTTTGAATGTCTTCCTGGACATTTAGAGGAAGAGTTATAGGAGCTAATATTCGCATCGACTGTAACACCAACTCCTATAATATTTTGTTACAGAAGAATTGTAAAATAAAAAGAAAACAAAGCCTTTCTATAAATAACAAATAATATATTTATTTGAGTGACCTACACCGTTGGATGTAGGTTGCCGACAGTTAAAACAGTGTCATAATGAAGTAAGAAAGACTATTCCGCTGCCAAAAGTATTTTCTTATAGCGGTATATCTTCAAATAAGGATAGCCTCACCCGGTTGTCCAGTTGACAGAGACTGAAGAGAGGGCATCTTTCTTCGTTGGTGCCTGGAAGCTCTCTGTGACTGCTGTGCAAATCCCAAAGGGTCTAGAAGTAGTCATTCAAAGTTCTGGTTGAAATTAATATGCACGGGAGTCTGATTGGTCATCGTGTGACCCAACCGCCTCACGGGGGCTGCTCTCCACGAGAGGAAAGAAATGTAAGTGTTGATGACTGTTAAAAAGTTACCGTTCGTACACACCGTAAATTAGATAACAAAATAATATGTTGCTTTGTTATAGACATAACCTTTAGTAGCATTATATCTTGATTTTCTTTTTTATGGAAATCGACCCAGACAAGGCATGACCCCACTTGCTGTAAGGAGCTAACAAGAACGACTGATGATTATCGCAAAGACAGGAGATGCCTATTGGCCATAGTCTTGAAAAGACCAAGGCTATAGGTAAGCGGAAAACAATCAGCAGGAAGAGAGTTCCACAAGCCTGCGGTTCTTGGAAAGAAGATACTAGAATAGGAAGCTGTATTACAATGAGGTATCAAAACACTGAATTGATGGAGACCACTAGACCAATAGTCAAACGAGCTGGAACAAAAGAAGCAGGGAATAGATCACATAATTCTTAAGAATACATGCCATAATAGTATTTATAGAAAAGACTGAGACTAGCAACATCACGTCTGTGAAAGAGAGAGTGTAAAGAAAAAGAAAGAGTATAGATAATCAAATTGCAGATACATTTCTGCACCTTATCAAGAACCCTCAAATGGGACAGAGATTCATCAACCCAAATAGGATAACAGTACTCCATACAGTGAATTGATGGTGACCACTAGTCAAACGAGCTGAATCAAAAGAAGCAGGGAATAGATCAGACAATCCCGAAGAACGCATGCCATAATAGTATTTATAGAAAAGACTGAGACTAGTAACATCATGTCTGTGAGAGAGGGTGTAGAGAAGAACAGATACGTTTCGGCACCTTATCAAGAACCCTCAAATGGGACAGAGATTGACCAGCCCAAATATGACAACAGTACCCCATACATGGTCTGATAGTAGATTTGTAGAGATAGAGAATAGCCTAATGTACGAGAAAGTGTTTAGAGCGATAGAGAGAACCGACTTTACGAGAAGCAGAAAGAGCAATGGAGCTAATGTATGAACTCCAAGAAAGATTTGATGAGAGAGAAAGACAAAGAAGTTTCAGAGTCGATTTCTTCTCAAGAGCAGAGCTATCCATGAGAATCTAAGGAAGAAAAGAGGCACGCTTACGATTGAAAGACACGTAATCTTCGCAAGAGGACATAAAAGCGGCGCAAAGCTGTCTTGTACGGGGAATTCATTTTACTCGTCTTGGGACGGGTACTCTTCTCGTTGAATATAAATGCAATTAAAAGAAAGAAAGAAAATTTTTCTCAAAAGGCTAGCAAAAACTTAATGCGTACAGGGGAACGTTTCAAGGCGAACCAGTACACTCGGCCGCACAGGTTGAGAAACCCCGCCCGTTCGTACAATTCGACTCTGTGCGTGTCTTGGTTACGAAAACGTGCAGGTTGCATTATATTCGAATAGCTGAGTGTACAGCTATGCCTTCAATAGAATCTTAAGCGAAACCAGGTGACGAAACCTTTGTCCGGTTTACATTTCTTTTGTAAGAAAATCGTAAAATATCGTATGTTGTTGTTGCCTGTAAGGTAAGATTATTCTTGTAAATTAGATTTAGGAATAGGGCGGGGTGGTGCGACATTGCTGTCATTCAGGTCAAACATGTCTCGCTATTTTCTCACGTTGACGAGCTTGTTTTTTGGTGGTGGTGGTGGTAGGTGGGGTGGGTGTGCATTATATTATTTGTATTTCCGGGAACAATTAGAACGTGTCAATAAATACATTAAAAAAGATATATAAAGCCGAGTCAAATGTATGTTTATGGTTATATTTAATATGTATATTTTGTATGTTTCATGGGTGAACAGTACGAGAACAAGTCGAGGTTCTTGGTCAAAAGACTTATTTGTGAAACATACCTCGTTTTTTTCTTTTTTTGTGTGAGAGGCCCCCCCTTTCAGAGGTACTTTGCCTAAATGGCAAAGTTTATAAAAAATAAATAAATAAATAATAATAATAATAATAATAATAAATCATAATAATCATCTCACATTACTCACCGTGTTTCCTAGAATACGTATCCCATAATTCATAATGATAAGTTCATTAGTTCAGGAGTTTACCCCACACATACTTATTATTAATGATCACGCGCGCACGCACCGATCCGATTAAAATCTTATTATATAATGTTACGCAACATTTGTTAATTGTTTTTTTAGCTTATATTAATTGAAAAGGGGGCAGTTTGAGGAGCAGACACCCTAAATTGTAACGTTTACAAAGAAAATAATAATGTACCTACGTTATTTACTATGTTGCGTAGAATATATATTCCATAATTTATAATAATCGGTTCATTAGTTTAGAAGTGAATCCTGTACGTAAATATAAAGTGGAGAACTAAAAGCGAACTTTTAGGAAAGTTAAAACCTATTGTGAAAAGTATACAGGATAGACCTACCTACCTACACATCACTTTCTCCGCTGGACTTTTTGACACCGGATTTTTTTGCAATCGGACATTTGCTTGCATTCGGGCAACGTTTTACCTTGTCTTTTTCCCCACAATCTTTATTTTACTTTTTCAAATTTTAAATCTTGGCCTTTCCCAACTTATCTATCCCAGCAATTTCCTCTGATGATTAGATTTTGATCTTTGAAAAGCCTGGTTTACGGAAAAAATTAATTGAATAAATTGCCTTTTTGCGGAATATACCTTGCATTGAGCAACTGAATTGAAAAAAGATCTGCCTTGGGCTTTTCTAATTCCTTTTCACCCTTCTACGTATATATATATATGACCATCCAATCACGGGATACAGATACACCACAGAACGAAAGTTTTCTTGAACCCTAACCCCCACTCCGCTTCATACAATCCATATAATAGATTCTCAAATCACCCGCCCACCCCTGTATAAATGAAGATGAATATACAGGCGTATGTATACGTCCGAATGTGTATACAAGCATGTGTGCGAGTGCGCGTGTGTATGTATAGGAGCATATTATTAATAAATATAAAATATAAAATAATATTAATAGAATAAATAAAAGATTTAATTAAAAACACAAAAAATAAATAATAAAAAATATAAAATTAATAATCCCCCGTACATGTGAGTGAAGATGTGTGTACGTGCACGCGTGTGCGTGTGCGTGCAGATATTGTGTATAGGTATGTTTGTGGTTCCATGCTCGTATGTGTATATGGGTGTATTTGCCGGTGCGCATGGACGTAGATACGATTGGAATAAAATAACAAGATAAGGAATTTAATGAAATACACTAAATACTAAATATAAATATTAATATTATTAACACACCATCAATAAAGAGACTAAACTTATACCCCTCAAACGGAAATAACAGATAGCACCCATCATTCCGTTTATAACCATTTTTTGTTCTTTTTTTTCAACACTACTGGTTATAAACGGGACATATCAACGAAACACCGCTTTCCTCCCATTAAGATCTAGAGAATACGAAAACACCAATTCAATAAACAAAAATAAACAAACGCGTTAAGTCCATAAAAACATTATTGCATCATCCTTTTCAATACTATATCGAACAATTAATCCGATACACAATTTTATTCCCAAAAACGACAACAAAAAAGCACCCTAATCTCACAAACCCAAACGGCGAACTATATAGTTCGTATTTTTTTTTTTTCAGGTATAACAATAACATTACAAAACGAACAGATAAATAAATAAATAAATAAATAAAACTTGCTAACAGATAAATAAATAAATAAAACTTGCTAGGGAATAAAATGAAGGCCTTTCATACACGAAATAACATCGATCTCCCTTTTTTTTCGGGGACCACCTCAGAGATACACCGTTTTCTGTCATTGTTGACGCCATTCCCTGTCGGGCGTGACTACAATCGTTTCAGCTTGCCGATGATTCCACTGGGCACGGAGATTTACTAAAGATGTCTAAATCTGCCCTTTTGGATGCAACCGCGGTACATTGCTGAATGATGTAATATACAGTATCTAAATAAATTACATACATATATTTGTCACTACCTAACATTGCTCGGGTGAAGAAATTAGTTATTTTTCCCCAAAAAATTATATTTGTTTTAATATTCATGTGAAAGTAAAATTGAATTTGTATTATTCGGACTACTGTTCTCATCTTGGATGTTATTCTCACAACGTTTCGGACGATGTAACCTCCGACCTTCTTCAGATGCATTTCATCGAACTCGGGAATCTATACGGAACTATATTAATTATATATTATATTCTTCTTCCTTTCCGTCGCTGTATTTTCCTCTTTCGTTCTCTCTCTCTCGTTACCCCTCCTTTCTTTCTTTCTCTCTTTCTCTCTCTCTCTCTCTCTCTCTCTCGTAACCCCCTCCTTTCTCTCTCTCTCTCTCTCTCGTTACCCCCTCCTTTCTCTCTCTCTCTCGTTACCCCCTCCTTTCTCTCTCTCTCGTTACCCCCTCCTTTCTCTCTCTCTCTCGTTACCCCATCCTTTCTCTCTCTCTCTCGTTACCCCCTCCTTTCTCTCTCTCTCTCGTTACCCCCTCCTTTCTCTCTCTCTCGTTACCCCCTCCTTTCTCTCTCTCTCTTTCGTTATCCCATCCTTTCTCTTTCTCTCTCTCTTTCGTTATCCCATCCTTTCTCTCTCTCTTTCGTTATCCCCTCCTTTCTCTCTCTCTCTCGTTACCCCCTCCTTTCTCTCTCTCTCTCGTTACCCCCTCCTTTCTCTCTCTCTCTCTCGTTACCCCCTCCTTTCTCTCTCTCTCGTTACCCCCTCCTTTCTCTCTCTCTCGTTACCCCCTCCTTTCTCTCTCTCTCTCGTTACCCCCTCCTTTCTCTCTCTCTCTCGTTACCCCCTCCTTTCTCTCTCTCTCGTTACCCCCTCCTTTCTCTCTCTCTCTCGTTATCCCCTCCTTTCTCTCTCTCTCTTTCGTTATCCCCTCCTTTCTCTCTCTCTCTTTCGTTATCCCCTCCTTTCTCTCTCTCTCTCGTTACCCCCTCCTTTCTCTCTCTCTCTCTCTCTCGTTACCCCCTCCTTTCTCTCTCTCTCGTTACCCCCTCCTTTCTCTCTCTCTCTCGTTACCCCCTCCTTTCTCTCTCTCTCTCCTTACCCCCTCCTTTCTCTCTCTCTCTCCTTACCCCCTCCTTTCTCTCGCTCTCTCTCGTTACCCCCTCCTTTCTCTCGCTCTCTCTCTCGTTACCCCCTCCTTTCTCTCGCTCTCTCTCTCTCGTTACCCCCTCCTTTCTCTCGCTCCCCCCTCCTTTCTCTCGCTCTCTCTCTCGTTACCCCCTCCTTTCTCTCGCTCTCTCTCTCGTTACCCCCTCCTTTCTCTCTCTCTCTCGTTACCCCCTCCTTTCTCTCTCTCTCTCGTTACCCCCTCCTTTCTCTCTCTCTCTCGTTACCCCCTCCTTTCTCTCTCTCTCGTTACCCCCTCCTTTCTCTCTCTCTCGTTACCCCCTCCTTTCTCTCTCTCTCGTTACCCCCTCCTTTCTCTCTCTCTCTCGTTACCCCCTCCTTTCTCTCTCTCTCTCGTTACCCCCTCCTTTCTCTCTCTCTCTCGTTACCCCCTCCTTTCTCTCTCTCTCTCGTTACCCCCTCCTTTCTCTCTCTCTCTTGTTACCCCCTCCTTTCTCTCTCTCTCTCTCTCGTTACCCCCTCCTTTCTCTCTCTCTCTCTCTCGTTACCCCCTCCTTTCTCTCTCTCTCTTGTTACCCCCTCCTTTCTCTCTCTCTTTTTCTCTCTCTCTCTCTCTTTCCAATCTCTCTCTCTTCCCTCTCTCTTCCGTCTCTCTTTCTCTAACCCGTCTGCCCTCTCTCTCTCTCTCTCTCTCTCTCTCGCCTGTCCTCTCTCTCTCTCTTTCCCGTTTTCCTCTCTCTCCCGTTTCTTTTATCGCTCTCTTTTTCTATTTCTTCCTCTATTGTTCTTCCTCTTATTTTACTATTTTTTCCTTTATTCTTCGCTTTTCTCTCCCGTTTCTCCATTCTCTTTTTTCTCTCCGCTTATCTTTTCTCTTTTCTTAACCCCCCCCCCCTCCTTTACCCCCACCCCATCCAGCACGCACACCTTTCCACTCATTTAAACCTAAAACCACATTAAAAAACGTAAATTATGATTTCGGGACCAGAACGAGGTCAGAGGATAATGCAGAGTGCCTACCCGGGGTTTGATCTTTCACCTTTCTCTCAACGCCCACCTGATAACCTGTGAGTCAGAACCTTCGTTGGGACAGGGGGGGGGGGGGGAGTATGTGTATGCGTGTGGGTGGTGGTGGTGGTGGTGGTGGGATAGTGCAACCTGTATTTGTATTATTCTACATTTGCCAAACGGGTAACGTGTCTACCCGGGCTACGCTTGACTTGTTACTAATAAAAAAATTAAAAAATTTATTCAACAAAAAAAAGGCGACGGTGGTGAAAGTTCGTAAATATTTCATCGTCTTTTGTAAAAAAAAAAAAAAGAAAATGAATATAGTTCATGGGTCACGACTACATAAACTTGTCAACTTACGAATACTCCACCCTCGTCCAAAAAGAAAAAAGAAAAAAAAACTGTAGGATTTTATTGGGTTGGCAACTCAGTAGTGACGGTCGTTTTGGTTTTTGGTTTTTATGATTTAATAAAACTAAAAACTAATAAATCAATTCTCTCTTGTTGTTTATAACTTCTCCACAACGTTACAAAAGATTTCCAATTCCCCGTTGGGAGAAAGCCAAAAGAAAAAGAAAGAAAAAAAAGGAGACGTCGAAAATGTTTATTTTTCTTAACTTAACATTCCATTTTAATCATTTGAAAACATACAGAAATTAACTTAATGATGATGGTAATAATAAATAATTAAATGATAATAATAATGATAAATAATTAAGTGGCAATAATTAAATAATGATAATAATAATTAAATGATGATAATAATTAGATAATAATAATAAATTATTAAATAATAATAAATAATTAAACGATGATAATGATAATAAATAATTAAACGATGATAATGATAATAAATAATTAAACGATGATAATGATAATAAATAATTAAACGATGATGAAAATAATGAATAATTAAATGATAATAATAATAAAAATGACAATAATAATAAATAATTAGATAATAAATGATGATGATAATAATAATAAATAATTAAATGATGATAATAATAATAAATAATTAAATGATGATAATAATAATTAAATAATTAAATGATGATAATAATTAAATAATTTAATGATGATAATAATAATTAAATAATTTAATGATAATAATAATAAATAATTAAATGACAATACTAAATAATAATAATTAAATAATGATGATTATAAATAAATACTACTAATAATGATACAATAAATAATAATAATAATAATTTTTTTTAAATAGATTACAAAATATAATTCTCGAAAAATAAAAAAGTAGATTCCAAAATTTAAAAAAACAAAAAACTTCCAACCCAATAACTTTCTTAATAACATTCCATTTTTATTTGGTAAACGTTCCTATTGGCAATATAAATTATTTTTAAGGAAATACAATTTGGAAATTAGTCAAAAAGAATTTATTTTGCTTTATCCCTCATTTGTGACCTATTTGCATTAAAAAAAAGTTTAATATTTAATATAAAATATAAGCATGTTGAATTCCCGTAAATATTGGTTGTGACTGTGAGTAAAGTAACCAGTAGCAGCTACCTTGTTTGTTTTTTTCAGGAAGTAAGTTACCAGACCGGGCCGGAAATGAGGGACGGATACTATTTTGATTCAAGTGATTAAATTAAAAGTGGATTCTTTGATATGACAAGGTCAACTTTGCTGGAAAAAGGGGGCCAACTGCAAGCGAAGTTGCCAAAGATAGTTGGCTGTCTAGCCTGGTTACAAATTTAGTGGGCTACACAGCTAGTGGTTTAATCTTCGCAATCCGCTCTTGTAATGGATTAGGGTTAGTTTTGGCGGGTAAATGGAAAGACTGGATATCCTAACGGTCATCTCTGAACACATATACCATACACTGGACAAGGCAGGTTGTGGTCTACGGTGGTAGTGCTTGATATATCCAAAGCCTTTAACAAGGTCTGGTATAAAGATCTTCTCATAAAAATTAATTCATATGGTATTTCTTGACGAATATTTAATATAATTAGATCCTTCCTATCCAAAAGAAAGATCCAGGTTGTCCTCGATGGCCGTTCATCCAAACAACATGGCATAAAATCAGGTGTACCCCAGGGATCGATCCTTGGACATTATTGTTCCTGATTTCCATAAACGACCTCCCTGATGATATTGTGTATGGGATGGGTATATTTGCTGACAGCGTCACACTCTACTCTTGTCATGTGGGTAAAACAGACACATATCCGAGGCAATGGCTGAAGCCTTAGAGAAAGTGACTTCCTGTCTAGTGGAATGTGGTCATAAATGGATGGTAACATTTAATGCTGCTAAGACAAAGATCCTTTCCTTCAACAATTACAAAATATCTCTTCAACCACCGATTGCCATGGCTAATAACACCTTACCTGAAAGTACAACGTTCAAACTCCTCGGCCTAATCTTCACAGGTAACATGATTTGGAACAAATACATAGAAGACATTGCCAAGGTTGCTGAAAAGAAAGTGGGCTTCCTCTACTGAGCTAGAAAACTTCTCACACCTGACAGTATCCTATATCTCTACAAAGCCACCATCCGCCCATGCATGGAGTATTGTTGTCAAATCTGAGCTGGTGCACCATCCACTAGTTTCTCCCTCTTAGACAAGGTCCAAAAAAGGGTCGCTAATCTAATAGGTCCTTCACTATCCATCAAGCTCCAGCCCCTGTCCAATCGTCGCAATGTTGCATCCCTGTGCTTGTTTTACAAGTGCTTCAATGGAATGTGCTCCGATGAACTTGATGCTCTAGTGCCCCCTTGATGTAAATATACTCGACCAACTCGACAATCAGCTAAATCCCATCCATTCACTGTGGAGGTCCACAGATGACGGAGAGCCTTTTACTCCAATAGCTTCTTTCCTTGTGCTGCCTGCCTTTGGAAATCCCTCCATGCTCTCTGCTTCCCCGACTGTACCGACATGCAGAAATTTAAAACTAATATGAACAAGCATCTCACTGCACAGCTTTCAATTTAGTATGCCCCCCCCCCCCCCCCCAAAAAAATGTTCACCCTAATTCTCAGTAGTCTCTTACATCTATACATACAACTTGCCTTGTTTGGGGTGAGCTAAGTTTTAAAAATAAAGAAATAGCAGTTCTGTTAGACTCATTGTTTTACGTGAGGGAATTAATAACTCAATCCATGTTCTTATGGTATTGTAGCAGCCTGGATCGTAGCTTGGCTAAGATGTGTTGCATTTTTAGGAAATTCGCCAAGATCCACGCTTACAATTAAATTGTTATAAAGTGTTCGAAAATGGATAAAAAACATGAAATTTGAATAAAAAAAGATAAAACATGTTTAAGAAACACAATATATTTATTAGTGATGAAAGTGTTCAGGGATTTCAGATTTTAATATATGGGAGAGTTTCAAATTGAAAGAGGAAAGAAGTTGAAGAAAGCAGAAGATTTGAGGATCAAAGAAACTTCCACAAAGTCAACTAAAATAACAATTCACCAACTAGCACAAATGATGAAAAAGAAACGAAAATCCATCAGAAGTATACTAGCTGAAGAAGTTTTTTAAAAGGCAAAAGTCAAACATGTGTAGCGCTGAGTAAAGTTACATCTTTATGAAAAATGTAATTCAATAAACAGTTTTTGAAATATTTTATTTTGAATCTTTTTGAATTTATTTAATAGTTTCAGAAAAGATCATATTACAAATGATCTTCATTTTTAGTTGGTTATATATGTACTGATTTCACAAAAAAAAAACTCGGTTAACAAGAAAAAAACAAATAGACAACAAATAACTGTAACCAAACGCAAGAAAAATTACTTTTATATTTATCTATATGCTTACTGATTGTAAGATTTATTATCTATGAATTTCTTAGCATCGTCACTTTTACTTAGCCAAGCCAGCGTGCTTTTCAAGATGGATGACAATTTTGTCGAGACTTGCTCAAGAATTTTAAGCTTATAAGATAGTAAAAAACAATGTCTTTTAAAGGGGGTTAGTCCGAGGGTGGTTGCCAATCGTATTAATATAAGCTTTTTTTAATTCATTTATTTTTTAAACCTTAAATTCTCGAGCAAGTCCTAGCAAAATTGTCATCCATCTTGAAAACCATGATTGCTTAGCTAAATAAAAGTTACGCTAACAAATGCATGGATAATAAATCTTGCAATCAGTACGTGAAAACTATATAGATAAGTAGGAAAGTAAAGTTTTTGCGTTTGGTAACAGTTATTTGTTGTCTGTTTTTTTGTTTTCCCTCCTTTTTTCTTGTTAACAATCGCTAAAAAATGTGTTTTTCCAATTAAAATTAATGTAAGATTTGAAGCTCAAATATCACCAGAACCCACCACAACCTTCTAGTCTATGTTAAATTTTTCGAGTAAAATTTCACATGATATCACCACTTGAATATCAATATTAGCAAGGTTTTTGAAAGGTTGGTCAATAGCAAACTTGTTCATTTTCTGAAAAGTCTGGGCCTGTTCAGTGATGTTCAGTATGGCTTCCGTGGGTTTCGTTCAACTGCTGATCTTTTAACTGTTGTAACTGAGCGGATCTGTCGGTTTATGGATAATTCAGGAGAGGGTAGAGTCATTGCGCTTGACATTTCAATGGCGTTCGACAGAGTGTGGCATTCTGGTCTCCAACACAAACTTCGGGGTTATGGTATTGATTGTGAGGTTCTTGACATTATGAGGTCTTTTCTTTCTGATCGCAGCTTGCAAGTAACTTTGGACATGTCTCTTCATTCTCTTTTCTTATCAATGTTGGTGTTCCTCAGGGCTCTATTATAGGGCCAAACT
The DNA here is from genome assembly GCA_963556195.1 of Sepiola atlantica. Classification (NCBI taxonomy): domain Eukaryota; kingdom Metazoa; phylum Mollusca; class Cephalopoda; order Sepiida; family Sepiolidae; genus Sepiola; species Sepiola atlantica. The sequence continues at coordinate 169,749,469 of OY744519.1, forward strand.
GTTTCTTCTCTGTACAAATGATTTTCCAGAGAATATTGTTCAGAAAATTAATATCTATGCTGATGCTACCACTCTCTATTCTGATGTACAGATCAGTCGAAATATGCAGCTGATCTAGAAGTTGACCTAGATTCAGTTGTGGATTGGGATACGAAATGGCTTGTTTCGTTTAATCCTGTCAAGACTCAGCTCGTGTCTTTCAATCGTAGGCGTGTCGCTTTTCTTCCTGAGATTCTTATAGATGGCTCTACTCTTGAGGAGAAATTAACTCTGAAACGTTCTCTTTCTCTCTCATCAAATCTTTCTTGGAGTTCGTACATTAGATCCATTGCTCTTTCTGCTTCTCGTAAAGTCGGTTCTCTCTATCACTCCAAACACTTTCTCGTACCTGAGGCTATTCTCTATCTCTACAAATCTACTATCAGACCATGTATGAAGTACTGTTATCCTATTTGGGTTGATGAATCTCTGTCCCATTTGAGGGTTCTTGATAAGGTGCAGAAATGTATCTGCAATTTGATTATTTATACTCTTTCTTTTTCTTTACACTCTCTCTTTCACAAACGTGATGTTGCTAGTCTCAGTCTTTTCTATAAATACTATTATGGCATGTGTTCTTCAGAATTATGTGATCTATTCCCTGCTTCTTTTGATTCAGCTCGTTTGACTAGCGGTCTCCATCAATTCACTGTTTTGATACCTCATTGTAATACAAGTTCTTATTCCAGTAGTTTCTTTCCAAGAACTGCAGGTTTGTGGAACTCTCTTCCTGCTGACTGTTTTCGTCCTACCTATAGCCTTGGTATTTTCAAGACTACGGCCAATTGGGCATCTCCTGTCTTTTTGATAATCATCTTTCGTTCTTGTTAGCTCCTTACACTAAGTGGCATTATGCCTTGTCTGGAGCGATTTCTAGTTAAAAAAAAAAAATACCAAATATTTTCAGGGTTTTTTTGAAAATTGTCACTTTCATCTATGAAGTGTTGTCTTCCTGGCCTGGCAGATTCACCAAAAGTTGAAGTAAAAAACACTGCTGTTACTTGAATCTATAAAAAGTCTGAGGTGGAAAAGTAATTCAATGAGAGTAATCATGTAGTTTCCCGACCCATCTAACTTTATTTGAAAGATGATATGCAGTAGCCCCAAAAATATTTATATTTTGTGAAATATTTTAATTGCTTGAAATAAATAAGTTTTATATAAATCACTAAAAGACTTTATTTCTTTTCGCTTCTTCTTAACCAGTCTCCGTTTCAAGTTTTTAAATCAACTTCTTAAAGAACATCCAATGCAACGAAAGAACTGTGTGTCGACTAATGTACCAATTCAAAAAGTGTTTCTTTTAATACTAATTTGATTTTAACGCCAATACGTTCACCATGTCATAATCTTAAAACAATAATTTTTTTAGAATAAAACTGAACTAATAAGTTCTGAAGCTATTCTTTGAAATCTATCTTTCCTATGTTGTTTATGAATAAGTTTGGTGTTACTAACTTAAGTTTCTTTTCTTTCTTTTCTAGGTAAGTACCGCTGTTTTCAATACATGAATCGGAGAGTATATGGATTCTAATCGTCCGTAAAGGTAGGCGTGTATTTTTATGTTATTATCAGCATGTTACGTATATCGCAATTAATTGCGTCGAGGATTCTTCTCGGATTCTCCGGACTCGTTACTTCCAGGAACTGTCATTTGAATCTTCTGATGGCTGATGACATCTATAGATGCATTATGGTCCTCTGCTAGCTGGAGCAGTGCGCTTGTCATGCAGTGTGATCTTTTCTGATGCTGCCGAAATTTGTCGATGATCGTCACAAGACCTACAACTATCTGTAACAGATCGAGGGATTTTTTAGTGCTTTTCAGTAATAGTTATCCATAGATTTGTAGTCATGACCTAAACAATTCCGACTACGAACACAGAAAACCAAATCAAGTTCTGACTTTTACCGAAATATACAAATAAAAAAAAACGCTGTTATTTACCTGTCGACTATTTTTCAATCAATTCGAAAGATCAAGTTCTGACTTTTACCGAAATATACAAATAAAAAAAAACGCTGTTATTTACCTGTCGACTATTTTTCAATCAATTCGAAAGATCAAGTTCTGACTTTTACCGAAATATACAAATAAAAAAAACCGCTGTTATTTACCTGTCGACTATTTTTCAATCAATTCGAAAGATCAAGTTCTGACTTTTACCGAAATATACAAATAAAAAAAAAACGCTGTTATTTACCTGTCGACTATTTTTCAATCAATTCGAAAGATCAAGTTCTGACTTTTACCGAAATATACAAATAAAAAAAACCACTGTTATTTACCTGTCGACTATTTTTCAATCAATTCGAAAGATCAAGTTCTGACTTTTACCGAAATATACAAATAAAAAAAACCGCTGTTATTTACCTGTCGACTATTTTTCAATCAATTCGAAAGATCAAGTTCTGACTTTTACCGAAATATACAAATAAAAAAAACTGCTGTTATTTACCTGTCGACTATTTTTCAATCAATTCGAAAGATCAAGTTCTGACTTTTACCGAAATATACAAATAAAAAAAACCGCTGTTATTTACCTGTCGACTATTTTTCAATCAATTCGAAAGATCAAGTTCTGACTTTTACCGAAATATACAAATAAAAAAAAACGCTGTTATTTACCTGTCGACTATTTTTCAATCAATTCGAAAGATCAAGTTCTGACTTTTACCGAAATATACAAATAAAAAAAACTGCTGTTATTTACCTGTCGACTATTTTTCAATCAATTCGAAAGATCAAGTTCTGACTTTTACCGAAATATACAAATAAAAAAAACTGCTGTTATTTACCTGTCGACTATTTTTCAATCAATTCGAAAGATCAAGTTCTGACTTTTACCGAAATATACAAATAAAAAAAAACGCTGTTATTTACCTGTCGACTATTTTTCAATCAATTCGAAAGATCAAGTTCTGACTTTTACCGAAATATACAAATAAAAAAATCCGCTGTTATTTACCTGTCGACTATTTTTCAATCAATTCGAAAGATCAAGTTCTGACTTTTACCGAAATATACAAATAAAAAAAACTGCTGTTATTTACCTGTCGACTATTTTTCAATCAATTCGAAAGATCAAGTTCTGACTTTTACCGAAATATACAAATAAAAAAAACTGCTGTTATTTACCTGTCGACTATTTTTCAATCAATTCGAAAGATCAAGTTCTGACTTTTACCGAAATATACAAATAAAAAAAACTGCTGTTATTTACCTGTCGACTATTTTTCAATCAATTCGAAAGATCAAGTTCTGACTTTTACCGAAATATACAAATAAAAAAAACTGCTGTTATTTACCTGTCGACTATTTTTCAATCAATTCGAAAGATCAAGTTCTGACTTTTACCGAAATATACAAATAAAAAAAACTGCTGTTATTTACCTGTCGACTATTTTTCAATCAATTCGAAAGATCAAGTTCTGACTTTTACCGAAATATACAAATAAAAAAAACTGCTGTTATTTACCTGTCGACTATTTTTCAATCAATTCGAAAGATCAAGTTCTGACTTTTACCGAAATATACAAATAAAAAAAACTGCTGTTATTTACCTGTCGACTATTTTTCAATCAATTCGAAAGATCAAGTTCTGACTTTTACCGAAATATACAAATAAAAAAAAACGCTGTTATTTACCTGTCGACTATTTTTCAATCAATTCGAAAGATCAAGTTCTGACTTTTACCGAAATATACAAATAAAAAAATCCGCTGTTATTTACCTGTCGACTATTTTTCAATCAATTCGAAAGATCAAGTTGTGACTTTTACGTTAATTTTTGGATACCTTTTTACTTTTGCAGCTTTTAATTTGGAATTCCTTCATACCTTTTTCATTTACCTTTACTAAAAAAAAACATAAACATAAATATCTTTTAAACCGAAAAGCTGACCACAAAAATAAGAAACAATGGTTCTTCTACACTATACGAACCAAACTAAACCTAAATGTTTGGGTAAAAAAGCACACGCAGTTTGGTTCGTATTGTGTAGAAGTAGCGAAACATCATTACAGAATACACTTAAATCTAAATGAATAAATGCGAAAGTTTTTTACATCTATCCTAAGCTAGGGTTACCTTTCTTACTTTTGCAACTTTTTATTTGGAATTTTTTAGATACTTTTACATTAATCTTTACTAAAAGGGTTAGGGTTAGTTTGAGGTTAGTTTAGGGTTAGGGTAAAAAAAAATCGGTAGAAGTACCGCAACAACGTTCGTGTAGAAGTACCGAAACAACGTTCGTGTAGAAGTACCGAAACAACGTTCGTGTAGAAGTACGGAAACAGCGTTCGTGTAGAAGTACGGAAACAACGTTCGTGTAGAAGTATGGAAACAACGTTCGTGTAGAAGTACGGAAACAACGTTCGTGTAGAAGTATGGAAACAACGTTCGTGTAGAAGTACGGAAACAACGTTCGTGTAGAAGTACGGAAACAACGTTCGTGTAGAAGTACGGAAACAACGTTCGTGTAGAAGTACGGAAACAACGTTCGTGTAGAAGTACGGAAACAACGTTCGTGTAGAAGTACGGAAACAACGTTCGTGTAGAAGTACGGAAACAACGTTCGTGTAGAAGTATGGAAACAACGTTCGTGTAGAAGTACGGAAACAACGTTCGTGTAGAAGTATGGAAACAACGTTCGTGTAGAAGTACGGAAACAACGTTCGTGTAGAAGTACGGAAACAACGTTCGTGTAGAAGTACCGAAACAACATTAAAAATCAACAGTTTCTTTTGTTAAATAACTTCTTTGCAAAAAGCAAATAAAATGCAAATAATATATTCAGTTTGTTCAGTTTGTTCGGTGTAGTTCGTTAATGTTCGCCAGTCTCGGAAGTCTTCGGTGAAACTCAGAATTGTTGACTTAAGATCCTGAAGTTTTCTTGGATACCTATTCGTAAAAAATACCGATTTTTAAATTATTTTTTTTTATCGAGATTAGACTGCTCTAGATCTGGCGTATTCTGACTATGCCCTGGTATATTAACAGGGTTACCTAGTGAAGAGTGTGACACACAAGCAGAAGTCATTCATTATGGAGAGGCTAGCTAACCCTAACCCTAACCATAGACTGTACAAGTGCTTTCATATGCATCATATAGTTCCAACGTGGGCATAGAGATCATTAATAGAAGAAAAACAAAACTTTTCAGAAATAATTGTTTGTAGTGGACATACTAATATCCAAATCAATTTCTTTTACTTTTTCGGCCTGTCAGTAGGACCACAAATTTGCCAACTGCAACCCCATGATGAGGGCTACCCCCTACCCAAAATGGGGCCACCTGTAGGCTTTTTTGTGGCGACCCATGATTCCTTAGGATGGAATCCTGGTGGCTGAGCCATTCTTCTACTTCGGTCCTTATTTCAGCTCGACGGAAGATCGGAGAGGCCCAATCTGATCAATCGGCTGGTCACGTCATGTTTTAGTATCTATAAGTTCATCCCCAACCATATTATTTAATCTGATTAAAACCTTATTTTTCCTTTTTATTTTCTCCCGAAATAGATACTAGATGGTGGTGGTTGAGGGTCAATCATGTTGAAAAGAAAGAAGATTACCAATGCCAAGGAGTAATTTTGAAAGAGTAATGTTTTCAAAGTGTAATGTCACTGGTGGGGTGCTTCCTTGGGGTGCTCCATTTTCCTCTTGAGTAATGATAGTACCCTTTGTGAAATTTCCTTCTAAGAGTAATGTTTTTCAAAAGTAGTGCATTGTTTTCCGAGGGCAATGTATTCCAAGACCAATGTATTCCAAGACCAATGTATTCCAAGACCAATGTATTCCAAGACCAATGTATTCCAAGAGCAATGTATTTCAAGACCAATGTATTCTAGGCATATAAATAATAAACCTACCTATAGAATTATATTTGACAACTTTATCCGGCATCAATACCATTTGAGCATAATGTGTAGCAGGTGCTAGTGTGATTGCAAGAGTTAGGAATCGATGGAGTTAGTTCAGGGAACTTCTACCATTGCTAACCAGTAGAACGTTACTACTGTCGACCAAGAGAAGAGTTTATCAGACATGTGTATGCAGTGTGATAATGTATAAAAGTGAAATCTGGCCAGTGAGGGTTGAGGATATGCGTTGCATGGAGAGAAATGATATGAGAATGATACGATGGATGTATAATCCAAGTCTTAAAGACAGGCTTAGATCTGATGACTTCAGAGGAAGATTAAATCTTAACATTATAGAGAAATGTGTTCAAAACAGGAGACATCGTTGGTATGGTCACATTGAAAAATAGATGAGAGTTCTTGGGTCAGTAGATGTAGAACAGTTGAGGTAGCATAGCCAGTTCACAGGGGAAGGCCAAGGAAAACATGGAAGGAAGTGATAAAAATGGACTTCAGATAAAAAGGGATAAATAAAGACCTGGCCAGCGATAGATTAATTTGGAAATCAATTTCTTAAAGCCGTCCAACACATGCCAGCATGTAAAACAGACATGATGTTAATAATTTTTATGTTATACTTATTTATAGTAGTCGGAATTAGAATTGGGTTTTACATAAGTCCGAGGATTTCTATATGATCCTCTGTTGATCAGTTCTTCTGTTTGCTATGCGTATGTTTGCAACATAAAATAATGCATGCTTCCCTTAAAAAGGATGATATGGCGTTAATAACACAAATCAAACCAATGGAATTTTCACCTTCGAACACACAGATCGAATGATGCATCTTTTTTTTTTTACTCCCGTGTCATGACTCATCAAGGCCCAAAGGCCACTCGAGGACAAAGGTTAATGTTTTGTGTCAGATTGATGGTGAGACAAACGCCTTGAGGATTGCAGACCCTGTTTTGATCTGAGCAGAATTTGTTAACATTGGACTTGGAAACGACCCTGTTGTAGTCAACTAGTAAGCGTCCCCGTGATATCGTGTTTCACAGAAGGACAGTTCTTGGAAAGAAACTCTGTTCATGGAAGTTCCGTTTAACTCAAGGTACAGAGAGGAGGAAAGACATTGTTTACACGTGTTGTAGCGAAACGAGTCATATTAAATGTGTCCAATGATCCCTGTACGAGGTTCAGTTCGTTAGTTGGTCACACTTAAGTTTGAGAAAAACATTTTCATCATTAAAAGCACAGATTAAACATACATATCTTTAAAATATCTGCTCCTGTTTGAAATTCTAACTCTGTAGTGCAATTGATATTATGCTGACGGGGTGTGTTTTTAATACCGGGATAGATATGAACAATGTTATGATAAATTTCCAAGATTACCTCCCTTTAACAGCAATCTGTAAAGAACCCTTATAACCCTACAGTAGCAATAAAAAATAGTTGCACCGTTATCTCCTATATAAAGTAAAGTCAGTCTCTTTCTCGATGTTTGTCAATGATAGCTTTCCTCCTAAATTTAAAATTGAGGCATACCCACTCCCCCAAATTGTATAGTTTACAAAAAAAAATAATGTACCCATGCTACTCACTGTGTTGCCTAGAATATATATTTCATAATTCATAATGATCTGTTCATTAGTTTAAAAGTGAATTCTATATATATATAATTATTAATTATATATATATATATATATATATATATATATATATATATATATATATATATCATCTCACATTAACATTATGCAAATGATTGTTAAGATCTGCTGTAATTTTTTACTTTTATTCATCCCAAACAAGGCATTTTGCCACTGAAGCGTGAAGGCCTATTGTTATAGAGACCAAATTCATAGGGGGAGGCGGCAACCTGAGTGGGTAACTGGGTAGCAATATGTTTGTTCACATTACATTTAAATTTCTGCATGTTGGTACAGTCGGAGGAGTAGGGGTGGAATTCCAAAGAGAAGATATCAGAGTAGAAAATCTTCTGGCATCTAGGGACCTCTACAATGAAGAGGTGGGATTTTGCTGCTAGTAGGGGGGTATTTACGTTCGGGGAGGGGGTACAAATGCAGTAAGTTCAGCGGAGCATATTCCGTGGAAGGACTTGTAAAACAATCACATGAATGCAACACAGCTGCGATGCGACAGGGGCTAGAGTTTGATAGACAGTGCGGAGCCTATTAGGTTAGAAAATCACCAAGGAGAAAATTAGACTTGTCCAGGATTCGAACCCGTGCCTTCCGAAAGAGGGGCCACCTGTCGCGGTTGTTGCATAATTTTACTGTATGAATTGGGGAGACTTGGCAGGCTTTTAATCAAACGGTCGTCGCCATTTATTTTATGGCCGGCTGTTCCTGCGTAAGTAACGCGGGGAATGGCAGAAATATGGAGGGGATGGGACGAAGTGACGGAACACGAACAAATAGAAACGCACGCACACATATATAGACACGAATGGCCAGACACTCAAAGTTGACTGAGCAGAATAAAAAATGACTCTGACGGAACAAAGTAGAAACTCAAGCTGTGTGGGAAATGTTATTTACTGACTTTGTAGCTGCATCTATCCGCCATTGCACGGGAGTCTTTCCATTTCTATTTTTGTTTCACTCATTGCTCTCCCCCCCCCCCCCGTTTACCTTTTCTCGTGATTAATTTCTAGCGATTTTTTTACTATATCTAACAAAAAAAAAGGGTTAAAATAACAAATAGGCAACAAATAAATGTTACCAAAATTACTTTTCTACTTACCTGGATAAGATTTTTTTTTTTTTGTGTTGTAAAGCATTTTGATAATCCGATAAAACTATGATTCGAGTTTGCCTAAAATAAATTCAAGATGGCGAAATGAAGCTTCGATGTCGTATGTTTAACAACTCAAACATTAAAAAAAAATACAGCTAATAACTGTCACCAATCGGTAGAAAAAATAATTTTGAACCGATGTGTATATTTTTATTAGCTGTACTTTTGTTTCATTTTCATTTTTAGAAGAGCGATTATCGCGGTTTCACATTGAGAAAAAAATGGCGCCATGTTAAATTTGTAAGGTTTACAAGACTCATAATGCAAGGATAAAAAATGAAAAAGAAAAGCGCTTTAAAATACTTAGAAAAAAAAACAAAAACCAGCTTAGGCAGGTAATTAGAAGAGTAACTTATCTTGCCTTTGGTAACATTTATTTGTTGCCTATTTGTTATGTTCACCCTTTTTCTGCTAGATATAGTAAAAAAAAAAATCGCCTAATTTCTTTGAAGAAAATATTTATATTTTTTTTTGCCGTTTAAATCAGGGGTGCTCAACCTTTTTAACTTCATGAACCACAAACTATAAATTTTCTTTGGACCACTGTATATAATTAGCAAACAATTCGTTTTTCTGCTGCCATTTGCTAAAATTGACATTTTTTTTATTTAATTATATTTTAAAACAATAATACATTTATTATATATATATATATATATATATATATATATATATATATATATATATATATATATATATATACATGCAATTTAATATTAACAAAATTTTATATTCAAATTTTGAAGTGAAAGAAATATTAACGTAAGAATTTTTAAAAGCTATATTTATAGCTTTATTGTTTATATAAATAAAAAGTAAGGATACATTTATTGTATATAATACAATAAAGTTGAAAATTAAAATAAAATAAGTAATTTTATTATTAAAAAATACTTCAATTTTTTTCTTATTTTTTTCTTGACTTTTATCTTATTAATTTCAGATAAAATATTCATCTTCAGAGAACAAATGTTTCACATTTATTTTTATGATTAGTAAGGTCGTATCTCCTCCAGAATCAAGCAGTGCTGACCCAGGAGAGGTGTGATTGTAGATTGTGCAACCCTTGCTTCACAATTACACCTGCAGCCAGCCTTACAGGGGGTATCCATTGTCTCCCAAGACTGAACGGAGGCTATGAAGAGTGTTCGCTAATGAACAGGTAGACCAGGGTTCAATCCTCAGTCGAGTCATACGTAAGACTAAAAAAATGGTACTTGATGTCCCTTCCTTTGCTAAACACTCAGCTTTATAAGGTGATGCTCAAAAGTAAGTGTAGTAATCCTAAAAAAGGAATGGCACCCTCCCCTACATCTCGGTGTAGTAGCTAACGAAAAGGTCACCTTAGACTATAGTTGATCACTTTACTTTTTTTATTATATTCAAGCTAATCAACATTGGTTTCCCTAAGGCTTTTCCCCCATCTCTTATGAAATGCCTGTTTATTACTCTCATCCTCTCTCACTATATCTTGTTTTACTCCATCTCTTATTACACACACACATACTCTCTCTCTCTCTCTCTCTCTCTCTCTCTCTCTCTCTCACACTCACTCACAACAGCCAAAGGTAATAAAACTAACTATAAAAGAGAAGATTTGCTTGGTCTATTATAAATAAAAGGCAATGTCACCACAAGTATTACTACTATTAACCCATAGCTGGAGAGAAAAAGAGCAGAGATATAACGAGCAGAAAAACACTAATTCATGATTTTATCCTTTTAATTAATTAAAAAAAAAGAAGGTTTAACTGGCTTTGAAAACTTATTCTTGATTCAAAAAATCTAACCCAAGCTCAATGGGAGATCCAACGGGTCGCGCATTTTCTCGTAAGTATTTTCTTTACCTCCTCTCCAGGAGAGGAGAGACACAAAGTCAGGTGTGGTTTTGGAAAGTGGCCTACAAAAAATGCCTGAGCAGCCCCGTCGACATTCGCCTCAGACGATTAGCAATAAAGTAACTCCTTCTAAAAGAGAAGGTAAAGCATGGGAGGTTGAACTTCCTGAGACTGAACAGAACCACACCTAAAGTCACTGTCGAACTGATGTCGAGGACGTATTCCCGACGAACACATCTACTCAAGTTGTGCCAGTACTTTTCTTCTAATGCAGTTCACCATATCAATGCGTGTCCCGGTGTCGAATGCCTCGACGTTCACACGCTGACAAAAAAAAATATTGGGACAGAACTTCATAAAAAAAAAAAAAAATTAAAAAAAAAAATTAAAAAAGGTTGTGTGTGTGTGTTTAGAGGGGGGGGGGTGTACTGACGATTGGGAAGTTTGTCGTCTGCACGTAGCCATAGTTACAGCATTTGCTTTGCTCTTCACCGTTTATTAAAATCATGGCCGCCTATTTAACCTACCATAGATGACATAGCGGCTACTGGTGACATTTTCCTCCGGTTTCTGTCAGGTCTGTTCGTCTCCCCCCCCCCCCCCCCCCCCCAGTGGCGTGCAGAGGTCTGGTGATACCCGCGACCAACCTCTTGGGTGTATGCCACAAAGACTCAAGTATAACTCCTAGTACTGCGAAATATTATGAGAAAGGGAGATAGTTTAAATATGATTAAAGCCCCCACCCCCACCCCCACCTTCCCAATGTGTATGATTAACCAATTTGTATGCCCGGGCCCACCGCCCGGTCGTTCTCTCCTCCCTCTGCACGTCCCTGCTTCCCCACCACCGCATACAACCAAGTGCATGTTGTTGTTTTTTTTAATGCGTCTATTCTATTCTATTTGTTAAGCGATAAAATATCCTGGCTATCTTGAAGCGGTTGGCTTCGAAAAATGCTGCCATTTTTATTGGTTTTGACAATTTATTCGGCAATAGGCTGCCATTTTCTGGTTTATTTAACGTTTCAAGAAGGAAAAAGTGTTTGATATTACAATTCTTTTGTTATATCAGTGACCGAAACCACATGATTATGACATTACGGTCAGTGTCATAATCAAGCTCCGAATTCGGACGAAGATAACAAGTGGACGATCACAATCGGATGCAAGAAGAAAAAAAAGAGAAGAGGGAGACGTCACTACCGAATGTGTCAACTACTTGTGTGTCAGTGAGACGAACAGCCGTTTTTGTCGGCGAGAAGATTACAGACACTCTGATGAAGTAATAGAGGACCCCCCCCCCACTCATTGAACGTTACAAATAGCATATTAGTGTCGCGTGTTGAATTTTACATTTATACATTCAATGTAGACGCATCAATGTTCTGTACACGTATAGAAAGAAGCAACATCAGCAACGCTGATGTGTAAGATATTAATGATGAATTAATGTACGTGCTTATTTCATGTGTGTGTATATATGTAAGCTATAAGACGTTGAAGGAAGTAGCAGCAGCGCTAATTTCAAAATATCAGAAGAAAGTACATCATTCATCATATTCGGTTTAATCCTTTCATGCATGTTTTTTTACAGGAATTCTACGTACCTGATCTAACTTGTTTTTGAACCACGTGTCTTTAAGTATAACTGTCCACCGAAAAGATGCGTAACGGCTAATAATGGAAGCAAAGCGTATTCCTTGATGTTCCTGACTCACAAAAACAAATATAATTGGTCAAACCAAAATTTATGAGAATTTATGACAAATGCTCTATTTGTTCTTGTGGGACAACAGTATGCATGAAATGAGGTATCGTCTGTTTTACATGCTGGCATGTGTTGGACGGCTTTTAGAAATTGATTTCCGAACTAACCTATCTCTGGATAGGTCTTTCCCTCTGTCTCTCAAGTTTATCTTTATCACTTCCTCCCATGTTTTCCCGGGCATTCCCCTATGAATTGACGCTGCTACCTTGCGTATATCAATAATGACAAATTAATATATACGTTTATTTCACGTGTGTGTAAGCTATAAGATATTGAAGGCAGTAGCAGCAGCTGTGTAAGCTGTAAATCGTTAATGTACATTGATATATGTGCTTATTTCATGTGTATGTGTATGTGTAAACTTTAAGTTATATGTTTGAATATTATCAACAGCAGCGGTTTTTTAGCGCGAAATGTAATTTCTTTCTCGTTTCAGTTTCAGCTAAAAATTCATACTCTTCACACGTGTTTTATATTTTTCCTTCGTTATGAGTAACTTTAATACTAGAACCAGTAACTCTTCAAGGAATTTAACAGGTTATGGATCCAGAAATGTATCACCACTTAACGTTACAATTTTAAGTCGAGATGTCGTTTTTTCCGAAATGGGTAAAACGCCGTTGTTATTGTTAGAATGGGTACACTAGATTACAATTGCTTGGAGGGTGCGGGGGGGGGGGGGGGTGGTATCTAATTTTAGACATAATGCTATTCGCGCGTGTGGAATTAAGGAGAAAGTAGAGTTCATGAGAGGGGGGGAGGTCTTCAACGTCTGCAAGCCGGAGGAAGAATTTAGTTGATTTGAAGGGGAGGAAGGGATTCTGATTATGTTGGCTGGGGTAAATAAATACTTACTTATTTATTTTGTATTTCCTCACATCCCGATCCCACGAGTTATCGCCCCCATTCTCCCGTTCCCACCATAAAAAATTAATTTGTTTTTATCACATCCCTTTTAACACTTTAGGGACACGCTGAGAATTTTATCAGTTGATTTGTATGGCATACTTTCGCTTATCTCCCGTAAACATCTGTTTATATATATATATATATATATATATATATATATATATATAGACGGCGGCACGGGGGGGGGGGGTTTCAAGCCCTCACATTTTTACTTGGCCCCCCCCCCCCAACTTTACGGTCATCAATAATTAAGTCGATATGCATGTGTTTAATTTTATCTAATTAGCTTATCTATTAATTTATCTTATATTGTCATTATTACAATATAAGACCAACAATCAATTTTATCTAAAATTTGGCGAAAACCAAGCGAAATGGGTGAGTTTTTGTTAAAGGTCCCTATTCTATAGGTATATTTACGGACTTTCATTTTCTTCTCCAAAAAATCGACACCCGAAGCAAAACACGTGAAACTTAAACTGAGTTGGGCATTTCTTTAGTTTGGCTGTGAATCACAATGTATTTGCTTTCCTTTTTTGAAGACAGCGACAGACAATCAGACGGAATTAGGAGTTTTTATACAAAATCTTCTTTTCTTCTTTTTTATATATAAAGTAGAGAGGATTTTTCCCATGTACATATTTGCTTAATATGAAAATAACCCCATCCATCACAGGCTACTAAACTCACCAATTCATTACGCTTATTCACTCGAGCATGTTATAGTAAATTTTCATTATTTTTCACCAACAAACACTAAATATTACATTTGGCCCACCATCTACGAGTCTCCGCCAAACCAACTCCATATAGGTGGTAGCAAAAACTTTTCTCCCTAACAATTCTTTTACTGTAACTCCACTCATCGACACCGGGAACTGATAAACACACTTTAATATTCACAAAAGACTCCGTTCTTACTTATTATTTGCCTGGTATTAATTTACTACATAATATAAAGCAATACGTAAAGACTTAATGACCGATCCCGTTCACTCCGATGATTTTCCGTGAATATCAGATTACGTTATTTCTATTTCTACCTATGACTTCTATATTTGGTCCCCCGATTTATATAATCGGGGACTTATGTTTTGAGGCATGTCCGTCCGAATTTTTCTCCGCAACCATCGATTGAATTTCTGTGAAATTTTACATGAAGTTGTAACTTAGAAAGTGACATTCTCCGATTTTTGAAAAAAATCTGGTTAGTACACCCAGGGGGTCAAAAGGCCCTGAAATGGCAAAAAGTGACATTTTTTGCCCCATAACTGTTCATCCATCCATTCAATTTCTCTGAAACTTGGCCAAAATGTGGAGGCAATTGTTCCTAATAGAAAATAAGTATCGCTAACCTTGGAAAAAATCTGGTTCGCGCCCCCAGGGGGTCAAAAGCCCCCCAAATGGCAAAAAATGACCCTTTTCTTCCATAACGTTTGATCCATCCATTCAATTTTTCTGAAACTTGGCCAAAATTTAGAGGCAATTGTTCTGGATATAAAATGAGCATCATTGACCTCAGAAAAATTCTGGTTCGCGCCCCCAGGGGGTCAAAGGGGGGTCACAAATGCCCCAAACTGCCCAAATTTATTGCATTTTACACACGCCACATCGAGTCACATACAGAGGGGGACCACACATGCGCGGCTTGTTATATTCATTCCGGAATTAAGCGAATGAAATTAACGAACACAGTTACTGCAGCATTTAATTATTCAACATGGCGGCTACAAATTCTTAATCGAATCCACTTACTATTTAATTCAATAAATGCCAAGATACTCGTAAACCCCGATACATTTACATTTTCAAAATCATACACCTTTAACACGCATATTATAGAAAACTTGCCCAAATCCATTTATTTCATCAACTACAAATGACCTAAACCGTGTCACTTTGAACTTTACATTTGGGCGACAGAAATTGAAATTTCTGTTTGTTCTTTTTTCACCAGAGGCGACTTGCTAATATGCTTCCAACAAGACCTCAACCACTATCAGAAGATCATTTAACGTCTAAATTATGCCAAAAAAGGTATTTTTGGTCCAAAATGCCCTAATATAGTAGTTTGGGCCCAGACGCCAAAAAAATGAATTTAAAAAAATGTTTCTTTATCTATCACCAAGAATATTCCATTCTGCTTCTAATGAGCCATCAACCACTACCAGACGATCATTTTAAACCAAAATATGCGCCAAACAGTGATTTTTTTCCAAATATGCCCAAATAAGGTAATTTGAGCCCAGACGCCTAAAAATTGAAATATTTTGAATTTTTCTTTTTTTATCCCCAAGAGAATTCCATTCCGCTTCTAACGAGCTCTCATCTACTATGGGACGATAATTTTTAGTTAAGATATTGAATTTATTCCCACATTTGGCATTCTGGGCACAATGTGGGCCGGGGCGCCCCCACTTTTTAGGAAAACCCCCTCCCCACTTTTATAACTGTCCTGCCGGCCCTGAGATATATATATATATATATATATATATATATATATATATATATATATACCCTCAGTTTATATTATAGAAAATCTTCAATAAGATAACTATGAAGATCAATCAACAACTCGCAAATATTAGCAGCTAAATATATATAGAAAAAGGGAAATAGATTTTAATGATTCAACACATTTTTCAAATCAAGTTCCAAATAAAAAGCATACACAAGGGTAAAGATAAATATTTTATCTTTATCTTAGATCCTGTTGTGATAAGAGAATGTTCGATATAATGGATAACGCATAAACTTTCTTGAATATTTGATGAATTAATAAATATTGTAATTTATCTGTTTTTTTTTCTTTTTCTAAGGAATAAGATCCGAGTCTGAGGTTTACGTTAGATAACGTAAACCACAGAGTCGGATCTTATTCCTTACGCAAACATCTGGCAAAAACCGCACTGAAACAATGCAATATATCACACCACTGCTTAAATAACTGCGATCTCGGTTAAAGTAACTTTTCATTTTTACTGCATTTCATCCATATTTCCTTTTCTTTTTCTTTTTTTTCTCTTTTTTCTTTCTACCCACCCCTATTTTTCCAATTTTAACATTCTCTACCGCACGCGTTTCATTATTCTTTCTTTTTTCAAATATTTTAACACGTGCCAATAACGCCCCGTTGTGCGTTCTTTATTCTCCTATGTTTGTTTACAGTTATTGGAACAAATTTAAAATCTTTACTTTTCTGAAGTAAAATCGGTAAAATCTCTCGTTTTTATGATTTTTTCTGTGTTTAAATTTGTTTTGTTTTTTTTCGTTTGTCTTTACACACACACACATATATATATATATATATATATATATATATATATATATATATATATATATATATATATATTGCATCATGTCTCTCGACGGAAGTTGATGTTGAATCCTTCAGCGGAATAATAGCAGGTTGCATGTGCCAATCTGAGGCCCTGGAAGTTATTCAAGTGTTGCGCTGTGGACAGTTTGATTTTTTTCTGGAGGGTGTACCTATGTTGAGGTTGACCTAAGGGTATGTCTTCCGCTAAATGTGGGGGATTCCCCTTTTTTTCCCCCTTTTCCCCTTTCTTGGACTGCATCGGACTTAATTCTTGTGGGGGCGCATCACAGCTACCACATATTACCAAGTTTTTTTAGCTGTCTTTTGAACTTATTTTCCTTTTTCTTTTTCTTAAGTGATTTCAACTAGGTCAATTCCCTGTGGGGTATTGTCAGTTGCTGACGTCAATATCTTAGGTACAAAACCTAAGATATTAACGTCAGCAACTGACAATACCCCCTGATGAACTGCCTAGCAAGTACCTTGCTTAGGTAGGGAATAATAACTTTATAAAATAAATAAATAATAAAATAAGATCTTTTTCGTTGGGATGAATCTTCTCTTGAACAAAATAGCATGGTAAACTCCAAATATACATATAAATACTCTGTACCCTATAATTGGGGCTCATCGAGCTTGTTTTTATTGGCCTTGTTCTGGACTTTACTAATATACACTATTTTCAGTGAAACAGCAAAAACTCTCTCTCTCTCTCTCTCTCTCTCTCACTCTCTCTCTCTCTAATATATATATATATATACATATATATATATATATATATATATATATATATTGGTTGTGTGTGTGTTTGTTTTTAATCTCAAAGCATTCCTCCCTAAAAAAAATGCCCAACTCTCTACCTTTCTCTTCAATTTTTTCTTCGTACTTGTTATCTGTAATTCAGAGATTTGATATGCGAATGCAAATCTCAGTAGAATCTACATTAATTCATGGAGTGGGTTCCCCTGAGGAGGGGGGGGGGGGGCAATGAGGGGACCCTTTTATTTTTGTATCCTAATTTCTCGCCCCCCCCCCTCTCATCTCTGATATCAACAGAACCAACATCTTGTTGGCAAACGCACCATTCTGCCCCCCCCCCCCCATCCTGCGTTCCCCTCCGCGTGCTCCCATCCACTCTGAGCTCTGATATAAACCCCCTTCTCGGACGACACTCCTATACCCGCTAGATTTATCTTTCTGTCTTTCATGGCTGGCTTCCCGACAACCACGACAAACTTTGCCTTCTGTCGTTCTTCTTGGTGTCTCTGATAATTCACAACCTTCACCCCTCCCTACCGCCAATATTTTTTGAGTCGCGGTGACCTTTTATTAAAATAAATTTGTAACGACCCCAACTTTCCTAGTTGTCTCTAAAAAAATCACAACCTTGATCTTTCCTTGCTTTCCCATCTGCTTCTTCTCTCTCTCCCCTTCTCTCTCTCTCTCTCTCTCTCTCTCTCTTACATTCTCTCTCTCTCTTACATTATCTCCCTCTCTCTTACATTCTCTCTCTCTCTCTTACATTCTCTCTCTCTTTCTCTCTCTTACATTCTCTCTCTCTCTTTCTCTCTTACATTCTCTCTCTCTCTTTCACTCTCTTTCACTCTCTTACATTCTCTCTCTCTCTCTTACATTTTCTCTCTCTCTTACATTCTCTCTCTCTTACATTCTCTCTCTCTTACATTCTCTCTCTCTCTCTCTCTCTCTCTTACATTCTCTCTCTTACATTCTCTCTCTTTCTCTCTCTTACATTCTCTCTCTTTCTCTCTCTTACATTCTCTCTCTTTCTCTCTCTTACATTCTCTCTCTCTCTTACATTCTCTCTCTCTCTTACATTCTCTCTCTCTCTCTCTCTCTCTCTGTCTTTCTCTCTGTCTTTCTCTCTTACCCTTTCTCTTTTACTCTGTCTCTCTTGCTTTCTCTCTCTCCCTTGTCCTTTCTCTCTCTCTCTTGCCCTCTCTCTCTTTCATATATTTTTTTCTATATTAGCAAAATTGTTTGTCTCTATTTACTTGGTCAAAGTCAGGCACAAGGTCGTTTTTCTGAAAGGAGCAGTTTAAATGGAAACATAAATACCTATATATAGTACATTCGGTACCCCTAGCTCGCGAATAAGGCTTACACAGGTGACAGATAATAAACCCATATCATCTCTGTGAGAAGGTGGTAATGTATGGGAGAATGGCCTCTTGACTAAAACGATATTACAATAATAAAAATGTCATGTCTGTCAGCCTGTTTTTCCTATTTCTCTCTCCCTCTCTCTCCTTCCTCTTCCCTTTCTCTCCCCTTCTCTCCTTCCTCTCCCCTTCTCTCCTTCCTCTTCCCTTTCTCTCCCCTTCTCTCTGCTTTCTTTTTCCCCCCTTCTCTCTCTCCATACTGGCACCTGATTATCGCCTTCTCTGCTTCTGTTACCCTAATTCCGTTTGCAACCACTCAATTAAAAGTCCAGGGGATGACAAACATGGCCCTTTTATGCCTTCCATGTAACAAATCCGAGACAGTATTTTCTACAAATGTGATGTCAGCAAATGTGCATGGAACAAGGCGAAACCTATCACAGGCCTGGCAGCCATGATTCAGGGAGAGCATAAGTAATTTTTTTATCGTTTGTGGAAAAGATACACATGTTAACATGTGGTAAAAATTTTAGAATAAAGTTTGCAAAGATTATCCAAATGTTATGTTTTTTTATTTATTTAAAATTCATTCTGTTGGCAGAACATTTTGTAAAATGTCGAACTTATTGTTTGATTATGTTATATAATTATTAGGAGAATACCCGTCCTAGGACGGGTAAAATGAATTCCCCAAACAGAACAGTTTTGCACCACTTTTATGTCCCCTTATGGAGATTAAAATCAAAATATGATACTAAACTTTATGTTCAAGATCCTTATTCCAATTTTGATCAAAATCCATTACATGATTTTTGACTCTAGAAAATGTCTAAAATTTAAGGCTTAAGCTGAAGGAGTCTGAAGAATAAATTGAAATTCAAGAATCTTGCATAATTCGAGTCTAATGACTATGGATCAAATACAATGCAAATCGCCAGGGTTCGAATCGTGCTACCATCTGAACAGTTATCTTCCGCATATTATATATATATATATATATATATATATATATAATTGTTCAAAGCTCTTGCTAGATAGAGCACTTTAAGTTGATTGACGACAAGTAGTTATTTATAGCTTAATGCAATAGTCTAGGCCCCGCCTATTGAGTTCTGTTTGACAGCTTGCTAACATGCCCACTGAATTTGGCATTTGGACGTTAATCTACTCTCCCATTCCCACGGCAATGCATGTTGGCCGCAACGGTTAACACTCAGTCAATAATGACTTTTGTATTAGGGTTTGAATCGTGCGACCGGCGGAGATTGTCTCCTCCTGTACTAATGATTGTAGGTGTGGCATTAAACACATGTGTATATTATAGTTCAGTAGATTACAAAATTTTACATAATTAATATTTTGGAGTTAATCTAAAACATTAAAAGGAACGTATCAATGATAAATAAATAATCAGAACTATGAAATGGTACTTTTTTTCTTCTGATTATATATATATATATATATATATATATATATATATATATATATATATGAACAACATTTATTTCTTTTTTAATTATTAGCTTTTTCTTGAAAGAAATTAAGTTTTGTTTATGAGAAAACAATCGATTATAACCTGTTTTGAAACTAACCATTGCTCTTTTAAATTGATCCTAATCTGACATGTGTTTTTGCTTTTCATGTTAAATTCATGTGTTCGGCCTATCCTCATTATTGAAAAAATATTGTATTTGGTCTCTCCATCCAGACATTTTGTTCTTGAACTGATTGTGAATATATCCACTGGAAATTATCTGAATTGGAATTGATAAGGTCTATATGCTGATGAAGAAAATCATAAAAGTTTTTTTTGTTTTACTCTGTAATAGCGATAATAAAATGATTTTTTGAAATGTGCGTACATATGATTCAACTTTGTTAAGTGTTACTTATAATATTTAACAAATTAATTGTCATAAATTTTGTAATCTACTGAATTATATTATGAAAGCTATGCTTAACATAACATGTTAACCATTGAGCTTATTTTTATCTGCAGTTTCCAATATATCTTTGAGATTCAAAAGATCTGATTTACAAAATAAATTTTGTATTGTGTCATCTCCTAGGAATATAACAATTGTTTGGTTATTTAACTTAAACTTTTCTTTTAAAATATTTATATGTATATATGTATATATATATATATATATATATATATATATATATATATATATATATATATGAATAAATGCGAAAGTTTTTTTCCACCTATCTTAACTATATTAACAGCAAAATTGCTTATTTAATTCTATGATACAACATTTTGAAATACCGTATATATAGTAATCTGCAAACATCTACAAACAGTTGTAGGTCTTCGTAATTTGCATATTTATTTTATAAAGTTTCTATTAAATTAATATTCTTTATTATACAGTTGTAATTTTGCATTGTCATATTTTCTTGTATCTCTACGCAATAGTTTTTTCTATAGTCTGATGTTGCTAGATGCTGAAAACAGATACCTACCTTTGATCTTAGCCAAAAAGCCAAAGAACCATAAAAAATAATGTTTTTATGGATAGGCAATTTTAAATGAATGAAAAAAAACTCCAACAACCCTGATTTAATCTATTATTGTATCATCTTTTAATGAGGGTGTTAGGGTTGTATAGTATCGGTTCTGTTGTCATAAGATCGTCTTTCCTCCGTTTTTAAGAGAGTGGGTATAATCCTCCCAGGTATTACATCTTCCTTTGGGGGACGGAGTAATGTATCTTTTGTGTTGTCATGAGACCACGTTCCCAGGGACTACCATTTTTTTTTTGTGGGGGGGGGGGGAGTATTGTAGTATCTGTTTTGTTGCCTTAATACCATACTCACAGACATTACCTTCTCTTTTTATTGGGGGGGGGAGGTCCTCCCAGGTATTACCTCTTATATTTTTGTTGTATTTCTTGATGTTGTAAAAATCCAGCTGTATGCTAGTATTTACCGCCCCCCCCCCTGCAACCGTGGGAAGATGTGACACAAAGTCAGAAGGTGGGGATTTAAAAGCCAACGTCAAAGAGGTAGAGCACTCTGGCGTACAAAAAATGCCTGAGCAACCCCGTCGGCATTTCCCGGTATGAGCGCCTCAGACGATTAACAATAAACTAACCCCTTCTGAAAGGGTGAGAAACTAAAGTTTTGAAGGGTAGACTTGCACAGAACCATACCTTTGCCCAACATAGAAAAGGCCACCTAGCACAAATGGCCCAGAATCTGTCGGCCTGATTGTCGAGGACGTATCCTGATGGTGCTAATAATTGTCACATTTATGTTTGCGACTTTTTATGCCGAACATTCAATGAGAAATAGAAACAAATTTAAAACGAACGAGGGCGACGACGAAATGAACCCATTAAAAGGATTCGTGTGAAAATGAAGCCACATTTTCAGTTTTGCTCAGACAATCAGGATATTTTTTGGGTGTTTGTTTTTCTTTTTAATCTAAAACTAAAACTTGGTGCTTCTCCATGGTTACACCCATATGAAATATTTCACTTATAAATTAATTAACAGGATGATTTTATGAAATACTTACTTTAAAATTTGAAAAATATTAGCGCACATCAAAATTTACGGAAAATTATCCAATAGATGTTTAATAATAGAAAAAAGAATTACTTATTAATTAATATTAGGGTGTTTTTTTTTTTTCTGGCTTTGCGTCATTTTAAATTTATGAAGAGGTATATTAAAGGGGGTTAAGCAATGACGTAATCCATAATGACGACGATAATGGTGACAAAATTCTGGCTACAGATAAAAGCAAAACTACTGGATTAATTTCCCTAAATTATGGTGAGCATTATTTTTCCATCACAAGTAAGTACTTCATAAAGGTTTCTTCTTAATTTCTTTTTAACAGCAATATTTCATATGGGTGTAACCATGGATAAGAACCTAAAACCTTAATTTAATAAATGGATCCTTTAACCTTTTTTTATGTAAAAAAACTAATTTAATTTCTCATAAGCTGAATGAATTTTATAAGTCACGAACGGACTTGTCTCCCAATTGTTGCCTGAAAAAGTAAAAGTAATTCGAGAAATTCCTGTCCCCGACCTCGAACTATTGAATTATTGACTGCTTATGAATGAACGCTCAAATGCAGACCCCACGATATTAATGTAAACAATCCATATGTAAGTGTGTTTCTGTAATGTAATCCTTATAATAAAGTGGTTTTCTGAAATGTGCGTACATATGGATAAACATTGTTAATTTTCGTAAATTGATTACAATATTTGAAATTTTACTTAATGTTTTAAATTTTATAATCTATTGAATCAATACATGAAAGATCTGTCTAATATAACCTGTTGATCATTGAGCTTATTTTCATCTGCAGTATTTAAATATATCCTGGGGGATAAATAACATCTAATGTGTTTATTATATATATATATATATATATATATATATATATATATATATATATGAATTAATCTTACCGAGAAATTTCTTTGTTTTTTTAACTTGAACTTTTCCTTATACATATATATATATATATATATATATATATATATAATTTTTTTAATATCTCCCACCTATCATGCTTGAAATCTTATCTCCTCTTCACTTCCAAGCAACCTCTCCCCCATTACCCTGCCTCTTTATTTGTTCGTTGCCAAATTTGACTGCTTTGGTTGGTGCTTCTGTCTCAGACGGGTCTGTGTGAGGGGCCAACTTCTCAAAAGAACATCTAGGAACCATTTGAGTGAGAGCCTTTGGCACACCTAGTTAGGGGACCCTCCATATTTTTCGCCCTTCCTGGAGGTGGAAGCGTGTACCGTAGGACCGTCAACGACAGGTTGGTCATCATGGAACGTTTTGTTTGTGCCTTTTTCGTTTGTGCCTTTTTTTTTTGGTTTATTATTTACTACACAAAGTTCTTCGTTATGGCGAGAGGGTTGAGGAGGAGGCGCTATAATTATAATTTTTAAAAAATTCCATTCCTTTTTGCATTTTTGTTTGTGGATGTTATTAAACTGAAGTCTAACCACGTTTGCTGTCTTTCTTTTTCTAATTTAAAAGAAACAGAAATATTATCCTTTAAAGAAGGGGAAGTTTATTTGTACACACCTTAAATATATACGCCAATATATGCATACATATACAATGCACACATAACATCATACACGTGTATATATTATGTGTACACGTGTATATATTATGTGTATTATGTATACACGTGTATATATTATGTGTACACGTGTATATATTTTTCATCTTACGTATGCACGTGTATATACTATATATAGATACGTGTGTGTGTGTGTATATATATATATATATATATATATATATATATATATACTAGTAGAATAACCGTTCTAGGACGGGTATAAGCAATAAATATAGCATTAATTTTAATGTTTTTTTCTTTGAGGGGGTATACTACAGTTTCGGTGCCACTTCCCTAAATGGTATAGTTTAAAAAGAAATAATAATATGCCCTGTTGCCTAGAATACATATTTCATAATTCATAATAAGTTCAATAGTTTAGGATTTTACCAAGCACATACATATTCATCAGTTAGATTACCCAGTACAGAAATTTAAATATATAGATAAATACACATACCTAACTTTATAAATAGGTGTGTGTATGTGTGATTTCTCGGCTGGTTCAAAAAAATTTTTTTTTTAAATACACAAACCTATTATAATAGCGTCTGTCACTGACCCATGCAGTAAATTGTAGAAAACTCCAATGGGTCAGATAACCGTATTTACTTTAATAATATTCTTATTTAGAATCACTAAAGATGTGTACAACCCTTCAAATTCATATATATATATATTAAATTCCCGAAACAGTTTTTCATGGTAAACAACTGATGATCCCTTAAAATAGTGTTAGAAACTAACTAATATAATAACTGTAAAAAATAAATTGACTTACATGAGTGATTTTCCACTGGAAGACTTGAGACTATAAGTTTTTTTTTGTTGTTTTTTTGTTTTTTTTTATATAGTTTTAATGGTTGAGAAACTTCCGAGACTATATATATACGGCACAATCACGTTGACACACCGGTTCCCGTTAGATCACCGAAGTTAAGCGGCGTCGAGCCTGGCCAGTACTAAATGGGTGACCATTTAGGAATATCAGGTGCTGTATGTGCTCTCTGCTTATCTCGGCATTGTTTCCAGTCGTCCTGTATTACTACTTGCCATTGGAATCAAGCAATGCCGACTCAGGAGAGCGGTTGTTGGGGATTGCGCAACCCTTGCAATCACAAATTAACGCGCGGGCAGCCCCTGGTGGGGCACTCATATGTCGAAATCGACGGGAGAGTTCATAATATATATATATATATATATATATATATATATATATATATATATATATATTAGTCCAACACACCATGTTGTAATATGCTACTTAAATATTGGTAGGCGCCTGCAAGATGTCTTTATACCCTGGAGGTACCCTGAAAGATAATTGAATTTTTAAGGTTACAGGTTCAGAAAGAAGGGAACACACACACTAATATATATATATATATATATATATATATATATATATATATATATATATATATATATATCTGAGAGAAAGAGAGACTGAATTCTAGGAATTGTTGATAAAACTATGCCAAAACATTCTAAAAAGCAAAACTCTTGGTTTGTCAATGTTGAAATCTAGAAAAAAATTGGTTTCTTCATATATGTATGTGTATATATATATATATATATATATATATATATATATATATTACCTCCTCTCCGGGAGGTTAGACACAAGGTCAGGTGTGGGTTTTGATGAATGTGTTTTTGTAGAACGAACTGGATTTGAGCCTGACACATCCAGGTTCTCAGTCTGCATCATTACTTACTTAGCCATCGTGCCACCCCCTATGTGTATCACATTATAAAGTTATCTTGTCGGATTTTTAAAGTCAGACCCAAATAGCAATTAAGCTGACAAATTAAAATCTGCTTCTGATGAGCCAATTTTCATTTATTATTGTTATACTATGTTATTGGCACTATAATAACGTATTTCGCTACAATTTATTTCGGAAATTACTTTCTTGCTAATATAAAACATTTTTCAATAATCACCTAAAGATTTTTTTTAAATCAGCAAGGGGATAACTTCTATTTTAGATTGAAGAATATTATAAGAGTTGTCTACTTTATGCACAAAAAATAAAAATGGCATGCATTGGGCAGCTTTTAGAAATTGATTTCTAAACTAACCTATCTCTGGCCAGGTCTTTATTTATCCCTCTTTCTCTCAAATCTATTCTTATCACTTTCACTCATGTTTTCCTTTGCCTTTCTTTACCAACTAACTCTGCTACCTCAACTATTTTACATCTACTAACCCAAGAACTCTTGCCTGTTCTTTCAATGTGACCATACCATCGAAGTGTCCTGTTCTGCACACATCTCCCTATACTGTCCAGATTTAATCTTCCTCTAAAGTCATCAGATCTAAGCTTGTCTTAAAGATTCACAATGCACATCCATCATTTCATTCTTATATCATTTCTCTCCATGCAACACATGTCCTCAACCCTCACTGGCCAGCTTTCAGTTCCATACATCATCACACTACGTACACATGCCTAGTAGATTTGACAGTGGTAACACTCTGTTGATTAGTAATTTATGTAGAGCATTATAAAAATGAATATTCTTAATGTATTATATATATTAATAATCGTTATAATAATCATCACACTGCGTACACATGCCTGATAGACTCTTCCCTTGGTCGACAGTGATAACATGGTCGTTTTCAGGTCCAATGTAAACAAATTCTTGTTGAGCCGTCATCTTAAATAATCAAATTTTGCCCAATCTTCACCATCGTTACCAGTCATCATTGTGTTGTCTCACCGTCTACGTGACAAACTTATTTACACTTATTCTCGAGTGGCCTTAGGGCCTTGATAAGTGGTGACTCTTTAGTATTAAAATAACAAAAACCTCTGCTGGTTAGTAATTGCAGAAGTTCCCTGATCTTATTCCATCCAAATTCTTACAATCACACTGTGACGTAATTCATTTGTAATCACAGATTGTAATGAGTGGCGCTTTAGAAATGATAAAAGTCATGGGGCTTTGAAAAACTAATTAAAAAAGCTCCCTCCAAAATCTAACATATTTTTTAAAATGTAAAAACAAAAAATGTCTTTGCTAGTACTGTACACGAGGGTAGGTCAGTTTTGGAAAAGTGGTAATGCGATGATTATAACAGTTGACGTTTGACATGATAAATAAAAACACAAAATAACTCGAATTGATAAAGTCTATATGCTGATGAGGAAAATCATAAAAGATTTTAAAGTTTTACTCTGTAGTAGTGATAACATTTTTTGAAACACACATACATATGGATAAACTTTAGGTGTTGATTATAATATTTAAAATATTATGTCATAAATTTTGTAATCTACAGAATTATATGAAAGCTCTGCTTGACATAACATGTTAACAATTGAGCTTATTTTTATCTGCATATTTAATATATCTTGGAGATTCATAAAATCTGATTTATAAAATAAATTTAATATTATGCGATCTCCTTGGAATATAGTGATTCTTTTTGTTCAACTTAAACATTTTTTTATATATCTCTGTTGGTTTCGGGAGAGTTCAGATATTTTTGTGTGGCACAATGCGTAATCTTTTGGGGAGCTAAGTGCTTCCCATTATATTCGTAACCCTTGCACCGAACTTGAGTTTCAAATAAAGTGAATTCGCTGCACTAAAAATGTCAGCTCACTGATTGGGGTATTCGGTGTAATCCGATGTCAGCTAAAATATAAACAATACTGGAGACATCAGCCAGGTTCAAGAGGTCAAAGAAAACCTGTCACCGAGATTTGTTAAAACACTGATGACGGCTGTATTCCCTTTCTCTTTTTCTCTCTTTCTTTATCCCTCTGTCTCTCTTTCTCTATCCCTCTGTCTCTCTCTCCTTCTCTCTCACTTTCCCCCCTTCTCTCTCTCTCTCTCTAGAAAAGAGATTGAAAAATGGAGAGACTGGTTTGAAATCTGAACGAGGAAGACGCGTTTGTCGCACGCTCTGAGATGTTTCTTTTAAAAATATAATAAATCATATTTTTATATAAAAAGTAAAATCGTTTGTTCCATTATTACATAATGTTTGATTTGCAGCACGATGGTCCCGACTAAACTGCCGGCTAGCCAGTCCCAGAAGCAGACAACAGTGACTATCGTCAGACGATGATTGCTCACTGGCCATAATAAGATGAGACATTGCACATACGTGCACATGTTGTCACACATCGTCCCGTCGTCACTAAAGTCTGGCAAAGATCGCCCAGCCGTCCAAAGCAATGGTACCACATTGATGCCGGTCTCAAGAGATACCCCTTCGACCGAAGCGAACTTTGCCACATTTGTTCTGGCAGTTTCTATAGTTAGATATGATAATTTTTTTCGGAAATCATCGTGTGATTTGAGATTCTCCTGAAACATGAAGGGATGTTTTCTTTAGAATTTCTACACCCTTTAGTATTTTTTAGGATTCCCTTAAAGTTTGAATAATAAAAGTTTATTTCAATATGTCCCCATTCACGTTCCTCCACACGAGAGCAAAGTTTTTTAATTTTTCATCATCAAGACTTAGATGTTGTAAAATGACGTCATAATGGAGATGGCGTTGCCTCAGATGATAGCTAGGAAGATGTGCTGGAACATCCAAGCGGTTTCTCTGGGCACGTTCCTACAAGTGGATATCATCCGTTCAATACCTTGTATATGTTGTGAAGTATCAAGACCAGAGAGGATAGTATAATGGGAAAAAACAGATACTACATTATACCCCAACATCCAAAGAGGAAGCAATGCTTGGGAGGATGGTCTGATGACAACAGAACAGATACTGCACAATTTTTCTTCCCAAAAAAGGAGGAGTAAATGCCTGGGAGGATGGTATAACGATAACAGAACAGGTACTACATTACCTTTCAGCTCTCTGAATTGAATATTAGTCTGAAATATAATAAACTGAATTCAGCATTAAAAGATAGTACAATTAAT
This sequence comes from Sepiola atlantica, assembly GCA_963556195.1. NCBI lineage: Eukaryota > Metazoa > Mollusca > Cephalopoda > Sepiida > Sepiolidae > Sepiola > Sepiola atlantica. The sequence goes on from OY744519.1 coordinate 169,778,165, forward strand.
ACAAGTGATAGTATAGTTTCGGCTTCAGACGGACATATACCAAATCTCCATTAGTAATAGAAGTACAATAGGACAATTAATAGAAGTAATGGTATAGTTTCGGCTTCAGACAGATACCAAATCTCCAATAGTAATATATCTTTTTATTTATGTATATATATTTCTTATATTATATAATAACTCTACTTTAGTTAGAAGTAGTAGTATTGTTTTGATTTCAGACAGATACCAAATCTCCATTATTAATATATATATATATATATATATATATATATATATATATATATATATATCTTATATTATATAATAATCCTAATCAAGTCAGGGTGGTCTGATGGAAGTTCCATATAATGATATTTCAGGAAAATATCCCTTCGTCAGATGTGTGTTCAACTTTAATTCAAACGTTCATATGAAGGTCGCTGCCAATGAGAGCTATTCAACAGAAATTGAAATGGATCTGAAATCAAATTAAAAAGTTGTTTTTTTATTATTATTAAATTTTGCTTCAAATCTATTCATCTTTATATCTATGTGTCACTGTTAGTATTAATATTTTTTTTTTATTTATCATGTATATTTATAAATTTTGTTTCATTTATACGTATCTATATAAACAATATTATGCTACATTCTAGTGACCAAGATTTTATTCACCTTACTGATCATCTTTTTAACACAAAAACTTTGATACATTTACGAACCATTTCGTTCACAGAAGAACATCTGACATTTGTATGTCAATCCTGGATCTTTCCTTTATGAACTCCTCAGAAATCTTCCTTCAGAAAAAATACATAGCTATGCAGTAAACAAAAAACAAACAACTCACATTGATTACATCTCCACTCAAGGAGAGACTTCGAAATCGCTACACAGAAAAAGCAGCCATAACTCAGGAGAATAAAAAGTTTATGACATAATCAATATTATGTAATCATGTTCCAAAAGTACAACATCAACTGAAATTTATGTGTACATATGTTTCAGAAATTCTAATAAAAATCACTTCTTCAGTAGCAAATAACAAAAGAGAAACTATCATTTCGTTGCAGGTCCAGGAATTGCTAAATGACTGCAAACACAAAACAAGATTACCCATCAACATTCAGAAACAATATGTTCTTATTTTATACTTTTTTTTTATAGCTGGTTATAAAAATTGGATTCCAGAGTCAAATGTTAACATTTTTTAATACAAAACGATAGATTAGCTACTCAAACTACAGACCTTTTGTGACCTTTTGGCTAAGATCAAAGTGTAGTATCTGTTCTGAGGGATACTGCACCCCATACTGGTATTGTCTTGTCCTTCGGGGCTTGATTTACGCCGGTCTATGGGTCTGTCCTGTGCAGTTCTAGGAGGTCCACCCTCCCAGGCTTCGCCTCCCCTCTTTGGGGAGGAGTAAGTTTATTGCTTACTGTCTGAGGCGCCCCTACCGGGGAATGCCGACGGGGCTGCCCAGGCAATTTTTAATGGCCAGAGTGCTCACCTCTCGGGCGCTGGCTTTTCAAACCCCACTTTTCCGACCCGACCTTGGGTCACATCTTACTTGTGGGAGTAAGATAAAAACTGGCCTTGTGCCTAACTCCTGGAGAGGAGTAAATCAATACTCAAACTACAGATATAGCTCAAATTGTCATAATTCATATCAAATATTATGTTTCAATAAATAATGTATAGTTCTTTCTGAAAAAATTAGTAATCTAAACAGTAAGAAATTATCAACACATTCCCCTATGGGTGGAGCACTCTGATAAAGGAAATGATGGTTTCCACTTTTTCACTTAGCATAATGTAATACTCTTAAGTATTTCATTTAAACGATTCCGTTTTCTCTACACAGTATTGGGTTCTTTAGCTCCAACGGTAAGACATCCGACGCTATGGGTCACGATTCGCAATGATCTGTCGATCTATATATAGTACGAATGACTCTAGTCGAAGAGAATTCAGAGAATGTTAAAGTTTAATCCTAGTACTTAACTATCTAAGTGGCACTTACCAATAAAGTGTTACTGACCAACAATTAGCCCGGTGTTTTGATAAAAGGGAAAGGTCAGCTTTTCCTTTTGTCAATGAAACTCTTCTTGGTGGCATAATATCAATATCTTTTATTAAAAAAAAAAAACGAGATTTCTTTTTCGTACGAAATTTTTTTTAATTACTTTATGCTTATTTGATCGTTTTTGTTTATTTAAAAAAATTTGAAGTTTGAATATTTTATTACGTAAAATGTATAGAAATTAAAAAAAAAAAGCAACAATATCTAAATGGATAAATGCGAAAGTCTTTTTCACTGATTACATCTATACTACCATCAAAACTGCTGTTATTTAAATAAATGATAGTCTTTTGAAATAGTGTATATATATAGTAAAGAGCAAAAACCCAAACTCAGCTATTGTTGTGCCTAATTTGCATAACTATTTTAAACAGTTAATAATAACTTAATGTTTAGTCTTATTCATTTGTAATTTTATTGGCCTATGTTCCTATATATATATATACAATAGTTTTGTTGATATTAACAGCAATTAATTAAAGTGATTTAATAACAAAAAAAGATAAATTACTATAACAATTCTTAAAATATTATGTTCTTTAATTGTTAAGGGAGGTAATTTAACTGAAAACTATTAGTTTTTTTAAACTACAAAAGATTTATATTAAAGATATGTAATGTTATTTATACATTTAAAAAGAATAATTAGATTAATAGCCGCCTTTATTTCAAGAATTTCTCGAAATGATTGATTCAGAGAAATAACACACAAGTACAAAAATTTACAAAGAAATATGTGACTTTACGTTACAAACGGATTAAACTTTTTCAAATATTTTGTATTTCGTGTTATTTCTTCAAATCAATCATCCCGAGGAAGTCTTGAAAAAAAGACAAAACATTGATGAATATGTAAATAATATTTTTGGTTTTCCTTATATATATATGTATATGTATATATGTTTGTGGGTGTGTTTCCCATAGACTTAGCATGTATCTCTCTCTGACACTAGCTCAATTTGCCAACACCCAACAAAACATGACTGCCCCTTCTCAATATAGACACATTTTAGTTAATAACACACAAAAAAAACAATATACTATGATAGCAACATAAAAAGATTTCAAATTATTGAAGCCATCTAGATTAAAACTAGACACTCCACAATTAATAACATTAATTACGAAACTAGTCACAAAAATTTTATGCGTCTAGCGTAGTAATCAAAACTAATAAATTCTTAGTCATTAGACATTATCATTTTGAATTCTGTATACACCTTTCACGTTATCACGTTCACATGAAACATTCCATCACTATAGACGCTCGTCTTACAGTTATTAAATACTAGTGGTTAAAAACTAAACAGTAAAACAAAATAAATGTAAACACATCAAGACTAAATCCCGCCTGATGATGATTTGATGAATCAAATCTAAAGTACTCTCGAAGATTTGGAACCAAAAAAACTACAGAACTTATATACACCAAGTTGATCGGAATACAAAATGGACTGTTCAGAAAATTCAACAAAATAAAAAAGCCTTATAAAACAAAGCAAACACTCTTTGTTTTGAAATAACATTTGCCTTAATGAAAACAGGCTGTCTAAATACACACACACATATATCTCTATTTATTGGTCCCCCGATTTATAAAATCGGGGGACTTATGTCCATCCGGATTTTTCTCCGCAACCATCCATTGAATTTCTCTGAAATTTTGCATGAAGTTGTAACTTTGGTCAGGTTAGAAAGTGACATTCTCCGATTTTTGAAAAAAATCTGGTTAGCCCTCCAGGCGCTCAAAAGGCCCCGAAATGGCAAAAAATGACATTTTTTGCCCCATAACTTTTCATCACTCCATTCAATTTCTCTGAAGCTTGGCCAAAATGTGGAGGCAATTGTTCCTAATAGAAAATAAGTATCGCTGACCTTGGAAAAAATCTGGTTCGCGCCCCCAGGAGGTCAAAAGCCCCCAAAATGGTAAAAAATGACCCTTTTCTGCCATAACGTTTGATCCATCGATTCAATTTTTCTGAAACTTGGCCAAAATGTAGAGGCAATTGTTCTGAATATAAAATGAGCATCCTTGACCTCAGAAAATTACCGGTTCGCGCACCCAGGGAGTCAAAGGGGGGGGGGGGGTCAAAAATGCACCAAATTGCCCAAATTTATTGCATTTTACACTCGCCACATCGAGTCACATACAGAGGGGGACCACGCATGCGCGGCTTGTATAAAGTTAGGTATTTGTATATGTTTATATATTTGTATGTAATGTACAGGATTTACTCCTCAGCTAATTAACAGATCGTTATGAATTTTAGAACACAGCTGCTAAGCATAAGAGGTTGTAATTTTAACAATATTAGACATCAATTAATAAATATTCCCCTAAATTTCAGTTTCTTTAGAGTATTTTGAAAGGGGTTCTAAGGGGGCATAATATGGGCACAACTTCCCATTTGAAAATTCCTATATTTTAGGTTTGCATACAATTTGATCCATAGTTTTTTTGGACGCCAATTTGGTTTGAAAGTTTGTCTTTTACTCGTCACTGACTAAATGTGAGTTTAATCAACGTTTGTTTCTCTACGGCTTTTTTGCTATATACTTTATAAAGGTTTCTGTTAAAAGATGCATATTTATGTTCAGATAGTAACTGCTGGTAAAATAACTAGATAATATCTGAAAACAATTACATTTCGATGTCGATAAGGGTTGCATGACACATCATTCATTAACAGTGTTTTCATTCTGCAGCATAACTCAAATAATGTAAGTGGGATAACTCATATTAAAATTGAATACTATAATAGGATTTGTCTATCTTAAACGAAAAATTTTATTTATTTTTCTGTGTAAGTTTAAAAATATGCAAATAAAAATGGAAAATTCAAGTGACATTAGTCCATCCCCGGCAATGCCGAGTATGGACAGATTTTTATTTTTAAAAATATTTTTTTAATAACTATTTTTATCACGACCTTTCAAATGTCCAATTTAATTTTGGAGCTGACGGAAAGAAAATAATTTCTGGCTAGAATTAAAGTTTATATGTAAAAGTCAAATATGGCTTATTTGTGGTCTTGCATCAAAGAAAACTATTAAGATTCTTATGCCTCTCTCTCTCTTCTCCTCCTTTCTCCTCTCTCCACCCCCCTTTCTCTCTCTCCACCCCCCTTTCTCTCTCTCCACCCCCTTTCTCTCTCTCTCGCACTCTCTTTCTCTTTCTCTCCGTTTTATTTTCTCGAAGATAGAAATGTGCTTATTTTAAGATGAACGTCCATTTTTAAAGACAAAATTGCATGCAACGAACTCTCGAAGTGCACATATAGAAAGTTTACTGTTAGATTTACATGCATCAGAGACGTAGGACTCACACTCAGCACCATCTCTCTGCTATACAGAAAGCCAATGTTTGTTTGTGCGTTAGAATAATCGGCATGTTTATTTACCTCCTCCGCAGGAGGTTGGACACAAGGTCAGATGAACTTTTGAAAAGCCAGGGGACTAGGTGAAGTGCACTGGTCTAAAAAAAAAAAAAAAAATGTCTGAGTAGCCTAGCTGGCATTCCCCAGTAGGGGCGCCTCAGGCGATCAGTAATAAATTAACCCTTTCTCATAGAGAAGGTGAAACCTGGGAGAGTGGACCTCCTAGGACTGAACAGAACCATACCTCAGCCCGACAGCAACAAAGCCACTGTCGGACCGATTGTCGGGGACGTACCCGACTTGTACAAGTTTTTTAAAAAAATGAATTACTTCATGACCTTTTGAAATTTACGACGGATTAGGAAGCATTTAAACAGAATAGGAAATTTCTTAGCAAATTCTCATGTATTAAAATTTAACAATAAACTAACCTTTTCTAAAAGAGAAGGTGAAGCCTGGGAGGGTGGACCTCCTGAGACTGAACAGAACTATACCTCAGCCTGACAGCAACAAAGTCATTGGTACGAACAACAGCTACTCAAGCTGTGCCAGGTAATAATTATGTTTACAGTTAAAACATTCGGTACTTATACAGATCAGGACCCAAGCTAAAATCAACTTGGCGTCTGTAGTTTCCGGATGTTTACGTAGACGTCCGGAAAATGACGAAACACTTATCCAATCAGAATTCGAGAAAATAAGCAGACGACAAGTTAACATTTTAATTGATTGAATCGCAAAATTCACTAATTGGAAATAAAAATTGATTAAAGTGATAATGAATTTTAATGAGTTAAGACAGGTTATTATGTCTCCCGAAGGAGTGATTCAATTTTGTCAGGGAAAAAAAACTGATAACCAAAGAAAAAAAATGATTCTCTTTGCTCAAAAAACTTTGTATATTTTTATATTTTTTTCAGATTTTTATAATTTCAAATCTGTGCTAAACAGTAATATAATTTTACTGTTTTATCCCTATGATAAAAGCATACATTTTTGAAAATCCATGGGTTAAGGAAAAAGATAAAAATTAATCTATATATTCCTTGTTTGAACTACTTGATGATTTAATAAATTTTGTACTTTTTCCAAAAGTTTCACATTTTTATTCTCATCACCCATTTCCTTATATTACTGCTCTACCTTATATATTAGGCATTGACTTTTCAAGATAGGATACAATTTAAAGATAACATTTTATTTTGATCTTTATTATCTCTCTATTAACACAGCATGACGTCGCTAGCTTTTAAAAAGTCGTTTTCATTAAAAAAAAAAGTCGAACGCTCTATGACGTCAAGCCGCCGTATAAAGTGTTAAAATTATCACCGTTTATTCGCTGTTCAACATTGGCTGAGTGGTTAAGGCGGTGGATTTGAGTTGCAAAATACTCGTAATCTGGGGTTTCGAATCGCATAACCGGTAGTGAATAGTAATATCTCTATGCTGATGAGTCCCGATTATTAAGGATGAAACGTATACATACATAGATAATAAACAATAACAAATATTATATATATATATATATATATATATATATATATATATATATATATATATATATATATATTCTGTTGTTGTTGTCGGAGATATATATATAAGCTCTGGTTGATCCAAAGTCCTAACCATGGAGATGATTTACTACCTACAGTATTCATTGGTATCTGATGGGCTTAATTTACTTCACCTTTCATCTATGTATATTTAAGGTATTGATCTCTTACAAAAGTTAGGATGCTGTTATGGTTAAAGCATTTGGCTTTACTTATATATATATATATATATAAGCTAAGTGAAAATTTTCTGTTATGAATTTTTTCTAAATATAACTTTAGCTACGATTGTTTGTTTAAAAAGAAATTTATAATATTATTTGTAAATAAAGTTGTTTGATTGAATGTTTTTAATTTTTGCTTGACAAGTTTGATCGACTCACAAAATAATCTTCTTTTCGAGGGAAACTGGAGTTATTTTCTTTCAACTTTTATTTTTAAATTTTTTAATTATTATTACATTTAAACTTTACTGATGAGAGCTGGATTTATAACAAATTTTTGAGTCTTTTGTAGAAGGCAAATAAGTTTTGCAATCAAAGAAAAATACCCACCATGCACAGTGCACACACTCTCTTGTGACCTACTTGTGTCAGTCCTGTCTAGATATGCATCGGCTGTACAAAATGCAGAATAAACGCCACTGTGGAACGCATCACAGAATGGTGGGCATCTATCTGGGTTGATGTGTAAGCAAAACTATAAAACAACTATCTTTTTATGCAAATACTCAATAACAGGAATGGATTTCATCCTCTTAAATAATAAAATAAAAACAGCATTTGTTCTGTTTGGGGCTGGCGAGGTTATTCTTTGGTCGGTGTTTTACAAAAATCACTTTTTTTTTCAAAATGAATAGGAAAAAATTATCAGTCTCTTCTTACACATAAACAAAACAAAAGATAAAGAAAAAAAACTAAAACCTATTATAAAAATCAAGGGAGGCGCGAGAGCGCTCTATCCCTTAATAGACTCACAAATGGCCTATGCTGGAAATCTCATTTCTTTGATCAATCATAACTCAAAAACCAATAAACCAAATTAGTTAAAACTTTGCACAAAATTTTTATTTGATAGGTTCTATAAGTGTGTAGAATTTCAGCATCATTAGTCAAAGCAACCCAGAAATCCAAAAAGTTCAATGATGAAATCATGTTATCTGTGTGTACGTACGTATGTGCCACCCTGTATCTCATCAACTATTTGATGGATTCAGCTGATTTTTGGCAGAGATAGAGGTTCTAGGGTCTAGTTGATGGCGTTTTAATTTCAGTTTACCATATACCTTAGTTTTCCAGAAAATTCCAAAAAACCTTATGAGAAGGCATTGTATTGAGGCATAGCGTTTACAAATTTTTACACTTTTATTGTCATTAAGGGTATGACTACATATCAACCAAACCATTTCATTATCACATCACTACAGTATAAATCTCTATGCATGAGTGGATGAAGTGTGTGAGGTGCGCTGAAGAAAAATTCCTACCATTAAAATACATAGCCCTGTTGTGCTCGCATACCCTTAATGACAATAAAAGTGTAAACATTTGAGAATTTCCTTGCTTTTGTACATTTAGTGTATATGAATTTTCATCTTAACCCTATTAAGGGCATATGCTTTCAGTATACTGGCATTTCTCATGGAATATAACTGCATGTATTTATGATCACTAGTAATAGACGTAAATATTTAACAAATATCACAAATTCCTAATTCATCGACATATGACAAAGTGGATTTAGGAAACCAAGTGTCTGGCATCCGTGGGGGAAGGGTCAGCTACATTTTGTCCTGTTTGTGGGCATATAATGTAAAGTTATACAGTTATAAAGTTTTATAAGGCACCACAGATGTTACTGTTATGTTTTGAAGATCCTGTGACATATTGATCTAAAGTGGCTGGTGGATATCTTTTCGGGTTCAAGTCGCAAGCAAATATTGTCTGTGGTATAGACACATCCTGAATATTTCGGACTTGATGTTTAGGCAAGTGATGATGAAGAAATGACTTGTAGGATTTTAGGTTTTTCAAACAAAATAGAAGTAATGGACAAACGAGTGTTGTTCTTATTTACTTGCCTCCCTCACAAGAGCAGAGTTAGGCACAAGGTCGGTTTTTAATGTGGGGAAAATCCAGCTTCCGCAAAAAAGTGCACTCTGGATTGGAACAAAAGTTAAAATTGTCTCAGTCTAGAAGAATTTCTCCTTCGCTAATTGAAGACAGAACAGATGAAGTGTAGTATCAGAACAGATTCTACACTTTGCTCCTATGTTGTCACTTCGGTAATTAAAAATGATTATTTCTCAATGCATCTAGCTTATTTTTAAACCTCCTATTTTTAATTTGATTGGGGACAATAATTTCCAAACGTGCATGCTTCTATGGGAAAAGGAAATCTAATTGTTTAATGCAGTTCAAACACTCCTTCAATATTATCTTTTCTGACGTCAGGCGTACACTTATATATATATATATATATATATATATATATATATATATATATATATATATATGTATGTCTGTAAACAGAAGACGATATACTCTAACCTCAACAGCTTCCTAAGTAGACACCATTTTTTTATCATCTTGTACAAATACCTCTTATCTCTGGAGTACCTGGGCCAGAATAATCAGTTTTTATTTATTTATTTATATCAAAGGAAATTCCTTTTTTAGAAAAAAGATTAACATCAGAGAATTACTGAAATCTCTCTCTCTCTCTCTCTCTCTCTCTCTCCTTCTTCTCTCTCTCTCCTTCTTCTCTCTCTCTCCTTCTTCTCTCTCTCTCTCTCTCTCTCTCTCTCTCTCTCTCTACATAGTAGACATGTATGTAGATATAGGTACATGTGTGTGTTTATATGTATATACCTGAGGATGATTCGATAAAGAATCGAAAACGTTATTGGACATTTAGTAATTTTTTTGATTTTAATACAAGACAAGAAAGACCATTAGAAAAATGTATAATTAAACAGATAAATTGTTATTTTTAACAATGTTTGCATGTATATATATATATATACTATATGTAGATATAGGTACATGTGTTGGTTTTTATATGTATGCACATAACTACGATATGTAGATATAGGTACGTGTGTTTATATATATATATGTGAAGACATGTATGTCGATAGAGGTACGTGTATGTATGTATGCATGCATATATATATATATATATATATATATATATATATACACCATACATACACTGGTCAAAAATATACTTATTGCAAGTAAACCACACAGAAACGTTTGTTTCATATCAGAGCAAAATTATCAGGCTCGATGCTAAAATGATAATTTCCCTTAGGAATGAAACGCAAACGTTTCTGTGTAGCTGACTTGCCATAAGTATATTTCTGTACAACTAACTAGTTCTACTCACGTATTGAGCACTGTTGAAGTAAATACTGAAACAAAAAATATATGCGTAATATATCTTTATTTATATAAAGTTAGAGATATGTACATGTTAATATATTTGTATGTACAAGAGTCACTCCTAAACTAATTAACCGATTAGGCGTAAAGGTACGTAATGTGGGCTACATTTAGTTGAATTTAGTTTTATGCAAAGGGAGCAAAGAATCCTTTGAAAGTGACCTCCAGTCTGTAGTGGAATGGGGTCATAAATGGATGGTAACATTTAATGCAGCTAAGACAAAGCCCCTTTCCTTCAACAACTACAAGAAACCTCTTCAACCACCGATTGCCATGGCAAATAACACCCTACCTGAGAGTCCAACGTTCAAACTCCTCGGCCTAACATTTACAGGTAACATTAATTGAAACAAATACATAGAATACATTGCCAAGGCTGCTGCAAAGAAAGTGGGCTCCCTCTACCGTACCAGAAAACTTCTCACACCCGACAGTATCCTATATATCTACAAAGCTACCATCCGCCCATGAATGGAGTTTTGTTGTCACATCTGGGCTGGTGCACCATCCACTAGTCTCTCCCTCTTAGACAAGGTCCAAAAAAGAGTCACTAATCTGATAGGTCCCTCACTATCCAGCAAGCTCCAGCCCCTGTCCCATTGCCGCAACGTTGCATCCTTGTGTTTGTTTTACAAGTACTTCAATGGAATGTGCTCCGATGAACTTGCTGCTCTGGAATCCTCAACGTCAATACACTCGACCAACCCGACAATCAGCTAAATCCCATCCATTCAATGTGGCCCCTAGATACTGGAGAGCCTTCTACTCGAATAGCTTTTTTCCTCGAGCTGCTGGCCTTTGGAATTCTCTCGACTGTACCAACATGCAGAAATTTAAAACTAACACAGCTCCCAATTTAGGATGACCCCCAAAACTTTCACCCTAATTCTCAGTAGCCCTTAAGTCTACAGTGGCAACTTGCCTTGTTTGGGGTGAACTATGTTTAAAAAAAAAAGGGGGGGTTGTAAAAATCCAGAACAATAGGTATTAGACATCTATTAGTAAACATTCCCCAAATTTTGAGTATTTTAAAAGGTTGTTAGGGGTCATAATATGGCACAACCCTGCATTTAAACATTCAAGTATTTCAGATTTGCATTAAATTTGTTCCATAGTAATTAGACACCACTTAAGCAAGATTTTCAAGTTCTTCGTCAGACCTCTTAAGCTTTTATGCCTTTAATTTTAGACATTTTGATCCAAATTGGAATAAGTTTTTTAACATAAGGTTTAGTTGAATTATATTGTGATTTTAATTTTTGTAAAGGGACATAAAACTGGTGCAAAATTGTTGTTTGGAGAATTAATTTTACCTATCCTGAGACGAGTATTCTTCTAGGGTAGAAACTGTATTATATTGTCAGACCGAATCTTCAAAGACTTTGAGAAAAAAAACTTTTCTAACTACTGAAAGGAGCTGAAGATTCGGTCTGACAATTTAAAACGGCTTCTACCCAAGTAATCAGCTTGTCCAGACTGATGAAACCCGGTACACCAAACAGACACTGTAATGTATAGTTTTTTTCAGGAGGCTGTGTCTTATTATTACTAAGAGCCGCATTTATAGTTTTATTATTAGTTATATATCTATTAATTTATATATATATATATCTTTATTCGTTTATTTATTAACACTTAAATGATACTAGTGCCATCCAGTGACACATTACCACACATAAAAAATCATAAAATCAACTGAACTTAGACAAATATTAACAACTAACACTAAGATCATACATAAAAACAATTGCACTAACAGATTAAAAATCTTCGAAGCCCTATACATAAAAAAATTACAACCCACAATTAATAAAATAGCATTCACCACCGGTACTAACGCCTTATCAGTCTTCAACAATTAATACACAATAATAATTATAATAATAATAATAGATATAAAATAAATAAATAAATAAATAATAAATAAACGAATAAAGATATATATATATATATATATATATATGTAAATTAATAGATATATAACTAATAATAAAACTATAAATACGGCTCTTAGTAATAATAAGACACAGCCTCCTGAAGACAGTCAAGAGACCAAAAGCGCTCGAGGAATGGCCCACGACACAACGTTAGGTGCCATACTCCACCAATTAACACCAGAAAACCGACGAATCGCTCACCGCGTCGAGAAATTAACAAGAAAGATAGCGATGAGAGAAAACTCTGTGGTCTTCAACGACGCGTGTATAATAAATGACTTGCTGCCGAAATATATATATATATATATATATATATATATATATATATATATGTATATATATATATATAAAATATTTGTTTTGTTTATTATCTATGTACGTATACGTTTCCTCTTTTATAATCAGGACTCATCAGCATAGAGATATAACTATTCACTACTGGTCATGCGATTCTGAAACCCAGGATTCCGAGTATTTTACAAATCTAATCCCGACGTCCAGAACCACTGGGCCACCGCTGAATAGCGAATAAACAGTGATAATTTTAACACTTTATCCGGTGGCTTGACATCATAAGAGCGTTCAACTTAATGAAAGGAACGATGCATTTATAGCTAGCAACGTCATGCTGTGTTAATACTACACTTACAGTGCCCATCTCGAGGGTTTTTCTAGGAGCTACAAAATATATGAGACAAGCAAACACTTGTAGGTATATATGTGTATATATATATATATATATATATATATATATATATATATATATATATATGAGAGATATCATACAGCAGAAGAAAAGTTTTGAGAACCTATCAGATATAAAAAGATAACGAGGCCTCCAGAAATGACTAAAGTGAATTCTCAGATTTTGACTTATCTTTTTGTTCTTTGAGGAAAGGATTGACGGGACGGGTTGGGATGGGGAAGAATGATTCTTAAGGTCTCAACGGCTGGCATTCTGAGATTCTTTAAGCGACTGGAAGATCTTTAAAACTCAGACGCATCAGGCTTACATCAACAGCATATAAAAACTTGGAAAGAGAGAAAGAGGTCTTAAGACAAGAACTTTGGAGATTGGAAGTTTCGGATCAAATAGATTTGAGCAACGATAAAAAAGAACACATTTAGCCATGACGCCATTTAAAAATTATTTTGTTTGTTTGTTTACTTCTCGTTGAATTATGAATAAAACAATATGGCGTATACGCACATTTGAAATTTTGTCTTTGCAGAAATTTTATCAAAAATGTTTTAAATTAAAATTTGATATTAAAAAATAGTTATTTATCGTCGCTTAATTTAATGTTGTATGTATAAAAATAAAAATAAAATTATTAAAAAAAAAAATTTTAATGTTGAATTTGTCGTTATAAAAATCTTTAATTTAACGTAAGAAATAAAATGTGTCTTTTTGGTTTTTGTTCAGTCTGGAATACTTCAAATCCATTTGAACCGAATTTTTAATATTGCAAACAAACTGAAAAAGCCTCCAGAGCATTTTTGTAACCATCCCTTCTGAACCTCTGCTCCGGTTCGGAGGTAAATAGCATCATCTCTGTCCATATCAACAATTGGATTTTTGCAGATGTGGCAGACTTTTCGAATTTGTGTCTCACTAATTGAATTTTTGGGTTTCATTGGAAGATTGGCCGGATTACATCTTGTTTAAAACATGAACCCTTCAAATGGAGTGGCTGTGTTTTTTGTTTTGTGAGTACATCTTGTTGTTACAAAGAGAGAATTATCTTCCTTACTTGATTGCTTATAAATGCAGCAGATACTAAATTATCTTCCTTACTTGATTGCTTATAAATGCAGCAGAGGCTAAATTATCTTCCTTACTTGATTGCTTATAAATGCAGCAGAGGCTAAATTATCTTCCTTACTTGATTGCTTATAAATGCAGCAGAGACCAAATTACCTTCTTTTCTTGATTGCTTATGAATGCAGCAGAGACCAAATTACCTTCTTTTCTTGATTGCTTATAAATGCAACAGAGGCTAAATTATCTTCCTTGCTTGATTGCTTATAAATGCAGCAGAGACTAAATTATCTTCCTTACTTGATTGCTTATAAATGCAGCAGAGGCTAAATTATCTTCCTTGCTTGATTGCTTATAAATGCAACAGAGACTAAATTATCTTCCTTACTTGATTGCTTATGAATGCAGCAGAGACTGAATTATCTTCCTTACTTGATTGCTTATAAATGCAGCAGAGGCTAAATTATCTTCCTTACTTGATTACTTATAAATGCAGCAGAGACTTAACTATCTTCCTTACTTGATTGCTTATGAATGTAGCGGAGACTGAATTATCTTCCTTACTTGATTGCTTATAAATGCAGCAGAGGCTAAATTATCTTCCTTACTTGATTGCTTATGAATGCAGCAGAGACTAAATTATCTTCCTTACTTGATTGCTTATAAATGCAGCAGAGACTAAATTATCTTCCTTACTTGATTGCTTATGAATGCAGCAGAGACTGAATTATCTTCCTTGCTTGATTGCTTATAAATGCAGCAGAGGCTAAATTACCTTCCTTACTTGATTGCTTATGAATGCAGCAGAGACTGAATTATCTTCCTTACTTGATTGCTTATGAATGCAGCAGAGACTAAATTATCTTCCTCACTTGATTGCTTATAAATGCAGCAGAGGCTAAATTATCTTCCTTACTTGATTGCTTATAAATGCAGCGGAGACTAAATTATCTTCCTTGCTTAATTGCTTATAAATGCAGCAGAGACTTAACTATCTTCCTTACTTGATTGCTTATGAATGCAGCAGAGACTGAATTATCTTCCTTGCTTGATTGCTTATAAATGCAGCAGAGGCTAAATTATCTTCCTCACTTGATTGCTTATAAATGCAGCAGAGGCTAAATTATCTTCCTTACTTGATTGCTTATAAATGCAGCGGAGGCTAAATTATCTTCCTTACTTGATTGCTTATAAATGCAGCAGAGACCAAATTACCTTCTTTTCTTGATTGCTTATGAATGCAGCAGAGACCAAATTACCTTCTTTTCTTGATTGCTTATAAATGCAACAGAGGCTAAATTATCTTCCTTGCTTGATTGCTTATAAATGCAGCAGAGACTAAATTATCTTCCTTACTTGATTGCTTATAAATGCAGCAGAGGCTAAATTATCTTCCTTGCTTGATTGCTTATAAATGCAACAGAGACTAAATTATCTTCCTTACTTGATTGCTTATGAATGCAGCAGAGACTGAATTATCTTCCTTGCTTGATTGCTTATAAATGCAGCAGAGGCTAAATTATCTTCCTTACTTGATTGCTTATGAATGCAGCGGAGACTAAATTATCTTCCTTACTTGATTGCTTATAAATGCAGCAGAGACTTAACTATCTTCCTTACTTGATTGCTTATGAATGTAGCGGAGACTGAATTATCTTCCTTACTTGATTGCTTATGAATGCAGCAGAGGCTAAATTATCTTCCTTACTTGATTGCTTATGAATGCAGCAGAGACTAAATTATCTTCCTTACTTGATTGCTTATGAATGCAGCAGAGACTAAATTATCTTCCTCACTTGATTGCTTATAAATGCAGCAGAGGCTAAATTATCTTCCTTACTTGATTGCTTATAAATGCAGCGGAGACTAAATTATCTTCCTTGCTTAATTGCTTATAAATGCAGCGGAGACTAAATTATCTTCCTTGCTTAATTGCTTATAAATGCAGCAGAGGCTAAATTATCTTCCTTACTTGATTGCTTATAAATGCAGCAGAGACTGAATTATCTTCCTTGCTTGATTGCTTATAAATGCAGCAGAGACTTAACTATCTTCCTTACTTGATTGCTTATGAATGCAGCAGAGACTGAATTATCTTCCTTGCTTGATTGCTTATAAATGCAGCAGAGGCTAAATTATCTTCCTCACTTGATTGCTTATAAATGCAGCAGAGGCTAAATTATCTTCCTCACTTGATTGCTTATAAATGCAGCAGAGACTAAATGATCTTCCTTACTTGATTGCTTATAAATGCAGCGGAGACTGAATTATCTTCCTTACTTGATTGCTTATAAATGCAGCAGAGACTAAATTATCTTCCTTGCTTGATTGCTTATAAATGCAGCAGAGGCTAAATTACCTTCCTTACTTGATTGCTTATGAATGCAGCGGAGACTGAATTATCTTCCTTACTTGATTGCTTATAAATGCAGCAGAGGCTAAATTATCTTCCTTACTTGATTGCTTATAAATGCAGCAGAGACTAAATTATCTTCCTTGCTTGATTGCTTATGAATGCAGCAGAGGCTAAATTATCTTCCTTACTTGATTGCTTATAAATGCAGCAGAGACTAAATTATCTTCCTTGCTTGATTGCTTATAAATGCAGCAGAGGCTAAATTATCTTCCTTACTTGATTGCTTATAAATGCAGCAGAGACTAAATTATCTTCCTTGCTTGATTGCTTATAAATGCAGCAGAGGCTAAATTATCTTCCTTGCTTGATTGCTTATGAATGCAGCAGAGACCAAATTACCTTCTTTTCTTGATTGCTTATAAATGCAGCAGAGACTAAATTATCTTCCTTACTTGATTCCTTATAAATGCAGCAGAGGCTAAACTATCTTCCTTACTTGATTGCTTATGAATGCAGCGGAGACTAAATTATCTTCCTTACTTGATTGCTTATAAATGCAGCAGAGACTTAACTATCTTCCTTACTTGATTGCTTATGAATGTAGCGGAGACTGAATTATCTTCCTTACTTGATTGCTTATAAATGCAGCAGAGGCTAAATTATCTTCCTTACTTGATTGCTTATAAATGCAGCAGAGACTAAATTATCTTCCTTACTTGATTGCTTATGAATGCAGCAGAGACTGAATTATCTTCCTTGCTTGATTGCTTATAAATGCAGCAGAGGCTAAATTACCTTCCTTACTTGATTGCTTATGAATGCAGCAGAGACTGAATTATCTTCCTTACTTGATTGCTTATGAATGCAGCAGAGACTAAATTATCTTCCTCGCTTAATTGCTTATAAATGCAGCGGAGACTAAATTATCTTCCTTGCTTAATTGCTTATAAATGCAGCGGAGACTAAATTATCTTCCTTGCTTAATTGCTTATAAATGCAGCAGAGACTTAACTATCTTCCTTACTTGATTGCTTATAAATGCAGCAGAGACTTAACTATCTTCCTTGCTTGATTGCTTATGAATGCAGCAGAGACTTAACTATCTTCCTTACTTGATTGCTTATAAATGCAGCAGAGACTTAACTATCTTCCTTACTTGATTGCTTATGAATGCAGCAGAGACTGAATTATCTTCCTCACTTGATTGCTTATAAATGCAGCAGAGGCTAAATAATCTTCCTCACTTGATTGCTTATAAATGCAGCAGAGGCTAAATTATCTTCCTTACTTGATTGCTTATAAATGCAGCAGAGACTAAATGATCTTCCTTACTTGATTGCTTATAAATGCAACAAAGGTTAAATTATCTTCCTCACTTGATTGCTTATAAATGCAGCAGAGGCTAAATTATCTTCCTTACTTGATTGCTTATAAATGCAGCAGAGACTTAACTATCTTCCTTACTTGATTGCTTATAAATGCAGCAGAGACTAAATTATCTTCCTTGCATTATTGCTTATAAAGGCATCAGAG
This sequence comes from Sepiola atlantica, assembly GCA_963556195.1. Taxonomy (NCBI): domain Eukaryota; kingdom Metazoa; phylum Mollusca; class Cephalopoda; order Sepiida; family Sepiolidae; genus Sepiola; species Sepiola atlantica. The sequence continues at coordinate 169,796,195 of OY744519.1, forward strand.
GCTAAATTATCTTCCTTACTTGATTGCTTATAAATGCAGCAGAGACTTAATTATCTTCCTTGCTTGATTGCTTATAAATGCAGCAGAGGCTAAATTATCTTCTTTACTTGATTGCTTATAAATGCAACAGAGGCTAAATTATCTTCCTTACTTGATTGCTTATAAATGCAGCAGAGGCTAAATGATCTTCCTTGGTTGCTTATAAATGCAACAGAGGTTAAATTATCTTCCTCACTTGATTGCTTATAAATGAAACAGAGGCTAAATTATCTTCCTTGATTGCTTATAAATGCAGCAGTGGCTAAATTATCTTCCTTACTTGATTGCTTATAAATGCAGCAGAGACTAAATTATCTTCCTTGCTTGATTGCTTATAAATGCAGCAGAGGCTAAATTATCTTCCTTGCTTGATTGCTTATAAATGCAGCAGAGGCTAAATTATCTTCTTTGCTTGATTGCTTATAAATGCAGCAGAGGCTAAATTATCTTCTTTACTTGATTGCTTATAAATGCAACAGAGGCTAAATTATCTTCCTTACTTGATTGCTTATAAATGCAGCAGAGGCTAAATGATCTTCCTTACTTGATTGCTTATAAATGCAACAGAGGTTAAATTATCTTCCTCTCTTGATTGCTTATAAATGCAGCAGAGGCTAAATTATCTTCCTTGATTGCTTATAAATGCAGCAGAGTCTAAATTATCTTCCTTGATTGCTTATAAATGCAACAGAGGTTAAATTATCTTCCTCACTTGATTGCTTATAAATGAAACAGAGGCTAAATTATCTTCCTTGCTTGATTGCTTATAAAGGCAGCAGAGACTTACTGTTGAAGTAAATATTAAAAGGAGTGAATCTTCTACCTAGAAATATACAAACATATACACATACCTAACATTAAGAGCCAGAGATGGTAAATCAGGAAGCAAGTTGGGTGCAACACCTCCTGCTTGGACAGTTTCCTTGTCTATATCAACTTTCTTCTCAAACTGTGACATTGGGAGGGAATGATCTTAGTCTCCAGCTTTAACCATGCTTAGGGCCTACCAAAACCACTCGCTATTTAGTCTGAGCAGGACATTTGATCTGGGTCAGACCTAAACGTTCTGCCAAGGCTATGATCCAGGCTAGCCATATGCAAAATAAAATAAAACTTAAAACAGCTAATAGCAGGGGAGGCGAGAAGAAGTGGCCAACATGAGGGGGCGAGAAAAAGAATACTTCAAAAGGGTAGTATTGATTTACTCCTTCCCAGGAGTTAGGCACAAGACCAGTTTTTATCTTACTCCCACAAGTAAGATGTGACCCAAGGTCGGGTCGGGAAAGTGGGGTTTAAAAATTGCCTGGGCAGCCCCGTCGGCATTCCTCGGTAGGGGCGCCTCAGGCAGTAAGCAATAAACTTACTCCTCCCCAAAGAGGGGGAGGCAAAGCCTGGACCTCCTAGAACTGCACAGGACAGACCCATAGACCGGCGTAAATCAAGCCCCGAAGGCCAAGACAATACCAGTTTATGGAACAGATACTACACTTTGATCTTAGCCAAAAGACCAAGCTCAAAGGGTAGTAGAAAACTGACAAATAGGGCCTAGAGAAAAAGGACAGAATTTCTCAAAAAGTGCCTGATATTCCAATCGGATTGCCACTCTTATAAGTGATCACCCATACTTTATATACGGCATAATCCTGTTGACACATTGGTTCTCATTAGATCTCTGAAGTTAAGCAATGTTGGACCTGGTCAGTACCAGATGGGTAACCATTTAGAAAACCAGATACTGTATGTGGGAGAACGGTGACACTTCTCTACAAAACAAAAATGCAAAAACTAAGGTCATCATCTCTCCTAACCGCTTGTAAATTAAATATTCCATAGAAACTTTCTCCTTTGGTGGAAGCCAGCACAACACAGCCAGAGGTATTGTGAAATTGTGTCAAAATCTTGGTTTGTCATTTTCTGCTGACAGTTGGGGACATGTAGATGGAAATAGCTTTCTTAGAAAATAAATTTTGAAGATTTGGACACAAGAATAAGAAGTAAAAAAAAAAATTAACTTGGTTCTAACCTCATACTCTTCTCTGAATTGTTTCAGATAGGCGTGAAGGTACACAAATTTTGAGAAATCCACAATCATCGTCGTCGTCATCATCATCATCGTCATCATCATCCGTTTAACGTCTATTTATGCCTCTTTCTTTCCATCCTTATCACTTTCTTTTATGTCAACTGACCCTGCTGCCTCAACTGTTCTACATCTACTAACCCAAGAACTCTCATCTATTATTTCAATGTGACCATACCAACAAAGTCTCCTGTTCTGCACACATCTTCCTATAGTGTGTAGATTTAATCTTCCCCTAAGATATCAAGACTATATCTGTCTTTAAGACTCGCATCACATATCCATCATATCATTCTTATATCATTTCTCTCCATGCAACGCATTTCCTCAACCTTCACTAGCCAGGTTTTATTTCCATTCATCATCGCACTTCGTACACGTGCCTGATAGGCACTTTCTTTGATCAGCAGTGGTAACACTCTGCTGGTTAGTAATGACAGAAGTTCCCTGAACTTACTCCATCCACTTCTAACTTTTGCAATCATACTAGCACCTCCCTGTGCTCCAATTCTATCACCAATGTAACAAAACTTCTAAACAACCTCAATAACTTCGCCATTCCAATATACTTTCTACGCATCTGAGTTCTCATCCATCTCCGTTGTCTTACACTTCTTGCACACAGCATGAATTAGGTGCTCGACTGAGCTCCAATCTCTGGTTCCTCCTTGTAAGACGTTCACAGCAAGAACTCATCCTCTACCACAACTGCAAAGAACTTTCCTTCCTTTTCCCATGTGCCTTACATTAAACAGAATTTCCATGAACAGAGTTTCTTTCCAAGAACTTCTCATCTGTGGAACACATTACCATGGCATTGCTTCCCTGCGGGCTACAATATGGTCATCTTCAAATCCAGTGTATACAAATACTTGTCATAAACCTCCTCATATGTAATTTAACTTTGGTCATTCCATTCATTATTTTTAATCCTTTCATAATATTTTTCATCATTCAATTGGTAATCTATCGATCTTATTAACCATTATCCTCGAGTGGCTTTTAGCCTTGATCAATGATGACTCATTATATAAAAGGCAGTTGTGTGTGTGTGTGTGTCTGTGTGTGTGTATGTGCCCAGCTAAAAGTCAGAAACTATGCAAGACACATGCACAAAGCTGATATATTCCTTTTCAGCATTGCCTCGGACAGAATATGGACACTTTTTTTTTTTTTTGAATATTCATTCTTTTGCGGATCAACTTGAAGAGAATTAGTCAGGGACTGGGGGTCGACATTTAAGTCATTCTTTTTTTCTCATCGACCTTTAGTGTGAAATGGTACTTGTGATAGAGAAAGAGAGAGGGGGATATAGAAAAAGAGATATATAGAGAGAGGTTTTAAAAGAAAGATGTTATACACACTTTTTAACTCCTCTATGTCGTTGCCAATGCCTCTGGGCAACGCCAGATAGCCATGCTAGTTAGTAAATAATATATATATATATATATATATATATATATATATATATATATATAAAACAAATTGACATTTACACGAGATTGTACAATGGATCTTGACTTCTTTTTTTTCTTTCTACGGTAAATTAACACTTTTTTGTTTTACAATGAATCAACCCTTTTATTTGGTTATGCCAAAACAAAATAGCTACTGTAAACGATTCAGTGCATGCAATTAATTGAACATAAGTTGCTGTTTTATCCATAGTTGAAGGAATGGGTAATTATGGGTGCATGCCGTTTACAAACAAACAGTTTTCTGAGCTGTTTCTCATTTGAACCTGTCGTTCACTTTGACTTATTACAAGAGGTCAAGTATGTCTATAGTGTAATGTTACATCGATTTGGTCTTTCTGAGGAGGCAGAGGAATGAGTGTTTGGAGGACCCTTTGAAGGGTTCTCGTTTTTGGGGTCGATCTTTGGAGAGAGCCAGTTTTAGAAACATTTTTAGCTATTACTCAAATGTGAGAAGCGAGAGAGATGCTATAATAAACACCCAAAATAATGAGTACAAAAGCATAAGTTCACAAAAAGATATTTTATATATGTTTAAATGTGGAAGTTTACATAGATAGGAAAACAGAATGTTTATATTATGAGAGTCGTTGCAGAACAAGGGGGGTTCTTTAACTGAGATATCGAGGAAGCCTGAGTCGATAATTTAAAGGGTTTGAATTATCCACAGGTCTGAAAAATCGTAATCAAAACTGACTCACTCAATTACAAAAATTATATTAGATTGAAAGTTATTAATAACAGTTATGTTCATTTGTTTTTATTGTAGAAAGTTCATTAAGAAATGTTAGGAGTATTTGTGTGTGTATGCTAATGAATGTATGGATGCATGAGTTGAGAAATGCATTATTAACTTTCCCAAAGCCTGACAGAGGGGCGAGGGAAGGTGGCGCAATGTCGATGTTAGATGTGTCGTGGATTTTGGCTCAAGATGTTTATTGAAGGAAAAATCTGTCCTTTTATGCACTCGAAGTGGATCAAAAAGGCAATTTTTTGACAAATTCAGAGAAATGTATTTGATTGGCTCAAAATGTTTTTTATTTGTTTTTATTAATTCAGGCGAGTGTATGCATCAAGCTATATGCGCAGAAACGATTTTAAGCATTTTCATTTTGAGCACCAAAGGGTAAGCATCGTCGCTACAACTGCTATGATTCAGTGGATTTGTAGTGTGCGTCTTGATGACAACATTAGTTTTGACTGCCTACTATTGAAGCTGAAAGTGCCCAAACTAGTGTCAATTTTGTATTGCAACCATCTGGACATGTAGAACGAAGCTCTGGATAGATAAATAGATGTGCATACATCTCGACTGACAGTAACCGAAGAAAAAGGCAGACCAATAAAGACTTGGAATAACTCGGTAAAAATGACCTCAAAGATTGACACTGGTGCAAATGATAGAATTTGATGGAGAAAATCTCTTCGTATCGCCATGGCAACCCGCATCTGATGTGGAAAAGACACACTAAACAACGACAAAGAAAGAAAAAAACAATGTTATCCAATACTAGTTACCAAGTATTGAAAATAAACTGAATTTCTACAGGAGAATGTCGTCTGCTTATGCATGCGCAATAAGGTTCCCTATGATTGGATGCAAAGATAATTTCTGAAGTTCTGCAAAGCGACAGGAATTTTTTTCTCATACTTACATTCCTAATAATATTGATTTTTAAAAAAAGGGAAAAAAGTTAATTTTTTCCTTTTTTGTACCATTTGGATTATTCAAACTACTTTTCTCATCTTGGATGTTATTCTTACAACGTTTCGGATGATGCAACCTCCGACCTTTTTTTTCAGGTGCATCTTGTCAAGTTTAGTCCACATCGACCTATGATGCAACGGTGATAGTCTTCTGGGGATTGAAGGTTCAATCCTTGGTACCGGCGATATTAAGAATATAATTAAGAACTACTTAAGATTTCTACCTGGTCATGACTGACGGAATGAGAACAATCTACCAGCATGGATTAAAATAAAGAGTTCAGTTCAAAATTCCATACAGAATGCTGAGTTCGACAATACGACCCTGAAAGAGGTCAGAGGTTACATCGGCCGAAACGTTGTGAGAATAACATCCAAGATTATTTATTAATATACAGCATGCATGCCTGCTATCTAAACGCATCCTCCATACGTGGCGGAGCAGTTGTCCCCCAAGCACAAACACTGTTTCTCGTGGTCCAGAATAAAGAGAAAGATTTGATCAGCTTATCTCATACTCCCTGTCTCTGACGCCGTACGTAGACTGGAAATTTTTGCTTTACCCAATTAACTAACATTATAAAATATTCCATTTTTAACCTTAGTTCGGTGAGACGCACCTGAAGAAGGTTGGAGATTACATCGGCTGAAACTTTGTGAGAATAACATCCAAGGTCAGAACAGTAGTCTCAATAATCCGAATTATCAATCCTCATCTAAAAAATTACTAAACATAGTTTTCTCTTTTTTCCTTCCAAATTTGTCAAACAACTTGACACCCCCAACAACAACCCTCTCGTTTGTCGCGGCTCCTTCCAGTTACATCCTTAATTATTTGGTCTATTTCCCCCCCCTTTCCTGCTCCATTACTTTATCGGTTCCTGTTAGTAAGCCTTCCCCCCCCCCCACCGTCCACTGTACTCTCTCCTCGGATCCCCACCCACACAACCGAATTATTTCTCAACGATCTCTCAAGCTCTACATTTTCCGTTCAGTTGAGTTTGGAGGAAATTGCTTTATTTAATTCTTAACATTTTAGCATTTAACAACCCCCATCTTCTCTCCCCCCCCCCTTCCGCCTCGTCCTACCACTACTTAAATATTGTCAAAAATTAGTTCTCAACCTTTTTTGCATTCCTGCATCCTGTTCGCTATATTTGAGAATGTCATCAACTACAGTTTCCAATATTGTCTAATGCGAAAGCTGCGTTCCAAATAATGACTTATGACATCATAATAGCCTGTGTGTGCATGTATATATCTCTATAAAGTTATATATATATATATATATATATATATATATATATATATATATATAACTGGCACGCTAGGAAGTAAGTGTAGTATCTGTTCCGATGGATACTGCACCCTATAGACGGATGTCGTCTTGTCCTTCGGGGCTTGATTACACCTGTCTGTTGGTTTGTCCTGTGCAGTTCTATGAGGTCCACCATCCCAGGCTTTGCCTCCCCTCTTTGGGGAGGAGTAAGTTTATTGCTTACTGCTTGAGGCGCCCCTACCGGGGAATGCCGACGGGGCTGCCCAGGCAATTTTTAATGGCCAGAGTGCTCACTTTCTCGGGCGCTGGCTTTTCAAACCCCACTTACTCGACCCGAGCTGTGGTCACATCTTACTTGTGGGAGTAAGATAAAACTGGCCTTGTGCCTAACTCCTGCAGAGGAGTAAATAAATATATATAAGTGAATAAATGCGAATTTTCTGTTCTGACTGTCCTGTGCAGTTATGGGAGGTTAACCCTCTCCCATGCTTTGCCTCCCCTCTTTGGGGAGGAGTAAGTTTATTGTTTACTGTCTGAGGCGCCCTGCCCAGGCAATTTTTTGAGATTCACCTCACTCTTCCTCTAGAGTGAAAATTCCCACCTTCCGACCTTGTGTCACATTCTACTTTGTGGGACGTAGATAAATAGGTAAATAGGTGAATAAATGCGAATTTTTTTTCACACCTATTTTAACTATATTAAAATCAAAACAGCTTATGTTTATTTAATTCAATGATAAATCATAATATTTTGAAATACTATATATATATAGTAACTTACAAACAGCGATAGGTATTCCTAATTTGCATATTTATTTTATAAAGAGTTTTTAATAAGTTAATATTCTGTAATATGCATTTATAATTTGCACTGTCATATTTTCTTATATATACACAATAGTTTTATCAATAGTAATATTATTATAATTATAAATAATATTAAGGTGATTTAATAAAAAAAAAATAGGATAATGTATTTCTTAGAATTTCACTTTCATTAGTTTTCAAGGGAGATAATTTACATGAAAACTTCTGGTTTCATTGCATTAGTAAAAACGTCTAATGTCGCTGTGATTTTGAGAACAGATACTACACTTTGAATTATTTATTTGCACAAAATATACAAATTTACATTTGGAACAAATTAGGCATAAGGCCATCAAAAGTCTTGGGAAAATGGGGGATTGCTGATCATCCTTGGTCAAAATGATAAAAAAATGTCTATCCTACCCTTAACTAGAATTATTTCAGCCACCACAATACCACATTTACTCTAGGGGGCAATCCTACTTAAGATATCCCCAAATTGGTTTGAAATTTTTATTTTTCATAAATATGGTTATATATACAGAAATCTATTGGAGTATAATAGGGAGTGAGAGAAAGAGAAGATAAAACCGGTTAGTAAGACCCTCTAAACCCTTTCTAAATAATAGACCATCCACTGTTTTCCGGTTTGTTCAGAACCAAAAAGAAGCAGATCAATCTCTAAATGGGAGTAGGGTCTAAGTGTGAGAAAAAAGAAAACGGAGTATGGAGTTTGGAGAATGGATGGTGTCCTTATCTTAGCCAAAAGGCCCGCTAACGATAAAAAATGTTTATATGACTAGGTATTTTTAAATGAAAGCAAAAAAAAATCTGATTTAATCGAAAATGTATTGCATTACCTTTAAAATGGGGAGGGTAGTGTAGTATCGGTACAGTTGTCATAAGATTGTCCTTCCAGGAAATACCTTTAAGGTAGTATGGGAATCCTCCCAGGTATTATATTCTCCTTTAGGGGAAGATGAAATGTAATATCTGTTCTGTTGTCATAAGATCATCTTCCCAGAGTCTCCTTTCTTTTTTGGGGGGAAGGAGGGTGGTGTAGTATCTGTTCTCTTGTCATGATACCATACTTGTAGGCATTATTTTCTCTTTTTATGGGAGGATCCTCCCAGGTATTATCTCCTATTTGGAGGGGGGATGTGAAGTATCTGTTCTGTTGTTGTCATTATACCATACTACCAAGCATTACCTCCTATGGGGGGGGGGGGGCAATGTAGTATATGTTTGTTCGTTCATCATAAAATCCTCCCAGGCATTACAACCTCCTTTTTTTCCTTTCAGGCTTTACCTCCTCCTTTGTGGATTAGTGTAGTATATTTTCATTTGTCATGATACATTTTTCTCAGACATTACCTCCTCTTTTTAGAGGGCAGTGTAGTATATGTTCGTTCCTCATAATACCATCCTCCCAGGATTACCGTCTCCTTTTTTTTGGGGGGGGGGGTAGTATAGTATCTGTTCTTTTGTTATGATACCCTACTCACAAGCATTAACTCCTCCTTTTTGTGTTTCGTGTTTGTTCGTCATGGTACCATCCTCTGTCATTGGCTCCTTCTATGAGGGTCAGTGTAGTATATGTTTATTCACTATAATACTACCCGCTCAGACTAGCAAAAATATGCTCTCTCCAGTCACATATTTTTACTAATATATATATATATATATATATATAGGTGATGAGGATAAAACTTGTGTAGAATACAATATCTATTAAGTCATCAATTGTTCAAAACAAGGGGTTTTATATAACAGAATTATTGTATTATTCTTTCTTTAAACCATGACTTTTCAAAGATGAAATCTTATTGTCAAAGGAGATTAGACAGATGTGGGTAAAAGAAAAATTACCATAATGTCAATATTTGAAAACGTATCAAAATAAAAAATATATAAAGTGAATACGGAAAATGTAGAAGATTTAAAATATTAACATTATGGTAATTTTTCTTTTACCATGGGTGGCATTTTTTTTTTTGGTTGGGTGGGAGTGGGGTCTCTCTGTACCAGGTTTGAGAAAGGATTTGATAGGCTTTAGCTGTCTGGCGTTATTTTCACAGGATTATCACTAATCTTTCGGTCTTAGGAATTCTTTTGAATACTTACCATTCCTGGAATTAAGCGATTATCTTTTAATAATTACGTTGATAATATGATTTTGATTTTAACGAGAAGAAAGGAAATTGAGATCAGAGAATAGAAGTTTGTAAGTGCACGGATTTTTTTTCACATTTGTAATTAAACTAGGTTACAAAATGTTTGTTTTCATCTACTGCGTCAGTGTTAAGTCTCAATTACTCATGTACGATGATTTCTCCATTTTTTCCATTCATGGTCAAATTAATTTTTTACCGGTATTTTACTCAAAATGAAGTTTGCTTCCATCATAGCTTTCTACAATAACTTTCTTGAAATGAAGGCATAAGGCAGGTGTAGTTTCTTCATCATCCATAAAGATGATGGAAGCAGGCTTCTTAAGGAAATGATACAAATAGGACACATTACTCATTCATTCATACATACATGGACATATTACAACAGATTACAATGGTTGTCTCTAACATACATCAATGGTCATATTTATACCTATTTACTCATGTCGAAATTTAATTAAAACAATGACCCATTTTTCGGACTTCTTCTTTGCATGTCTTTGAAGCACGTGATCATACGACAGTTACCCACTATTTTACGCTGTCCATTGAATTATTATTGTACTCTGCAAGATCTTTCAAGCTGCATTGGTTGGTTAGTAGAGGACAGACAAGGCTGCGTTGCATCGTATGGTCCTTCTCTCCACATTCACAGATGGTTAGGTCAGTTTTGTAGTCCGATCTGGCCATAGCAACATTTTATCGCCCATTGCTGTTCTGAAGCAGTTGAGTGTCCTCTACTGGACCCAGGGAACTTTTGAGCCAGGAGGATGAGCTTCAGAAGGAAGACTTCCAATGTCAGTAGGAAGGGGGCATTCTCTAGCCCTCCTGTCCAGAGCTGATGTCTGGTTTCTTCCTGATATCTTGTTAGGGGGTCAACATGACTGAGGAAGCTTCTCCTTGACTTCAATTGTTGGGCCGTTAGTTCAGATCTATTTTTCAGACTAAGTAAGTGTATATTATTTAGCACTTCAAATTTGTTCGTTGCTAATTATTGTCATATTCGGTTTAACGTTTGTTTTACATACAGGCATGTATTAGACAGCTTTTAGAAATTAACTAACCTATCTCTGGCCAGGTCTTTGTTTGTTCCTCTTTCTCTCAAGTTCATCCTTATTATTTCCTCCCATGTGTTCTTTGGCCTTCCCCTGCCAACTGTTCTACATTTACTAACCCAAGAATTCCCATCCATTCTTTAATGTGGCTATACCATTGAAGTCTCCTGTTCTGCACATTGTCCAAATTTAATCTTCCTCGGAAGTCATCAGATCTAAACCTGTCTTTAAGACTCGCATTACACATTCATCGTATCATTCTCATATCATTTTTCTCCATGCAACACATGTCCTCAACTCTCACTAGCCAGGTTTCACTTCCATACATCATCACACGGAATGAGAGTATTGCTGTCACATCTTTCTCCCTCTTGGACAAGGTCCAAAAAAGAGTGTCTTATCTAATAGGTTCCACACTGTCTACCAAGCTCCAGCCCCTGTCCCAAGTACTCCAATGGAATGTGCTCCAACGAACTTGCTACACTTGTGCCACCTCTTTCTTTTTCTTCCTCTTTCCCTCTTTATCTTTCTTTCTCTTTTTCTGTTTTTTTTTTTTTTTGCTCTCTTCCTCTTCCTCTCTCCGTCTTTCCTCGCTTTTCTTTTCCCTCTTATGACAGTTCTTTCTGAAAACTGAAAATGTTCATTTTGCTGTGAAGACTTTTGCTGTGTGCACATGCCTGATACACTCTTCCCCGTGTCGACAGTTGTAACACTAAAAGGAGCAAATTCAGCAAGACACCATAGTTGACGTCACTCAAATATAACCCCTTCCCAAATGTATGCAAACCAGGATATTCTCAAGATATTTCCATTCAATTAAGATGCCAGATGAGACAAACAGGTTGGACATGAGACCTTATTTAACGACACTCAAATCCTCATGCACAAACAAAACAGGTATTTTCAAATTGCAGTTAAAAATTTTGAAACCATTCACATTTACTTTTTACAATGTGTTTGTGTGTATGTAATATATATATAAAATATAATTATCCACGGCTCATCAGTGTGGCTAAAATTTAGCAAGATTCAAACCTGTGACCAGAGTTACTGCAGTTTGGTGCCTTTATGATCAGGCCACAAAATATTGCTAGAATTATAGGGACATTTTACCGAACGTAAATATATATATTATTTTTGTTTGTTATTGGGTTTTTTTACAAATGAACGAATTCAGATATTTACGGTGAAGCATTTTCCTAAATGCTAGAGGAAGTTATTTCTCTTACTTTTAAATGTGTTTTTACTAGTAACACATTATCCAAGTTTTTTTTTTTTGTGCGCTATCCTCTCTCTACGCAGTTTGGAAAATTAATCTCGATTTCAGCTTTATTGCTATTAAATACACTAGTTTATACTCGTTCTTTGAATGGTGCTGATACAGTACCTGGGTATGGTAATTTCCATCTTTATCTAGCCTATACTGCTTTATAACTAATACAAAGAAAAATATTTGAAATTTCATGGAAAAAAATGCACTACTTAGTATTTGAATGAGAGAGTGAGTAACTACGATGAAGGTATTTACATATTGCCTTTATTGGCAGAAGACAAAATTATGTTTTTAAGCAGAAATATATATTAAAGTATAAATTACGAACTTACTGTAATTTCAACAATTTTCATTGTAAATCTTATTCGGATTGTGGTGGATTTTAATGTACCCATTTTAAATATTGTGCAAGTTACAAAAGTCTCGTATTAGAAAGTTGTGTCTTTCTTTTTTGTTCAAACGTCAAAGGTGCAGGTTCAAATCGTATATGCAGCAGTTATTAAACATTTTTCTAAATACTAGTTTGCAGTAGGACGTAGGTATGCACGTGCATATCTATAAATCTAATTTGTATGAACTAGTTTATACCTCCTCCTTCAGCAGTGATGCTACAGTACCTGGGTATGTCAATTTCCGTCTATATCTAGCTTCTACCACTTTACAGCTCGTACAAAGAAAAATGCATGAATAATAAATTAGATTTTTTATTTAGATTTTTTTAATACACTAGTCTATACCTGCTCTATAAATGATGTTGTATTTTTACCTAGCTTCTGTCGCTAGTACGACAAACAATATTTGTAGAAATTCCATGGAAAAAATATGCTACTTAGTATTTGAATGAAAGAGTAAGTAACTATGATGAATGTATTTACGTGTTGTTTTTATTGGTAAAAAAACATTAGAAATGATGTTTTTAAGCAAAAATAATTTACTTTGAACTAATGCCGAATACCCTATTATGTCTACTCTTTTTGTGGATTAAAAAAAAAGATCAGGAAGTTTAAAAAAATATTTATGTAATGTCTTTTATTTTTATGTTATGTTAATTTTTTCTGATTTATAAAACACTTAGCCAGTTAAAAAAATCATTTAAACTTACGTGAGATTCAAACTCTGGTATTGACATCGTAAAAGCTACTTCTTTATTAACGTGTACTCTGCCGATTCCTTTTTGTCAACCAATCACATGTTTCTATCTGCATATGAACAAACAAACTCCAAAAAACACCATAACTTTTAATAGTTTATAGATTAGTAAGTAACGATTTATTGACTTATTTGATTCCCTTTTGTTGGCATTTTCGTACTCATGTGAGGGACCATGTGAAGGTTCCCTCGTGGTGGATCCGGCAGGACTCTAACATGCTAAGCCAAGCCAATATCCACTTCACCACCGTATCGATATTCTGTTCTTATACTAAAGTTGAACTAATCAACGTTTGTTTCTCCAAGGTCTTTTTCCTATTCATTTTAATCACATGTTAAATATTCCTCAGTTTGGGGATTGAGTTCCTATTTACTTGCCTCCCCACGAGGGCAGAGTTAGACACAACCGTCGATTTTTAATGTGGGTAAAATCTAGCTCCCCAAAAAAGGGCACTCCGGATTAGGACAAAAATAAAAAATTTCTTCAGTCTAGAATGATTTCTTCATTGACAGAGGACAGAAAAAATGAAATGTAATAACAAAACAGATACTACAATTTGCTCCTAGCCAAAAGAGCTAAGTTTCTATCTATCACTTTCACCCTCTCTTGTTGTATGTTGCTCGACACCCTCCTGCTTTTATTTTTATACACTATCTATCACTCTCTCTCTCTCTCTCTCTCTCTCTCTCTCTCTCTCTCTCTCTCTCTCTCTCAGTCTCTCTGTGAAAAGGAAACAATAAAAAGATTGGAATAGTCCATTATAAAAAAAAAAGGGAATATCATCACAAGTAATAAAGCTATTTAACCTTTATCTGGAGAGTAAAAGAGAAGGAAAGAAGCTGAGAGATAATTAACCAGCAGAAATAGACTAATTTTTTATTTTGTTGTTCAGTGGTTTGTGAAGCGGGTGATCATTTTACATTGAATTTTTATGCGAAACCGATCCCCCACTCTGATGTCTAAATATATATATATATTTTTTTTTTTTTTAACTTTTACTGACACGTTTTTTCAGGTTGTTTACATGTAATCGCCCCAAAAGAAGTAGAATCTTATTTTTCTTTTTGAGTGAACTAGCATATACTGTATGTATATGTAGTTACCCATTTTTTATATTTACCTGGCTTTGCAAACTCATCTATTCTTGATTTTAACAATCTAACCCGGACTCAATAGGTGATCCAGCAGGTCACATTTTTTTTATAATGGTGTTACATAATAGTAGTTTTGGAGTGGAATGAAAAAGTTTAACGGTCAGAGAGTGACATCTGCCAGAAGTTATACAAATCACATGACTGCCAATGATACTCCTCTCGTTCTCTTGACCGGTGAGATTTGAACGAGAAAAGACATGTTGTTTGCGTGCTGCCCCCCAAAATGAGGACAGCACGCGTTGGGCGACTGATGTAGTGAAATCTCTCTCTCCCCTCTCTCACTCTATCTCTCATGCATGTGAAGTTTCTATTTCTGCCTTTTTGAATAAACCTTTATGAACTAAACAACAAGTGTCGACGTGATTTTGTATCAACGGATAAAAAAGCAACCTGGGCTCACAACGATGCTAATGGAGCTGACAACAATGACAAGAGTGGCGACACGGGGTATAAAGGATTTATACACCCATCGGTAAAGCTGTATATAACAGTTGTATTAATATATGTAAATTGATTGTAAATGTACTTGTATCTCTTTTAAAAAAAAAAGCTTTTTCAAATAAACTATTTCTTATTGTTTTATTTTTATTTTTTCCTCCGTCAGGCTGATGGTGAGTGTCCAGTGTCCCCCAGGACTGGCACTAGTGCGGTCATATCATGGTCTGGTCCAAGGACTGTGATCGTGCCCCGCACCGAAGCAGGATTTGGATTTACGTTACGGCACTTTATAGTTTACCCCCCAGAATCTTCCATCAGCGCTCAAATCCAGGTAAGTTCAGCCCTTGTCTATCTTCGTCTTCCTAACATTTGTTCAACTCCTTACTATCAGTCTTACCCGATGTTACCATTGTATTATACAAAATTGTAATATGAAAATTCAGGATAAATTATATGCAATTTAATTTCTTTGTTATTTTGTTTCTGTATTCTTACTTTTATGTTCATATCCTGTTTTGAAGGAAAATCTCTAATTTTATTTTTTCACCTGCAAAAGTTTGGCAAAAGTTCGGCACAAGTCTACTGCTATAAGCACTCTCATGGGTAAATCCAAATTGTCTTTTGCCAAAAAAAACGCAAAAAACATGTACTGACCTAACTATCTGTATGTAGAGAGAAGGACTATACGATGCAACACTGCATTGTCTGCCCCCTACTGCCCAATATATATATATATATATATATATATATATATATATATATATATATATTATATAATGAGAAAGAGAGTAAGATGATACTTTAAGGATATAAATAATATCTTTAACCAGTAGACTATCAAGATAAAAACAAAGCTCAATATAGTGTACAGAGCAATAATATTAATGAATTGAATGACATAATAAAATGAAAAATTAATCAGATTTTATTAAAGTTCAAAAACAAGAAGTGATACTGCATCCTTAACTCATTAGTTTTCAAAGAAAATCTTCTCCTCGGAGGACCATTACCGCAATGACATTACTGCGCGTAATAAAATTAAGCTTTGAAAATACTCACTATTTTCTCTATATACGTCAGACCAGGAAGTTATGGTTTGCAACATTCCTACTATCAGCTCCTAAGAACCCTTAAATGGACATTATAATATTTAACACCGAGTGAGTCTTCTGAACTTTTTGTATGATTTTGCTTTTTCTATGGTTTTGTTATTGATTTGCATACACCCTGAACACACGCTTCATTGTCGTCTACTGTATCGACAGCAAACAAATTGGATAACCTTTTCTGTTTTTTGGACTTCCTTTCGCCACCTGGACCGTGATTTTGTATAATGTCTGGCAGAGTCCATCTATTCCTGAAATAGGGTAGATCAGCATCACACCATAACAGTCACCATCGTGGTTGTCACACAATAACATCACCCCCAATCCATCCTACCCACCACCTGCCGATTGGCATACGTCATCACTTACTGTTTAACCTTTTCATAAAACTCATCGTCCGAGTGGCTGTCAACTGCAGGTGGCTCAACTGTAACCTCTCCTGTATTCCATGTCAGTGGTTATTTCTGAACAAGACAAATGCTTTTTCTTCGGCATGACGGACGAGAGGAGGGGGGTGACAAACAGCTTACGACTATTATAGCGGTGAACCCCCTTTAATGGATGTAAGGCGATTTGGGGACATTTAGAAAATCGTGCTATTTCTCCTCATCTCAGAATTGGTCCAAGGCCGCAATGATGCTCAGAGTCCATTGTGTCACAAACGATCAGTTCTAAATTAGTCTTCTGTTTGATGGCTTAATTCTTACTATAGACGACAATAACTTAGAATAACATAAAAATTAACGGTGCTATTTTACTTATAGGCCGATCAAGTTAATTGTGTTCATGTAAAAGCATTATTTTGTACTTACTCAGTCATATTTTATCTCTCACGCCCCGAAAAAGAATTTTAAAATATCAAGCAGAACTTTAATTAGAACGATTTTTCCATTTCGATGTTCAACCTGTATTTGTGCCCGAGCCGACATTTTGGGCTGTGAGCGGTCGGTAGAATAGACAAGGGGACACTTATCTGCCCTTAGTTAGCTAACCGGCCACTAACCGGCCACTCCGAAAATCGCAGACTCGCCATTTCATATAACCCTTATGGAAATGGAAAAATCGTTCTAATTAAAGTTCTGCTTGATATTTTAAAATTCTTTTTCGGGGCGTGAGAGATAAAATATGACTGAGTAAGTACAAAATAATGCTTTTACATGAACACAATTAACTTGATCGCCCTATAAGTAAAATAGCACCGAATTAACACTTCTACCAGTAGCCCGAATAATACAAACTTTATATGTAATTTGAAAGTAAAACTCTTTTAGGGGACACCATTTTATGAAAATATATTTTAATTGAACTGTGAAATTTTT
>OY744519.1:169818246-169833246 GCA_963556195.1 Sepiola atlantica
CCTTTAACAACTGCAAGAAAACTTTCCAACCACCGATTGTCTTGACCGATAACCCTTTTCCGGAGAGCCCAATATTCAAACTCATCGGCTTGAAATTCTCGGGCAACATGAAATGGAATAAGTACATAGAAGATGTTGCCAAGGCTGCTGCAAAGAAGGTAGGCTCCCTCTACCGAGCTAGAAAACCTCTCACACCTGCCGGTATCCTATATCTCTTCAAACCCACCATCCATCCGTGCATAGGATACTGTTGCCACATGTGGGCTGGTGTACCAACCACTGCCCTCTCCCTCTTGAACAGAGTGAGAAAAAGAATTTCTAACCTAATAGTTCCCGCACTGTCTGACAAGCTCCAGCCTCTGTCGCGTCGCCACAGAGTTGCATCCCTGTACTTTTTTTATAAGTACTTCCAAGAAATATACTCCGATGAACTTACTGAACTTATACCCCCTAAACGATAATACCCCCGACCCACTCGACTAGCTGATAAATCCCACTGCTCTGGAAGATTTTCTACTCTGATAGCTTATTTCCTAGGGCCTCTTGGCTTTGGAATTCCCTTCCTGCTCCCTGTTATCCGATAGTACCATGATACAGACATTTAAATGTAATGTGAACAAACATCTTGCTGCTCAAATCATCACCTAAGTTACCCCTCTATAAATCTGGCTCCTATCACAGTAGCTCATTACGGTAAAAGCATTGCACCTGATGGTGGCTATTCCAAATTCATAACCCTACCCCACCATTAAGTAGACTGTTTCTTTTTTACCAAATGGTCATAATTTTTTTTTGAAAAGTCACATAATTATTTTTCAGGTCAAATTTTATAATTAAAATTTATTAAAATTTTCTGGTATTATTATTTTAATGAAAATTAAATATTAAGTAAAATTGGCATTTTTACTGATAACCATCAAATGATTCGAATAAAAAATTCATTTTTTTTTTTTAAATTTGATTTTCGATTTGAAAGCGTCTAAATTAAACTTAAAACGTTGTTTATAACCGTTTGGTAAAAGAGAATATATTCTGCTTGATGACGGCTTTGAACTTTTTTTCTCCACTGAAGTGTTCTTTTGTCTCCACTTAACAAAATAAACTCTCTTGGGAAGGGGAGATAAATAGGTATAAATATGACTATTAATGTATGTTAGGGACAACCATTGTAATCTGTTGTAATATATACATGTATGTGCATCTATGTATGAATGAAGAAGTAATATGTGTCCTATTTGTATTGTTTCCTTAGGAAGCCTGCTTCCATCATCTTTAGGGATGATGAATAAAAGATGAAGAAACTACATTTGCCTTCTGTTCTCATTCCGGAGAAGTTATCGTACATAGTTATGAATTCGAAAGAGAGCTGAATCTATTTCTTAGTCGTCATAGACGCAGGGCAAATACCAAAACGATCCTTAATTATCGCCTTGACTGAGACCTTTTATTTAGTGGGGTTCCCACCTTGCAAAAGTTTAGTTTTTGGTATCATTTTGAAGCTTAGGATCTAAGTAACAATTTTGGTCCGAGTGAACAAACATCACATGAAGTCTTCATACATTCCCGCTATTTTCCAAGATGGCCGCCATCAAAATCTAATAATGTCAATATCTTGGAAACTATTCAACCTAGAAACATGAATTTGGTGTCTATACCTAGATTTTCATGGTCAAAGAATCAGATAAAACCATTTCTCACTACATCAAAATATTTATTTGTCCTGAAATGGTAAAATTTAAGATTGAAGTGACTGATCCCCCACCCCGCTACTTATGATAGACCCTCTCTTGAACAGAAAACTCGTTTGCACTCCCCTATACTCATGTGACCTCACCCAGGCAACTTGACAGTGTCACCCCAAACTTTTCTTCGCCTTGCTTTGAATATACTTTCAATACATCTTATTTACGAATGTTTATAAAAATGACTGGGTGAGGGTTTTTTTCTCTCCTCAGCTTTGAATTATTTTTTTTTAGTGACTTGAAGGCCAGTTGAAAAAACAGTTGAAGATGGATTTATTTTGGGATGAAAACTATTTATTTAGACTTGAATATCTCCGTCGTCACAACCATCTCGTCTTTTTTTTCTCTTTTCATGTACTTTTCTCTTTTTTTCTTTTCTTTCTTTTTTAGAATTACTTTTTCTGTTTTCTTATTTATATTTTGTATTTTTCTTTTTTTGCCCTTTTCTTTTTGATACTTTTGCAGTTTACTGACCGTGCTGAAATAATAGCACCATTCTTAACATGGAGAGAGGGCTTTGTTAACGATTCTGTACTTGCACCTAACAATTAAATACACAAAAGATACCGTAAAAATGTAATTTAATTTAAAAATCATATCTAAAAAACAGCACGGTCCGTAAACTGCAGAAGTACCTAATTTGTTCTGTGCTAATCATTACTATTATTGACATAAAGCATTTTAAAGGAAATACAGCTGGGAAACAATTTATTTGGGGTTATCTACTCATTTGTTATCTATTTACGTTAAAATAAAAAATATAATATTTAAAAGAAGTTATAAGCTTTTAAAGTTTGCCTAAATACCGATTCTAAGCAAAGCAGACATTTTGTTTGCGTTACTCACAAAAAAAAATTGGCTACTTTACTCAGAATCGGTATATACGCGAACTTAAAAGGCTTATCACTTCTATTATTTTTTCTTTTCTTTTCACTCAAATAGGTTACAAAGGAGTAGATATACCAAAAATAAATTGCCTTTGAACGATTTCCAAACTGTATTTATTTTAAACTAATTTATGTCGGGAATAGTAATGATTACCTTTTTCTTTTTCATTTTTTTTTCCTTTTCTTTCTTCTTCTCTTTCAATTTTGCTCACACATTTTTTATCGTTTTTTTTTTGTTCAAAGTCATATAATAAAGTTCTTTCAACATTTCTAACTTGAAGCATAACTTTGCCGAATAATAACTTACGCCGGCAAAGGATGGTCTGATTGTTCATGACAAACCTTAGATTACCGGAATAATGTCAAGACGAACTCCCAGCTGGGTAAACATTACTTTTGACGACATAAATTATTTAAAAAGAAATACAGTTGGAAAATTACTAAAACAATTTATTGCGTTAAAAGAAAAGTTCAATCTTTAATATAAAATATAAGCATGTTTATTTGCCGTAAATATTGGTTGTTAGTAAAGTAATCATTGGCAACCATCTTGCCTTTCAGGAAGTAATATAGCAGACCCGACCGGAAATTACTTTGATTCAAGCTGTTAATTTAAAAGTGGGTTATTTGGTAATGACACGGGCGCATTTCCGGTCAGGTCTGGGACCTTACTTCCTGGAAAAGGAATATGGCTGCTTAAACCACAACCAATATTTACGACAAATAAATATGCTTGTATTTTATATTAAATATTGAACTTTTCTAAACGCAAATGGGTCACAAATTAGTAGGTAAACAGAAATAAATTGTTTTGGGCTAATTTCTCAACTATATTTCCTTTAAAATAATTTACGTGTGGAAGTAGTGTATGCGGCAACTCAAAGGTAATATGCGACATTGGTGTATGCTCAAGTGGAAACCACATCAGCCCTAGTTAGATGGGAACGGTAGAGGTCTTGGACTGCCAAAAGTGTTCAAGTTGAAGGATAGTCATCCAGCCATAAAACTGCCTTAAAATGATGTCTAGTTGAAATACGACTAGACAATCAGGCCCCATCCTCATCAGAAGATTAATTGTGTCCTGATTCAACAAATAAACCGGATGATGATGCTGGGGAGGGAGGGGGGTAGTATGACAACTGTCCCAAACCGGGCCTTCTCAGGTTAGAATCGCATGGATAGGGGTAATGCCTGTAGTGTGTACCTTCTAGAATCAAGCCGTAGATACCTTTTTCGGCGAAGATACATAAAAGGGTTAGTTGCTCCCCCTCCCCTCCGTTTGTGCTGACGGTGCCCCTTGCCTAAAGATAAGTGTGCGATTTGCTTACTGATACCGAATAATTTCCCAATCTGGACTCGTAACTCGAGATGTTATCGCAAATGCATTCAAGTCAAATCTAAAACGAACCTTTCTAATCCGAATAAAAGTGGGTCACAGATTACGAAAAAGTGCGGCCTTTTTAAAACCACTCTGATTTTGTCTTTTTTTTTTTCTAAAAATATTTTTTTTATCACTTTTGGTAAAAATACTTACTAGCAGGTGTAGTTGTCCACAGGAAGACGACCTTGAAAATGTGCAAGGACGTTGAACACCAAGATAATTAGGTAATCTTGCCGTATAGTTAACAGCCGAAAAATCGAATATATATATATATGGCAGCAAATCAATGGCGATTTGTGATCAGAGTTCGTAGCCGCCGACCGTCGGGAATTAACTCCCTGGAGATTGCGTAAGCATGAAACATCGATATCTGTAGGTAATAAATCATTTATATATATATATATATATATATATATATATATATATATATATATATATAAATTCCCGAAACAGTTTTTCATGGTAAACAACTGATGATCCCTTAAAATAGTGTTAGAAACTAACTAATATAATAACTGTAAAAAATAAATTGACTTACATGAGTGATTTTCCACTGGAAGACTTGAGACTATAAGTTTGTTTTTTTTGTTTTTTTTTAATATAATTTTTTGTTTTTTTATATAGTTTTAATGGTTGAGAAACTTCCGAGACTATATATAAATTGACAAAAGTTCTAAGAAGCATCTTTTAAGAAATTTAAAACTTTGAAAAAGAACAGACAAAATGCTTTTGTAAACCATGTCTAAGATGCAAATATTTTTTTATTAAAAATCTTCATCAACATCACAGAGTAGAGTCTACTAATTACGAAAAAAAAAATCAAGCTAAAACCTTTAACATTGCTGTGATACAGACTCTCTTTCTCTGAAGATGACATGCTATTGTCCGAAATTTATAAGAAAAAAGTCAAGAAAAAAAAAAATTAGATGATTTTTGTCTGATTTTTTCAAAGTTTTAAATGTCTTAAAAGATGTTTCTAAGAACTTTTGCCAATTTTATTATCCTATAAGCGACCACGCGCTCCTAAAAAGTTCATATAAAGAGATGTTCCTCATTGTACATCGTTCTACAACACCTAATCGTCGCTTCATCAACATCACGAAGAAAGACCTACTAATTACGAAAATAAATAAATAAAGGTAAAAGCTTTAATTTCGTTTTGATACAGCCCCTCATTCTCTGAAGATAGACATGCTATTGTCCGTAATTATTAATAAAAAATAAAAATAAAAATCAAGATAAAAAAAAAAAAATTATTTTAATCAAAAATATTTCCATCTTAAACGTTGTTTACAAAGGCATTTTGTCTCTTTTTCAATGGGTGTGTAAATATACAACAAATAACTTTAACCAGACGCATTAAAATTTAATTTTCTACTGACCTGTATACTTTTAACGTTCTGAAACTGTTTCCAAGTTTTTTTGTTTTTTTTTGTTTTTCAAAATTAGATTTTCTTCAAAGCTCTGTTTTTCGTCACATGAGAATTAAAATTGCTCTCGCTCTGTTGTTAGAAGGGGGACTACATTCCTTAAAAAATAGTGACAAACTTATCCTACCACTAACCCTAAGCCCGAGTGGTAAGCCCTCCCCCACACACAGATGGGACTTAGGGTTAGTTGTATAGTAAGTCATTTCTTTTACTATCTTTTAACCCTGAAATTATCCTAAGCTACGCGACTATCTTCAAAAAATCGACGCCATCTTTAATGTTTTTCCGTGCTCATCAAGACAATTTAACGATAACAAATTCAATTTCCACACTTTAAAAGTATGCAGGTCGGTAGAAAATTAAATTTTAATGTGTTAGTTGAAAGTTATTAGTTGTCGACCCGTGACGTAACGAATAAAGTACTAAGTAAAATTCAGTTCTAGGTGCAGTCTTCTGAAAGGTTGAAGGTTCAATTCTTTGTGCGGGCGATACTAGGAATTGCGAATTACTGAAGACTTCTACCCGGTCATGGCTGACGGAACGAGAGCATGCTACTCCCGAGTTAAACGGAAAGATTCCCGAGTACGACAAGCTACATCTGTTGTGCGAATAACACCCAAGATGAGAGCAGTAGTCCAAATAATACGAATTATCATGTAAAAAATTCAGAAACATTAGTTGTAATTCTTTTTCATTTATTTTCGATTTCGCGGCTGTTAATTATACTGCAAGATTACCCATTTTAGGTAAAAATTCCTACTATCAGGTGTACCCGTCCACAGGAAGAGGACTTTTGGGCCCTTAAAAACGTGCAAGGAGATCGGAGACCAAAATAATTCAAATGATGTTCTCGTAAAAAAACTGGGATCTTTTGTAAATGAGCTCTGCCCAAATTATATATATATATATATATATATATATATATATATATATATATATATATATATATATATATATATATATATATATCACAAAAAAAATGTTTGATTATTTAATAGGGTGGAATCCGTTCGTATCATTGAGTATTGTCATAAAAAGATCGGTAATGATATCGAATATGAACCAGCTTCCGGAAACTTCGCGTCGACAGAGTTCGGGCATGTTACGTAAACACCCGAGAGATGTTGAGGCGATTAGCCAATCAGCTGCCAGCTGGCAGACGACATGAAAGGAATGCGGCGTTGGATCACCGAACACGCAGACCGATTGAACGTATATTTTGAGGAAGTTTCTGCAAAGACCATTTGTTACGAAATCCTCGTCAGATCGAAGGTTGAGATAGATGAGTCTTTGTTTAACCCGACCCTAACTCTTACTTGACCCTAACCCGACTTATTAAAAATAACAATGTCAAAAAAGTCTTCCCCACAATTTTCTTTTTATGTTTTAAGAAACATAAAAAACTACTTTTTAACCAGTTGACTGAATACAAGAAGAAAAGCTAAAAAAAATGTTTTTTTTAAGTTGTTTAGCATTGTTTTGTTAAAAAAAATGTTTTTTTAACAGTTGTTTAGCATTGTTTTGTTTTAAAAAAATGTTTTTGTAACAGTTGTTTAACATTGTTTTGTTAAAAAAAATGTTTTAATTATTTATTAACAGTGATTTCGCTATGATTTGTTTCTTTTGTTATTTGCTATCTTACTTGAAAATAAAACTGAAAAAATACGGCGCAGCAACGTATCGAAGTTATTGTCTGTCAACATTCGCCTCGGCATTTCTAAGGTGTTTACGTAACATACCCGAGCGCTGCCAACGCGAAGTTCTCGGAAACTGGTTCATATTCGATATCAGTACCAAAAGGTCGTCTTCCTTATATTTCCCGGTCCACATAAAACTTACCCAGATAGCTGCTCACCATTCTGCGATGCGTTCTACAGTGGCGCTTATTCTACATTTTGTACGATGAGAAATGAGGATCCCATAGTTATCAACGTAACAACTTGGACCCTAACCCTATCCCGACGCATGCCTAGACAGGACTCACAGAAGTAGGTCACGGTCGTGTGCGCGCACTGCACATAACTGGTGGAACTATTTTTTTCTTTTTTGCCAAAATTCATTTTCCATTAGTGGCGGGGCTATTTTACAATGATCCGAAAACCACTAAACTAGAGCTTGGTTAAACGCTTATAACATTAAATTTTCTGAACTTAGGACTATTTAAGGTCGGATTTAAAATGAATGAAATCTGTTCGATTTTGGGAAGTCTACTATTTATGTTTTATCTATAATTTAAATTTATTTAAAATTAAAAATACGTGTTCATTGTGGTCATTATTATTTGGTATGTAAAATACATAAAAACATAAAACTAATCTCACAGGAGAAATTTCCCTGTTTTTAACTGCTATAACAATTAACTAAGAAAATTCACATCGCCTAAAAAGTAAAAAATCCTAGTTGCATGATCGCCTGGCCTTTTATAGGGATGACCTTGATCAACGTATAAATAAAATAGGGCCATATAAAGTGTAAATGTAACTGGTGTCGGAGTCAGTATAGTTTTAGTCACTTCATCTCCAGTGACCCCTTAATTGTCTCCGACTCCACAACCTTATTAGCAAGCCGATAGCATCCTTCGGATTACAGGGAGAAACAACGGTGAGAGGGATTCGATATTTATTTCGATCCCATCGCATGAAAATGTTGCACACTGGCCCACAAAAATAGGCTGAGCAGCCATGTCAGCATTTTCCTCGGGCAATTGATAATAAACCAACCACTTTCTGAAAGAGAGATGGTAAAGCCTGGGAGGTTGTATCTTTTAGGATAGAACAGGATCATACCTCATTCTGAAGGAGAATTGCTAACTGCTGCCTGAACTGACCAAACTTCGTTGTACTGATTGTCGAGGCCTATCCTCGACTGGCATGAGCGCAAACGCTCCAATGACCCCTTAGTTGGTTCCGACTCCAAGACTCCGACTCCACGTCCGTCCCCATAAGCAAGACAATAGCAGCCTTCAGATTACATGGCGAGGCGGCGACGAGGGGGTACTCTCGGCACCATCTCTTATTTATGTTTGTGTGTGTGGAGAGAGGGTGATAAACTGTTGCGGGTAGTGATATTGGTTGTTGATTTGGGGGCAAAGTGGGTTGGGGAAAGTGGGAGATTTGAGGCTGTTCTGAAAACAGTGAGGTAGGTATCTAATCTGTATCACTCATCACTTGGTCAATCCCAGCATCCTTTCACACACACGCACACACACATATCGATATATATATATATATATATATATATATATATAATTGCTGATGATGAAGAGATAACTTTGAATTAATAAAGACTGTTCATCTCAGAAACGATCGTACACCTTAAATGTTGATGTTGACTTCTTGAAACGGATATAAATATGTTATAATTTTATTTATGTTTGAAGTTATATATATGTGTGTGTGAAAATATATGCTTTTGCATATACTTTCTATTCTTTATATATAGCAACTTTTTTAAAGTGAAAGCTCATGTTAAAATATAACAACAGAGCATACATAAATAAACAACATGCATTTCAAAGACCAAGATTTTATTCATCTTACCAATCATTTTTTCAAAACAAAAAACTTTGGTAAAATTACTGATCCGTTTCATTCAACAGAAGAAACATCAATATTTGTATACATCGTTATGTATTTTTTCTGATTGTGAACGTTCTGTTTTTTTATGAGTCCATAGGAGAAAGATCCGGGATTGACATACAAATATCGGTTGTTCTTCTGTTGAACGAAACGGATTGTACCAAAGTTTTTTGTTTTGAAAAAAAAAAAATGAATGATAAGTTGAATAAAATCTAGGTTTTTGAAATGTAGCAAAATATTGCTTTTATATATATATATATATATATATATATATATATATATATATATATAGTAAGATATGAAAATATATTTATGGCAATTAAGCTACACTGAGGCTCCCGCGTTTCATCCCCGGGGGAATCTTCAGTTATTTTTGCCGGGTGTTTTTATATACATGGCTGGCTAGTTAACCAATCAGATTCTTTGTTGTTCTCTCAGCCAATCGTTGGGCTTCCCACGAACAAAGGTGTGTTTAGTGTTACCTCCTTCCTATTCCAAACCTATAAACAAAAACTAAACTTAACAATTTAAAAATTAAACCTAAAATAGAAATACAAGGAACCATGTGGAAAAAAACCTTCTATTTTAATTGTTTTAATTAGCCGTAATTTACAATTAACTCGCCAAGTGACCCATCTCTTACTAAATTTCTATCTATCACTCTCACCCTCTCTGTATGTATGTTGTCTGCCCCCCCCCCTCTTAAATGACTCCACTGCATCCCGGGCAACGCCGGGTAGGGAAGCTAATGTTATATATATATATATATATATATATATATATATATATATATATATATATATATATATTACTACGGTTTTGCCGGTTCGCTATCGCTTCTCGAAGTTCTCTACTTGAAATACTCGAGCCATTAATTAAAAACAAAACATTTCATTCATAACTTTGTTGTAAACCTGAAACAAAATCTTTCTCATTTATTCACATTTTCGTAATTGCGATACAAATTTATTTATCTTTTAAATGTGATCGTAAAGAAAAGAAAAGAAAGATGAAATCAATTTGCCTTCCCACTTGAAACTTCAGAAATAGGTCGCAACGTTGAAAATCAAGTCGTTCCCTCTAAAAAGAAGAAACATTTGAACACAGATGCCAAATATTTGTCCATAGAAATAAAAACAATATTTCGAAACAGAATATTAAAAAAAGGCAGTGCGTCTATTGTGTACAGTTGAACTAACCTGAAATAGGGCGTTTTGACTTTACCGTTAGTGCGAGAAATCGGTCCAACTTTCGCATTTATTCATTCATATATATATATATATATATATATATATATATATATATATATATATAAATAATTTGCTGTTTTTCTTAGTAGCAACAATACTGCGAAAATCTTATGAGCTACTTTTTTAAGACATTTTCTACTTTTTCTTTTTATCTTTTTCTTTTTTTCTTCTCTTCTTAAGTGACCGCAATTAAGGCAACACCACATTGTGTATTGTCGGTTGTTGAAACTATTATTCCAGGTACTTAATTTCCCTGATGATCTACCAAGCAAGGACCTGCATGGTAGTGAAACACGTGTAAGAAAAAACTCTTTAATTTGAATATATATGATAAATAAATAATCTTTGAAAGAAAAAGTCTTTTGTGGTGATGATTGGTCTCCTGAACGGAATGCTTTGGTAAGCCTTCAAAAATCAGATATAAATGCTCTGTACCCTGTAATCGAGTATAAGCGAGCTTATTTTTATTGGCCTAATCCCGATCTTTCACTGAATAATCTATCTTATAAGTGATATATATATATATATATATATATATATATGGTTCGAATGCAAAACGCGATAAATCCAATTAGTTTAAATTGCGACCTTACACAATAATAGGAAGAAGAATATATTTAATCTATACTTCGACTAATAGCCTGTTTTGATTAAAAACAAAACGACATTCTGCTCGTATAATATTATGCAAATGGGATGTGGTCGAGTGTTGAAATGCAACACGTTTTGTATTGATAGTTACGCAATTTTGAAAATGGTGTTTATCGCGTTTTGTATTCGAACTTTTCATATATATATATATATATATATATATATATATATATACGCGCGCACTATGATCTGACAAGTCGTTAGTTCTGACCTGATAAGATTAATTATTCACAAACAAACAACTTGCCATCTTTTAATGGATTGAATTATATATTAACCCGGGAGTGGGAGGGGGGGGCGTCTAATTAAGAGAGGATAAAATGATAAATAATAATGATAATAAACAGTTTAATATGTTTCAAAATTAAATTAACTGATATTATTTTAGGTACATTCAAACCTTATAGTACACCATAAAGATAACAGGACGGCTAATCTCTATCTAATAATAGACGTGGTGTGCGTGTGAGTCGGAAGTATTCTGGCAGTCGACACAGTTCTAGTTCTCTCATAGCTATTTATCCGGTCGTGTCTCTCGGTAAACCCTTCATTGTCGCTAAACTTCCCTGACCTTTGGTCTATCATCAGTCGTCGTAGTGTCACGGATCTTCTTGACTCTCTCACATCATCTCATTCTATCTCCCATCACACCAGCTAGGTCTTCAGAGGTGCATTGTAAGTCCTATGTTAGTTGCTTGACGTAAGTTCTATGCGGTCGCCCTATTGAACATCATTCCTATTTAGGCATTCACAAACGAACATCGCTGACGATTTTCATCCTTAGCCCTCCTGCAGCGAGCAGCAGATCTGGTTCTCTCTTTAATCAAGGAGATCTGAGGAAAGTGTCGATAGAATTGTTCTCTTGTGGGGTCCGTAAACCGCAGAAGATTATTTAGAAGATGTTAAGAGCGGCTCTTAGCATTCTGGTGTCCACACCGTTTATTTTCTTCAATCTTCCTAGGTGTTACTTCCATCTACGAGAAATTATGTAAGAATGGCTTCAAAGAAGTCACGTTTTCTCTTCGTATGAAGATTTGACTTCCAGATTACTTTCATCCCGTTCAGTCCAGCTCAGGCCTTGCTGATTCAGCTATAAATAAAATAAGATTTTAACAATTAGAGACATTTTAACTAGGATGGCTCCTAGAGTAAATCTGGTATTGTAGTGACTGGTAATGAGTCTAATTAAATCTAGGTTAGACTAAGGATGACCACCAACCCCTTACTCTCTACATTTTTGATGGCCTTGTGCCTAATTTGTTAAAATTTATAACATATTTTTGCAAATAAATAATTCTAAGTATACTATTTGTTCTGTTCGTAGTCGGTGAAAGAGAACCCCTTCTAGATTGAGAGAATTTGAATTGTTGTCCCAATTCAGTGTCCCGATTTGTGGAGCTGGGTATCCCCACATAAAAGACCGACCTTGTGTTTAACTTTGCCCTCATGGAGAGGCGAATAAATAGGGACCCATCCTGACCGGAACGAGTTATGGTTCGGTTCGGGCCTAGGAGGTGCACCCTTTCAAGTATTACCTCACTCTTTGGGATGAGGGGTTCGTTTATTGCAGATCTCATGAGACGCTGTTTCCGGGAGAATGCCGATAAAGTTCGTTCTCGACTATTTTTGTACCTGACTAGAGTTCCCCCTCGAGGGAGCTGGTTTTTTTTCATCTTCCGACTTTGGTGCTATGGAAAGTAATTAAATAGGATGTTAGACATTAAGTCAGTTTAATGTGCGGGTCAATCTAGCTCCACCGAATGAGGTACAATGGAAGGTCACAAAAATTGCCTGAATCAGATCCGTCGGCATTCCTCGGTAGGTGCGTTTCAAGCGATCGGCAATAAACCACCTTTCCCGAAGGAGGAGGTAATGCCTGATCTTTAGTAGAACAGCCTCGAAAATAAAAATACCTTCACTACCTTTAAAAACAAACAAAATGCAGTTTGTAGTATAAAAAACAAATAAATTAAAAAACGATTACTTAAGAGGATGCAATCGATTCATGTAATTGAGTATTTGCATAATATTTCTGACGCCACATAAACTCACCGATAGCTGTCCACCATTCCACGATGCATTCCACAATGGCGTTTATTCTGCATTTTGTACAGTGACAAATGAGGGTTTCATCGATCTTAACGTGGACACTTGGGCTTTACCCTAAACCTAACCATAACTTGACATATGTCGAGACATGGTTCACAAAAGGGTGTGTGCGGGCAACTAGCATGGCTATTTTACTTTTTGCAAAACTCATTTTTCCAGTATTTGCAGCTCTCTTCTACAAAAGATTAGTAATGCCTGGGGGTCAACCTCCTATTTTTAGAACGTAGTATGATTTATAGTTCTCTTGTATATCGAGGCTGCCCCTTTGGTTGAGTGACAGCAACAACAAACAAAAAACAAGAAAATCACTTTTATTTAATCAAGTGGAAAATACAAATTTGACATTAAAAGAAAGGAACGTGACACCTCTACGAGGGAAAAGTTATACACAAGGTCAACTTTTAAGAGAAGGGGGCAGCTCCCAGAAAGGGGCACTTTTGTTTGGGACAACAAAAAAATTAAAATATCTTTTTGGTCTTGAAGAATTTCTCATCCTCTATTTGAGGATAGAACAGATACTAGACTTGAATCATAGCTCGGGGATCGTATATGGTTTGTTAACATGTCATTGAACTTTTTTTTTTATTTAAAAATGAAAATTATAACTCTTTCCTTCCACTGCGTTATTGACACAAATATATTTTATTTCGCGTTGGTGTACTTCTGGAAATACTTATTCCTGCTAAGAATATTTTTACAATGGAGACTTTTTTTATTCACCGAATATACTAAAACTTAAAGCGAAGTAATGAGTTACTTCCCTTGACTTCTGGAGATAAATATCTAAACATACTTTATATTTTTTTTAAATTTAAAGGGAAGTTTCCACATTATTATTATTTGTTCTTTACGAAAAAAAAATCGATTAACATCAAAAACGAACTTTTCAAAAATTCCTGTCCCACAAAAAAATTTGCTTACAAAACTAAAGTCACCAAAATTATTTTCCATTTCCTTGTAGTCATTTTTTTTTCTTCTCTTTTACTCCCGGACAACACCGGATAGGTACAATTTGTTTATAATAAAAAGCGGTAAACCAGAAGAATACCCGACTCAGTCAGCGGCAAACGATGTTTGGTCAGATTTAGTTTCTGATTGGAAAGACTTCCTGTTTTGGGTCCCTTACTTTTCTGGTTAGCCAAGTTTTGTACAAATTCGTATTTATTAATTTATTTATTAAATTGTTAGGTGAAAGCACAGAATATTTAATAAAGCCCCCCTCCCAATGTTAAGAATGGTTTTCTAAATAATCTTCTGCAGTTTACAGACCGTTGCAAAATAATAATGTTATTATTTAAAAAGCCATTCTTAACATGGGGAGGGTGTTGTTAACTATTCTGTATTTTCACTTAACAATTCAATAAATAAATTATTAAATTTGGGAAACTGAAACTCTCGCCGGAAGTTATATTATGGATGAAGTTTAATATCAGGAACTAAATCTGACCGACCACCGTTTGTTGCTGACTTTGAGTCGGGTACTCTTCTGGTTTGCCTAAAAAGCACACACATTTTGTTTTTGTTTTTGTTTATTTTTTATTACTAATACGTCATTGCTTATCAAGGCCCGAGGACCACTCGAGGATAAGAGTTAAAACGATTGTAAGTTGAACGATAAACAACACCATGAGAGGATTGGAAACGATGGGTAGGATGGGCAGAATTAGATTCACCAAGAGAACAGCTCAACACTTTGTCGTCTTCAAGTCCGATGTTAACAACTATGTTGTATTTTGTTTCACAGATGGGATATACTAGGAAATAAATTTTGTTCCTGGACGGACCGTTTGATTTTATGTACACAGAGAGAAACATTTTTTTTTTGCTGTGGTTGTAGCTAGACGAGTTCTTGCTGTGAAGGTTTTACAGAGGGGAACCAGAGATTGGAGCTCCGTCGAGCACCTACCATGAACATAACGATAGAGTAGAGAGAGACTAGCAACTTCGCTTCGAAATACATATGCTTACACGC
>OY744519.1:169838246-169905746 GCA_963556195.1 Sepiola atlantica
TGATGAGATACAGGGTGGCACATACGTACGTACATACACACGGATAACACAAAATCATGCCTGACCTTTCTGGATCTCTGGGTTGCCTTGACTAATGATGCTGAAATTCTACACACTTACAGAACCTATCAAAAAAAAAAATTGTGCAAAGTTTTAACTAATTTGATTTATTGGTTTTTGAGTTATGATTGATCAAAGAAATGAGATTTCTAGCATAGGCCGTTTTTGAGGTCTATTAAGGGATAGAGCGCTCTCGCGCCTCTGTTGATAAATGCGACCATTTCTCGCACCAACGGTAAAATCAAAACGTTCTCTTTTGAGTAAAATAAACTTTACACAATAGACGCACTATCGTTTTTACATACTGCTTATGTATAAGCGATATCAGTCGCAAAATTAACTAATTTGCATATTGGTTTTGGAAAAGGACATTTTATTAATTAACTATTTTTTTATTGTTTTTTAATTCAATGATTATTTTGATTTTAATATAACAAATAGTTCCGCTTCGCAATATTGTTTTAGTTCCTGGATAAATATTTAGCATTTGCGTTCAAATGTTCCTTTATTTAGAGAGACCGGCTTGATTTTCAACAAGTTGTGATCTATTTCTAAATTGCAAGTGAAAGGGCTAATTGATTTGTCTTTTAAACTTTTCGTTACGGCCACATTTAAAAGATAAATAAATTTGTATCGAAATTACCAAAATGTTAATATTCATCTATCTATCTATCTATCTATCTATCTATCTATCTATCTATATATATATATATATATATATATATATATATATATGAGAAAGATTTTGTTTCGTGTTTACAACACAGTTATGAATTCAACCTTTATTATTTTTAATTAATATTTCAAGTAGGGAAAATTGCGAAGTGGTAGCGAGCCGACAAAGTCAGCTAGTTTAGACTAAAATTCAAAATGTAACTCATTCTACTGACTCGAATATCTGTCTACGAGTGTTTGTGTGAAACAAATCATTTGCATATCCAGACATGTTTTTTTATGTTTCGAATCCACACTGTCACTTTTCCACCGCAGACACCGCTCCACTACAGTACAACTAGGAGACGAGAGTTGGTTTATTCTCCCAGAGCTCCCTAGTTCGTGAGAGACTGCCGACCAAGCTATTTTTGGTTCCCAGACATATTCCCCCTTTTGGGGAGCTGAATTTTACACATTAAAAAACAGGCCGGGGTTGGTGGGTATATAATAAGGGACTCTACCCCACCCCAATCTGACTTGAGCACACAAACCTAAAGTATCAGCTCCACTACATTAATACTACACTTTGCTCCAGGCATTACCTCCTCCTTTAAGCGGAAAATGGGTTTATTGCCTGACTCAGGGGACGTCTTTGTTCGTGAGGGAGTGCCGACGCAGCTATACGGGCTATTTTTGTTCTCAGGGTGCTAAATTTTCCATATTAAAAACCGATCGGGGGGGGGGGGGTATATAAAAAAGGACTCTAAACTCCCCCCTCCCTCCAAAGCTGACTAAAGCACACAACAAAAAAAGTTGTAACAGCTGTTTTCGGTGTGCCATCTTAGATATGAAATATGCAGGGAGGAAAAACAAGTCTTATAGAAGCTGAACTGCACATCAGCAGCAGCAGCCCGCTGCTTCAAAATGGCGTCTCATATTTCCGCTTTTTTTTTTTATTATGGCGAATATTTATTAAGTTTTTAAAATCTTTTTTTTTCTTTTATTTCTGGGTTTTTTTTTTTTGTCCTCTTTGTTTAGTGCGTCAAAATAATATCAGGAGGAATGAAAGCTGACGTCAGTATTTTCAAACAAGTTCTTTTATTCGTTTCCAACCCCATCTCTCCCATTTACATATTGCTAATTTTCATCTAACACTAGGACATTATAATTTAGCATATAATTGTGTATGTATATATATAATTTCCTTTCGAGTGAAAAGAAAATATGGATAAGTTAAATGAATGTTGGATGCCTTTTAATTTTTTTTAGCCTGACAAGGGAATTTTTATACACTGATGAAGCCTACTCATGAATATAAGTGATATTTTGGATATCATGAAAATATGTTCTTGAGATGGGCAGAAACAATTGTGTGTAAATTAAAGTATTTTTGAAGGAAATATGGAATGTTATTTTATGAATAACTAAGGTTTACATGAGGTTAAATTAAGAGCTCTCGTCATACACTATTGGGCTACAACATAAACCTTTGTGTTAACTTAAAGAAATGTATGCATATATATATATATATATATATATGCATGTATATATGCATATATATAGTACTTAAAAGGGTTGCGTTTCTTTAATATGCCATAACCATGGTTTCACGCGCTCTTACGATCGTCAGATGGCACAATGTACGAATTTGATCAAATTCACGCTTATATATATATATATATATATAAAGTACAGTCTCCATCACAAATGACAAGTAAAGGATGCTTCGCCAGTGTTCGCAATAATATTCATATATAAATGTGTGTGTCCCCTATAGAAAGAAAGGCTAGAGAATCTACATAAAAACTGAAAGTCTATTAGTATGTAAAATTTTCCGAGGAAGATAATGGAAGTGGTCCCGAATCTCTAAGTGGCCACCTCCCAAGGGAGTTATGGGGGCAGAAACCATCTTAAAACTTAAAATATATCCTTTTTTGATGAAAATGTAATCAGATGTATAACATTTTCAGATTTATACGTTTTTTTTTTCCTTTTTGATTTTTTTAAACGTTCCAGTTACAAACGTTGTATTTCTCTTTTAACTTCCGCTAACGTCTTCGATGTTAAAAAGTCTGGTATAATTTTTGTAATGTCTGCCCCATTTCCCAATAATCAAAGAAAGAAAATAGGAAAAAGCAAAGTCAGCGGTTGCTGTTTTCTTCTTTAGATCATCAGGAATGACTCGCATTTTTTCGACTGACGATAGTTCAGTCTTTAATTATCATATTGAAACATAAAAAGCGTTAGAAAGGCTTACATTAGAAAGTAAATAGCAAGTCAGACAACCCCCGACGCCTGAAATAAATTTGAAAAGAAATCCTCTACTCTAAATGAAAAGTAAACGGTAGATATTTTTCTTTAGGTCATCAGAAATGATAATAATTAAAATATGAAAAATTAAATTACTGACGTGATTTTATATGAATATTTGTGCGAATACTAGGAAAGCATTTTTCCCCGTCACTTTTTGACGAAGGGTGAACACTAGTGTGTGTGTATATATATGTATGTATATATGTATGTATATATGTATGTATATATATATATGTATATATATATGTATATATATATGTATATGTATGTATATATGTATGTATATATATATGTATATATATATGTATATGTATGTATATATGTATATATATATGTATGTATGTATATGTATATATATATATATGTATATATATATATATATATATATAAATAATTATAAATACTAGCAAATATATGCTCCTTCCGGTCGCATATTTTTTTATAGTTGTTTTAAGTTACATATTACATACATTACATTTTAAACTAAGTAAAAGCTAACCGCAAGGAAAGTGTTTAGAAAACAAAATCTTTAAATTCTCTTCGATAAATAGAAGAAAGTTGTTAACTGGAAGTTATTTTATTGCTTCAGAAGAAGGTGTACCTAAAGTAAAATCAACAATCAAAAAAATAAATACAGTGGACACGATTCTAAAATCAGTTATTTAATTGCTCAATAAAATGTGTTTGTTTTTTTACAAGAAAATAGAAAATCACCCCATCCTTTATTTTAATAAATAAAACGTAGAATGATAAAAACATAGTTTTTACATGATTTTTAAATCAATTATTTTTTTAATTAAACAATTTTTAATGACTACGACCACGTTACACAACTGTTCGTACTAATACTGTAACATTTACACCAACTATCAACAATACAACTATTCGTACTATTATTACTACATCAACAACAACTACTACCACAATAATCGACTATTCGTACTGCTATAATAACATCAACAACAACTACTACCAGCAACGTATTGACTATTCGTACTAATATTACTACTACCACTATCGCCACGACTACTATTACTACTTGATTCAATAAATTTGTGCTTTAAAACATATTTTCTAATAAGATTTTAAGAAACAAAAACGCTTTAATAAAAAAAATCAAAGTATATAATTTTTGAGCGACTCGTACCATAAATCTCAGATTATGAGTTGTTTATATTTTATTAATCAAAGAACGTGTGTTCATATCTCTCTCTCTCTCTCTCTCTCTCTCTCTCTCTCTCTCTCTCTCTCTCTCTCTCTTTCTTGAAATAGAACTTTCTGTGCGTTCGAATAATCCGAGGTCGGGTAACCAAATGTTGGAATGACTGCCGGTTGTTCAACCATATCCATTACAACCTAATTTAATTACGTAACTCAATTATATAGATAAAAAACAATGTCTTTAATTAATTCTATTTATAATTTTTATTAAGATTATTTTGATCGAGGAAAGTATTTTAAATACATTTGGAAATCTGAAAAAAACAATCATGTGTGTATATTTGCGAATATTAATTTATTAGAAGCTTTAAAATAAATTAATTATGTAAATCTGAAAGACGCGTCATGTTTGAGGAAACTTTGGAATTGGTAAATATAATAGCTGATAATTAGATATAAAAAAGCAATCAAATTAATAATATAGTTTCGGCTTCAGACAGACAGATACATAATCTCCATTATTAATAGATTTGTTTTATCGACAGACGTATACGTTTCATCCTGATGGAATCGTCAGTCTAGAGATAATTATTTAAGACAATTACAGGATTCGAAACCCAGGAAAAAGTCATGTTTATAACTCAACTTCTAACGTCTTAATCCTCGCGGCCACCATGAACAACTACATAAATTACTGAGAGTTTTAAACCTATTGTAGGCAGCCGACGTCAAGTGTATTCAACTTATGAAAGAACATGCATTAAAGCTATGATTTTGACGGCTGTATTAATACTACTCCCTACAGTGCCCAGCCTAGATTGGGGGCAACAAATAGTTATAAATATTTGTTTTATCTACATACGTATATGTTTCATCCTTACGGAATCGTCAGTGTAGAGATAATTATTCAAGCCGGTCGCAGGACTCGAAATCCCGGAACAAGTGCTGTTTATAACATAAATTCCTAATCTTAACTTTTATAGTTTATAGCATAACTTTTTATTCATAGAAACATTTCTGACTACATATGTGCATATATGTTTCAGCTAAAACCTAAGTTTCATCGTGCCAAAATATTAAAAGTAAAATCCTTTTCTTTTCATGTTTTAGCTAAAACATGTATGCACATATGTAGCCAGGAAAGTTTCTATGAATAAAAATCTTTACTAAATAAATATACTACTCAACTTTTTAGTTAGGACTATTGTATTAACACAGTAAGATTCATAGAATTCTTCATCCAATTTCTACGAACGCTAAACATTTAGAATGACCTTCGCAAATGCAATTACGTCAGGGCCGAAAGATAATGATGAAAATAAAAAATCTTGCAATGGGCACAAAAAAAATCCCAGAAAATAAAAGATAATCATTCTCTATTTTCTGTCTTTTGTGTCCGTTGCAAGATTTTATTTTCATTATTATATTTCGGCTCTGACGAAGCATGTGGCTTGCTGAAACGTTATTGCATTTGCATAGGTAATTCTAAATGTTTATATAATGTATATTTATAAAGCTCTACCTTGTATTGAGCACTTTAAAAAATATTGGTTTAAGTTCATTATATCAATATATTTGAGTGAAATAATGTTAGACGCACTGCCATTATTATCTATAGTGAGAATTTTTTTAATGATTTATATTACAAAAGAGGAATAAAGAAACACGAGAAGGGGAACAAAGATGAATCACTTCGTAACTTTTTTCTTTCTCTATGAGGATGTTATATATATATATATATATATATATATTTCTCCGTTCTTTATAATTAACTTAACGCTGAACTTATCCTATCACATTTAAAATAACTGCCAAAGAAGACATCTGAAAGCATGATGTATATATATATAGATTAATTTTCACATATATTTGATTTGATTTGACTATTTGTGCATTTTAATATCCTCTACATTACAATACAGCATTCCAATGGATGATTTTTTAACATCTCATGATGGATTAGGAGATTCATTATTACAAAGACTCTTTGCTCATTGCTACGTGATTTTTTTTTTTTTTTTGCTTTTACGTAACTCATAAATGTACTGTAATTTTAAAAAATTAATAATATTTACCAGTATTTAGTAATTTATTGGTTTCTTTACCGAGGAAAAGATTGATTTATTTCTATGAAAATCAATGGGTTAAAGTACTTTCTCATAAATTACTCCTTGTTGCAATATTTGATTATAATAAACCTGTAAAGTATGTGACCTTTATTTTTGTTTTATTATTACATTCTTTATATATATATATATATATATATATATATATATATATATATATATATATATATATATATTAGTTTCGGAAGTTTCTCAACCATTAAAACTATATTAAAAAAAAAATAATAAAATAAAATAAATAAATAAAAACAAAAAAAAACAACAACTTATAGTCCCAAGTCTTTCAGTGGAAAAAACACTCATGTAAGTCAATTTATTTTTTACAGTTATTATATTAGTTTGTTTCTAACACTATTTTAAGGGATCATCAGTTGTTTACCATGAAAAACTGTTTCGGGAATTTATATATATATATATATATATATATATATATATATATATATATATATATATATATATATATATATATATATTATCCAAGCAAGCATTGTTGAACGTCACGGAACTTTCTCGTTTGTATATCTTTTTCGTGAGGTTCTCAAACCGTCGAGCTATCCTTCTAGTTTCAGGTGACAATCCGTAGAGTATTTCTCCGATTGTTCCTTAATTCGGCCATTTTTTTTCGAGCGCTTTCGACTTCCTTAGTTGTTTGAATAATGACTTGCTGTCTAAGAAAAGTTCTGTTTGAAAAATTATACATTATATAATATTTATAATTTTTAAAACTGAGCACTTTTTTGTCCTTTCTGAAGCCCAAAGCCCATCTTGCTTGGAGAGTCACACAAACCTCAACTGACCGTGAGATGTCAAGAAAACCAACTGACAGCTCCCTGTCCATCTGCTAGAATATATTTCGACGGCTATTATTTTTGGTAACCCTCGAGTGGATTATAACCGTGGCAGAGAACCTCGTATCTATAAAACCATTACTTTTTTCAAGTGGACAAATCGAATTCTGGGTGGTACAAAACTCTAGACCAGATATATTTCCTATTTCTTGTGTGGTTTCTCTTCCCTTGGTTAAATATCTCTCACTCGCAGAAAGCCTGTTATTTGCATGCAGTGCAAACGTGCAACCCACCGAGCATGCATTGCCTAATGCATGTTTACACAAGTATATTGTAAACGTAGGAGTTTCACATGTTGGCCGGTCATAGTTCAGGAAGGGGACATTTTGTATTCAGCACTGTCCTCTTCCGGAAGACATGCGCACGGGGTAACTGTCGTGCTTCTACACCGCCTGCTTGCCGAGAGGCGTTTTTTTCAAATCGGTCAATATGGGAGTCAGACGTTGGCTCTGGGGCAAGTAGTTTGGCAAAAATAGAGTTTTACGGTGAAAAGATGTTATAGTTTCAGCGTTGGCCACGTGCACGCAAATAAATGCATATTCATCAGTGTAATTCGTGTCCGAGATCTTTGCTCCAGTTTGCTTGCTGTTACATATATAGTAGTCGAAAGATTAGGATCCGGAGAGCTAGGAGGCCAAATATAAGGTGTCATATTATCATGAAAATTTAAAGATTAGACTATTTTCCATTACCGTTTCTGGTGTAAAATGATCTTTATTCACCACATAAGATTTGTATCTGATATGTTAGTGGGTAACAATGTCTTATCCGTCTCCTCCCATAATTTCGTGTTCCTTTTGCCCTTGTGTTCACCTGTTACATTGTATCCGGTAGTGATCGGACAGACGGACTGAAAGACGAATAAACCGAAGTAAATAGAAAGCATTCATCGTTTCATGCGCCGCTGTCGCATCAAAGAACACAATTTCGCCAAAACGTGACTGCATTTCATACATCGTTTTCTGATAAAGTGCAGACAACTTAAAACAAAAAGTTTATAGCAAACGAAGTGGAACTAAATTCTATACCGACCTGTATACTTTTAATGTATGGAAACTGTAAGAATTTGCTAGTTCAAAATGTTATTTCTATGTCCATGTGTCGATCGAAGTGATGGCTTAACTTCGCTAAACTTAGGCGATTAAGCGTGGTTTTACGATTTTTTTTTTGGGGGGGGGGGGATTATTTTCACTCGAACTAAGGATTATTGGTAAGGTAAGTCATTTTTGTTACTATCGTTTTAGCTTGAAATTAACCGAAGTTAGACTATCACGTGGGTAGCCATTTTGATTTCAGTGTGACGATAAGACACAGTAACATTGAAAAATTTTCAAAAATAAAATGAGTTTCCCCCCGAGTTAAAAGTATACGAGTATTGATTTACTCCTCTCCAGGAGTTAGGCACAAGGCCAGTTTTTATCTTACTCCCACAAGTAAGATGTGACCCAAGGTCGGGTCGGGAAAGTGGGGTTTAAAAAATTGCCTGGGCAGCCCCGTCGGCATTCCCCGGTAGGGGCGCCTCAGACAGTAAGCAATAAACTTACTCCTCCCCAAAGAGGGGAGGCGAAGCCTGGGAGGGTTGACCCCCTAGAACTGCACAGGACAGCCCATAGACCGGCGTAAATCAAGCCCCGAAGGCCAAGACTATACCAGTCTATGGGGTGCAGTATCCATCGGAACAGATACTACACTTTGATCTTAGCCAAAAGGCCAATCAACTTTAATCATACTCGTGTGCGATAAATGATTTTTTTTTTTACTTTACGATTTCTCGACTGTTAACTATTCTGTACTATTACCTGTTTTCTAAATGTCCGTATATATCACTTTACGTAACTCCCGTTTTACGACTGAATGTTAAGAACGTTTCGAATTAGGTCGCAAAGGCGTTATATGTTTGTGTATGTGGCTGGGACCGCTACAGCAAACGCGGAGACCGCAGGGGTGAGGTGGGGGGGGGGGTTGGGGAAAGATGGCGGCTAACTCTTTTTAATTAAATGAAGCGGCTGTTTGGATCATGTGATGGGTGAGTGGGGGACAGGGGCAGGATGTGCTACTCCATCCTCCCTGCTTCCCAACCTGTTTTATCTTCTTAGCATTTTTTCTCATTTCTTCCTTGCCTTATTTTTAAACGTTTTTTTTAATTTTTTATTTTATTTATACATACACTATTTGACTAGATATTTGCAGGCATATTTCAGTTCCTGGAGCCGTGGTGAAAGGTTCTTGGTTCGAAGAGGTCTGGCTATTTTTAGCTTTGATTCATTTTACTTCAGTCGAAGTCCTCAAAAATTAAGGGCACCCTTCCCGGAGCTAACACTTGATCTCTATATGAGATACAGAGATATTCGAATATTCCATCAAAGCTCTCATTTACCTGTCAAATGTTGATTCAGTGAAGAAGTTAAGAACATTAATCTTTCTTTTTCACAATTGACAAGTTAACTATGTTACCTTTCTTGTGGTCTCTTAGTCCAACCGGATTCCAGGACAAGAATTCATCTAGTCTGGCGGAGTATCCAACCAAGTGCTATTACTTGAGGTAGCATTACTTGGAGAAGGTGTACCATTCCTCGTATGAGCCAGTGTATAGCCGTACCGAGGGGATCTTATTTGGGCTTAGAATACTATGTTATTTTGAATATTTTGTCAGTGTTTTCTTGTAGGGTGAAGCATCCTCATGTCAGGTTGTCCTGACAAACCTGTGTATAGATAGACCGAAGACACTCAAGGATGGTGTCTAATAAGTAATTCCAACTCTCCTACCGAAATATGTCTGCAAATGTGTAGCTAAATAATATTTGTATAAATACAATTAAAAAAAAAAATAAAAAATAAGTAGCTCTGTTTATTGTGGAGCACCTTTATATAAACACAGTAGGGATTAACTGGATTTTTACCTTGTGGATGTAAACGTACATGGATTACTATGTGGTCCCGCCGAAACATAAATTGATTTATGTAGACCACTTTTATTGTTTTTATAAAATATATTTATAAAACTCTACATTGTATTGAGCACTTTTTAGAAGTTATTCGTTTGAATTTAATTTCTTCAATACTTTTGAACTTATTCAATTATATATATATATATATAGGGTGGGCAAAAATAAGGGTCCTATTTTTAAAAATTCATAACTTTTTTATTTATTGATTTTTTTAAAAAATTTTTTAGAATAAGTAAAGGACCCCTTCCGAAGCAAGCATGAGCCGTATTAGCCCTAAGGAACGTACCCTCATTTAGAAAACATTATTTTTGCTTAAAAAACTCAAAACAGTGTAAAAAACAATACTTTAGTTTTTGTAAGTTTTAAGAAGTGTTTTTCGGCTAAAATTTGTTTTGTTTATTTCAAAAAATCTCGGAAGGGTCAGTCTACACACACATAAAGTTTGGTGAGTTTAACTTTTATTTTGTGGAAGTTATTCAAATTCAAGTTATTCAAATTTAAAGATAGGACCCTTACTTTGGCCCACCCTGTATATATATATATATATATATATCTTTGTAAAATAGTGGGAAAAAACCCAGCAGAGCACTCGCTTAATTGAGAGATTCAAAATTATAAGCGTAATTATTAATTTATTAAATACAGAAAATCTGTACAACATCAGTACCGTCGGTTTCGAGTTTGAAAGGGGTCAGACCTTCAAACTTTCATCTACTTTTGTTGATACTGTTTTTTTTTGGGGGGGGGGTGCAACAGTATAAACAAAAGCTGATGAAAGTTTGGAAGGTCGGACCGCTTCCAAACTCGAAACCGACGGTACTGATGTTGTACTGATTTTCTGTAATATATATATATAGCCTGGCGATTCCCTACAAGGATGAAACGCGGAAGCCTCTGTGTAGCTTAATCGCCATAAAGATATTTTCATAACTTACTACCTAGCTCTACCAACGTATTGGGCACTGTTGAAGTAAATACTGAAAATTGATACGTGAAAGATTATATCTCCTTAAAAAATTTTATGTGGAAACACGAAATAATATATATATATATATATATATATATATATATAATGGCTCTATCCAGTGAATCCTTACTGTGTTTATATAAAGTGTTCAATAATGAATAGACCCGTATATGTATTTGGTATTAAAAAATTTATTTATACAAACTTATTTGGCTACACATTTGCAGACATTTTAGTTCTAGGTTGAAACCGACTTTCTCAGACCATTATTTAAAGTGAGAGATCAATTCTTTCAGGAAGTAACACGTGATTAGTCATATGAATCAGATTAGATTATTTGGAGTACATTGCCAACCGTCAAAATGTCTCGACTATATTTTTTTTTATTTCCAAATTTTAAGTTTTTTCAGTTTCAATCTTCAAAAGTTTGGTTATTTAGAGGTAATTTGGGGGGAAATTAACAATTTTTTGTTATTTGATGCAATTTATTTAATTCAAACTTTACTCGGACTATGGATGAAATGTGGGGGACTTGACAGATAGGATTTGAACCCCCCCCCCCCCCTGAGTTATACTAAAACAAATATAAAATAAAGAGCAGAATAAAATATTAAAATCGAAGAAATTGATTGAAAGTAAAAATTTTCTTTCTAACAACACGGACCAAAATGTGCCCTCTCTTATTAACAAAACAGCTTTTAAAATCTAGCTTTTATTAATAAAGCTATCTAGCATATGGGGGTGACTGACTGTATTATATATAATACTAGCAGGAAGACCCGACGTTGCTCGGAATTGAATGAAGAAAACTATAGTCTTTTTCACTATGCTCATAGCACCATATTACTTTTTTATTAACTGAACCCTCCCCTAACATTATCAGAAGAAGTTGAAATGTGGAAAATTCTCTACATTAGTGTGTCTTATACATACGGTTTGTACTTTAATTAAAATCAGATCTACGTATTTGAAAGTTTTTTTTTCTGCTCCCATAGCCTTCTTTAAGGGACATGATTCGACATGTAGAGGCACGTAGAGATTCAGGAACACTTCCACTGTCC
This sequence comes from Sepiola atlantica, assembly GCA_963556195.1. Lineage (NCBI taxonomy): Eukaryota > Metazoa > Mollusca > Cephalopoda > Sepiida > Sepiolidae > Sepiola > Sepiola atlantica. Next base: position 169,850,385 of record OY744519.1, read on the forward strand.
TCCCCGGAGAATTTTTTTACATATGATTTAAATTTCATCAAAATAGGATATATCTGAAATGTTAAGGAATGGTTTGCCTACATAACCCCCTTAATGTGTGCAGTTAGAGATTCTAGACTACTTCAGTCGTGTTCACTGGAAAATTTTTGCATATAAATATATTTTTAGATTTTATGTAGGTTCTCCCACCTTTTTTTCTTTCCATGGGAAACACACATGTAGATATTTGAATGAATAAATGCTGAAGTTGGGCTGATTTCCCGGTGAGGTCAAAACGCTCTATTTCAAGTAAATTGGAGTTTACACTGTAATAGGTTCACCCTATCTGTTTTATATACTGCTTATGTATATGTGATCTCAGTAGTAAAGTTAATCAATTTGCATATTGCTGTGCAAAAAGATGCTTTATTAATTAACTATACTTTATTGATGTTGTTTTAATTCAACAATTGTTTTGGTTAGAATATAACAAATAGTTTTGTTTATTAATATTATTTTATTTCGTGGACAAATGTTTAGCAAGTTATTAGAATTCAGAAATGCCAATGATGTTGGGTTCTCCTACTTTGGTTAGGATGGCAGGAGTTAAAAAAAAACAACCACCTTACACACACCATCTTTTTTTTCTTTTCTTTACGGTCATATTAAAAAGATAAATATATTTATATCAAAATTACCAAAATGTTAATGTTTCTCTATCGATATGAATACAAGTGACATTTTTTGTTTTGTGTTTACAATAATGAAATTTTTTGGTTCGAGTATTTTAAGTTGAAAACTTTACGATAGCGAACTTGCGACACCATCAAGTATTGGATAAAGATTAAAATGAATATTTTACTTCTACTTTGAAATGCGAAAGTTTTTTTTACCATATATTCTAACTTTATTAGCATCAAAACGGCTTATTGAATTCTATGATATAACATTTTATTTACCTCCCCAGGAGGTTAGGCACAGGGCCAGTTTTATCTTACTCCCACAAGGTAAGATGTGACCCAAGGTCGAGTCGGGAAAGTGGGACTTGAAAAGCCAGCGCCCGAGAAGTTGAGCACTCTGGCCATTAAAAATTGCCTGAGCAGCCCCGTCGGCATTCCCCGGTAGGGGCGCCTCAGGCGATTAGCAATAAACTTACTCCTCCCCAAAGAGGGGAGGCAAAGCCTGGGAGGGTGGACCTCCTAGAACTGCACAGGACAGACCCATAGACCGGCATAAATCAAGCCCGGAAGGCCAAGACAATACCAGTCTATGGTGTGCAGTATCCATCGGAACAAAGGCCGATCGATATCGACTACATATATATAGTAATCTGCAAACACCCACAGTTATAGGTATTCTTAATTTGCATATTTACTTTATAAACAGACTCTAATGAATTAATATTCTGTAATATACATTTGTAATTTGCATTGTCATATTTTCTTAGATACAGGGTGGGCCAAAATAAGGGTCCTATCTTTAAATTTGAATAACTTGAATTTTAATAACTTCCACAAAATAAAAGTTAAACTCACCAAACTTTATGTGTGTGTAGACTGACCCGTCCGAGATTTTTTGAAATGAACAAAACAAATTTTAGCCGAAAAACACTTCTTAAAACTTACAAAAACTAAAGTATTGTTTTTTACACTGTTTTGAGTTTTTTAAGCAAAAATAATGTTTTCTAAATGAGGGTACGTTCCTTAGGGCTAATACGGCTCATGCTTTCTTCGGAAGGGGTCCTTTACTTATTCTAAAAAAAAAAAAAAAAAAAAAATCAATAAATAAAAAAGTTATGAATTTTTAAAAATAGGACCCTTATTTTTGCCCACCCTGTATAAAGAATAATTCCATCGATAGTAAAACGTCAAATGTCGTTGTGATGCTGAGAACAGATACTACACTTTAACATTTTTATTTGAAGAAAATATTAAAAATTTACATTTTAAACAAATTATGCACAAGGCCATCAAAAGTGTGGGGAAATGGGTGTCGTTGGTCATCCTTGGTCTAAAGCGATACAAATGTCTGCCCTACTCTTAACTGGAATCATCTCAGTCACCACAATACCACATTTACACTAGGGGTCGTCCTACTTACGATATCCCCAAATCTGTAGAAAATTTTATTTTTCAAAATAGGAACCATAAAAAATGTTTTTATAGCTAAGCATTTTTAAATAAATGAAAGAAAACAAGATGGTTTAATCTATTACTTTATTATATTTTAATGGGGTGAGTAGTATAGTATTGATTCTGTTGTCATAAGACCGTCCTCCCAGGAATTACCTACCCCTTTTTTTAATGATGTAGGTGTAATCTTCCCAGGTATTACATTATCCTTTCGAGGAGGAGGAAGAGGAGGTAATGTAGTATCTGTTCTGTTGTCATTATACCATACTCCCAGGCATTATCTTTTCCTTATTTTATTTTTTATTTTTTTTTGGGGGGGGGGGGGGGGTCCTCCCAGGTATTACCTCCTTTTTTGGAGGGGCCAGTATAGTATATATTCGTTCTCTCATGATATCATCCTCCCAGGATTACCTTCTTCCTTTTTTGGTGAAGGGGGGGGGGTAGTTTACTATCTGTTCTGTTATAACATCCTCCCAGGAATTAACTATTCCTTTTTTTAGTATCTGTTCGTCATGATACCATCCTCCCAATCATTACCTCCTCCTTTGGGGTCAGTGTAGTGTATGTTCGTTCGCCAGACAATCATCCTCCCTGGCTAACAAAAATATGCATATATTTGCCAATTTACTATAAATTTAAACTATCATCTAAAATTCGAACATTTCTTAATATTTGCATCTTTCAAAAGATTTAATTTCAATGAAGAAATCAGGTGAAGAATTGCCACAGGGTTAAGGTTATATCAGTATGAGCCTGCATGCCTCGGAGTTGCGATCTGCTTATTTCATCAACGAACTACACGTTGTTAAACCAACAGTTGTCGGCAAAACATCCACTGGGTTAGTGAGAAAATATTATCCAGCGATTAACACTCATTCGGAGAGTTTTCTTATTAAAGGGCGGGGTCTATTTCTGTTTATTTTATTTATTATTATTTTTCTACGACGTGCCGTCTCGACTTGAGTTTACCTGCATAAACTCTCGTCTGAAACGTCTTCCCAGCGATTGTGGTAACATCGAGATCGGAGAGGCGAGACCCCTGCGAGGATCTGCCATTCACTGGCCATGGCGCGGATGAAAACAAATAACAAAGACTAGGAATACATTCGGGTATTTTGAGGGCCCACCCCCCTAGGTTATTGCGAATGATCGTTTCCGACGCTGCATGAGACGCCCTGGTCACATCTGCTCAAGACTTTATGGTGTTATATATATATATATATATATATATATATATATATATATATATATATATATATATATATATATAAAGGATTAAAGACAGATGATGCATACGCACATCTGTTGTAATCTGTATATCACACATATCTGTACCTTCTCTCCATGTGTTAACGTGTGTGTGTATATATATATATATATATATATATATATATATATATATATATATATATATATATATATATAAAGAATTAAGGAAAGCGGGTCATATTTGGATAATTAATATATTTCCTGTTTTCACAGAAGTTAAATTAAAAGATCTCTCTCTCTCTCTCATATATATATATATATATATATATATATATATATATATATATATATATATTCAAATTAGATCAAATAGAAAACTCACTCTGAGTTAACTACAAAGAGCACACTCAACAACTTTAAAGTTATTTTAATATTAAGTGAGAGCTTAGTATATATGCGTGCGTGTGTGTGCTTTTGACGATTTAATTCATTTTGAAATCATATTCCTAATAAAGAGTATACCAAAAGGTATTATGCTTGTTTACATCTGTTTCAAGGCAATGTTTATTTTAAATCATACAATGAAACATAAAAGCCCCCCAAAAGCAAAACATCACAAGAATAGATTCATTGTTCTTGATTTGTTTTTGGTACTCACGTAAATTCTGTTCTGTAGATGATCCTATGTTTAAAAAAAAGTTATGTTTCATCGTATGACTTAAAATAAACATTATCTTGAAACGGCTGTTTGTCTATGCTCTTTATTTAGAACATATTTCTTTTTAACTCAAAATTCAAAGGGAAACCTTACTTAACTCTGTTTTTTTTTAATATATATAAATGTTCATGATGTATTGTGTTCATCATATCTGGGTTTTTTTTCTTGTTTAAAGTGTTCATTTATTTATCTACCTCCCACAGCGATAGGATGTGACACAAGGTCGGAAAGTGGGATTTGATAAGTCAGCACCCTAGAGGAACAGCACTTTGACCTTTAAAAATTGCCTGGGCAGTCCCGTCGGCATTCCCCGGTAGGCGATTAGCAATAAACTAACCCCTTCTCAATGGGTGAGAAGGCAAAGCCTGGGGGGGTGGACCTCCTAGAACTGCACAGGACAGGCCCATAGACCGGCGTAAATCAAGCCCCGAAGGCCAAGACGATACCAGTCTATGGGGTGCAGTATCCATCGGAACAGATACTACACTTTGATCTTGGCCAAAAGGCTGAGAAAGTTTAAAGTGTTTAAAGTGTTCATATTCGATCGATAAATTATAATATATGAGATAAGTTGAGTGAAAACATGGTTTAGAAATTGATGCAGCTCCTTCAGATTTATTAGTAGATATACTTTTGAATCAAGGGAGGCGCGAGAGCGCTCTATCCCGTAATAGACATCACAAATGGCCTATGCTGGAAATCTCATTTCTTTGATCAATCATAACTCAAAAACCAATAAACTAAATTAGTTAAAACTTTGCACAAAATATTTATTTGATAGGTTCTATAAGTGTGTAGAATTTCAGCATCATTAGTCAAGGCAACCCAGAGATCCAGAAAGTTCAATCATGAAATCATGTTATCTGTGTGTACGTACGTACGTATGTGCCACCCTGTATCTCATCAACTATTTGATGGATTCAGCTGATTTTTGGCAGAGATAGAGGTTCTAGGGTCTAGTTGATGGCATTTAAATTTCAGTTTACCATATACCTTAGTTTTCCAGAAAATTCCCCAAAACCTTAAAAATGACCATTGTATTGAGGCATAGCCTTTACAAAAGTAGTGACATTCCATGAAAAATGCCAAATTTTTACACTTTTATTGTCATTAAGGGTATGCGAGCACAACAGGCTATGTATTTTACTGGTAGGAATTTTTCTTCAGCGCACCTCACACACTTCATCCACTCATGCATAGAGATTTATACAGTAGTGATGTGATGGTGAAATGGTTTGGTTGATATGTAGTCATACCCTTAATGACAATAAAAGTGTAAAAATTTGGGAATTTCTTTACTTTTGTACATTTAGTGGACTTTCATCTTAACCCTATTAAGGGCATATGATTTCAGTATACTGGCATTTTTCATGGAATATATCTAAATCTGGGGATGGCGGTGGGGTGGTGGTAGAAAACTGATTGCTACTTCTTGAGGTGTCAATGGATGTTTATCTGTGCCGTCTTTATCAGTTTAAAGCTCGAAATCAACAAACTATAAATGATATGTATGAATCTATTGATGTTTGGCCCGCGACATTTTCAGGATCGATTTATTTTTACCAACAAATAAAATAATTAAAAATATATAAATAAAAGTGAACTTAAAAACATTAGATTAAGTCAACTCATTTCGCATAGTACTCATGGCTGCCATCTTGAGAACCTGCCGACAGCGATGTTGGACAACGATGATTGGCGGACCCAAGAAGAATTCGCGACCTGATTGATTGATTTCATATAAACTTAAACTTTGTCCGTTTTAACATATTTTAAAGTATAATTAATTATAATTATTTAATTATAATTAAAATACAAAGTTCATTCTTTTTTCTTTTCTTTTTTTCGATTACAATCGATATTTTGAATATTTTTGACAAATTGCAAGTGGAATTAAAAATGTTTGGAAAATAACAACCTTTTGGCTAGGGACAAAGTGTAGTATCGCTTCTGATGCTACACTTTGTATATTCTTTCCTTGGACAATGAGGGGGAGGCCCTTATAGACTGGGGCGATTTTTATTCCAATGCAGAGTTCCCCTTTTTGGGGAGCTTGATTTTCCCACATAAAAACCGACCTTGTGTATAACTCTGGGGAGGCAAGTAAATAGGAAAAATTCTTAAGTACACACACACACACACACGCACACACACACACATATATATAGGGTGGGCAAAAATAAGGGTCCTATTTTTAAAAATTCATAACTTTTTTATTTATTGATTTTTTTTATTTTATTTTTTTTAGAATAAGTAAAGGACCCCTTCCGAAGAAAGCATGAGCCGTATTAGCCCTAAGGAACGTACCCTCATTTAGAAAACATTATTTTTGCTTAAAAAACTCAAAACAGTGTAAAAAACAATACTTTAGTTTTTGTAAGTTTTAAGAAGTGTTTTTCGGCTAAAATTTGTTTTGTTTATTTCAAAAAATCTCGGAAGGGTCAGTCTACACACACATAAAGTTTGGTGAGTTTAAGTTTTATTTTGTGGAAGTTATTCAAATTCAAGTTATTCAAATTTAAAGATAGGACCCTTATTTTGGCCCACCCTGTATATATATATATATATATATATATATATATATATATTTATATATATAAGAGAGAGAGAGAGATAGTAATCTTGGTAAAGTAAACATCTACAGGATAAAAATCCAACGAATTTCAATCGGGCTTATAACGTGACTGCGTGACCTTCCAATCTTAAATTTTGAATTTCGTTTTCTTTTGTTTTCTTCTTTCCAATTTCATTCTTTCCAAATATGACCTAAGAGAAGGATCAGCTTTTCATTCTACCTGTTGAGATCTCAGTTTCTAACAGCTGTTGATCGATAACATCGACATGCCAGTGTCGCACACTATGTACATGTCTATATAAACAAAACAAAATAATCATATATAGAGAGATAGATAGAGGGGGGGGGAGAACAGACAGCTATTGAGTGACTGACTAGTCTTGAAATTAACAGTCACTGCGATATCTTTTGAAGCAACCGGACTACCTCTCAACGGACCAGAGAATCGGCAGCAGGAGACGAAAACTAAAGTGGAGTGGGAGCGACCCGACCTGTCGCATTCCTTAACCCCCTCTTCCTCGCCCCCATTCTACCCCACCGCCCCCGTTTTTAGGTCATTATAACATTCCACCGCTGGTCGGCGGTCAATAAAGGAAATATAGGAAAAGGAAGTAACTTTAATCGAATTTAGGGGGGGGGGGGAATGGGGGGCTTAGAATAAGAAAAAACTTCGTAGGTGAGAAGTCGACGAAAAGGCAATGTTTGACACAAGGTCGGTTTTTAATCTGGAACATATTCAGCTCCTCCCGCACCCCACCCCTACCCCCCAAAAAGGGGGAGGGGAAGCACTCTGGATTGAGAACTAAAATTAAAATTGTTCCAGTCCAGATGGATTTCTCCTTTTTGACTGAAGAGAGAACGGATTTTATTCATTTCCCTCCCACGGCGGGAAGATTGGATACAAGGTCTATGGAGAGTTGCTTTTTAAAAAATGTTTTACTTTTAATTCGCACCTTCCTACTGTAATCTTTTTGTAAAGGTAGTCACTCTCTAATATTTATTAATGTCTCTGTAAGCATTTAGAGAAAGAGTGACTCTCTTTTTCAGTGACGTTACCTAACGCCAGAAACACTATGTAAATTAGTTGGCGAAATATTAAGTCGGTTTACTTCTAAGAATAAAAAAAGAATAGTACTACTTCTAAATAATAATAAGCCGCGCGTGCGTGCGTGGTCCCCCTCTGTATGTGACTCGATGTGGCGAGTGTAAAATGCAATAAATTTGGGCAATTTGGGGTATTTTTGAACCCCCTTTGACCCCCTGGGGGCGCGAACCAGAATTTTTCTGAGGTCAAGGATGCTCATTTTATATCCAGAACAATTGCCTCTACATTTTGGCCAAGTTTCAGAAAAATTGAATGGATGGATCAAACGTTATGGGAGAAATGGGTCATTTTTTTTGCAATTTTGGGGGCTTTTGACCCCCTGAGGGCGCTAACCAGATTTTTTCCAAGGTTAGCGATACTTATTTTCTATTAGGAACAATTACCTCCACATTTTGGCCAAGTTTCAGAGAAATTGAATGGATGGATAAAAAGTTATGGGGCAAAAAATGTCATTTTTTGCCATTTCGGGGCTTATTGACCTGGGGGGCTAACCAGATTTTTTTTCAAAAATCGGAGAATGTCACTTTCTAACCTGACCAAAATTACAACTTCATGCAAAATTTCAGAGAAATTCAATGGGTGGTTGCGGAGAAAAATCCGGACGGAGACACAGACGGACGGACGGACGGAAATGCCTCAAAACATTTATAAAATCGGGGGACCAATAATAATAATAATAATGATGATGATGTAGAAGTAAAAAGAGACGTATTATTAAAAGAATCCCACCAATCGAGGGCAAGATGTGGGAATGGCGGCTCAGATGGTTTGGACGACGAAGTCACCATCGCGAAACTTGCCTTTGCATTAGAAGTCGCACCTCAGACCGTTCAGTCTTTCAGCAACTTCGGTTGATTGAGGACTTCGGGATGGGGTAATACCAGTCGAGGATTCGTTCTCGACAATCAGTTCGGCAGGAACTGGGCCATTTCGGTGGCCTTTTATCTGTCGGGCTGAGGTATACTGTCTTGGGTTGTCCTAGGAGGTGCACCCTCTCAGGCCTTGCCTCCTCTCTTTGAGATGGAGTAAATTTATTGCTTACTGCCTGAGGCGCCCTGACCAGGGAATGCCGGCGAGGCTGCCCATGCTATTTTTGCTAGGTCAGAGTGCTCCTTCTTTAGGGGCGCTGGTTTCACTCTCCCCCACTTTCCGGCCTTGTGTCACATATTCCTGCGATGGGAAGGAATTAGATAGCTGTATGAGAAGTCGCCGAAAGCGACCGAGGCGAAGGTTGATGATGAAATGAGCAGACACCCTGCGCAAAAATCTCTGCAAAACCGGCCTTCACCCGGACCAAGCCTGTGATCGTGTCAAGTTGAAACAAAAATCCACCATTGTGGACCTCGGCGTTGCTCGGGATTAACTCAGAAGAAGAAGATGCAAGAAAAATGTCTTAATAGATATGCCACAGTTTATGAATTTTCTTTTATTTAACCAAAGTAGAATAAATAATGGTACCTGTTGTGACCCAACGGATCACGGAGAGGTGTGTGTGTGTGTGTGTGTGTGTGTGTGTGTGTGTGCGTGTGCGTGTGCATGTAAGTTAATATAAACAAACACTTCCTAACGATTTTGTTTATTCATCAACTTTCCCAAAGATCTAAGAATGTTTATCAATTGTCGTGTCAGTTGGCGTCCATATTTGAAATAAGTTAATAACATAGATATGTTTCGTCATTTTAGCCGACAACGTATTTAATTTTATCCCATTTTTTACTAGCGATAAAACCGTCAGCGTTGCCCGGGAATGAATATAGACCTCTTGATGCACCCATCCCTAAACTACGTATTACCATTTTTATTTTAGTTTATTTATTTTTATCTCATATAAATAGAGATTTTGTCTCATTTCGAAATATCAGAGATCTTAACCACTTTTAGAAATTGCGAATATTGCATAAATAGTAAATAATAAATTCCCAACAAATAAAGCGGATGACATGACCCGAAATCGAACCGGAAACTTTGAGATACTCAGTCTGAGGTTGTACCAAGTGACCTTTTTGGACTTTCTTATAGAGTTTAAAACATTACCGTAACCAAATAATTATAGCTTTGGTGTGACGTCATAGATTTATGATATATGTCATGTTTCAAAATATGAATTCAAACACAAGCGATAATAAAAAAAATAAATGAAAAGGTAAACATTATCAATAGCGTCGGAAATTATTTTAATAGTCTAGAATAATTTATTTTGCTTTACATACGTATGTAGGTATTTCACAATTATATAACCCTCCCAGCCTAGCAAAAATATGCGACAGGAAGGAGCATATTTTTTGCTAGTTTTTATAAATTTTGATTTTCAAGTAGATTTTATCGAAAATTCTCGAAAATCTGGCGCTTGGATTGAATAATAATTTCTTTCATTGGATTCCTTGTAAAATCTTATACTAGAAAAGTTGTATTTACTCTTGTTATAGGTTTTTGTTATAAATAAAATAAAAATGTCATCTTTGCTGTGTATGGATGTTCCCCACACACGCTGATTCCATGGTATTATTGTAAACACCCCTAATACAAAATTAATACCTATATTCAAGAAAAGTTATTCGATCTTGGTATAGGGTTTTTTTTTTTCAATTTCATCCTTGGACATATAGAGATATCACAATACCACAGATATATAATGGATTATTGTGTTAATTGGGATTCATATATAAAAGTAAAAGAAATTTTTAAAAACGAAAAAAAAAGGGGCCTTGTTATGTTTAACTCCTATAAAACCAAGCTCTTCTCCTTTCACCACTAACGCTAAGATCCTTGTTTTGCTCCGGTTAAAATGAATGACTCTCTTCTTGATGAAGCCCCTTTCTATTGATAAGCTCCTATGACTGATTTTCGCCGCAGATCTAAAATGGAAGACTTATATATAATCTGTTGCTGATTTTGCTGGAAAAAATGTTGGATCATTTTATCGCGCCAGAAAATACCTGACTTTTAATGTAATCCTCTACCTAGATAAGAGTCCGATAAGTCATAAGATGAAGTTCTGTTGCCACATCCGAGGAGGTGCCGTACAGAATACCTTTTTGCCTTGACAGTTATCCAAAAGTTTGTCCTCTAAACCAAGATTATCTTCTCTACACACACACTCTCTCACAGACGTGATGTTGCTAGTCTCAGTCTTTTCTATAAGTACTATTATGGCATGTGTTCTTCAGAATTGTGTGATTTATTCCCTCGTTCGTTTGACTCGTTGTTCTAGTGATCTCCATCAATTCGCTGTTTTGATATCTCATTGTTATATAGCTTTCTATTCCAGTAGCTTCTTTTCAAGAACCGCAGGCTTGTGGAACTCTTTCTGCTGATTGTTTTCCTCCTACCTATAGCCTTGGTCTTTTCAAGACTAAGGTCAATAGGTATCTCCTGTCTTTGTGATAATTATATTTAGTTCTTGTTAGCTCTTTACATCAAGTGGCTTCATGCCTTGTCTAGAGCAATTTCCATAAAAAAGATTGTGCCTTTATTCAAAAGCTTGGATAATAATGGAAGGAAGAACATAAGTCAGTGGTGACACTGCATACCTCTGCCTGACAATGTAAGGATGGGCAAAAGTCTTATCTGGATGTTACTTCTTAATATAGTATGAAATATTCCTGAAGTTATGACATGGAAACAGTCGTTTATAACTCAAAAACTATTTATTTGATCAGGCTGAAATTTTAGAATGAATGTGGTATTTTAGATTATTCTAGTTATAGCATACACATTTTTTATAACGTTTGACAAAGAATGACCAACGACCCTCAATTTCCCACACTTTTGATGGCCTTGTGCCTAATTTTTATTAAATAGAAATTTTTATATTTTGTGCAAATAATTCAAAGTGTATTATCTGTTCTGATATTACACTTCATCTTTTCTCTCCTGGGATATAGAACAAGAAATCCTTCTCGTCAGGGGCAATTTTTATTTTTGTTCCAATTCAGAGTGCCGCTTTTTGGGGAGCTGAATTTTCCCCCACATTAAAACCTAACCGTGTATATAACTTTGCCCTTATGGGGAGGCAAGTAAATAGGGACTTAGGGTTAATTAAAGGCATGTTTTCGTCCTCATGATGGTCAAATAAACTCTGCAGTATCGTTAATAATGATTAGTCGTATCACGAATAACCTTCTCTTGTAAAATTATCAACCTTTTTTTTGTGTGGCCAAAAATGTGAAAATCTTTTTTTTAAATGTATTTACTCAAACTCTGAATAATAATTTTCTAAATAATAAAGTTATTTTTTTTCAACGGTGGTTATCAAGAAGCAACAACAACAACAACAATAAACCCTGCAATATCACTTACTCGCATTCTTAAATACCTCTAGTCTATTCACCATGAGTAATGAGTGAAGATTTATGTCTTTTTATTTGTGAAAATCTAGTGCTCGATGTATTACTCACATAGAAACCTAGTCGGCCATTATCTGCATACTAACATTGTGTGACAAGTTATCGTCTGTCTGTTGCAATTCACATTCAAACGTAACTTTTTAAATTAACCTTTTTAAGTCAAAATGAAGAAGAAAAAAGCTTTTATTTTTTTTATTTTGACTTAATAAAAAATATCTGCATCTAACACATGGTTTCTTATGAAGGCATTTTGCCTCTATCTTTGTTTAAAATTCAAAAGATGCTTTAAAAAATGAACTTTCCCAAATTTATAACTAGCAGCGACCATGCGCGATTTAAGTTCAATTTAAAACAGACATTTGCACCGTTAGTCCACAACATCGGATGACACTTCTACAAGACCAGGAAGGATTATTACGAGAAAAAAAAAAGGTTAATACCTTTTATTTGTCTAAAGCTCTGTCGAGGCTTGTTATTTTGATTCAATAAAAAATATCTGCATCTAACACATGGTTTCTTATGGAGGCAGTTTGCCTCTATCTTTATGTTTAACCTTTTTAAATTTAAAAAAGGTCAATTTAAAAAAATACGTTTAAGTGAGTTCTCCGCTTTTTAGCGGAATTCTATTTTTTTTTAATAAGAAGAAAATACCAAATCGCTAGAGCTTTACGTCCTTATTTTCCCCCATTTGACTCGATTTTATTTCTCTTTTCTCTTTCTTCCTCTCTGTCTCGCTTTATCTTTCTGCCTCTTTTATTTTCTCTTCTTCCTCCTCACGTGATGTCTTTGCCTCGCTTCGTCTCTCTTTCCCCTCTCTCTGAAAATGTTAATGTTGCCATACTTCAAATGATTCATGAGTAAGGGGAGGTAGAAGGCTTTTGTTTCATCAATAAATGCCTTCCTGTCTTCTTTAAAACATATCTGTCGATACTTTCAGTACGAAAAAAAATTTGTAGATTTACAACCTTCGCTAAATTATCCCAAATTATCCTATTTCGAAATATATGATTATCATTTAAGAAAAAAAAGGAAAAAAGTCTCACATCTCTTAACCTGGTTTTCAATCTGATTCCATATTAATCCTCACTTAAAGATGCTTCACAATAGCACCACTGATTTATTACAAACAACACATACAGAGCTGCGCCAGATCGGACTTTTCAAAAACTGACTGCATTTCCACTGGTGAGCGTCGTGATTTCTTGGCGACTTCACCAATTGGGAGACCTCAACAATGAAAAAGAAGACAAAAAATGTCTGTAATCGACGAAGATGACATGTTTATGTCAAAATATATGATTATTATAAAATAATAAATAAATGTTTCATTTATTGAAAAAAAAAATCTCGCATCTGGTTTTCAATCTGATTTCATATTAAGTCTCACTTGATGCTTCACAGTAGCACCACTAATTTATTATTATTATATATATATATATTTCAGGTGTTTTGTAGAAATGCTCTGCCACTATAGACGGGTCAATATACTGCCAGAGTACCCCTACCTCAAAAAAATTGCAACATTTTGTTTTTTGGTGGTTTTATGTTAGGCTGGGTCTAGTCTACAAAATACAAAAAATTGGACAAGATCCGACTTGTAAACCAAAAAAGTTAGATTCAAAATTTGACACTTTCCCATACTCGGATCTTGTCCAACTTTTAGTATGTTGTAGACTAGACCCAACCTATCACAAAACCACCAAAAAACAAAATGCTGCGATTTTTTGGGGTCAATCAGTATATTGACACCTCTACTAATGGAAATATGAGTTTTGCAAAAAAAAAAAAAAAAAATAATTTTTTTTTTTAATTGATTAAAAAGTAGCGCTGCCAGTTGTGTGCAGTGCGCGAACATGCTCATGGCCTACTTTTGTGAGTTCTGCCTAGACATACGTCAGCGTAGGATTAAGCTGTACATAATGCAGAATAAACGTTACTGTGGTATGCATTGTGGAATGGTGGACAGCTATCTGTGTGATTTTATGTGGAGGCAGAAATATAATGGAAACGATCTTTTTATGCAAATACGGAATGAATGGATTGCATCCTCTAGAGTAAATTATAATATATTTTTAACCACAACCCGCATTTTGTTTGTGTATGTGTTTAGGGGGGGGGGGGATCTTCTGCAAAAGATCCTTATTTCGTACCATGTCTATTTTTTTAGAAAAAAAATCGAAAGTATTTATAGGATTTAAATTTCAACATTTCGTAAGACGTCCGATTGGTTTTATTGAAACCCGATTGTTAAAAAAATAACATATCCTTCATCTCTCTCTCTCTCTCTCTCTATATATATATATATATATATATATATATATATATATATATATATATAACGAAGATATTTTTTAAATAAAATATTTAGAAAACCTTGCACAACGCAGATTATTTGTTTTTAAAAATAAATTATTTATTCATCTTAAAAACATTTTTTTTATAAACTTGAGTACTTTCGGTAAATATACCATCTTTAGAAGAATATTTCTTTTTCTTTTTTTTCTTTTTTCTTCTTGATTGAGACATTCTCGTGGCCAAGTTGAAAATCCGTCTAGGTGTTTTGACGAAGAGAGAAAAGTGTTGATATGGCTGTGTGTCACGTGGTCGGCGTCTAAGGATACTTTGAAAAGTCACACAATTTGAAGCGCTGGGTGGGTGGCAATAATAACGAAGATATTTTTTTATAAAATATTTAGAAAACCTTGCACAACGCAGATTATTTGTTTTTAAAAATAAATTATTTATTCATCTTAAAAATATTTTTAAGGTTTTCTAAATATTTTATAAAAGATATCTTCGTTATTATTGCCACCCACCCAGCGCTTTAAATTGTGTGGCTTTTCAAAGTATCCTTCCACGCCGACCACGTGACACACAGCCATATCAACACTTTTCTCTCTTCGTCAAAACACCTAGACGGATTTTCAACTTGGCCACGAGAATGTCTCAACCAAGAGGAAAAAAGAAAAAAAAGAAAAAGAAATATTCTTCTGAAGATGGTATATTTACCGAAAGTACTCAAGTTTATATAAAAAAAAATGTTTTTAAGATGAATAAATAATTTATTTTTAAAAACAAATAATCTGCGTTGTGCAAGATTTTCTAAATATTTTATAAAAAAAATATCTTCGTTATTATTGCCACCCACCCAACGCTTCAAATTGTGTGACTTTTCAAAGTATATATATATATAACTCAATGTCTGTGTGTGTGATGTTTTTGTGTTCCCTATAGAAAGAAAGGTTAGAGAATCTACATAAAATCTAAAAGTATATTCTTATGCAAAAATTTATCGGGGAAGACAACAAATGGAAGTATTCCCGAATTTTTAAGTGCCCTCTTAACATAAGGAAGCTAGGGAGATCGAACCTCTTTTAAAACTTCAAATACATCCTATTTTCATATGTACCAAATTCTCCGGGGAAGACAATGGAAGTGGTCCCGTATCTCGACGTTACCCTGTATGTGGCGAATATCTATGTGCCCCCATTTCTAAGTGGATAATGGGGACAGAATCTCCTGAAAACTTCAAATACGTACATCCGATTTTAATGAAATTTAAACCGCACGTATAACACGCTAATTCAGAGAAATTTCCAAGATGTCAGCTTCTCCCGACTATATTAGGGGCGAAACGGGAGGAGGGAGGGCAGTAAAAACAAGTAATATGGTGTTATGAGCATCGTGAAAAAGTACATAGTAATGATCCTCATTCAATCCCGAGCAACGTCGGCTCTCCCTGCTAGTTGAATTATAATTCCAAAAATGTAAATATCTTCTAAGAAATTAAGAAAAAAAGGCTAGCAATCGAAACGAAAAAAAAACAACAAAAAAAACACACTCTTGGAGGAAATGTCATAACGTTTGGTATCCCACGAGGGCAAAGTAAGATACAAGGTCGTTTTTTATGTGGTTGATTATCCAGCACCCCAAAAAGAGGCACTCTGGATGGGATAAAAATTAAAATTGTTCCAGTCAAGAAGGATTTCTCCTCTTCTGACTGGGGACAGAACAGATACTACACTTTCATCCTAGCCTGAAAAACCAAGTATGAGTATATTACCTTGGGATGTGTCATTAGGACAGTCAGTAATGAAGGGGTACACGCTGTATTCAAACCCATGAGTTCGGTTTCGCTATTGTCCCAGAAACCGCCGGTACGGATGGCTAATCAACATATATATGTATGATATATATGAAAAAAAACTTGAACATTTGTGGTAAAATAGAACGTATCCACTTTATCATGGTCGCAGTATGTGAAATCGGAAATTGCGAAACGGTTTTAATCTACAAAAGAATCTTCAATTATTTTAGGCCGCATTGTTTTTGGCGGAATTTTTATAATTCATAAAAAAACACTTTGAATTTATTATTTGTTAATGATTGTTTATTACGTTGTAATATAATTCAATTTGGTTAATAATTAAACTATTTAAAAAATATTTTCCAAAATAAAAAAAAATACCATGTATATAGTAAACTGCAAATACCCACAAACACTGTTCGATCTTCTTAATTTACATATTTATTTTTTAAAGTTTCTAATAAATTCATATTCTGTAATGTACAGTTTTTATTTTGCATTGTCATATTTTCTTATATATACGCAATATTTTCGTCAATAGTAAAACAACTAATGTCGCTGGGATGCTGAGAACAGATACTACACTTTGATCTTAACCAAAAGGCCAAGGTACGATCAAAGTAATGTTTTTTTATGGCGAGGCATTTGTAAATGAATGAATGAATGAATGAAAAAAAACTGTATTATCTTTTAATAGGGGGTGGGTAGTGTAGTATCGGTTCTGTTGTCATTAGACCGTCTTCACAGGGATTACGTCCTCTTTTTTAAAGGAAGTGGGGGTAATCCTCCCAGGTATTACGTCCTCCTTTGGGGTATGGGGTAATTTAATATCTGTTCTGTTGTCATTAGACCATCTTCACAGAGACCACTATTAGTTCCTTTTTTTGGTGGGGGGGTAGTGTAGTATCTGTTCTTTTGCCATGATACCATACTCACAAGCATTACCTTCTCCCTTTATGAGGCTATCCTTTCAGGTATTACCTCCTGTTTTTTTTCTTTTTGCTGGGTGGGGGCAGTATAATTATTTGACGTATGATCGTTTCCAAGACAATTTAAAAATATTTTATTTTGAATTATAATAATTCTATAATAAATTGTTGTTTGAATTCTTGGAACTGATATAAATAATGTTCAAATTTTGTTGATTTCAACTCATTGGCTAAGATCAACGAGTAGTATCTGTTCCGATGGATACTGCACCCCATAGACTGGTCGGGAAAGTGGTGTTTGAAAAGCCAGCGCCCGAGAGGTGAGCACTCTGGCCATTAAAAATTGCCTGGGCAGCCCCGTCAGCATTCCCCGGTAGGGGCGCCTCAGGCAGTAAGCAATAAACTTACTCCTCTCCAAAGAGGGGAGGCGAAGCCTGGACCTCCTGGAACTGCACAGGACAGACCCATAGACCCGCGTAAATGAAGCCCCGAAGGCCAAGATCTTGGCCTTCGGGGCTTCATTTCAGTTCTGGGAGGTGCACCCTCCCAGGCTTCGCCTCCCCTATTTGGGGAGGAGTAAGTGTATTGCTTACTGCCTGACCTTGTGTCACATCTTACTTATGGGAGTAAGATAAAACTGGCCTTGTGCCTAACTCCTGGAGAGGAGTAAATGAAAACTCACTTTATGAAAGCTCTGGTTGATCTAATAATAAACCAGTGAGCTTTATTAAACCATTGAGCTGAATTTGGCTTTACATTTTTAAATTATATATATATATATATATATATATATATATATATATATATATATATATATATATATATATATATATATGGCTTTACATTATGTGTGTGTACACACATGTACGTAACACTTGAATGTTTTCTCTCTCTTTAATCAGCACTCACTGACGGATCTGTCGAGAGAGAGAGAGAGAGAGAGAGAGAGATTTACACACATCGGCTATCAGGACGACAACCCCATCGTCGTTCACACGCTCTGTTCGCTAATGTTGGATTCTTCGCCTATAAATTTATTTATTAAAACTAACTTCTTACAAGTGGGTTCATTTTTTTTAAAACGACGTTTGGCCTGGACGGATATAATTTACTGGATGTTAACCCAAACATAAACGCCGATTGTGATTTTACTAATTGTGGAGTGGGTAAGAAAACAGAAGAAAAAAAAGAAAACAAATCACTTTTGTACCTTTTTTATTTTTCAACAACAGTCTGGATATATTGGTATATTTAAACATTCTGGATTTAGCTGAAACCCCGTTCACTACTGGAGTGTCCTTTATTAAAATAGGATAATACACGATTTCAAGGTAAGGCTGTGGTTTGAGGGGTTTGTTTTGGTTGCATGATCAATGTTTTCGATGCCGAGAAACTATCTTTTGGGGATAAATATTTTTTTTAATATAGTAAAAAGTGTAACCAATATTTTTATTTTTTAAACTCACTTTATTACTAAAACTTAAGATAATTTAGTCGTTTCCCAGCCAAAATGGCGGATAATGAATCGGCTGATTTTTTTCCGACCTCACAAATGAGTAAGTAAACCCAAATAAATTGTTTTGGACTAATTTCCTAGCTGTAGTTCCTTTAAAATAATTGAATGTAAATTTGAAATTAGTCTCAAACAATTTATTTGGGTGTAGTTACTCATTTGTGGGGTCGGAAAAAAGCAGCCGATTCATTGTCCGCCATTTTGGCTAGGAAACGACTAATTTACCAAACTTTAATTTACTAATTATATTTTAATAATTCGAGAAAAACTGATATTATCAGACCCGAAGAAATCTTTCTCGACTGGGTTAGTTTTTATTTTTGTTCCCAATCAAGTTTGTCCCTTTTGGGGGGAGCTGGATTTCCCCGCGTTAAAAAACTGACATCGTGTCTAACTTTACCTTCGGTGGAAGGTAAACAAATATAGACTTTATAAAACATGATGGTACCATGGACGGCGGCACACTTTACGGCCATCAATAATGAAGTTATATATGCATGTGTTTAACCGCCCCCCCCCCCCCCCCCACACACACACTTTTTAGAAGAGCCCCCATACTTTTATAACTGTCGCCGGTCCTGGGTACATAACAATGGTTGTTTTTTTACTGTCGCCTGAGCCTCTCTCTCGCTCATCTCTGTAGTAATAAAATCGTGTGAACACTGTTTCTCGCGTCTACGTGACTTACACATTAATATTTATTGAAATTACAAATGCAAAAGCGTGAAGTACTAAAACGAACTTTTTAAAAATCCTATTAAAAAAAAATTAATTACATTAAATCCATCAGAATATATTTCAGTTTCTTCATAAACAAGTCAGCTATTTTAATCTTTTGTTACTAGTTGAAATAAATTACTTCGTGACTCTTCAACATTTAAAAGGAATTTGTACGCCTTTAAACTGTCGAAAAGAAAGTAATTTCCGGCTTAGCAAATCCCTATTTGTAACCTTTGGAAGCTTTTTACAGCCAATCATTTTATAAATAGAGATTTTAAACAAGATTACCTGAATAAAAAAAAATAGTTGTAGTTTTAAACTATCTGGTTCAATTACTCTCAACTCCCTCCTAAAAAATGAAATTCTACTTTTTTTAGGCGATTACGTGTGACACCCTGAAAAACGTAGCGAAAGTAAATATTTTAGAATTTAGAGTAGGGATTGAGTTTAGTATATAAATTTAACGTAAAATGCCCCCCCCCCCCCACTCTCATCCCAATTCCGGGCCATTGTCGAATCGGATAGAGTTTTAGGACATTAACCAGATTTTATTTGTTGCTAAGAGATAAATTCTGTACATTTTTTTAGGGGATGAAGGGGGGGGGCAACCTTTCCATAACCCTAAATCCGCGTAATCGCCTAAAAAAGTAGGATCTCGTTGGGGGGGGGGGGATTCAGCGGAGAGTGCTCATCTACAAATTTGCCTTCATTAATTTCATCCAAAATATGTGCGGGGAAACAAGCGAAATAGGTGAGATATTCCAAAGGCCCCAATACTACAATTGAACCGCAAAGAGTTTAACTATTTCTGTTGACACATTGAAGAGCGACACGGTAAACAACAAGAGAGGATCGGTATTTTAAAATTTGCGTCATTTTTTAGTTTGGGTCAAAGCTATTTAGTGCGTGGCAGTGACACCCAGTTAGGACCGTAGACAATTAACCGACCTCGCCGAGGTAAATCTTGACATGTTCCGACACAAGGGTCTTGCTCGCCGGGTGCCTGACCCTTTCGTTTGAATGATGTATGGCCGGTTCGGTCAGAGGAGGTGCACCCTCAGGCATTACCCCCCCCCCTCCTTTCTTCAGGAGGGGGGGGGGGGTATTGCTGATCGCTTGAAGCACCCATACCGGGTATGACCACAGGTCAGTGCTCGGCTATTTTATACCCCCTCGGGGGGGGGGGGGGGGATCTTCCGACTAACTGGTCTTGCTCGGCCTTTTTCGTACTTCGGACTAAGATTTGATTTTCGGGCTAAAATCAGTATGTTTCTGCTAGGTCTCAGGCCATGCTTCCAGGCGTTACCCCCTCCTCTTTTGAGAGAGGGGGGGGGTTATTGCCGATAGCCTGGGGTGCTCCTAACGTGGAATGCCGACAGGTCAGTTCTCGGCTATTTTTGCACCAAACCAGAGTGCCCCTTCGGGGAGCTGTTTTTCTCCACCTTCCGGCCTTTGGCCCCATCTTGCTGCTGTGGGGAAACAAATACATCTACCCGGAATCCGGCTGGGATCAAAGTTGGAGATACTCATTCGACATTGGAGATAATGTGGTATTGTGACTATTGGACGAAATGTGGTTAACCTTATCTTTTAGGGGAATCCTTAAAAAATGTTGATCGACACTACTTCAAAAGTACCTATTGCATAAAACACATAATATTCAATGTTGGTAAATTCCTATTCCAGTCATATAAATTATTTAGAGTTTCGGTAGGGTTTTGGAAACAGCTTATTTTTACTGAAAACATATTTTAGTGAAATAACGACAACAACAATAATAATAACAATAATAATAAAAACAGTAAATTATAGCAAGTTTAATCGTACACGTATAAGATTGAAATGAAAAGTCGGACGCCGGACGAACAAAAATAATCATCATCTTTATAAACACGTTCAGAAAGATGCTAGCTAAGGAAAATTGATAACTCAAGTTCATAGTTTTCTAGTTCAATCGGCGAACCTTCACTTTTGACCCTAAAAAAAATTAATTACATTAAATCCATCAGAATACATTTCAGTTTCTTCATAAACAAGTCAGCTATTTTAATCTTTTGTTACTAGTTGAAATAAATTACTTCGTGACTCTTCAACATTTAAAAGGAATTTGTACGCCTTTAAACTATCGAAAAGAAAGTAATTTCCGGCTTAGCAAATCCCTATTTGTAACCTTTGGAAGCTTTTTACAGCCAATTTTTAGGGTCAAAAACTCATAGCACTTTCAAAATGTAATATTTTTGGAAAAAAATTTCAGCCGAGGACTTTTGGAACCATAGTGAATCATATTCAATTATATATATATAAATTTTAGACACTGATGAACTTTTTTACCCTGAACTTGACCAAGAAGTGGGTGGTCAATTTACGCTAAATTTATATAGGAAATTGATCCCATTTTTAAAATCTAAAATATTTTTTTTTTAAATGTTAATTTTTTTTATGATTCACTATGGTTCCAAAAGTCCTCGGCTGAAAAAGATTTCCAATAATATTAAATTTTGAAGTTTGATTAAAATTTAATTAATACCTGTTAATTAGTAAATTAAAGTAAATAAAATGCAATAATAATTAGAAAAATATATCTACCGTATACTGAACTAGCTGTACCCATCCGGCGTTGCCCGGGAGTCTTTTTAGTTTAATTTTTGTTTCGTTTTGTGTGTGTATGTGTGTGTGTGTTTAAATACAACATTATTTATTTGGGTATTATTGTATCAGTGAGTACACCATATGCTAATCCACCCGAAATAACAAACCGAGATTCTACTTTGGGGAGGGGGGGGCGATTACATGTACACAGCCTAAAAAACTGGGCGGTAAAAATAAATAATATAGATACTTCTACAAAATTGGAACTGAGCTGGGTTTTTTTTTTAACCCTAAACTAACTCTAACCTAACCCTAACCTAAGTTTAAGGTTTAGTTCAGCAAAAGTCGGTTTGGTTAGGTTCAAATTCAGTAGAAGCACCATCACCCTTATTCTTTTTTTTTTTTTCAAACCTTATAAAACCTTCCTCACACTAAATCTAAACAAACATAAATAACACTCTCTAAGCAAATAACGCGTCCAAACGAGAGTGACACGTGACTTCACATTTCCGAAACAGATGACAACAGAAGCTGAAGAGAGCCGGATGGCTAAGTCCTTCTGTGCTTGAAACCGACCGTACGAATGTTGTACTAATTGTTCTGTACCAAAACAAATAAATATTACGCTCTTAATTTTTAATTTTTAACTTCAATTCTTAATTAATCGAGCACTCTGTTGGGATTTTCCTGCTATATTACAAAGGAGTTATATATATATATATATTAATATCATAAATTAATTTAAAAAAAAAAAAGAAGCAAAACAATTGTGTTCGATCGTAGGTTCGGCAATATAAGCCGTTTTTTTTCTATTCTACCCCAGACCTGGCATGACCAGATCGATGAAACCCCGGTACACCAGACAGACACTGTAATGTATAGTTTTTAAATAATATATATATGGATAAAAGTTATATAAACATTAAATCAGTAATCAATTCGTGTTTGTATACTAAGCGCAGTACACGAATTAGTGTAGGTTGATTTAATATTTATATATTTTTTATTTATAAAGCTCTACTTTGTTATTGAGCACTTTTGAAAAATACTGGTTTAAATTCATGTTATCAACATATTTGAACTTATATATATATATATATATATATATATATATATATATATATATATATATATATATATATATATATGAGAGAGTGATAGATAAAGACTTTAGGGTGGGGAATCAGTTTAGCATATAAATTGAACATAAAATGATCTCCCATTTTCCGATAGCAGATAACGTTTTTAGGACATATAACCAGCTTCTGTTTTTAGTTATGTCTTGGCCACTTTTTTGATTTCTGAGAAATCAGTTGTGTGTGTTGAGGGGTTGTTTATTGTTAGAGTTAAGGGAGGGCATTTCATAGGGTTTTTTTTTTTGTGGGATGAGGTCTATTGCCATCCAGACTAAGAGTTAAGAGAGGGCATGTTATAATTGTATGTCCTTAAAACGCTATCCAGTTAGAAACTGCTGATTACTAAATTGAAATTCATGTGATGATGTCAGTGTTAAAATTCATTAAAAAAAAACACGTCTTTCTTTAACCCTACTACTAACCCTTAGTCAGAGTGGCAATACGAAAACAAAATCTCTCGCTGCTTGCCTGCCTTATTTTATGTGTGTTGTTAGTCAACCATTTTTGTTCGTGGCCGTTCAACTTTTAGGGACCCTTAAAACTCACCTTTAGTTTTTTTTTGTTTTGTTTTTGTTTTACTAAAAACATAGTTCAAATAATAATAATAATAATAATAACAACAACACGTCAGAAAGCAAGAAATAGAAACTGCAAGAAACATCAAAAGGTCCCCCCCCCCCCCAACAAAAAACAAAATGGCACCGGCCTCGGCTGACACCACACAAAATAGTCGTAGAGGGTCAAGAAACATGGGAAGACCGAGGAGGGACAGCACTAATCAGACCTCAACTGGAAGAGAGTGGAGAGTGTTAGGACGCTGAGGAGGCTTATTGCTACCCAAATCCATGGGGAGATCAATGGTCGTTGCCAGCAAGAAATCTATGGTAGGCGGCTGTTGCGATACCGCAAGGTTATTTGTGGTGGTGATCAAAAAGAGGTAGAAAGTACTGGAACTCTGGGGAGGCTTGTTGTCACTCAGACTCCAGGGAACACCGCTGGTTGTTGTCGGTGAGCGATCACTGACGATAGCTTGTGTGAGAACTCCTAGTGAGTACAAATAATAATAAAATGTCGTTTGAGAGTAATGCCTAACGTCGGTCGTGGTAATGCCCAAATCATGGCTAAACCCATTTCAATCTAAATATTTTACGTGACGGAAATAGGAATTAACCAACATGTAGTATATACATCGGCTTATTTTTATTATTTCTTGGTGGAGTTTCACGTTACGTTCTTAACAGTAAATTTGAATGAATGAAATCACCTACAGATAGCAATTTTCTTATTCACCTTAAAATAGGTTTTACTAAGTTCCCTTTTTTCACTTTCCGATTTAACCGCGATAATCATGGCTTGAGAGGATTTGTCCAGTATCCCTGCGTCCCAGTTTTCATTGGAATGTTTCTAGATTTTTTATGAGCATTCATAGACTTCCTGAAAAAAAAACAAGGAAATACGGAAACTCAGAAAAAAATCTGTTCAGACTCCCGATTTGGTGGTATTAGTTTATTTATGGAGGAGTGCTCAGTATCCATGATAGAGCTTGTGTAGATCCAAGTTTGGAGACATGGGATCAACAGTGGTAGTTAGTCGCCTTGTGTTCTTAAGAGTAAAGACCATGTTCCTGGAGTACGCACGGCGAGAAACTAGTCATCATGCACTGTTGACCACATGTCTCTATATATCTTTATCTATTTCTGTCTCTCTTTTCTCACCACGTTAGTAAAAGGCAATAAACGGATGCTACTTATCGTAAGTCATTGCTCGTCATAAAATAATTGAACACTCTAGACAGTCGGTAATGTTATGGCGAAGGAAGGAAATAAGGATATATACGGGCATGCATGCAGATTGAATGGAAATAAATGAATGAAATATTTAGTAATATTATAGTCACCAGTTAGCAAGTGCATAAACAGTTTTGTAAATGAAAAATCAAGGAAAACATTATTAAATAACAAAACATTTATAGAACTATAATTTTACATGTTCTTGTGGGTCCTTTCAAGACGCACACGCCGAGTTAGATCTGTCTTGCCTGTTTATTTCACCGTCTCTTGTAGGGTTTCTTAGTTCGCATCGTCTTGTTAATTTGGCATAGACTTGTTAGATTTTGCGTTTTAAACGATTTTCATTGGTTAAGAAATCTTGAGTTGACACGTTCTTGTGATAACTAACTTGCTTTTTGGGTGTGAAGAGGAGAGTTTATCCAAACGAACCAGAGAAAGGAAGAGAGTGGCTATTCAAGCCATTCGCTTTCGGCGTTCGTTCGAATCGTATCTTTGTCCATCGCAATGCGAATGTAAAAATTATCATTTTTATTATATTCGAGGCGAACGTAATAGGGGGGGAGGGTAAATTGCACGTCTACTCATCACGGTTTGCTGATCAAGCGATCGGGTTTTGAATCTCACCGTGAAAACACTTGCCACGTTTAGCTGCACTTAAGAGCTATGATACGGCGAAACGGCTGATTGGATGACATATATATATATATATATATATATATATATATATATATATATATATATATATATGTGTGTGTCGGACAAAATGGAAAATTAGTTTATGGAATAGTGGATAAGTATGCCAACAGACTGGTAGAAATAATGACACAAACACATCATTAAAGCTGGACCAAGATATTTCGCTCGATTCGTTCGACCATATTCATTTGTGATTGTGTCCTTATTTATACTAGCACGTTGCCTTGCTTATCCACTATTTCGTTAACTAATTTTCCATATATATATATTATATATATATATATATATTTGTGTGTGTGTTAGAGTGAAATAAATTCCAGAAGGAAATCCGGGTATGAGAGCTCAATGTAATAACAGAGCAAAAATAAAATAAAGTTACACGGAATCACATAATCCCCGGTGCAATAATTTATTTCGAACCTATGATCTTTTCAAGCATCCAAGCGAGCTGATTACATTTTTTTTAAATGAAAAAAAAAAATTCACACTCACCATTTACATACACATATCTTGAGAGAGCGACAACATATTTAATACATATCTTGAGAGAGGGGGGAGTGAACTATTTAAGACGTATATTGAGGGGGAAGATAGTAACGACATATTTTGCACGATTTATAACGGAAAACAATACAGTGAGAGGGGAAAGAGAGCAATACATATATATAGAGAGGGGGAAATTGTATGATTTACCATGGAAGGTATATAAGGAGTGGGGAAGGAATATGTATGTATGTGTGTGTGTGTATATATATATATATAATCAAACTTTCAAGATTTAAACTCAATAGATGTTCATTAAAGACCTCAAAAGCGCACCATAGAATTTACCCCCCCTCCCTATATGTAACACGATGTAAATTTAATATAGGTTTATATTATAACTTTTTTACCATTCAAAAGAAGAAACATAAAATAAACTTTTTTTTCTTTTTAATTTCAGCATACGAAAATAATGAAAATGATAAACTAAAAACGTGTGTACTTTATTTACGCCTTAAACCAACGTTCCTATGTAGTGACCAATTTTTATGCGTAACACCCGTGTGTTTAATAAATCTAGCAAAAATCAAGTGATAGTCAGATTTTCACGAAATTTTCGATACTTATTCATTATTGGACTAATTTATCTTTAATATGCTTTTTTCGTGAAATATATTAGGGAAAATATTTTATGAAATTTGAATTTGAATTTTATGAAATTCTGATGGATCGAAATTTTAATGTTATATAAAACGAAAGAGTCTTAAAATAAAACATCAGATTTACCTTTTTTTATTGGAGCCACTTTTTGGTAAAGTATTCGTGAATTCATAAATAAAAAGTGGAAATAAATACAATATTATTATGTGTTTTCTCGTTAATATACTCTATGATCCATTGAATTGCAAAGAAAAAAAATGTTCTAAACAATAATTAATTTTTCAGAGATTTTAATTCATTTAAATGACTTCATCATTTAGACATTTTAAAGTTTAAACATCTAGTTTGAATAGTGCGGCTTCCCAATTAAAAAAAATATTTGAATATAATATAAACCTAACTGTTATTAATCGTAAAAGACCGACATCGGCTTTGACAGAATAATTTGTACTTTTTTTTTATAGAATGTTGACTTGCTCGAGATAAACACGAGTTTTGTTGAATTCCTGACATTGTCAAACTATGGAAGACCTTAATAGACTTTATTAACGTTTCAACTGTTAAAGAGAAAGTAGTCGCTTTTGCAAACGCACGTATGTTATTATTCTGTTTACGATTGTTTATTTGCTTACATTCTTTAAGCTAGAAAAAAACCTGTCTTTGTACGACAAAAGTAAGTATTATATACTTTTTATCATTTTTCCTTATTCAAATTTAAAAGCTTATCCATTCAAAAAATTTTTGAATTTTAATTTTATTCAGCGAAAATGCGACATAACTAAACTTTTTTCACTTTGAAATGGTCTCATTTATTTTTAATTGACAAATAATATTGTTAAATCATTAACAAACGAATTACAATACCTTTTCAATTTTAATTTTTAGTTTCATCTTTATTAGATTTAAGCCAAACGTAAAATAAGCAAAATAATAGCAACAATCGTTACTTCTATTAGTCCTTTCGTAAATATCAAAATCCTAAAATTATCCATTTTAATATTCTTTCCTAAAAAAAAAGTAAATTAATACTAGTTTAAACATAATAATTCTTTTTCAGTCAAAAAAAGTAATAAGTTGTCTCAAGAATGTGCAACTCAATAAAAAAGATTTAAAAAGGGTAAAAAAAAAATAATGTAAGTAATGTGTTTCCCTTTTGCTCATCCATGCATATTTAACATTTCACATAATAATCTCATATTTTGTGTATATACAAAAATGGCCCCGCTGGAGAAAAAGACTTTATTTTGGGGAGATTTAAAAACAAAGAATTAAAAACAAAGAATTAAAAACGCATTTAAGCATCTTATGCAAAGTATGCAAATAATGATGACGTCATCGATTTTATGGTGCACTTTGGAGGCCCCTAATGTTCATTTTTTTAACTACAATGTTTATATATATTATGTAGTTATTTTTAACCATAATAATGCTTTATTCCCAATATTCCATAATTCTCATAATTTATCGTATTAAGAACTTTTTCATGATCCCATTGAAAATATATTTATGAAAACGTTTTTATAATATCCATATATGGTTACGCTAAAGGGTTGCGTCCAATCGGTAGAAAATATCGTGTACGGATGGCCAAAATGACACCTTTATTTTATCTGTATTAATTTGAGACTTGTTGTAAAAGTCTGTTTTGTTGTTTCACAAGATTATTTTGTGTTTTATTTTAATTTTTTTATTATAAAAAATATTTCACAAGATTTTTCTATCATTTATGTAAAAAAAAAAAAATATTTCACAAGATTTTTTTGTATTTTGTATTACTTAGGTAAACTGAAATGAAACCAGCACTAAACATTAAAATAAAAAAATAATGCCACGCGGCATCTCACTGGATTTCTTCTGACCGAAATGTTTTAATAAGTAACTTTTAGTTACTGATAAAAATAAACTATTTCGCAAGAACTTAAAGTTTTAAGTTTTTTTAGAAAAAATAAATAAAATTAATGCGATAGAGCATCTCGCTAAATTTGTTATGGCCGACTCTGCCTCTCCAAATAAATCCTGACAAATTGCCGGCAGAGTTTGCGTTTGGCCCTCATCTACATATTCTCAATTAATTGTGTATGGACTGTAGAATCATTAGGATTCACGAAATTTCTTTCATGGACCACTACATCGTGGTCATATACGCCACTGTCTACCTGTGATCAATTGGCATATGCAGACCAACCATCGTTAATTATTCTACTTCCAGGCAGTATCCACTCTCTGATTATGAGAACAAGAGTCTCCCTTTTTCGATCGACCACTTCCCTCAAGCAACAGCAACCCTATTGTCTCTTGACCACACCAAACACCCAGTGTTTTCTTCACCAATGTCTTCTATGGTATTTCCGATGGTAGAACTTGCTTTCGTCTATTTCCACTTCTATCAGAGTTCCATCATCTGAAATACCCCCAATCTTTGAGGGTTTCTGTCCAGAAATTGCGTGCATGCCTCCCCCCAAAATTGCACCAATCAATGATGGTTACGTGGCTCGAATCAGTTTCTTTCATAATGTTTTTTTTTGCAGAAAATCTTTACTTCACAGATAAATCACCAAAACAATTGTTCTTAACGGAAAATTGCTTTTCTTAAAAAAGAGTTTTTCCGTATTGAAAGTCTAAAATTGTCATTTGGACAACTCCATCTCCAGCCATCACTGGATCTCAAATACCGTGTCAAGGAGCAACTTACATGGCAGATTGCACAGCTACAATCATTTGCTAACAAACGACGCTTTGCAAGCCATTCAATCGTTTCCAATTTGTCAGCCAGGTTTCTGTCAAGTTGGCGTAATGAGGTCGTCTTCAGTTCGTATGAAATCATTGTCATATACTTCATTTACGATACATGTTCGCCACATTCTAAGAGCAGTGGCCATTATTAGAATATTATTCTTGGAGAATTACTAATGCTAGTTTCATTTCAGTTTACCTAACTCCTATTCTTGGGAAAAAATCTTGTGAAATACATTTTTTTATAATAAATGAAAAAAATAAAGTACAAAAAAGTTGTCATTTTGGCCATCCGTACACGATATTTTCTACCGATAATGAATTAGACGCAACCCTTTAGCTTAACCATGGTCAAGTTTAAAAGACGGCATTCTGGACAAGTATAAAAATAATCCTCTTCAAACCCGTCGGCATTTCCCGATAAAGGCGCCTCGGGCAATAAACCTATTCATCCACCTCCTCGAACAAAAGAAATAAAGCCTGGGAGGACGCCCTAAGCCAAACTGAACATTTTACTGATTTCAGCACGAACGCTAGGGTCGACCTTTGAGTCCGACTGGGTCGAGGTGTCTTCCACTTAAGATTAAATTATAGTTTACAGGTGTGACCGTCGGAAATACAATTAATTTACCTGAAGGCGTTTTTTTTGTTGTTGTTCTGGTCGGGTGGGGGACTCCCCACTCACCCGAAACAAAAGAGAATCGCCTTCTAATAATTTATGTGTCGTTTACTCGCTTTCCCACGTAGGTGAGTTTTGACGCAAGGTAGGTTTTAATGTGGTGTACCCTACCCTTGAGGGCAAAGATTGGAATGTGTGTGTGTGTGTGTGTGTGTGCGAATTTTAAACGGATACAAAGAGAACTTCTTTTTTTATATATACAACCCACCTGTTTACATACGTTAAATGGGTGAATGCATTTTTTTTTTGGGGGGGGGGGGTCCTAATAAGTCGCCAAGAGCCACTCCAGGATAAGGATTACTGAGATGGATAGATTGTCAGTTGAATGATGATGAGTATTATGAGAGGATTGAAAATGATGAATGGAATAAACAAAATTTGATTACTTATGAGAACGGTTTATGATAAGTATTTATTGACATTGGATTTGAAGATGACCATGTTGTAGCTCACAGGGAAGCAGGTTTAATGAGATGGATAGTGTCAGTTGGATGATGAACAATACTAAGCAGATTTGAAAACTATGAACGTAAAGGATAAAAATTGATTACTTAACAGAACGACTCGACAAGTATTCAACATTGGACTTGAAGACGACCATGTTGTAGTCTACAGGGAAGCAATCCCATGGTAATGTATTCCACAGATGTGACGTTCTTGGAAAGAAACCGTTCATGGAAATTCCTTTGATTTTCGGTACACACAGAAAGAAAAGAAAGTTGCTTGCAGTGGTGGTAGAAGACGATGTCTTACAGGGATGAACCAGAGATTAGAGCTCAGTCGAGCACCTTGTTGGTTAATTAGAATGAAATGGCTGTCGACATGGTTTTTCCAAACAACTTATTTTTACTTAAACTATTTTTTAGTAAAAAAAACAAAAACAATACCATTAGAAACGTTAAGTTTCATCGTATACATGAAACTCGGAAATGAAAACTAGGCCAGAAAAACTAATCGCTATTTTTTACAAATATGTTCAGAAAGAGAATAGCAATGGAAGACCGATAACTCAAATTCGTCTGTTATAAGTTATTTCCTTTGTTCTAGTCAATTATTAGTTATCTTCCTTATAGTCAGATAAGTTGTCTCAGTTATAAGTTATTTCCCTTTATTATGGAAATCTTCAGTGACGTCACACAAAAGATAAAAAAGAGTCTTCTCTCTCTTTTTAATCATGGTCACCATCACATTTGGAAGTTTAAACACTTAGTTAATAAAACCATGATGTGAACATCATGTGCGCTCTCTTATTCCTGGTGGACGTAACCAAGTGCTAGTTAAAATCTGGGTAAAGGTAATACCCTCTCTCTCCTTAGAAACTCCACTGATCCTACCCACAGAGCTAACACTACTTCCCTCTGAACCTCAAGTTGTACTGAACCCCTTCCGGGAGGGTATTATTGTATTAGAGCTCTAGGTAGATTTCCTTAGTTTTGTTGGGCGTATGTGTTGTCCCCCTTAAAATGTTGCCAAAAAAAATTATGTAAAGTCTCTTTTAACAGTAACATTAAAAACAAACAAAAAACATTACTGCTCATTGCTATTAATCTAGTCCAAAATTCCACTCTTCTGAAAATCGCTATGGTGTTAAATTTGAAAACTTGTATTGGTACTTCTGCAGTTTACAGACTGTGCTATTTTTAGATAGGATTTTCAAGTTAAATTCAATTTTTACAGTATCTTTTGTTTATTAGACTGTTAGTTGAAAGTACAAAATAGTTAACAAAGCCCCTCTCCCCATGTTAAGAATGAGTTTCTAAATAATAACGTTATTATGTAAGCTCAGTCCATAAACTGCAAAAGTACTCTTGTTTCTAATATATAAAGTAAAGTCAGTCTCCTTGTCGTTTCTTCTCTACAAAATAAAAATTAATTTTGGTTCGTCAGTTTTTGTTTTTTTGTAGATCGTTGTAGCATGTTGTTTAGAATAATAAAATGTAATTTGATTTAATCCTCCCAGAAAATACTTTATCGGAATTATTTTTAAATGGTGGCCATCTTTAAAAAAGGGGATATAACTCTGTATTGGTCCATAGTTATTTACCTTTGATTGGAACAAAAAATATTTTTATAACGCATTCGCCCCTCCTACTATTAATTTTTTTTTTTTTCTGGATCTTTAAAAAAAATTATTTAAAAAATTTGCTGAGGCTTGACTCCTTACTTCAGAAGTTGGGAGTCTGTTAAAGAAATGACTTCAGAGTCCATTTTTAAAATTGTGACTCCGATTCCTGCAAAAATTACTGATTCTGATTCCCTTGACTCAGAGGTGCGTAACAGTTCCATAACCATTTGTAGTTATGCTGAATTGAATAGTAGATATCTTTTATGCATTGTGGTTTAGCATAGTGGCTCCAATCCCTCACAACGACATGCTGTCTGTCAGTTTTATCATACCCAATTTCATTCACAAGGCTTGGGTTAAACCGTGACATATGTTTTTCAGGCAATTAACAAAAGTGCTGACTTACTAATGGAATGTAAGGTTGGGTCTGGACGGGCAGTAATTATGGCATAGTGTTGGGGTGGGGTGGGGGGGGGGGGTAGAGGCATGGCCACTAAAATTCCATAATATGGGTCTGTAAGAAAAACACACAAAATATAAGTATTTTATGTATAACATGTTTTAATGTATTTTTTCAGCAGAAAAGCATCATCATCATATTCAGTTTAAGATCTGTTTTACATGTTAGCATGTGTTGGGCGGCTTTTAGAAATTGACATCCAAACCAACCTATCTCTGGCCAGGTCTTTATTTATCTGTCTTTCTCTCAAATCCAACCTTATCATTTCCTCTAATATTTTCCTTGGCCTTCTTCTGCCAACTGACCCTACCAATTCAATTGTTCTGCATCTACTAACCGAAGCACTCACATCTATTATTTCAACGTACGTAACCATACCAACAACGTCTCCTGTTCTGCACAGATCACCATATACTGTCCAGGTTTAATATTCCTCTGAGGTCATCAGAACTAAGCCTGTCTTTAAGACTCGCATTACACATCCATTGTATCATTATCATTATATCATTTCTCTCCATGCAACGTATATCCTCAATCCTCACTGGTAAGGTTTCACTTTCACACATGATCACATCGCGTAAATATGTCTGATAGACTATTCCCTTGGTCAACAGTGGTAACACTCTGCTGGTTAGTAATGGCAAATGTTCCCTGAACTTACTCCATCCACTCTTAATTCTTGCAATCATACTAGCACCTGCTCCTCCCTGTGCTCCAATGGTATGAATGGTAATAGAACTTCTGAATAACATCAATAGCTTGGCCATCAAAATATACTTTCTTCACAAGTTCTCGTCCACCTCCATTGTCTTCCACTTCTTGCACACAAGCTGTTTTACATTTCTTGTCTTACAGCCCACCCCACACACACACTAGAAATTGATCTCTCAGAAATTAATTAAATAGCCAAGATTAAAAATTAACAAAAATGTGTTACATGTCTTTAAAAACGCTATCTGGTCCAGAAGTGAGTGATCATTTAACGTTAAAAAAAAAAAATGTGAAAGTGATCCTCCACTCCATAATCTAAAATATTGTTTTATTTTTAAATTTATTTTTAAATTTATTTTTATCGCCTACTTTTTGGGGTTGTTTACGTGTAATCACATAAAAAAAAAAGTAGAATCCATGGCGTTTTATTCTACGGACCTCTCAATGGTACAGGCGACAAATCTGAGTAGCGGCATATTGACAAATGTTAATCAGGGGCAGCAACTAGAAGAAAAGTAGTTTTTCGATAGACCGCCATGTTTTCGCTTCACTAAACAAAATAGGATTTCTAATCTTAAAGTATTCAAAGAAATATTTACGTTTGGAGTATAAATTTCTAATTCAATTGAAGTAAATATAAGATTTGTTTTATTTTGACTTGTTATGCAGGGTGGCCAAGAAGTCACTGAGGAATTTTTAACTTGAATAGATTCTTATTTTTCATGGTACCCTAATGGAATTTTAACATAATATGACGAAGACGATGTTTTGGTTTGGGATACCTAGTAATATTTGATGGGGTTAGTATTGAGGAGAACTGGACCCATGGAAATTCCACAGTTGTATCCTTCATCTGTTGTATATTGCTACCGTTGATTCTATGGATGTCTGGCACAAACAAAGACCCCACGATATTATTGTACTGCCATTGTTCAAACTGAAACAAACTTACCTAAGTACTCTGATTAATGTAGCTTCAGAATATATATGGTTATGGGGGAGGGTATCTCAAAAACCCTTGTAGGAGTTTGTGACATTCTATGGACATTCCCATGCGAAATCAGATCCCACAAAATTATTGTACCCTCTTTGGACAGAACAGATACTACACTTTGATCCTAGTCAAGAAAGTGTATTTTAGTTCAAATTTCACGTTCAACACAATAGTGACATCAAATGAAATTTTTTTAATTACTTTTTTTTTGCATCGCATCTTTGGTGATCGGGCGATCCCATCTTTTAAAAAAAGAGGTGACAGGTGATAACATATGTATGAACATGACATTTCTATAGCATATTATTATATAGATTATTAAAACAAAAAAAATCGACTATCTATAAATGTCTATAGCAGTGGTTCTCAATTTTTTTTAACCCGTGAACCCTTTCATTATGTATCAGAAATATATCCCCCCCTTTTCAAAAAATGTCTGACTAAAAATGTGCATTCATACTAACAATAATAACTAATACTAACATAATAGCATTTAATACAAACGCTACAAATCCAACATGACCTTTCAGTAGCGATGAGCGATGCACACTGTGTTTTTTTGTGGCCCAGTTTGTGTCTGCTA
The DNA here is from genome assembly GCA_963556195.1 of Sepiola atlantica. Classification (NCBI taxonomy): domain Eukaryota; kingdom Metazoa; phylum Mollusca; class Cephalopoda; order Sepiida; family Sepiolidae; genus Sepiola; species Sepiola atlantica. The sequence continues at coordinate 169,885,277 of OY744519.1, forward strand.
ATCTGTGGGGCCAATCCCTCCGAAACCCTGGAATTTCCCCCGAGGAGGAAGATTCCTCCCTGGTTGAGAACTACTGGTCTATAGTAATGGTTAGTTCGAACCGAAGTTAAAGTTCATAAATTAAAATTTTGTTTTTACAGGATTTTTTCCTCTATTTTTGAAAAATCGTGTTTTTTCTTGGTCAAGTTGAGGTAGTATAAAGTTCTTTTTAGGTCTCTGATTGTTATTAAATTTTACATTAGTTGTTTTAAACGTGGCACTCTAAGGTGATTAAAAGTCTCAGTCTTTCTTTCTCTTCCTTTAAGCCTTTGGTCTTTCTCTTTCAGGGGAAGTATCAGTCTGTCTCTTTCCTCCTCTATCTCTTGATATTGTGACAGCCGTGTTAGCACAGCGAGACCTATAAGTCTGTCTCTCTGAATGTCCATCTCATATTTTGACATGCCTGTCACCACCCTAATTCCTTAGTTAGTTCTTAACCACAACAACCACACCAGCTGACGTTTGTTCTTTGTGAGAAAATGGAATAAATGTGTCCTCATAAAATTATTTGTCCTAATAAGTTTAAAGGTCTTTTTTAGTACATTTACTCAGTTTCGATAGTTTTAGGGGTTTCTTCCATGCAAAAGAAGGAAGGGAGCAGGTATTATGTCACAGGCAGATAAAATAGTAGTCAAGTTAGAACATGAACATGGCAGCCGGACCAGCATCAAATACTCGCTGATGGCTTTTGGTATCAAATTGATGATTCTAACAGTCAGATTTTATGGAAAACCCAGCACATGAAAACTACACTCTTCAGCTTCCTTCTCCTTCCCAAAGATGATGTATCCATTTTTCTATTCCTCCAAAGACTCCTTAACCGACAATCTCATTTAACCCCATACTGGGATGTCAATCCCAAAGTAACGAGAACTGTATGTCTTTCAGGTCAGTTGTTATCTCTCAGATTCAGCAAGGTTCTAACATTCCAAGATCCGATAATTTTAAGGGTATGATGAATTAGTGATTATTTTATTTATATTAAAAGATATGTACTGTTTCAATTTATCTGAGTAAGTCAATTTTTAATCACTCCATGTGTGTATGCATGTATGTACATCTACGGCTTTCTTCCCCAAGACAGGTGCAGGATCACAGCTTGTCATGCTCTTGATGCCCTAACGTGTGCCGATCAACTGGTGGCCTTAAACGTCACATGAAAGTGCATAGTGAAAGAGATCTCTATCATTCCAGTTATCATAGGAGCCACTAGACTCATGAAGAAGAACTTGAAAAAGTATTTAGCAAGTATACCTGGTGAACCAAGTGCAAGAGAAATCCAGACAACTGCACTCAAGGGAACGGCCAGAATCCTGAAAAGAGCTCTCGGTTGGAGTCTGTAAATAGCGGGTGATCGTATGGCATTTGGAAGAATGCCCCGTCCCCAGCAAATGAATGAAAAGAAAAAGAAAAAAAAGTGAGAAAATGTTACCTCGAGTAACAGCACATAGCTGGATACTACACCAGACCAGATGAATTCTTGTCCTGGAATCCGTACCAAGAAACCAAATGAAAAATATACTATAACATAGTTAACTGGCCAATTTGTGAGAGGATAGTTAATGTTCTTCACTTTACTAACTCAACATTTGAGAGATAGAGAAGAATCTTGATTCAATACTCATATCTATGTATCTCATATAACAATCAGAAAGGGGCCCTTTGATTTCTGAGAATTTACTTACATAGCTGAAAAGGAAAAAAGAGAAGGAGATATAGTAAACAGAAAGACTCATTTTATCTGTTCATTTAAAAAATTTAACTGGTTTTGCAAACTCGCTTTTTCCTAATTTAAACCATTTAACCTGAGCTCCATGGGTGATCAAATGGGTCACAGTTTTTCTAGTATCTCTCTCTCTCTCTCTCTCTCTCTCTATATATATATATATATATATATATATATATATATATATATAAAGCAAAGGTGTGTGTGTGTGTCATGGCATCACGATTAAATGGTTTATCGAAGAACCAAGCTAACTGCAGATGTGGAATCAGCTCCTTTGATTCGATGTCCGTATCGATGTCAGAAATTCTTGAACCTTTTTTTTTTTTTTAAATCTCATCATTCAAAATTAAAAGTATGTAAAAATAACATTAGAAGCAAATGTTCCGACATTTTTGGCCTTCTCTTTTCGTCGACCGAACAATTACTTTTCACGGCAAATCATTGTACATATTTAATGTATTATTTACTTTGAAGAGACGACATTTATCCCTGATCCATTTTTTATTAAAAATGGATAAAAAAACATTTGATGAATGTTCACTAATATATTTTTTACTTGATAAGAATTATATATATATATATATATATATATATATATATATATATATATATATATATATATATATATAATGTTTCGTTGTTTCTTTATTTAGTTTAGACAAACTATTTTAGATCTAAGTGGAGGTGGAAAAAAACTCTTTACACCAAACTCATTTAAGGTAAAAAGATAATATTTTCGTTAGATCCATGGTGGTGTTGATGAAGCGTTTGTCTTTAGTTCCAATATTTTATGCCATCGTGGGTTCGAATCTCACACTAGACAATTTTTGTTGTTTTTTTTTTTTTCGCTATAGTGTTCCATTTATTTCCTAGCCGATATTGATCATCATAAACTTGGATACATATTTTTTTAATAAAAAAGTGAATGAAAAATATTTAATACATGTTATGTTGACTATAAAATTCAAGAAAATTTGAGAAACTGGCATAGACGAGTACTTGAGCTAGTATTATATATACATCTATAATTATATGAAATTGCCTTAGCGTATCTCTATATATAAAGTTTGGTGTATGTATGTATGTATATACATACACACACACACACACACACATATATATATATATATATATATATATATATATATATATATATATATATATATATATATATATATACTTGAAAAAGGAAAAACCAAAAACATGTTTTTTTTTATTATGTATTCATCAACGTTTCGTCTTTATTTGTAAGACTTCCTCAGGATGATAATTTTAAGAAAAATGTCATACAAGTACATGAAAATATTGGGTTGACATGATGGTTTAATGAGAAGAAGTAGTAGCCACTACTGGGAGCACAGGACCGAGATCCGGGTTTAAGGAAGTCGGTGGCATGGAATGAAAATAATGTAGATGTCTGTGAGTGAAAAGTGGAGGGGTGGGGGTGAATGAAATTAATGTGGATGACTGTGAGTGAAAAAGTGGAGGGGTGGGGAAAGATGAGTGGAAGGGGGAGGCTCTGTGTTTTTGGTGTGTGGATTTTTAGAAAAGATTTGAAAAAATGAAGGTGATTGGAAGTGGAAGGGTGGGTGGGTAAGAGTGTGTGTGTGTATATATATATATATATATATATATATATATATATATAGGGAAAGAAAGAGAGAGATGGATGTGGGGGAAAATGTTTTTGCATATACTATTTTTTTATAGACCAACCTTTTCAAGGTAAAAGCTCGATGATTGTTAACATATAACAACAGAGCATATATCATTAAACAATATTAGGCTACATTCCAGTGATCAAGATTTTATTCACTTTACTGATTCACCTTACTGATCATCTTTTCTAAACAAAAACTTTGATACATTTACAAACCCTTTCATTCACAGAAGAACATTTGACGTTTGTCCGTCAATCCTGGATCTTTTCTCTATGGACTCCTCAGAAACCAAAACAGTTCTCCTTCAGAAAAAATACATAGCAATACAGTAAACAAAAATCCCCAAAACAAACAACTGATATATATATATATATATATATATATATATAATAAATATTTGTTATGTTTATTATCTATGTACGTATACGTTTCGTCCTCTTTTAATCGAGAGTCATCAGCATAGAGATATGACTATTCACTACCGGTCATGCGATTCGAAACCCCGGATTACAAGTATTTTTCAACTCAAATCCGACGCCTTAACCACTCAGCCAATTTTAAATAGCGAATAAACGGTGATAATTTTAACACTTTATCGGCGGGCTTAACGTTTAGAGCATTCTACTTCTTTTTTTTAAGGGAAGGAACGATGCATTTAAAAGCTAGTGACGTCATGATGTGTTAATACTACACTTACAGTGCTCTACTTTTTCGAGGAGCGACAAATAATAATAAATATTTGTTATTGTTTATTATCTATGTACATATACGTTTCGTCCTTTTTTAATCGGGAGTCATCAGCATAGAGATATGACTATTCACTACCGGTCATGTGATTCGAAACCCCGGATTACAAGTATTTTTCAACTCAAATCCGACGCCTTAACCACTCGGCCAATATATATATATATATATATATATATATATATATATATATATATATATATAATGATAATATCCTAAACTAATGAATGGATCATTATGAATTTTGGAATGTATATTCTAGGCAACACATGGGTACATTATGGTTTTGTGAATGTTAACATTGAGGGGTCTGCATATAGAAAAAGTTTTTTTTGTTTTTTTTATGAACTGATAATTATGAATATTCTCAGCAACCTGGCAAGTAACATGGGTACATTATTATTTTAAAAACTTTACCATCCAAAGTCACACTCCCCCTAAAAAAAAAACTTTTAAAATAAGTTCTAACAAAATATTTAATATATAGAAAAGAATTGCTCTACATAATATTTTAAGTTATTTTAACTAATACATTTTTTAAAGGGTCGGGTCGGTGCACGCACATGTGAGCATCAATAGTATATATATATATATATATATATATATATATATGTGCTTGGTAAAATTCTAAACTATTGAACTTATTATGGAATATATGTTCTAGGCAACAGGGTGAGTAACATGGGCACATTATTTTTATTTTTAAACTTTACTATTTAGGAGGGTGTGACCGAAACCGTATCATACCGCCCAAAGAAAGAAAACAGCATTACAATTAAAAACTGATGCTATATTTATTTCTTATACTTGTCCTGGGACGGGTATTCTACTAGTTTCTATATAGATTGGAGGTTTGCGGGGCCTTACGTAACTAAAAACAAGTTTACCTTTCATGAATAAATGGTTAGTTACTATTTGTATGACTCATGTTGATTTCAATGTGTCAAATTTCTGGTTTTATTCTAGTTTTTCTTTTTTTTTTACCTTGAGCTTTTGTTTAATGACTGCTGATCATTTTTGATGACGTCATCTCAAAGATCGTACACAGTGCCACCCGTTTCTTATATCTGGTTAATCATCCGCCTCGCCAAGGGCGAGAAATTTGGTCTCGGTGTATAAGCATGAATCCCACGCTTTAATAAAGAGACGCTTTCTCGTAGGGTTTGTGTTGTAACCCGGGTTTCATGGTTAACAGAAAAAATAATAGGGGAAAACTTCCAATAAGTAGACGATGACCACCCCCCCCCAAAAAAAAAATACCACTCATCGAATCGTTAATAAGATTTCCAGTTCTTTTTGCAATCCAACCATATTTGGTACAAGTAAACTTCAGTCTATGCCTGACTTGTCCACCAAGTTTCAGTCATGAATGTCCAACAGTCTTTTTATCACCATCCAATGATATGCAGGAGCACTTTGGTGATCGTCTCATCAGTAGAAGGCTTGATCCTGAATGGGCTTCACACTCACCAAACTATAACTCCTCCAGATTTTTATCTGTGGGTTTATCTCAAAGATAATGTCTATACAAACAATCTGCAGACTATTCCTGAACTGAAGAGAGCAATCACAGCCAAAATCAAGGTGCGGCCAAGAGAGGAATGTGTCAGCGTTATTGACAATTTTGCATGTTGTATTTAGGCGTGTTTGTAACGTAGAGGATGACATTTTAAGCATATCATTGAATAGTGTTAATATAAAGACTGTTGGGCATTCACAAGTTAAACTTGGTGAAAATATAGTTTGGGTGGTATTAGGGGGGGGGGGCGGTCATCCTGTATCTTCAAGTCCAATGTTAACAAATATTTGCTATAAACTGTCTTAATAAGAATTCAAACTTTCTCCATGATTTTCAATCCTCTCATAATATTCTTCATCATTCAACTGATAATCATCCTATCTCATCAATGTTTATCCTCAAGTGGCTTTTAGCTTTGATAAGTTGCGACTTTAGTAAATATACATGGTGACCCAAAGAAGTGCCACCCATGGAAGTGTTAATAAAATTCAGTCCTTTCTGCAATCTAACAATACCTTTGTACAAATGAACTTAAGTCTGTGCCTGACTTGTCCACCAAGTTTCAGTCATGAATATTCAACAGTCTTTATTTTTTCATCATTAAATGACATGCTCCAAATGTGCACTTCTGCATTGCAAACATACCTGGATATGACATGCAAAATTGTCAATACCTCGGACACACTCCTCTTTTGGCAATGTCTTAATTTTGAGGTTGCCTGCAAAGGTTATTGCACTCTATCAAGTGCACTGCATGGTTTGCAACATCAAAATATGGTGTCATTTGCCAGGGGCGCAACCAAGGTAGCCTTCTTTATAAAGGATAGAAAAGAAGTTTTACAAAACAAAATCTACAAGGTGAATAGACTAATTTAGCAATGACTAGCTGGAGTTGGCAAGTCCCAGCATGAGTTACTCACATTTTCACCAATGTGTTATGTACCATGAGGTCAAGTTTGAAATGGGAATTCAAACTCCCCGAAAAATGGGACACTTTGAACAAGTGCAAAAGACATGTGGGCGTTCTCAGTGAGGGAACATCAGGCGATCATCAATACACCAATCCCCACTTCTGAATAAGCGGGTACTTCTTGGAAGAATGACCCTTCCCCCGAGACCGAGCAGACAATGTTTATCCTGAAATCAGGCTGAAGGCTAGACTGTGAACAGCTTGATATAAGGTCTCATTTTGGTCTACAATCTCCTCAATGGCTATTACGATATACCTCAGGACCTATTATTCACTCCTGCACCAGGAAGAGGTCTACGTGGACATCACGAGAAACTATTTTACCACCGATTTCGATTGAATCGGAGGAGGGCTGCTTTCTGAATCAGGATCAGCTGGACCTTGGAATAGACTTCCAGAGAATTAATAAAATACGCCAACAACACTGAAATTCAAGGTGAATTTGGACAGGTGCTTGCTTACTGTATCCTTTTCTGTCTAAATTTCTACCACCCTTTTACTACATGGCAACTGAAGCATGTTTGTTTTATTTTTTGCCAAATGAATTGAATTAAATCTTATTAGTTTTCATAGGAAATACAGACTATTCCATTTTGCTTATTTAGGTAGTAAATTCCTATGAATCAGAATGGTACAATTTTTTTGATTGCCTTGATTCTGTTGTTGGCATTGTTTTCCATCGATTCTCGAACCAGGTACTTAAAGGAGGGCATAAATGATTTCAATACCATGGCGCCATAATCACAGCCACAGGTTAACTCAAGAAGCGGCCAGTGAGATTGTCCGCTATGTTAATGCTAGCTTATCAGCACAACCAAAAAGGAGAAATTATGCTGAAAATGGCAACAAGTGCGTCCAGGAATTTGTACACCCCGACACTAACATCCAGTTAGTGGTAAGAGACATCAAAATCCACAAAGGTAAGGCCTGGGATGTCCTTGATGAACTGCGGACAATCTGGAAATTCTCCCTCTGACAATCTTAAGAAGGACTTTTTCAAGGCTATGCTGAATCTGTCTAACTCTATGGCTTGACAGCTTGGACATTCACGAAACACTAATAAGCATCACTTGACTGAACTTACACAAGGATGTTAGGAGTTGCATTGGACACGAATTGACCTTGCACATCATACCTTCTGCCGACTCTGTTTCTCGCTCAGGGCGAAATCTGAGATACGGTGCAGCACCAAAGTAAGGATCCACCAAGCACTGGTGCAAACGGTCCTCCTTTATGGCAGTGAGTTCTGGTCAATGAGAGTGGAAGACGTTAAGCAGTTGGAAACTTTTAATCATCACTGCTTGCGTCGCATCCTCCGTGTCCGATGACAGACAACTCAGTACGTTTCCGCTGCAAAATTAATTCCCTCTGACAAGTAATCCTCGCAAGATTTTTACACGGGCTGGAGCATGCTCTCCCCCGTCAGTCGGTTAGAAAAAAGCTGATGTGGACAACGGAAAACCTGACTGATTACTGTTAAAGCTGACCTGGAACCCAACCTGGGCCCCTCCGTGTTTATGGAGTTCACCATTGAAACAGCGAGTGGCTAGAGATCACCAAATCGTTGACTTCAAATCGGCAAACTTGGTCCGCCTTTGTAAGGGAACCAGTGGTGAGGATGGATGGAGCCGACTCAACCCAACCCGGCAGGGGAGGGGGATGCTGTTTCAAGTACGAGTAAGTATAGGAGGGCCACCACGAAGGTTGCTAAACATCTATAGTGAAAGTAGTGCTACCGAACCGACTGGATTAAAACTTGGCTCAACCAAGTTGTCAGTCCACGTCATTATCCACTTCACCACTGCCACCTCCCGTTGAGGTAGTATATTTGTGAAGCTCGGAGCGTGTAGTACGTGCTCTTCAAACTCGGATGTCTATGCATGTGCTTGCGTGAGTTTCATTGGCGATGACTAACTGCAACACTTGGACATGAAATTCGTGGATTGGAGGCGGGGTAGCTACCCGGGTCGACAGGTTGTTTATCTTAACGGATAATTTCTTTTGGGAATCATGAACATCTTGCCATGCTCTGCTGACGACGACAGAAACACGGCAACATTTTTATTCCTTTTTGGGATTTATTATTTTGTTTCGTTTTTTTGTCTTCCTTCATTTCTGGTTCATTTTTCAACTTTTTTTGTTACTTTTTTATTTAGTTTGTCTTATTTTTAAAGTTTTTTCTCGATTTGCTTTCTTTCTTCTTCCTCTATTTGATCAGCTTTTTTTTAATCTGCTTTCCTTCTTCCTTTTCACATTTTGTTTTCCTCCTTATTCTCTTACTTCTACTTCCTCTCCTTTTATCTATCCTCTTTCTATTTCTCCTCCTCCTACTTCTTCTACTACTACTCCTTCTTTTTCTTTTTCTTGTTTCTTCTTCTATTCTTTCTTCTTCTGTTCTTTTTTCTTCTTCTATTTCTCTTCCTACTACTTCTCTTTCTATTTCTCCTACTTTTTATTCTTCTCCTTCTTCTATTCCCTTTCTTCTGTTTCTTTTTCTTTTCATTCTTCTCTTTCTATTCGTCGTTTTGCTTTTCTTTCATTTTTATTTTACTTCTGCCGCTTCTTCCTTTTTCTTCGTGTCTGTCTTTTATCTTTTCTTCATTTTCTCCCTCTTTTAATTTTCTCCCCCCCCCCAAAAAAAAAATGACAAACCAAAAAAGAAAACAAAAAATAGAAACAAAAACAACCAGCTGACAATCAACAATGGCTGCAATTCAGACAACTTTAACGCCACCACTGCTCATTATAAACGAATAAATAGACTGATGTGTGTTGAATGTCTTCCTAATGGGATTCGCCTCGAAATGTTTTCACATAAAGAATCGTGTGATGTCAGCACAGCCATTGCAGTCTTCAAGTTTAAATTATGAAACACAGGTGGTTTTTCAATTTTATAACAGTTTTTTCTTTGTCTCTACTTTTCGAGTCTTCAATTCAAAGACTGAAGAGGAATAATTATTAGTCATTCCATCAATAATGGTAACATTTTCTAAACTACTCTAGATTAATATGAATTGGGATCAGAAATTCTTAAATGCCTCAGATCTGTTTGTTATATGATGTCATATGTCTTTGATAAAATCCATTGTTTGACGTCACAGAAGAATTATATCATAAATTATGACATCAGTAAAGGATGACTTTATCTATTAAAAACAAATGGGGGATAACCATGCACAGTGGATGACGTCACAAAATGATCTCGTCATCCCCCTAAAAAAATCTGCATTAGCATCTCTGATAAAAAAGACGGATTCTCGTGGAGCGGAGGGTTGGTTCCAGCTTTATTTAAAGATTATAATTAATATTGATTCCATTACAGCCGTCATCCCAAAGGCTCTTCATTGGTTTCTACCATTGCTTGTTTCACGTATAGCATCATGTCGTTATAGGAGTACAACTATCACAGTGTTCTATTTTGAGTCATGATCGATGTTTGTCTGACTTTCAGGGTTAGGGTCAATGGGCGGATTCTGCTTCTCGGAATGGAGAAAATGATCTTAACAGCGAAAGTCGTCTAATTATTCTTCCTCCTATGTTCTTGACAATCAGTCCGACTGAGACTGGCCATTTTGATGGCCTTCACATGTCTGACTGAGGTATATGTCTTAAGTAGTCCTAAGAGGTCCTGGTGATACCAGATCAGGCTGCCCTGTGGCTCCCTGAGACGAAATTCACCTACATTGACGTTTTTTTTTTTTTTTTTTTTTTTTGTAAAACTTAATTATGTTCTACAAAACCAAAAACAAAAACAACAGACCCTCTCCCTTTCTCCCTCCCCTTTTTTATTTTTATTTTTCCTACCCTACTCCCGGTCCTGGATATGACCTTAAACTACATCCGATGGTGAGATCCGGCTTACGGATTTTGGGGAATGTGGAACCTCCTCTTAATTACCATTGCTCCCAGGTCCACCCTGACCCGGAGTGGTAGTACCTGTTAGGGTCCCAACTATGGGTTAAATAGAAACAGATATTAAAAGGGGAAAGAAACAAAAAAGAGAAGAAAACAAGACCAGATTCGGCATTAAATAACTCAAAAAGGGTTGATATGCCGTAAAACAAAACTACCAAACCACCTAAGAGGTCAACCCTCCCAGGCCTTGCTTCTTTCTTTGAGAAGGGGTTGGATTATTGTTAATCGCCTGAGGCGCTCTTATCGAGGAATGCCGACGGGGCTGCCCAGGCTATTTTTAGAGATCAGCCTGGCTCTTCCGCTGAAACGTTGGCTTTGCTCCCACCTTTTGGACTTGTGCTGCATCATACTTACGTGGGAACTATGTAAATACAGGACTAGGATCAAAGTGTAATATTTGTGTTGTTCTCGTTAAAGGGAGGAGAACTCCTTTTTGACTGAGGCATTATTCTGGTTCCTAATTCAGAGTTCCCCTTTGTTGGAGCTGGATTTTCCTCGCATTAAAAACCGACTTTGTTTCTAACTTTGCCCTCGTGTGGAGGAGCACGGACAGGAGTTTTCTTTTCGATTTTCTAACAGTTTTTCTTTATCGTTACTTTTGTCATCTGCGTTCAAAGTTTTAGTCTGACCTAATTTAACATTAATAACAATGGCATTTTCCTAATATCACTTTCTAGTCATTCATTTATTCAGAATCGATTAGTTTAATCAATAATAATATTTCTACTTTTAATGAAAAGTTGACGAAAAAGATATATATATATATATATATAAAGATATAGAGATAGATAGATATAGATATATATATATAGAGAGAGAGAGATATAGATATATATATATATAGAGAGAGAGAGATAGATATATATATATAGATATATATATATATATATATATATATATATATAGAGAGAGAGAGAGATATATAGATATACATATATAGAGAGAGAGAGAGATATATAGATATACATATATAGAGAGAGAGAGAGAGATATAGATATACATATATATATATAGAGAGAGAGATATAGATATACATATATATATAGAGAGAGAGAGATATAGATATACATATATATAGAGAGAGAGAGAGATATAGATATACATATATATAGAGAGAGAAAGAGATATAGATATACATATATATATATATAGAGAGAGATATAGATATACATATATATATATATATAGAGAGAGAGAGATATAGATATACATATATGTATATATATAGAGAGAGAGAGATATAGATATACATATATGTATATAGAGAGAGAGATATAGATATACATATATATATATAGAGAGAGAGATATAGATATACATATATATATATAGAGGGAGAGAGATATATAGATATAGATATACATATATATATATATAGAGAGAGAGATTGATATAGATATATAGATATTATTTATTTAATAATAAATATTTTAAATTATTATCCACATACGTAAACATCTCATACTTGCGGAATCTTCAGTGTGGAGATAACTGTTCAGCGGGTCGCACGATTCAACCCCTCGAACAAGAGTCGCCTTTAACTCAAATTCAAACGCTCCAATCGATTAGCCCAGCTTCAACAGTTCTGCGTAAAAAGAGAAATAACACCTATTTATGTCATTTCAAGAGGACAACAGAGTAAACCGTCTTTCATAGTGTTCAACAAATCACGGAGACAGGAACTTGCATTTAGCTTAGATTAGACGACTTATTTCATTTCTCTTATATATATATATATATATATATACATATATATATATATATATATATATATATATATATATATATATACATATATATATATATATATATATATATAATGAGAGAAATACCTCTCAGTACACTGAAGAAGGCCGAAGGAACGGCCGAAAATTCTGTTCTTTTAGAAAAAAGATTTTTTTAAATATATTTTGTATTCCTGTACGTCAACAAATAAGAAATAAATAGAGGAAAGATATAAACATTTATATATTTTTCACATGAATTTTATATATATATATATATATATATTAAATTATTATTTTTTTTTTTTTTTTTACTAACGTACGACGTCGTTTCGAGCTAATGGCTCTCATCAGCACAGGGAAATAACAATCTCAGACGGTCATAGGGTGCAAATCCGGTTCACAGATGCTCCTTGAATCTGTAGGCGTTCACCTAGGCAAATTAGGCCACGAGAGCTTGTCACGTAATAATGGAGAAATTAAGTGATGTTTATACTGAAAATGGCGAGTATAGACATCTAAACATTCGATAGCACTCAACGACAGAATCGGAGCATTGCACTGAAGCTTTTTAAGTGAATGTTGATTTGTTTTCATCTTTCTGACAATGCTCAACTTTCAATTTTACTTGGAAGAGGCTTATAATAATAATAATAATATATATATATATATATATATATATATATATATATAATGATATATGTGATGCTAGTTATATAGGGCAAACTTCCTTGCATTTCCAAACCCGGATAAGCCAGTACGTTCCATCCAAAATACAACGTGGAAGGGCAGGATCTATGTGTCACACTTCCATCTTCAATCTTTGACTTTTCTATTGGCTAGCTTTTGTTTGAAAATCCTCGCTATGTCAAAAACTATAAAAATAAAGTGTTTTGGGATCTTGCATAAAGAGGATTCCCCAAAAACAACATTTTAAAATTTTGGAATCCATCTCTATAGCCATTCGTAAACCTTCTTTATGCCGACAGAAAGAATTTGTTAAATCTCTTTGGGGAACTTTGACCCCTTCCCACCAATTGTTTTTTTTTTTTATCCCTCATTGTGCTTTTTTAATCGTTTTTTAAACGAATATTCAATTAAATTTATTTTAATCATTTGTAATTAGCTTACCGTCAGTTCCCTGACACAGTCACTCCATTGTGCTCTTTCTTTCAGTCACTATAATATTTTTAATTTATTTAAAACTAACGATTTTCTTCTTACAAGATATTAGTTGAATGGCCTTAGAGAATATTCTGTCCATTTTATTAAAATTATAGATATATGAGAGAAAGATAATTTAACAAATTCCTACATTTTTAAAAAACATTTTTATTCCTTGTACCTTACAGCTGTTTCGCTTATGTAAAGAAAAGCATTGGTTAATTTGCAAATTATGCATTTCTCAGAGGCTCGTCAGGGGTAAAAATATCAATTTGAGGTTGAATTTTATCCATTTTGCAGTCGTCCGCTGACTCCGGTCTTTCATTACGGGTTGAATGATTCATCATCCGGATGTTTGTGCTAGTCATGTATGGTATTGAAGAGTTACTCACTCTTTTTATTAAACTCTCTATAAGTCATTGTCATTTTATTTAAGTTGTGAAGGGGAAGCAACCCATACTTTTCTTATAAATTATTTGTAAAAACTTATTATACATTGCTTCTCCGAATATGGCTACTTTTACAGCTAATCCGTATTAATTTTATTTAATTTATCAAAATTATTTGTGGCTGAGGGCTGAGATATATATATATATATATATATATATATATATATATACATGACTCAATAAGTCCCGAGCCTGACACATAGATGGCACCACCAATAAAAAAAATCCATATTTTTTATAAAGTACCAACCTTCAAAAAGCACATGTCAAAATTTGAGCCCAATCTGATTATTATTTTTCAAATTAGGGTTATTTAAGTGAAGCTATCGTTGCAAATTTTGAAAATAATAGAAAAATGTGAATTTCGTGTGTTGACAAAGTATTGATTTATGATAGAAAAAACACTGTTCAAGCAAAGTAATAAGTGTTATTAAGACTCTGCTCTGTCGGAAACGATAGTTAAGAGGTTGTATGCTGACTTTAGAGTGATCGCACACACACAAATCTGGTGATGAATGCCGGCGCCCATATTGAATTCTAAATAAAACTCTATGTATACACTTTCGAAAAAAGTTTGAAATTCGATCAGAGAACCGTTTACACTCTGACTTCAATGGGACTATTAAAGCTCAATTACATTGGATTACATTAAAATAATAATCGATTAATATGAAAAAATGTTGCCTCAGTTAAAAAATAATCGATTAATATGAAAAAATGTTGCCTCAATCAAAAAATAATCGATTAATATGAAAATAATGTTGCCTCAATCAAAAAATAATCGATTAATATGAAAATAATGTTGCCTCAGTCAAAAAATAATGCGGCTCACAAATCACTGGACGTTTTTTCTCACTTCTCTCCTTGACTCCTTTAAGCCAGCAGATTTCAGACATTATATAATATTAGTTAATTATTTTTAACCAATGAGAATACAGATAATTCTTTTTTAACCAATGAGAATACAGATAATTCTTTTTTAACCAATGAGAATACAGATAATTCTTTTTTAACCAATGAGAATACAGATAATTCTTTTTTAACCAATGAGAATACAGATAATTCTTTTTTAACCAATGAGAATACAGATAATTCGTTTGTTCACCTTTTTCTTATTGAGGTTAATTTGCTTATTGCAGTGCAATAACCAGTCGTTCCGTTCTCCGGGGTTAGAGCTATTTCATACTGAAATCAGACAGACAGTCTTGGGCATGCGGTGCTGGTATGGCCTTGTCCTCTATCAGTTTGAGGTATGGTCCTGTGACGTTCTAGAAGGTCCACCCTCCAAGGCTTTACTTTCTCGCCCTTTGAGAAGAGTTTAGTTTATTGCTAATAACCTGGGGCGCCCCTACCGAAGAATGCTGACGGGGCTGCCAGGTAATTTTTGTTCGGCCAGGGTACTCTTCCTCTAAAGCGCTGACTTTTCAAATCCCACTTTCCCAACCTTGTGTCTAATTGTCCCATCGTGGGACTTAGATAAATAAAATCAGTCGTTCTGTTTCTCATAGGCCGTGAGTTTGATCCTCGCATGTAACTCATGATTTTGACATTTCTTTAATTTTTAAACCCTATTTTTTATGGAAATCGCTCCAGACAAGGCACGAAGCTACATGATGTAATGAACTAAAAAAAAAAAATATGACCTTAAGATCAAAAACTAGCCAATAATTATGCTCCGATGAACTGGCTACTCTGGTGCCCCCTCGACGTAAATTCACTAGACTAACTCGACAATCAACTAAATCTCATTCATTCACTGTGGAGGTCCCCAGATGTCGGAGAGCCTTCTACTTAAATAGCTTCTTTCCTCATGTTGCTGCCTCTGGAACTCCCTCCCTTCCCCCTGTTTCCCCGACAGTACAGACATGCAGAAGTTTAAAACTAATGTAAACAGACATCTCGCTGCGCAGATCCCAATCTAGGTTTACTTACCCCTACCTTCTCCCCTCTTCTTTTTTCTCAGTAGCTCCTTACGTCTACAGTGGCGTCCTGCCTTGTTTGGGGTGAACTATGTTAAAAAAAAAAAGAAATAATAATGATAAGTGTCGAAAAACAGCAATTCTTCCTCCTTTTTAAGAAACATTGTTCATGGAATGTGAGGACTAAAGGACAAAATAAAGGAAACGAGAGTTACGAAGCTGCCGAAAGTAGCCTCAAGGTCCACTTTCTATTCTCCTATTATGTTCTTCAATTTAAAAATCAGTTATCACCCTTGCTGGTTTTTATTTTTAGGTGATTATTTAAAAATGTTTTATATTAGTAATCATTTGGTCCAAACTAAGTATTTTTTTTAAAATAAATTGCAGCTAAGTACATTATTATATTGCCAATAACATGGTACAACAATAACAAATGAAAATTGGTTAGTCAGAAGCAGTTTGATATGTCAGCTTAAATGCTATTTGGGTCTGACTTGAAAATACGACAAGATAATTTTATATGCTAGACTAGCAGAATACCTGTCCTGAGGGTGGGTATTTTGCTAGTATCTATGCAGATGTGTCCCCTATATCATCAAATAAAAGACTTCATCTTCCGTCCGTCTCCAATTTCCTCTCTCCGAGTAAGTTCCTGCTCCAATAATAACTTGACTGATTTTGTGTCGGGATTATTCCAGATAACATTCCCTACTATCCTCCTATCTCTAGCGGGGAGAGAAATGTGAAGGGTGCTAGTGTGGGGTTGGAGGGTGTTCAGCATGTAGGGTGATAACTTCTATTTATCTCCCACTTCGTCAGACACCCCCCCCCCCCCGCATCTACAGCCGACATTCTAAAACAGGCAAAATAAAAGATAATTTTTTTTTGTTGTTTTTTTTAAGTGCCCTCTGCCTCATCTTTGTGTCCCAAATACCAAAGATCTCCCTTTTTTTTTTTTTTTATAAACTCCTCCCTTCTCTACATTGACTGACTCTGCTTTTCATTCTGACCCCTTCCCTCAGCTGCAACTCTCCAGTGGGGTAGGGCCCTGATGACATGTTTTCAAATGTAATCAAGTTGTTGGTAGAGATAATAACTTGTTGAGGAAATAGATGTTGAATTTGAGGTCCAGAAAAGATAAATAAGACTATTTACTAACATTAGTTAGACCTCTGTCATCAGTTTTATCCCCCTTAAATGCTCTGTTTTTATAGCCTTGTGCCAGACTAAAATTAGAATGTACTTTGTGTGTGTATTTCTGGGGGGAAAGGGGGGGGGGCACTGCTTATCAAGGCTGGAGGTGGGTCACTGCTTATCACGGTCCGGGGGGGGGGGGGGGGGTTACTCAAAGATAAGGGTTTTGGAAACAACTGGTGAAATGGGCAGAAGATTGCTTAAAATAAATTGATGATCCAAGAGGACGGCTCAACAAGTATTTGTTTACATTAGACTTGAAGACGACCATGGTGTATAATCATATATCTTAATTTTAAACGTGTATGTAGGGTATACAGACATGAAAAAAGTAAATAGACACTCTTATTATCATTAATAATAAAGACTGTTGTTAGAGGGTCCTGATGTACCTAGGTGAGATAATATTGATTATTCTCCCTTGATGATGAATTGGACAATCGCTTGGTTAACAATAGAAAGTGGAATCCCGAGGTGTGTGACCATTTGGTGCTGATTAAGTCCATCTTTTTCATACGGCATAATCACGTTGACACACTAGTTCCCATTAGATCACAGAAGTTAAGGCGACGTTGAGCCTGGCTAGTATAAAATGGGTGATCATTTGGAAATACTAGGTACTCTGTTATTTTTCCTAACCGGGATGTACATGCTGACGGGGGACCGCATGGGAATTTGTATTCCCCATAAACTTTCACTTTCAGTGGAAAGTGGAATGCCCGACGCTGGGTGAATATCACAAAAAAAGTGGTATTACCGGTTATTCGATGCTGTACTCAGTTGGGAAGCAGCCTTGTGGTATTTTGTCCAACAGATCGGATGTCCTAGGAAAGAAACGTTGTTCATGGAAATTCTGTTTAGTTTTTGGTACAGAGAGAGAGAGAGAGAGAGAGGAAAGTTTTTTTGCTGTGGCTGTAGCTATGTAAGTTCTTGCTTTGAATTTCTTACAGGGGTTGCAAGGATTGGAGGTCAGTCGAACACCTAACATGAACATAACGATACAGTAGAGAGAGACTAGAAACATTGCTTTTGCGTGAAAGAGGCTCTCGGGATGAGAAAAGATCATCGTCCACTTGATTTCGAAGTTCGTTTTGTACTCTGTCAAAACAAATAAGGAGTGTTCCGAACAACAACTTTCCAGCAGATATGACAGCAGTACTCCATCTTAGGACGTATATAGGTAGATGATTGTGTGTATGTATATATATATATATATATATATATATATATATATATATATAACTTCTTTGTAATATAGCAGGAAAAATCCCATCAGAGTGCTCGATTAATTAAGAATTAAAGTTAAAAAATTAAAAATTAAGAGCATAATATTTATTTATTTTGGTACAGAAAAATTAGTACAACATTCGTACCGTCGGTTTCAAATGACAACAGAAGCTGAAGAGAGCCGGATGGCTAAGTCCTTCCGTGTTTGAAACCGACGGTACGAATGTTGTACTAATTTTTCTGTACCAAAATAAATATATATATATATATATATATATATATATATACAATGGTGATGCAAAAGTCTGGACCCATAAGCAATTTACTATATAATCATATACAATTTGCAATAAGTTGTTGAATTGATATCAACCTTCTTCTAACAGTTTTTTTATTCGGGAGACACATGATCTTTGCACATTTTCAAGCATAGTTTTAATTTTTGAGGATTTTTTTTTTTTAATTAAGTTTTAATTTTTTATGGTTTTCATTTTCTGTGTGATGCAATCCTCTAGTGTTTGTAAAATTCTTGGTTTGCTAGCATAAACCACTGATTTAAGATGTCGGCGATTGTGCAGTATAGTCAACAAGAGAAAAAAAAGGGATGTTAAAAACAAATTTACAACAAATAACTTTTACCAAACACAAGTAAATTTAAAGTTCTATCAATCTACTAACTTTTCAGTTTTGGAACTTTTTTTAAAGGGAAATTGTATGTAATGGAATTAGAGGAAAAATATTTTTGTTGTTTTTCAAAAAAGGAAAAAACTCAAAAAAATCGGGGATGTGAGTTCTCAACTTTTTAGTAGAATTCCGCTTTTTTTTTTAATCCATAAAAAACGGATTTCCACTTCAATCACTAAAGCGTCCCATTGATGTAAGTTCTCGGCTGTTTGGTTGAAATCTGCTTCTTTTTTTTTAAATAAGAAAAGACTGATTTCTGGTAAATCGCTAGAGCCTTACCTCCTTATTTTTTTATTGCTATTTTACTGGATTTTATTTATCTTTCTTCCTTTCTCTCATTTAATCTATCTTTTTTAAATTTATTTTTTATTTTTAACATAGTTCACCCCAAACAAGGCAGGCCAGCACTGTAAACGTAAGGGCCTACTGAGAAAAAAGAGTGCAGGTTGGGGGGGGGGGACATAAATTAGGAGCTGCGCAGCGAGATGTCTGTTTACATTAGTTTTAAATAGAGTTCCAGAGTCCAGCAGCACGAGGAAAGAAGCTGTTGGAGTAAAAAGCTCTTCGGCATCTGGGGGCCTCCACAGTGAATGGATGGGATTTGGTAGATTGTCGGGTTGGTCTAGTGTATTTACGTTGTGGAGGTACCAGAGCAGCAAGCCCATCAGAGCACAATCCATTGAAGTACTTGTAAAACAGGCACAAAGAAGCAACATTGCGGCGATGGGACAGGGGCTGGAGCTTGGTGGATGGTGAAGGACCTATCAAGTTGGCGACTCTTTTTTGAACCTTGTCTAGGAGGGAGAGACTAGTGGATGATGCCCCATGTTGCAATGGCCCTCTTTGGTTAGGGAATAGCCTGGGGATTATTTTGATAGATGTTATCTTTAAGATAACACCGCAAATAAAAATCTGGTGAGGGGTTTAAGTACCGATGAGTTCAAGATCACACATCCTATTGATGATCACCAAAGTGTTTCTGAATATTATTGAATGGTGATGAAACAAAGACTGTTGGGCATTCAAGACTGAAACTTGGTGGACAAGTCAGATAAAGATGAAGTTTTCTTTGTACCAAATATTGCAGAAAGGATTGTAAATTTTATTAACGATTCCATGGGTGGCATTTTTAGGGGGTCACCTTGTAACATATAATACTAGCAGGAAGACCCGACGTTGCTCGGGATTGAATGAGGATCACTACTATGTACTTTTTCACTCTGCTCATAACACCATATTACTTTCTTTGTTTTACTTCCCCCCCCCCCTCCTTCTCATTCGCCACTAATATAGTCGGAAGAAGCTGAAATCTTGGAAAACTTTCTGAATTAGTGTCTTATACATATGGTTTACATTTCATTAAAATTGGATGTACGCATTTGAAGTTTTAAGAGGGTTCTGTCCCCATGGGTCACTTAGAGGTGGGGGGGCATGTAGATATTTGGCACATAGTGGACACTTAGAGATTTGGGAACACTTCCATTGTCTTCCCTAGAAAATTTTATACATATGATTTAAGTTTCATAAAAAAG
>OY744519.1:169910746-170000746 GCA_963556195.1 Sepiola atlantica
AGTTCTTGGAAAAAACTTTATTCATAATAGTTTTGATTAGTTTTAGGTACACAGAGGAAGAAAGAAAAATTATTTACGAGTTTTTGTTGTGAATTTTTTACAGCAATCAGAGATTGGAGCTCAGTCGAGCACTTAGCATGAAAATATCTATAGAGTAGAGAAAGACTGGCAACGTCTGTGAGAAAATGGTTCTAGGGAATGCGAAGAGATCCCTCACTAGACTTCGAAGTCGATTCTGCACTCTTTCGATGCAGGAGAGAGTGCATTTAAACAAATGGTTATTCTTTCATGTATTGTCAGACAGATTGAGAATAAAAACCTCACTTCCGGTCAATGCGATTTTAGACTGTATAGAACATTAAGAGCTAATATTGATTATTTGTGTATTTATTTATTTTTTCTACATTATTGGATCACCACTTATAAACGCCAAGATCCACTCGAGAATTAGAGTTAATGAGACGGAAATTATTGCCAGTCGAAAGATGAGAAACTCTATATGAGTACTAACATTATTACTTATAGGCCGGTTTATGACAAGACTTTGTTGACATTGGATTTGAAGACGAACAAGTTATAATCAGCAGGGAAGCAGTCCCACATTAATGTGTTTCACAGGTGGGAATTCCTTGCAAAGAAGCTTTGTCCATGGAAATTCTGCCTGACACTAGGCACATGAAGGGAGAAAGGAAAGTCACTTTCCGTTGTGGTAGGAGGGTGAGTTCTTGCTGTGAATGTTTTACAAAGAGGAACCAATGATTGGAGCTCAGTCGAACACCTTCCATGTAAATAACGATGGAGTAGAGAGAGACTAGCAACGTTTTTTTGTACTCTGTCAAAGTATGAAGAATGGTCTTTGTGGCATCTCCCCAGATGTAGCAACAGTATTTCATCTTCGGATGTATCGGACTCTTAATATAGTAATGATGTGAGTTGTCCAGTTTTTTTTGCAGAATTCCGCTTTTGTTTTATCCAGAAAAATCGGATTTCCACTTAAATCGCTAGAGCTTTCCACGGATGTGAGTTCTCCACTTTTTGGTTGAAATCTGTTTCTTTTTTTTTTTTTTTCTTTTTTTTTAAATAAGAAAAAGCTGATTTCTTCCAAATCACTACAGCCTTACCTCCTTATTTTTTCGTCGCTATTTGGTTAGATTTTATTTCTCTTTCTTCCTCTCTTGATTTATCTTTTTTTCTCTTTTCCTGTTTTTCTCTCTCTCCGTCTTGTCTTGCTTTCCTTTTCCCTCTTATAACAGTTCTCTCTGAAAACCGAAGATGTTAGTTTTTCTGTGATGGCTAAGATTTTAAATTGATTCATGAAGGGGCTAAGGGAGTTAGATTAGTTTTGTTTCATCAAAGAATGACTTCCTGTCTCCTTCCCCTGCACATGTGCAGTCAGTGTCTTTCTCTTAATTTTGACTTTATTAGTTAAAACTGATTGAAGTTGTTTGGGGAAAAAAGTTGTTTTTCTGTGTTGCCCTCTCCACACACACAGCAGCAGGTTGAGCAATTTTTTTTCTCAATTCCAGCTTTTTTGTCATTGGCTACTCACATCTTTCTTGGCCTTTTGGCTAAGATCAAAGTGTAGTATCTGTTCCGATGGATACTGCACCCCCATAGACTGGTATTGTCTTGGCCTTCGGGCTTGATTTACGCCAGTCTATGGGTCTGTCCTGTGCAGTTCTAGGAGGTCCACCCTCCCAGGCTTCGCCTCCCCTCTTTGGGGAGGAGTAAGTTTATTGCTTACTGCCTGAGGCGCCCCTACCGGGGAATGCTGACATGGCTGCCCAGGCAATTTTTAAATCCCACTTTCCCGACCCGACCTTGGGTCACATCTTACTTGTGGGAGTAAGATAAAAACTGGCCTTGTGCCTAACTCCTGGAGAGGAGTAAATCAATACTCACATCCCTGATATAGGTAGAGGATCGCATCTGGAGTCAGGTACTTTGTGCAGCGGTTGCCGATTTTTTCCTACGTACTTCAATCTGATGAACTCCTTATTTTTATGTCATTTTTTTATTTGTTCGCGAACAGTCATGCATTGCATGACATAAGCAGGCGACTGAGCGTGACGTGAACTTTCTTATCAACCGTTACATTTTGATTTATTTTATTTTTCTAAACAAAAGAAAGGCAAGCCATGATTTATTTATTACTATTTTTTAGTTATTCGTCATCGCATGAATTCCGTCAAAATAACGATGACTGTTTCAGGTCATGATCATACTGTAACATTGCGCAGAGATTTCTTCACCCCCCCCCCCCAACTAAAGTGCCCCCCTCCCTCATATCATTGAACAGCAATAAAAATAAGACCTTCATGACTGAAATTCGACAACTCAGACATAAACTTATTTGTACATGTATATATATATATATATATATATAATGGTATGAATTTTTGTTTATTTATACAAACGTTATTGGCTACATATGTGCATACATGTTTCAACTGCAACTTTATTCAAAGTCCAGTATCATTGGGCCATTATACATTTACTGAAAGCAATGAGCAGATTGCATTCTCCCATGGTGTTCTGGTTGCGCATGTTGTGAGAATGGAATCCACTTTGAGTACCAGGAAGTATATATGTTTTCTTCTACAGGATAAACTCCTAAACTAATGAACCGATCATTATGAGTTTTGGAACACAGCTGCTGGGCTACATTTAGTTTAAGTTAGCTTTATGCAAAGGGAAGGAAAAAGGGGGTGGAAGCCCTTTGTGAAAATTCAGATATCTCCGATTTTTGTGAAATATTAACAATATGCGTTAATAAATATTCCCCAAATGTCAGTTTCTTTCGAGTATGTTAAAGGACCTTTAGATGAATATAATATGGGCACAACCCGTAATTTGAAAATTCAAATATTTCAGATTTGCATTAGAATTGATACATAGTCATTAGACACAAATTAAGCAAGATTCCCTGAATTTCAACTTCTTAATACCCCTTAAACTTAAGCCTTAATTTTTAGAAATTTTCTAGAAACAAAATCATGTAATGAATTTTATCAAAATTGGAATAAGGATTCTAGGCATAAGGTTTAGTAGTATTATATCTTAATATTAATCTTTGTAAGGGGACATGAAAGTTGTGCAAAAGTCTTCTGTTCGGGGAATTGATTTTACCCATCCTGAGATGTGTATTCTTTGTGTGTGTGTGTGTGTGTGTGTGTGTGTGTGTGTGTATATATATATATATATATATATATATAATCTTTTTTGGGTTTATAAAAAGTTTTTAAAATATCTTAGAAATAAGCTGACTATTGGACTAAGGGAACTCAGTTACAGCTGTAAAATCAATTCATACGACAGATATGTGAACCAAGTATTGTCGATATGTTTGTCTTGGAGTCAAAATTAAGTTTACATATGAAAACACGGAAACAGCTGGTTGAAATTCTTCTGCTGAGTCAAAGAGTATGAGTTTCTGTGATAAGCTATACTCTGGAAGAATGTAGTTTTTCTCATGTTCACTTCCTGGTGCTCAAATAAGCGATGTAACTGGGTATTTAAAATATTCTTGCAGACGCTTATTTAAAAATTGTTTGTAAAAATGGGTTTTCTTCTCCTGTGAAGATCTTATTTTAAATCATTCATCAGAGGAATACCAGTAGAATTTTAAAATCTATGATATAAAGTGCCTCCATTTTTCTATCTTTCTCTGGATACAATTGAAAACAAAGCCTTATACCAAGATCAAACAAGTGTTCTCAATTGAACTTTATATGTATGTACGATAGTAAGATTATAGGCGATGTATAAAAATTACGTAAAAAATGAAAATTTCCAGGTTAGGTTAAGCAGAAAATGGAAATTTCCATTAGAAGTTAACAGTTTAGAATTAAGGCTACGTGTTAGGATATTGCTGGTGACACATACAAAAAACGTACCAAGATGACATGGAAGTGCAACTTCGATTGTTCATATAGGATTCATTTAAACAGCTAACACATTCAATCTTTGTAATAGGATTCATAGCACAACAGACATCATACTAAATTTTTATTTTAATAGCAAATCAATAAAGAAAAAACTAAGTTTAGACCATGTAAAACGGACAGAAACACAATTTGATAATAGGGCAAAATTTTCATTCACTAAAGTGTTAAACTTGGATTTTTTGGACAAAAGACAACTTAAACCCCTATATTAAGCCCACCATATTGACGAGCGACCCTTTTTCTTTAGATAGGAATGCTTTTATATGCATAAAGACACACAATATCATGTGCATTCAGTTGAAAAATACCAACATTAAAAAAATTTATGCCCAGTCAATGAAAATATTAACCCAACTTGAAGTAACCTGAAAAAAATTAATGACACAAGAGAAAAAAATGTGCATTTATAAAGAGAAAAGATTAAATGTTGTTTACATCCCAATTTTATCAAAATAACCCTAAAAATAAATGAGTTATCGCAAGTCGAAATTAAAGGAAATTTCACTATATTTACCCATTTTCACACACTAAACTCTAGGCTGGTTTGTGATACTTATTAGAAGTCAAAACTTAAAAATTAGGGATACGTGTCAGGATATTGCGTCAGTGACAGGAAGTCTGAAGTGAAACGTAGCTGATAAGCTGATCAAATCTTTCCATTTTTTTCTATCCCATTAGAGAGCGGCCATGTTTGAGACAGATGCACCCATTCTGTTACAGAGGGAGAGGGAGCTGAGAGTATTAAGTATGACAACTGCTGTTATTAACAAGACGACTGTAACGAGAAAGAAGAGAAAGAAACAGAGAGACATCACTATCCACTGAGCAGCAACTTAGAATGTATCAACAAAACACGAATTTCTGACTCCCTATCGGTGCTCACAGCACAGAAGAATAAAAAAAAAATCAATAATCCTTTAATCACAAAAATCTTAAACAAGATCACCTTTATCTATAACAAGAAGCAGAGTAAAATGAAACTATGCTCGATACGAATCATATCGGCATTCGTAGAAATGAAAAAGCGGATAGAGCAGCAAAAGAATCGCTGAACATGATACCCGCCAATACTAGGATTCCATACACTGATCTTCGACCTTCTATAAACAGGATAATCAAAGAAAAATGGCAAGAATCTTGGGATGAATGCCAAATTAATAAATCACACAAGATTTGGCCAACTATTGATGAGTGGCCTCTAGGCTACAGAAAGGCGAGAAGAGGTTGTAGTAGCCAGACACGGTATCGGACATAGACATATTACTCACACACATTTATTGGGATGTGAAGAGTCTCCAATGTGTCAAGAATCTTTATACAGTCAAACATATATGAATAGACTGTCACGATCTTCAACAAAGCCTACGGAAATACTACAACTCGAAAAATCTTAACAGACCTGTTTAAAGACACAAATCCGACCAAAATCTTAGACTTCATAAAAGAAGTTGTACTCTTAAAAAAAAGATGTAATTTCAAATTTCAAAAAAAAATAATATAAATAATTATCTTACCTTAGGATTCCATTTGACAACTTTATTCGGCATTAAATAACCCATAGATGGTTGATACGCCGTAAAACAAACCAAGACTTCAGCTTGTGTACTATAAGACGCTGGCCAGAAATATTTGGTTCACCATAGTGCTGCTGTCTGTATGTTTTATTAACATGGGTTGGCAAGCTTGTGCTTACTATAGTCTTCCTTCTCCTAGATGAGTTGCTCTACCAAGACTTGGGAGTTTAGTTTACCCTATCCATCGGGGAAGAAAGATGGATTTATACCCTTGTAAAAAGTACAAGAGAAAGTGAGCTTTCATCTCCGGCAGAACTTGGATGAGTCAACAGTCAGCATTGGTAACTGTTACTTTTAACGTAATTATGCATCAGTAAAAGTCTGGTTCAAAAGCTGTACCAGTACCAACATTTGTGTTTAATCTCCATAAACGGTGAACATGGTCTCACATAGTTTTGTGATAATTTTATATACTTAATGATGCAAATAATGATGGAGTAATGTTTTACCGTCTGTTGGGCGAATATATGTCATAAGCGATATCGTTGCACACGTGTTGGAAGACTTCATGTCAGCATGATGCTTAGTTGATGACATCACATGGGAACTTTCCCAGGGATTTTTCGGTGGAATTTTCCATTTGTTGTTCATTATCCTTATGCTGAACACTGTTGCTCAGCTCTAAAAACAAAAGTGGATATTTTTACGATGAATCCATCCCATTTACATATTTAGCGATGAAAATTCTATTTCAAACTTAAGCGTGACAGACCAATGAAAATTCTATTTCATACTTAAGCGTGACAGACCAATGAAAATTCTATTTCAAACTTAAGCGTGACAGACCCATGCAAATTCTATTTCATACTTAAGCGTGACAGACCCATGGAAATTCTATTTCATACTTAAGCGTGACAGACCAATGCAAATTCTATTTCATACTTAAGCGTGACAGACCAATGCAAATTTTATTTCATACTTAAGCGTGACAGACCCATGGAAATTCTATTTCATACTTAAGCGTGACAGACCAATGCAAATTTTATTTCATACTTAAGCGTGACAGACCCATGGAAATTCTATTTCATACTTAAGCGTGACAGACCAATGCAAATTCTATTTCATACTTAAGCGTGACAGACCAATGCAAATTCTATTTCATACTTAAGCGTGACAGACCCATGGAAATTCTATTTCATACTTAAGCGTGACAGACCAATGCAAATTCTATTTCATACTTAAGCGTGACAGACCAATGCAAATTTTATTTCATACTTAAGCGTGACAGACCAATGCAAATTCTATTTCATACTTAAGCGTGACAGACCCATGCAAATTCTATTTCATACTTAAGCGTGACAGACCCATGCAAATTCTATTTCATACTTAAGCGTGACAGACCAATGCAAATTCTATTTCATACTTAAGCGTGACAGACCAATGCAAATTCTATTTCATACTTAAGCGTGACAGACCAATGCAAATTTTATTTCATACTTAAGCGTGACAGACCAATGCAAATTCTATTTCATACTTAAGCGTGACAGACCCATGCAAATTCTATTTCATACTTAAGCGTGACAGACCCATGGAAATTCTATTTCATACTTAAGCGTGACAGACCAATGCAAATTTTATTTCATACTTAAGCGTGACAGACCAATGCAAATTCTATTTCATACTTAAGCATGACAGACCAATGCAAATTCTATTTCATACTTAAGCGTGACAGACCAATGCAAATTATATTTCATACTTAAGCGTGACAGACCAATACAAATTCTATTTCATACTTAAGCGTGACAGACCAATGCAAATTCTATTTCATACTTAAGCGTGACAGACCAATGTAAATTCTATTTCATACTTAAGCGTGACAGACCAATGCAAATTCTATTTCATACTTAAGCGTGACAGACCAATGCAAATTCTATTTCATACTTAAGCGTGACAGACCAATGCAAATTATATTTCATACTTAAGCGTGACAGACCAATGCAAATTCTATTTCATACTTAAGCATGACAGACCAATGCAAATTCTATTTCATACTTAAGCGTGACAGACCAATGCAAATTCTATTTCATACTTAAGCGTGACAGACTAATGAAAGTTCTATTTCATACTTAAGTCTGGTAGACCAATGGAAATTCTATTTAAAACTTAAGCATGACAGACCAATGGAAATTCTGTTTAAGATAGACGAAGCCTCTCAGATGTGTGAGGTTGTGTGAGTGACCCACTTTGTGTTTGTTTTTCTCTTTACTAATGAGTCACCACTTCACAAGGCTAAAAGCGACTCGAGGATAAAGGCTTAACGAGATGGATAGATTGGCAGTTGAATGATGATGAATACTATGAGAGGATTAAAAATAATGAATGGAATGAACAAAGTTTAATTACATATGAGTAGGTTTATGACATGTATTTGTTCACACTGGATTTGAAGATGACCATATTGTAGCCCGCAGGAAAGCGGTTGTGGCAACATGTTCCACAGATGAGAAGTTTTTGGAAAGAAACTCTGTTCATGGAAGTTCTGTTTTATGTTAAGCACACAAGAAGAAGAAGGGAAAGTTCTTTGCAGTTGTGGAAGAAAGACGAGTTTTTGCTGTAAATGTCTTACAAGCAGGAACTAAAGATTCATGCTCAGTTGAACACTTATGGAAATAGCGATAGTTACGACTCGTTAGTGCGAAAGTTCTCAAACATGCCTGCCTTGTTCCTTCCTCTTCATTCATGTTCCGACTGCTGTGAGTTCATTCTGATCTGAGGTTACTTGGGTGCTCATCCTACCTCGTTTGTCCCCAGTTATGCTTAGTCAAGAAGAGACCAGATTTCTTTAGTCTGGCATGAGGCTATCAGCGCAGAGAACTCCTCTCCACACAGCTCTATTTATATAAAGTTAGGTATGTGTATATGTTTATATATTTGTATGTATAGGATTCACTCCTAAACTAATTAACCGATCATTATGAATTTTGGAACACATCTGCTAGACGTAAGGGGTCGTAATGTTGGCTATATTTAGTTTAATTTAGTTTTCTGCAAAGGAGACAAAGAGAGGGTGGATGCCCTTCATGAAAATTCAGATATGTCTGATTTTTTGTGAAATTTTGACAATGGGTATTATTACTTAATAAATATTCTCCAAATTTCAGTTTCTTTGAAATATTTAAAAGGGTTTTTAGAGAGGCATTATATAGGCACAACCTCCTATTTAAAAATTCAAATATTTCAGATTTGCATTAAATTTGATCGATGGTGATTAGACACCAATTAAGCAAGGTTCCATGAATTTCAATTTCTCCTTAAATTTTAGACATTTTCTAGAAGCAAAATAATGTAATTGATTTTGATCAAAATTAGAATAAGGATTTCTAGACATAACGTTTAGTATTATTATATCTAGATTTTAATCTTTGTAAGGTGGATATAAAAATCGTTCAAAACTGTTCTGTTTTGAAATTAATTTTTCTCATCCTGGAACGGCTATTCCAGTTCGATATATAACTCAAGCAGTCATTCAGATTTTTTTGGGGGGAGAAATACATGTTTCTATTTCAAAATTTATACCCCCCCCCCAAAAAAAAAGAAAGGGTCATGTTTAGCTTAGTGTTTGTTCACCAATGTAAACCATGTAATCCATACTTTGAGCTTTAATAAAATTTGACACAGACGTCCAAATACATCCCAGAATAATAATACACAAACAAAAATTCCTAATCTAATCCCAACTTGTGGATACACTATTGTTTTCCAAATTCAAAATTCTGACCTACAACAAAATTCGGGCTTCGAAATTTTTTCGATGAGAATTAATAATTGTGGTAATTGTTTGGATTACTATTCTCATATTGGTTATTTTCACAACGTTTCAGCCGATGTAACCTCCGACGTTCTTTAGATGCATCTTTTCAAACTTCGGAATCTTGATGCCGAATTAGGGAACCTGTACGGAATTAATTTCGATCTGAACTCTTTAAATAAATAAAGGGCTCAGTTCGAAATTCCGTATAAGTTTCTCGAATTCGACATAAAGATTCCCAAGTTTGGAAACCTGCACCTGAATAAGGTCGGAGGTTACATCGCTCACATCGCTCAAAACATTGTGAAAATAATGATACTTGTAAGGAAAAAACACTCAAAAGATTTCAGTGCTCATGGAGTGAATTCCGAGTATTGGTAGAGAATCCGGAGTCAGTCCTGAAAATGGTCAGAAGCAGTTTACAATTTGAAAGTTATGAAAACAATGTAAAAAAGCAGATGACACTAAGCATACAAAGGGTTCGGATTTTGAAAAAATTAGACCTTAAAAAAAAAAAAAAAAAAAAAAAAAAACTTCCTTAAAAAAAGAAGTAAAGAAGGTGGCTTTCAAATCGTAAACTTTTTCGGACATTTCCGGGACTAACCCAGACTTCTCTATCAACACTCGAAGCTAACTCCATAAGAACTGAAATCCTCTGGGTGGCCATTCCTTACAAGTCCCCAAATAACAACCAAGAGGAAAATAGTAATCCTAATAAAATCCATGTCTAAATGTACCTTTATAAAATTTGGCATGTATAATGTGTTTTATTGGTCTGTCACATTAAAGATCTGAAATATGAGTTTTGTTGGTCTGCAATGCTTGACGGATGACCAGTATAAACTTTACCCGAGAATATTGTTCCCGAGTTGGTTTGCAGGGATTTGGGTCAGCAACCCCATTTTTGTGTATTCCGTGCAGCTCTCATTCACTGATATATGACCACACCTTTTCCCTGAAGCAACCACTTAGATATATAATACCTGTCACACTAATCTGAAAGGAGGTTTTAAAAGGATTAACAGTCCTCCTCGTTTCTATGCTATCCTTATACACTTTTGTTTTCTTGTTTTTTTTTTATATAATTAAATCATTAATCCAGAGATTAAGTTTATTCAGATGTAATTTTATAAAAGTAATCTCATTGAATAAACCATTTTAAAAATACAATATTCTATGGTGGTGTTCATTCAATTTGCCCGTTTAATGATGAAATTGATATTTTGACCTAAAGCATGACAGACCAACTGAAGATGCACGAAGTGCATGCGTTTTTTTAAAAGTAGGAGTTAAATAAGAAGAAGGTAGGGGTTAAAAAAGAATAAGGTAGGGGTTAAAAAAGAATAAGGTGGGAGTTTAAATAAGAATAAGGTGGGAGTTTGAAAAAGAATAAGGTGGGAGTTTAAATAAAAATAAGGTGGGAGTTTGAAAAAGAATAAGGTGGGAGTTTAAATAAGAATAAGGTGGGAGTTTGAAAAAGAATAAGGTGGGAGTTTGAAAAAGAATAAGGTGGGAGTTTGAAAAAGAATAAGGTGGGAGTTTGAAAAAGAATAAGGTGGGAGTTTAAATAAAAATAAGGTGGGAGTTTGAAAAAGAATAAGGTGGGAGTTTAAATAAGAATAAGGTGGGAGTTTGAAAAAGAATAAGGTGGGAGTTTGAAAAAGAATAAGGTGGGAGTTTGAAAAAGAATAAGGTGGGAGTTTGAAAAAGAATAAGGTGGGAGTTTGAAAAAGAATAAGGTGGGAGTTTGAAAAAGAATAAGGTGGGAGTTTGAATAAGAATAAGGTGGGAGTTTGAATAAGAATAAGGTGGGAGTTTGAAAAAGAATAAGGTGGGAGTTTGAAAAAGAATAAGGTGGGAGTTTAAATAAGAATAAGGTGGGAGTTTGAAAAAGAATAAGGTGGGAGTTTGAAAAAGAATAAGGTGGGAGTTTGAAAAAGAATAAGGTGGGAGTTTGAAAAAGAATAAGGTGGGAGTTTAAAAAAGAATAAGGTGGGAGTTTAAAAAAGAATAAGGTAGGAGTTAAGAAATTGGGACTCCAAGCTTAAGCTTGACAGAGCTTAGAAATTGTGGTTTTAAATTGTGAAATCGATTTTGTATTCTTCCAAGGCAAAAAAGAGTGCTCTCAATGTCACCCCCCCCCCTCCTAGATTTGGCAGCAGTACTATATGTTAATGTTGAGGAGAGTTGGACTAAGTACAAGGTTAAAGGTTTTTAGAGTCTGCCATAACTAACAAATAGTTTCTTGAATGAGTATTCGTATGATTTGAAATCTGCAGGGTGTGTTTCTTGGATTCTTGTGTCACACGACAGAAATAAATGTTGATTCATACAGAAAACTGACTTATTTTTGTCATACGTGAGGCAATGTGTTTTGGTTGGTCCAGTTGTTACATAGCATGGGGCATAACCATTAAGACTTTGAAAAGTTACTCTCACATCTATTTGTATGCGACTAGAAGAATACCCGTCCCAGGACGGATTAAATCAATTACATGTTTTTAATCAGTCATGACTAGTGGTTTCATGCCTTGCACGATAGTGAGAAAACCCAAACACGTTCCTGTGGATGCTTTGTTTACTTCTGGTTTAACATCACTTTTCTGTATAAATTTACTGTAATGCACTGGAGATATTCCATTCTGTAGCCAAGCGTTCTATGCATTACCTCCTCCTTATTATTGAGGGAGGGTCAACAAGACTAAACAGCTATTTTTGTTCTCATATAGAGTGCCCGTTTTGGGGAAACTGGATTTTCCTCCAATTAAAAACAATCTTATGTTTAACTTTGACCTCAAGTAAATAGACATTCACATGTCATTCACAGACACTGTTTCGCTGTCTCACAGTTCTTCAGTGTGGTTAACATGCGAGTACTTCAGGCTGCGAATGAAACCCGGTTATGTTTGTCTACAGTTATAGCTTTTTATCCACTGTGCCATTGTCACAAACGAGGAAGGGGAAATCTCATTGTATATATAAACAACACCAACCGTCAAAGTGTGCTCTATTCGTTTTTATGAAGAGTTTTGCATTATCGCTAATGACAGTTTGCGATTTTATCTTGTCACATTTTTAGAAACATTGATTTTGTATATTTTTTATAGAAACTTGAAAACCATAGCAATGCATTTTTTTAATGAATAAATTTATTTATTTTAAAGGCTAAAACTTTTAACATATCCTGAAAGTCTTAGTTTTTAAAATAAATGAATTTATTCATTAAAAAAATATACTGCTGTGGCTTTCAAATTTCTATAATATATATATATATATATATATATTAAATTCAATAGTGTATACATTATTAGATCTCAAAATATGTTGATAGTTTGGAATTTTTTTTTTGTTTTAATTTAATGGAAAAAATTCACTGAAGCCTTTTCAAAATATCTTGAATTTATTATCAAGAGAAAATGTGTGTTTTGAGGATGGACAGAAACAATTGTTTTGAAATAAAAATGTTTTTTGAAACATTCGAAATATTTGTTAAATAAAAAACTTTTATACGTTAGTTTGATCGTCCATTAATACTTTCGGTTTCATGGAAACACTGGAAATCCAGCTTGCACAACATCAACTGAAGAACGGACATATCAAGGTATCTTTAACCTTGTGGACTGAGTTTCTAGTTTTTCCATGAAACCAAAGATATCGACGGACGATAAAACTAATGTATGGTGGTTTGGGAATTTCAAAAATATATGATCTTATACACGTAATTAAGTTCTCTGGTCATTTCTCTTATAATATGATGTTATATTTTTAGTATGAGAGAAATGACCAGAGTACTCAATTACATGTATAATATATCATTATGTGTATATATATATATATATATAGATAGATATAGATATAGATATATATAGATAGATATAGATATATAGATATAGATATATATAGAGAGAGATAGATAGAGAGAGATATATATATATATATAGAGAGATATATATAGAGAGATATATATATATATATAGAGAGATATATATAGAGATATATATATATATATATAGATATATATATATAGAGAGAGATATATAGAGATATATATATATATAGAGATATATATATATATATAGAGAGAGATATATATAGAGAGAGATAGATGAACGAAGAGTGATAAACATGCACAAATGTCCAGATTTATTTCAAACTTAGATTGTTCAATGCAAGGTATATTCTGTAATAAAATTATGTTTATTATTCTTTCCTTAAGCCAGGGCTTTTCAAAGATCGAGATCTTATTATCAGAGGAATTATACAGATAGATAAGTTGGCAGTAGAAAAGGCAAAATTCAACATTTGAAAAAATATTAAGAAAATGGAGGGTGAAAAAAAGTTTGTGTAAAAAAGATTTGGGTTTGTCCAGATGGTAATTGTCCGTTGATAAGGTGTCCAATGGAAGGGGATTTTGATGGAGAAGAAAAAGTTTCGCGAAGGCAGCATAGGAAGGCGTTCAAAAATGAAGTAAATCCAATATTGAAAAGTTGACTTCAAATCGTAGATTGAGCGTACTTAAACGGAATTTATTCTATATATATATATATATGTCTCATTACATGGCTTGTTGGCTTTATTTTTTGCCAAATAAATTTGATTGATCTGATGTAAGATCATAAATATATATGATCATTTATTTCATTTTGACTACAAAATTGATTTTGTTTCACGAGAGCGATTTGAGGCGCTCCCGATCGTCAGGTCTTGAAATACCTGACGATCGGGAGCGCCTCAAATCGCTCTCGTGAAACAAAATCAATTTTATTCAAATCGGAGTTAGCGAATTTTCCATTTAACCAGCGAATTTTGATTTGTGCTGCTCTGATCAAAGTTATGAATGAAATCTTTATTATTTAAATTAATGTTTCAAGTAGCAAATTTTGCTAAGCGATAGCGAGCCAGCAAAGCCAGTTAGTATATATATATATATATATATATATATATATATATATATATATATATATATATATATAGATATATATAGATATATATATATATAGATATATCTATATATATATATCTATATATATATATAGATATAGATATATATATATATATAGATATATATCTATATATATAGATATATATATATATATATATATATATATAGATATATATATATAGATATGTATATATAGATATGTATATATTACTATATATATATATATATATTACTATATATATATAATGATGGACTCTCCCGTCGATTTCGACGTATGAGTGCCCTGCCTGGATTTGTAATTGCAAGGGTTGTGCAATCCCCAACAACCGCTCTCCTGAGTCGGCATTGCTTGATTCCAATGGCAAGTAGTAGTACAAGACGACTGGAAAAAAAGCCGAGATAAGCAGAGAGCACATACAGCACCTGGTATTCCTAAATGGTCACCCATTTAGTACTGGCCAGGCTCGACGCCGCTTAACTTCGGTGATCTAACAGGAACCGGTGCGTCAACGTGATTGTGCCGTATGTATATATATATATATATATATATATATATATATATATATATATATATATATATATATAGATAAAATGTATCCCCCACTCTGAATTCTAAATTGTATTTTTCTTTCTGCCTAGTTTTTCAGCGTGTTTACACATAATCACATAAAAAAGTAGAATCTCATTTTTGTTCTAGCTCAATATTATACTGACGTAAAACAATATATATATATATATATATATATATATATATATATATATATATATATATATATATATATATTATATGAGAGAGAGAGCATGATGTGTGTATGAGGACAGCAACCAAGAAGAGATTCTGCTATCAGTTTTTGAAACCTGGTCCCATAACTCACCAAGTTTTTCCTCTGAACTTGAGCTTCTCTCTTTGTACCCCCTCCCCCTCCGTCAGACACATTTTTAGGTTTCTTTTGGGGTCTCTTTTTGTTTTCTTTTTTATGTATTTGGTTTTCTAGAGAGAGAGATAGAGAGAGAGAGAGAGAGAGAGATAGAGAGAGAGAGAGAAAGCCAGAAACGCCACTTAGGCATGACATACTCTTCCATCTGTGTGCTGAAGATGGCCCCACTGGGGGAAACATTTCTCTGTATATACCCCCCCCCCCTCCACCAAAAAAAAAAAAGAAAAAGAAAAACTCCAGCTGACTGCTTTCTTCTTTTCTCAAAATAAAAACCCATTCCCTTCACTAATTTCTGTTTTTTTTTTTTTACTTTTTTTTAACTTTGTGTTTTCTTTTTTCTTGTACGTTTTGTGATATAGATTTACCAAAAGTATTTTACCAAATAACAACTGACTCATAAGTCTTTCAATTTCTATACTTAGACTTACTGGACTATATATATATATATATATATATATATATATATATATTTCAATAGTGTTTAGTAGATGATTAGAGTGTTATTTATTTATCAAGTTGGGAAGCAATGAGATTGAAATCCTAATTTCATGTAAAAAAATACAAGAAATCCACCTTTTTAATAAACTGAGTAAATCCAGGCAATCGTACACAACTGAACTAATTTGCATATTTATTTTCAAAATGACATATCATTAATTTATTATTAGTTCTGATTGTTTTCTCATTCAGTTACTGTTTTTATTTTATTATTACACAGCATTCTATTTATGATTGTGCTTTAGATATGGGATAGAAAATTAGCATTTGGGGTTTAAAGTGTCATTCTGACCCTATTAACCTCAATTTAAGGCTGGGATTGAAATCCCGTTAGACATTGCAAATTATAAACAAGGACCCCCCCCCCCCTACAACAAAACCTACGAGCGCGCGCACTGTGACAAAGCAAACAGTTCAGTGAGTATTCCACCCACCCCCCTCATTAATTTCATTACATAATTAAATTCCTCCACAATGCATTTCGGTTCATTCGTATATCAGTCAGCCATTTCATTCTTTTGTTATAAATTAGTGTGAAACTATAAAACCCTGTCTATTTTCCTCTTCTTCCCCTCTCTCTCTCTCTTTTCCTCCTTTTTCTCTCTCTTTCTCTCTTTCCCTCTTTTCTCTCCCTCCTTTCCCTCTCTTCTCTTCTTTCTCTCTCTCTCCTCTCTGATCTATTTCTTTCTCTCTCTCCTCTCTGATCTATTTCTTTTTCTCTCTCTCCTCTCTCCTTCTCTTCTTTCTCTCCCCTTCTCTTCTTTCTCTCCCCTTCTCTTCTTCCTTTTCTCTCCCCTTCTCTTTTTCCTTTTCTCTCCCCTTCTCTTCTTCCTCTTCTCTCCCCTTCTCTTCTTCCTCTTCTCTTCTTCCTCTCCTCTCCCTTCTCTTCTTCCTCGTTTCTCCCCTTCTCTTCTTCCTCGTTTCTCCCCTTCTCTTCTTCCCCTTCTCTTCTTCCTCTCCTGTCCCCTTCTCTTCTTCCTCTCCCGTCCCCTTCTCTTCTTCCTCTCCTCTCCCCTTCTCTTCTTCCTCTCCTCTCCCCTTCTCTTCTTCCTCTCCTCTTCCCTTCTCTTCTTCCTCTCCTCTCCCCTTCTCTTCTTCCTCTTCTCTCCCCTTCTCTTCTTCCTCTTCTCTCCCCTTCTCTTCTTCCTCTTCTCTCCCCTTCTCTTCTTCCTCTTCCCTTCTCTTCTTCCTCTCCTCTTCTATTCTTCCTCTCCTCTTCTATTCTTCCTCTCCTCTTCTATTCTTCCTCTTCCCTTCTCTTCTTCCTCTTCCTCTCCTCTTCTATTCTTCCTCTCCTCTTCTATTCTTCCTCTCCTCTTCTATTCTTCCTCTCCTCTTCTATTCTTCCTCTTCCCTTCTATTCTTCCTCTTCCCTTCTATTCTTCCTCTTCCCTTCTATTCTTCCTCTTCCCTTCTCTTCTTCCTCTCCTCTTCTATTCTTCCTCTCCTCTTCTATTCTTCCTCTCTTCTTCCTCTTCACTTTTCTTTCTCTTCCCTTCTCTTCCTCTTCCCTTCTCTTCTTCTCTTTCTCTCCCCCCTCTCCTTATTTCTTACCCCCCCTTCTCTTCCTTTCTCTTTTTTACTCTCCTTTTCTCTTTTGTCCTTTTTTCATTCATCTCTTCTTTCTCCTTGCCTCCTCATTTCCCTTTCTCTTTTTTGTTCCTTCTCTTTCTTCCTCTTTTCTGACCACAATGTCTTTCTCTTTCTTCTATATTCCTCTGTCTATCTCTTCAACCAAGAGACTTTCCAAAACCTCTTATCAATATAAGTATGCCACGTCCATCCCACCTCGTCTCCATCATGAAAAGAACTTACTAAATAGTCTAAAAGTATCAAATATCTTTCTTATTTCTATCCTTAGGTAACATCTAAACAGATTAATCTTATCAAACATTGAAAGGTTGACACCCCCCAACACCCCAACACACACAAGAAGAAAATGAAGATACATGAAACTTTTATGGCCCTTTTCTATATTATGAGAAGAATATCCGTCCCAGGATTGGTAAAATTAATTTCCTTAATAGAAGTTTTTCACCACTTTTTTGTCCCCTTACGAAGATTAAAAACAAAATATAATACTGTGGTTCCTGTTAAATCTAATACATGCACTAGTATTTAGTCAATGGAGATTTGAAAGAACTATTAGGGTCACCAGCTAGCAAGTGCTAACTAAATGTGAATGGAATTTTGTGAATGAAAAATGAAATAAAACATGATTAATCTGCAAAACATTTATAGAACGACAATTTTACAGGAATATAAAAGTTAGTTTTAGTGAAGAAATGTTCATTGTAAAGTTTATACAACTTGTGTTCTTTGTTAGAAATTGTTCATTACTTAAGCAGATACGAGGGGCTAAAGATGTGTATGTCTATATTTGTTAGTGCGTGTGATACTGTGTGTGTGTGTAGATTTATCTTCTGCTACTGTGTATGAGTCATAGCGATTTGTTTCTGTTCGCCTGACTGGCCGGAGGTGGAGGGAGAGCGTACTTCTTATGTGTTCTTTCGTGTTCTGTCTCCTACGTTTGTTTGGTGAACTCTGTTTATTTTTCTCGTTCTTTTATAGGGGTTATGGAGTTTGCGTTGGTTTATTACTTTGACATCGACCTGTTAGCTTTTGACTCTGAACCGTTTTTTATTATTATTATTATTATTATTATAATAATAATATTTTTTATTTTTTTTATTTGCTTGTTATGATTCCTTGGGCATCTCCCCTTTAACTATTTTCTCAATTCAACTGTTAAAAAATAAATTAAATTCTGTTAAATATTGCATTTGACAACTACAAAAATTGCCCCCTCAATTTCTCCCTCCTACCACTTTCTCTGAATTCATCCAACCTCATCTTAAACTGATCCACGCTATTGCTGTTTTGGCAACTTATTCCAAAAACATATTACTCTGTGAGCAAAAAAAACTTAACTCGTTAACAGATCTAGTTTTTGAAAACTGCCTTGACAATAACCTTCCAGATCTAGAAGAAATACTAAAAAAATGCCCACCATAGTTAGAAATGCCATTAATTATCTTGAAAGTCTCAACTATATCACCTCTCATTCTTCTCTCAAGCAAAGTAGTCAATCCAAATTTGTCCAATTTCTCCCTGTAACTGCACTCCTTTACTTTACTTATTAGTTTTGTCACCCTTCTTTGTACGCCTTCCAGTTTCAATATTACATTCCAATTTCCATGTCTAGTCGCTGGAGCCGAGGCCTGGGTGCAGTATTCTATATGAGGTCTTATTAGAGCTTTATATATCTTTAACACAACATTGTCTCCCTCAAAATAATATTCACCCTATCATTCTATTTGCCCTTGATACAATGGTCAAAATATGATTATTTGCCCTAAATGTATTATCAAACCCCACTCCCAAATCACACTCTCCATCTACTTCTTTGATTTCTCTGTTGTTTAGTACATATTTAACTCCAACATTCCTGGATCCTACATGTAGTACTTTACATTTGTCTAAGTTAAATCCCAATTTCCAAATGTCCTCCCAATATGATAATTTATTTAGATCCATCTGATAAAGGTCTCACAAGTAGTTTAACATCATCAGCAAACAGTTCTATTTCTGAATTTATATTATTAGGTAAGTCATTTATGAATAT
The DNA here is from genome assembly GCA_963556195.1 of Sepiola atlantica. Taxonomy (NCBI): domain Eukaryota; kingdom Metazoa; phylum Mollusca; class Cephalopoda; order Sepiida; family Sepiolidae; genus Sepiola; species Sepiola atlantica. The sequence goes on from OY744519.1 coordinate 169,930,019, forward strand.
CAAAAACAACAAAGGACCCAATACTGAACCATTCGGAACATCGGAGGGTATGTACTGTGATTCAGAATAATTGTTTCCAACGTTTACCTTCAAAACTCCCTCACAATATTTACCATTTTGTCAGTAATACCCAAATTTTTCATTTTCACTAGTAAATGATAATGAGATACCGTATCAAATGGCTTGCTAAAATTCAAATATATGATATCCGCACTATCCTTCTCCATCAAATATTTATTTATAATGTCAATACTTTCCGAAATATTAGATAATGTTGATTTACCATGGACAAAGCCATGTTGGTTACAATTTATATCATCCTTTATAAAATTTAATATGTGGTTTCTAATTATTTTTTCAAATATCTTACACAAAATACATGTTAGAGAAACTGGTCTGTAATTACTTTTTAAATGTATTGAACCTTTTTTTATGTAGCAGTATTATTGATTGGTTGGAATTGGTCAGTCAAAAAGTTTGTTACAAACCCTTGCTTTTAAGGAAAGCGTATCCCAATGAAAGTAAGAGGGTAGCAATTCAAGCCATTTGCTTTTTGGCATGAACCACCACAATACTACTAATCCTTATTTCTAGAATCTTGATTCCAATTTTGATCAAAATGCATTGTATCATTTTTATTCTAGAAAATGTTTAAAATTTAAGGTTTGATATTAAAGGGGTCTTAAGAAGAAATGTAAATTCAATGAATCTTACTTAATTAGTGTCTAATGACTATGAATCAAATTTAATATAAAAATGATATGTTTTAATTTTCAAATGGGAGGTTGTACCCATATTATGCTTTCTAAAACCCCTTAAAAATACTCCAATGAAACTGAAATTTGGGGAATATTTATTAATTGATGTCTAATACCTATTGTTAAAATTTCATAGAAATTAGTTATCTGAATTTTGACGAAAAGTTTTTATACCTTTTTTACCCCCTTTGTATAAAACTAAAACTAAATATAGCCCACATTACGACCCCTTATACGTAGCAGTTGTGTTCCAAAATTCAGAATGATCGTTTAGTTAGTTTAGGAGTGAATCCTGTTCATACAAATATATAAACATTTACACATACCTAACTTTATGTAGCGACTAGTTGGTATGTTCCTCTCTGGAAGGGTTCATAATAAGACACACTTGAAACCTTTAATAAATCCAAAAATCCAGGGTACTTTAAAGAAATCAAAAACCTATTGATTTTCTAAACATAGAGATTACATCACTGAAGTTATGGGCTAAGAAAAGAAAATCCTCATCAAACTTGGTCAAAATGTCAGTCATGGTCTAAATTAAAACTGATTTATCTATCTAGGTCAAGGGTCAAGGTCACGGAAAAGGTAAATGTCACACTTCGGTTCTGTTAATGTAGAGACATAGCCATATTGTAGTAAATGAAGCCCCCCCCCCCCCCCCCGCATATGAACTTGATCTTTTGATGAAATTTTAACTTACGTTGTCAGGCGGGGGTATGCAGTCTCACGACTGACTTCTTTTCTTGTTTTAAATGTTTTTGTTTCTTTAAAGATGTTTTAATGTTTTTATGAAACTATGATTTTTGTTCAAAACATTTTTAATGTTTTTATGAAACTATGATTTTTGTTCAAAACATTTTTAATGTTTTTATGAAACTATGATTTTTGTTCAAAACATTTTTAATGTTTTTTTTTTTTATGTTTAAAAAAATATGGCTCACACTCGACCCAAACTTTATAATTGATTTTTCTTCCTTTTTTTTCCCCCTCCAGGATGGAGAAACCATAGTTGATGAAAATGATCCGGAAGGTAAGTATTTTAATTTTTTGATTTCTTATTATTTTTTATTGTGTTTAAAACTCAAAATGAACTCTAAAAACATTTCAAATGTGTTGATCATTTGTTTTGTCCACATGGAGACGTGGCATAACAGATAACAACGTTGGTTAACAATCTGTACAAAATGACAATCTTCAGGAGGTTGAATGTTCAATACTTACTACAGGCGATAATAGCTAAGAATAACAAAATTAAAACAAATCTACATTGTCATGACTGACGGAATGAGAACAATCTACTCCTATGGATTAAATAAAGTGTTCAGTTCGGTTTGCATTGGTTGAAATGTTGTGAAATATAATAATCAAAATTATGAACCTTTATTTTAAAACTTCCAAAACAAATCCAATCATTTAATCTTATCCCTACCTTATTTGTTTTATTTTTTCATATTACCATCCCCTCTCTTTTTCTCTTATTACCTCCTCTCTCTCTCTCTTATTACCTCCTCTCTCTCTCTCTTATTACCTCCTCTCTCTCTCTCATTACCTCCCCTCTCTCTCTCTCTCTCTCTCTCTTATTACCTCCTCTCTCTCTCTCATTACCTCCCCTCTCTCTCTCTCTCATTACCTCCCCTCTCTCTCTTATTACCCCTCGCTCTCTCTCTCTCTCTCTCTTATTACATCCCCTCTCTCTCTCTCTTATTACCCCCCCTCTCTCTCTTATTACCCCCATCCCTCTCTCTTTTATTACTCTCCTCTCTTTTATTACCCCTTCTCTCTCTCTCTCTCTTATTACTCTCTCTCTCTCATTTCTTGCTTTATTTTATCTAATTACCCTCTCTCTGTCCATTATTCCCCTATTTCTTTCTTTATTCCTTTCTCTCACACTTTCCCTCTCTTATTACATTAACTATCCCCCCTTCTCTCACTACTTATCCTCTGTTTCTCTAACTTATTACTGACTAGCAGGGCTACCCGGTGTTACCCAGGGCAAAAGTGTAACATATTTTTATCAAAACTTATATCTCTCTACTTCTCTCTATCCGTCTCTTTATTTTTCTCTCTTTCCCCCTCCCTTGTTTACCCTTCCGTCTCCCCAATCCATTCGTTTCTAGCTAAACATACACACAACAGTTCTCCTTTATCTAGATTCTGCGAGGAATGAATCAGCATAAGGGGAATTAACTCCTTCATAAAAAGCAGAGTTACTTCCATTTAGTAAATAAAATGGCTAAGTAAAATGACTGAAAAACCAAGCCCCCCTAATGAAACCATGGTCAGTTGACCCCCAAAGAATGAACATTTAAAAAATTTGTTTTTTAGATATTCATTCCGGTCAACGCTGATCAAAAAAATATCAACTTAGATGGTATTTGTTCTGTAGTTTTGAAGTTTTAGCTGGACACACACGCCGACAACTTCCCTTTATATATCTCTCTCTCCCTTGTTCATTTCATATACTCTCTCTCTCCCTCTCTCTCTCTCTCTATATATATATAGATATATAGATATAGATAGATATATAGATATAGATAGATAGATATATATAGACATCAGCGCTTGGTAGATCCTTATTTTGGTGCTGCGCCTTATCTTGGATTTTGACCAGAGCCGAGAATTGAGTCACCAGAAGGCATGACATGCAAGGTCAATTTGCGCTTAATGTCAGTTCCACCTTGATCCATGGCTGTGATGATGCCGCCCAGATATTTGAAACTCTCAACCTCTTCAAGAATATCACCATTGAAGACAATGGGTGTTTTATCTGTTGGAGCGAAGCCGGCAGCAAGTATTTTTGTCTTCAAGGCATTTATTTTCATCCCAGTCTGCGATGGAACATGCTGAAACTTATTAATAGCAGACTACACGTCAACAAATGTTCCACCGAGTAGCGCGATATCATCTGCGTAATCTAAGTCCTTGACAGAAAAGTTGCATCCAACAGTGACACCGGAAAACTCTTTTAAGGCATTCAAAATGACCTAGTTAATGGTGTAATTGAAACATGTTGGCGAAAGAACATATCTTTGCCTAATGCCAGACCGTATTTCGAAATGTTCCGAAATCTCACCGTACATACGTATGCGGGATCGTGTGGAGAATTAGCATACTTTAAGAAGACAGAAGGTTTGGCGGAATACCTTCTGCTTGCATAATCTTCCAGAGGGTGCAGCGGTCAACAGTCGAATGCAACAGCGAAATCAATGACTGTTCTTTGCTGGAAGCACCAACGATGTTCGACGTCTTAGGGTGAAGATTTGATCTGTGCAAAAACCGCATTGATTTGGCCTCGTTCTGGAGTCTCATTCTGATTGGAATTGTCTTAGAAGAATCAAAGCAAATATTTTAGCTAACACATCGATCAGGCTGATATCACAGTAATTGCTGCAGCATCCCTTATCACATTTCTAAAAGAAAGGTACCAGTGTTGCAACCCCTCAGTCTTGGGAGTATTTCAGTCTCCTAGACCCGGTTGATAATGTGATGGATGGCAGGCCTGAGTATATTTGCGCTGTGTTTGAGGATCTTAGCAGGGATGTTATCTTCGCCTGCAGCTTTGTTATTTTTAAAACTTTTTGGGGGGAATTATTTGGCAGTCATAAGGAGTTGGATCGGCGTTATTCATAAGAGCAGTTGATGGTGGCTGTTGGTCGTGGTTTATCAGATTAGCGAAGTGATCTCTCCTTGATTTTTTTTGAAAAATCGACTGAAGTAAAATTAAACAAAAAAAACATATATACAGTAGTAGTATGAAACTATATCCATAGCAAATAAGCTACACAGAGGCGTCCATGTTTCATTCCAGCAGGAAATCATCAGGCTAAATACGTGAAATAGAAAAAAAGATCATCAGCTGTTTACCCTGTAACTCTTTTAGAGATTAAAAAGCCGAACAGTTATTAAATTCTTGATTCTCCTGAAGCACACACACATACACATACACACACACAAATTACTGAATATGAACCATCAGTGTAGTTCCTTTTTTAAGTCTGGATAAATTTACTCGAGGACATTTCGACTTCCTGTTCTGCCAGACACGTTTTGTGCTGACTAAAACTGCCCGATGTTTACATGAAACTTACCATTCCCTGGTCTATGAACTAAAACTTGTTATATAAATGTTATCTTAATTAATGGAGCAAAATCGTCCAAATTATTCGTGGCAAAAAATAGATCCGTCGCACAGCGAATGCCAGGAAGCAAATATTTTCTGAATAAATTTTTAACGTTGCGGACTAATTGGCGAAAGAAGTTACATACTGTGAAAAATGATGACGAGATAATTTCTGTTTTTTTTTTTTTCTTTTTTTCTTTTGTTGCTTTTTTTAACTCAGGGTTTAAAAAAGATATTTTCAAATTAAAAAAATATTAGCTGATATATCACATGTCTACAGGGGGTAATAGATTATAATTATATTTTTTTTTAAAGTCTTTATCGTTATTTATTTATTTTTTTTGCTCATTGATTCCCCCCCCCCTCCCCCACCGCCTTCTTTTTACTTTTTTTTTTAATCTCTTTTAAGAAACTATTTACATTTTTAAAAAGAATATTTAATGAAAGAATAAGTCATTTTAAAAAATTGGCTTAGGATGTCTTACAAAATTTTTAAATTTAAATCTCATAAATACGTTCGAATTTTTATTTTTTTTAATTTATATATTAGTAAAAAAAATTCTTAATTGAATTTCTTGGTTTATATTTATTCATAAAAAATAATTATATTGATTGGATTCTTGGAACGTATGTAAATGAATATGTCGTCAATTTATTTACCTAGGATCTATTATTATATATATAGGCAGCATTTTCTCTGTACTACGAATGTTGTTGAATATGACAGACAACTTATGTCTGCATATCCTTGTGTGGACCCTTTCCATTTGCTGAATTAGGATCTTTGTTTCGGTGGGGAATTGGCCGATGAATCTGCCATAACTGTAGGTGTCCCAAGTACTTTTGGGTCCCTCTTCAGGGGAATCAGGTAAAGACGATGGTGTTAATATCAATATTAATAGGTAGTTTTAGTTCCGTATTAATAATATAATTCCCACCAAAACTACCTATTAATATTGACATTAACACCATGGTATTTACCTGATTCCCCTGGAGATGGACCCAGATGAGCCTGTAAGTACTTGGGACACCTACAGTTATGGCAGATTCATCAGCCAATTCCCCACCAAAACAAATTTCCTAATTCAGCAAATGGAAAGGGTTTGCACAAGGATATCCAGACATAAGTTGTCTGTCATATTCAACAATATTTGTGTATGTATGTATGTGTGTGTATATATATATATATATATATATAATATAAATGATAATTTATTTAATTTTGACTACAAAATTGATTTTGTTTCACGAGAGTGGTTTGTGTGGCTCCCGTTCTTCAGGTCTTAAAATAAAATTATAAGTTCAAGAACTTATTCTAACAGGCATAATTTTATTTTAAGACCTGAAGAACGGGAACCACACAAACCACTCTCGTGAAACAAAATCAATTTTGTAGTCAAAATAAATTATCATTTATATTTATATTTCTGCTCTATATTTTTATTGAGCACTCTCATAAACCCGGTTCAACTCCCCTGGATTTATACCCTGTGGATCTATACCATACTTGGATTATATATATATATATATATATATATATATATATATATATATATATATATATATATATATATACTAGCGGGGACCCGTATTTTGGCATTGACATCCCCACCCCCTGAATATAATATCCGATAGTTCTTGCTTTTATTATTGACTTCAAGTTAACGGTTGGATTTTTTTCCAAACTAACTACAACATAATTTTTAAAAATCCTAGCCAAAAACAACAATTTACAACGGAGCCTTTATGAAATCAGACACAAAAAGAACCTTCAGCGAAACAAAGTGAAACGGAACAAAATAGTAATTTTTTCTGACCTTTTGTAGTCACACTCAGTCCCGTCTCAGATATTCGGTCTCTGTTGATGTTTTCCGAGTTTATTCTGAGCTATTGCGTTCTGCAGAGTCAATCCTGGTTATTTAAATTCGTGTGTCTTTAGCATCCGTTGTATTCTGCACTAGATGTGAATTCCTGCATGTGTTTCTGGCATCTGCTGCATCGATCCAATGGTCACTGTTTTTTGTTGTTGTTATTTTTTACCCAACTTTTTTTAATAGGACTTGTGAAAGTTAAATAAATTTTTATTATCATTTACTCATTACATTACTAGAATATAATTGTTCAAAATGACTTATAATTGTAAACATTCATGTAGAAATGTTACAATCTTTGGTATAATCATGTTGACACACCAGTTGACATTATATGACTGAAGTTAGGCAACGTTGAGCCATGTCTTGTCGGTACTAGATGGGGGATGATTTGGAAATATCAGGTGTTGTATGTGGAAGTACAACATTTTCTTGCAAAAACTAATGGCATCAAAATTATCTCTCCTGGCTGGGATATACATGCAGCTTATGGGGACCTCTTGTGAATTCAATATTCCCTAGAAACTTTTTTTTTTAACTCGCATGCGGGTGAGAAAGGAAGACGCTTCAACCCGACCAGGGTAAATGGTACACCAATATAAAATAATAATAATAGCAGCGTTAAGGCACATAGACGTCATTGTTGGTTTATTATGTGGATGGCATTTTTTTTACTGAACATTATTAAACTTGGCCATTTGATGTAAGTTAGAGTGTTAGCTAATGGGCCGAAAGATTGGGGTTCAATCCTCAGTTGAGTTTTATAAAAGACTAAAAAAATAGTTGATGTCCCCTTGCTAAACATTCAGTATTAAAAGATGAGGATCAAGGGTAAATGGAGCAACCTAGAGAAAAAGGTGACGCCATCCCCTACATCTCTGTGTAGTAGCCAATGATGGACAAAACCTCTTATATGAGCATATACAAAAATGCTATTTTAAGCTTAACCGAAACAGACTCACAGACATGATATTTCAAAGTTAAACGCGACAGACCCATGAAAATGCTATTTCAAACTTAAGCGTAGCAGACTGACAGACGGAGCTTTTTTTTAGATGCCTAGACTAATGTAAAATAAAATGTGTTGTTCAATTAAAATGCTATTTCTAACTTAAGCCTGGCAAACCAATCAATGGATAGAACCTCATACCGAGATGTTTAAACACATCTTAAATTAAATGCATCCATATTTACTTGCCTTCCCATGAGGGCAGAGTTAGACTCAATGTTGGTTTTTAATGTGGGGAAGAGAGGACAGTTCTTTTTAATTGTGGTAGATGGACGAGTTCTTGCTGCGAATGTATTACAAGGAGGAACCAGAGATTAGAGCTCAGTCGATCACATTCTATGGAAATAACAATAGAGCAGACGAAAGACTAGCAATGTCTCTTCTGAAATAAAGAAAATTTAGTGGGGGATGTCTTCTTCTCTTCCTTTCAGCCTCTTTCTCACAGAAGAGACGTTACTAGTCTTTCTCTACTCTATCGTTATTTTCATGGTAGCTGCTCGACTGAGTTCCAATCTATGGTTCCACCCTGTAAAACATTTATAACAACTGTAATTATCTTTTCTCCTTCTGTGTACCTAAAACTAAATGTAACTTCCATGAGCAAAGTTTCTTTCCAAGAACTATCCGTCTAGCTATAACCACTGTAAACAATTATCTTTTCTCCTTCTAAAACTAAACGTAACTTCCATGAGCAAAATTTCTTTCCAAGAATTATCCGTCTGTGTAACGCAATACCATGGGGCTGCTTCCCAGCTGACTATAACATCGTTGTTTTCAAGTCCAATGTAAACAATTTTTGTTGAGCCGTTGTTTTAAATCTCATTTCTGGCCAGTCTCAACCATTGTAACCAATCCTCACTTTGTTGTTTCACTGTCCTCCTGACAAACTCATTAACCCTTATCCTCGAGTGGCCTATGGGCCTTGATACGTGGTGATTCGTTAGTACATAAAAGGGGGGGTGTAGGGAAGAGAAGAGATCAGTCTCAACTAGATTTCAGAGTGAATTTTGTACTTTGACAAGAAAGAGTGCTCTGCAGCCTGAGAGACCGATCAATGGATAGAATCTATTCTTACTGTGATGCTTGACCACATCTAAAATTAAATGCGTCTATTCAATCTGTGTGTTTAGCGATGAAAATGTTATTTCAAACTTAAACGTGACCGACTGATGGATGGATTGGGATCCTTCTGGCCAGGTTTCACTTGCAGTCATGATCACATTGCGCACACATGGCCGTGTGTGTGGGTTGACCAAAAAGTGCGTTCGTTTTTTTAAAGTGGATATTAATGCAATTCATTTTCCATGCTCGATTTGGAAATCTTGAGAATATCTGCGATTTGTCTGGTTGTCAAACAGCAATTGTATTCAACTACGGCTTTCACTTGGTCACTGTCGATCATCTTTGGCTGGCCAAAGCAATGAGCATATCTCGCTGAAAAAATTCCTTTTCAGAATCGAGCAAACCATTCTGGCACACTAATTCTGTAACAGCATTCTTCCCATACATATGGTATATCTTTATGCAGGTTTCTGTAGTTTTTTTGTTTTTTTTCCTTTTCTGTAGTAAAAAAAGCATCAGATGTCGGTAGTGCTCTGCTTGATCTTCCATTTCAAGGCCTGAACTACAAGCAAAAATGTAAGAACTCCTCTGCTCGTCAACATATGGAATTCAAAAATGTAAGAACTCCTCTGCTCAGAAGCTTATTACACACTGACGTCAACATACTCACTATTCCAAATACCGGATTAGGAATATAAAATGATCTTTAGTAGGGCGGAAAGATAACATTAAAAAAAACGAACCAACTTTTTGGTCAACCCAATATATAGAATAAATATAAGCAAGATGACAAGCAAGCAATATCCACAGTTCTAGTAGTACATAGATTTCCTTGAATCTATCACACATGAGATTAAAATATCATTTTCATTGCTAAATACGCATATTGAATGGACATATGTATTATTTGGATTATTCAGACTACTGATCCCGAGTTCGACAAGACGTATCTGAAGAAGTTTGGAGGTTACATCGTCCGAAACCTTGTGAGAATAACATTCAAAATGAGAACAGTAGTCTGAATAATCCAAATAATAGAAATTATCAATCCTTATCTCAAAAATTTTACCAATTATATTTCATAAATAAATATGAAAAAATTTTAAATAAATTTTTACACTACACGCAAGTGGATCAACTATTAACTAATTTTGAAAAGGAGATAATTAACCTTGAAATATCAGAAATAACTTGGACACCATATAAAATGGATTAAAAAAGACAGTAAGTAGAAAAGAAAAGAAAATTATTACATTACATATTGTCTCTTTCTGTCTATTTTTGAGGATGCAAGAGAAAACAAAGTTTGTAACGAAGCTCAAATAATTTTTCTCAAGTAAAATTTTACGATAAATATATTAGGTGGTATTCCTTTTGAATTAGAGTATTTTTATAATAATAACATCCCGGTTTCTTCATTCGCTTTTTTCAATCCATAAGCTTACATTGCATTGTCACAGCCTTCTAAACCTCAAACATATTTATACATAACAAACAGTTCAGCATAAAACCTCCTTTTCAAAAAAACTTGGAAACCATATAAGACACGATTGATTGAAGATGAAAGAAAACAGTAAGTAGAAAATAAAATTATTTCATTACATTACATAATGTCTCTTTATTTCTGTTATCATCTCATCTCTCGTCCAGACATTCTTTCAATTCACCCTGTGCCCATACCCTTACACTGCATTGTCACAGCCTTAAACCTATCTACTATTTTAAATTTCAAATTAAACAAACATGCACAATCTCAGTAACGACAAAAACTACAGGTTCTGCCACACAGAAGTAGAGAGAGTGAGCCACCTGACATCCAGTTGTATGGTTCTGCTGGGGGACAGCTACTATGCAATGCGAGACAATGGAGTGTGTAAATATCTCAACTGGACCACCTGTAAAAAGTTTAATATCCAGTGTAGCAGCAAGTCCTGGGAACATATACCAGAAAGAAAAAAAACTGTTGGAAATAAGTCATACATCATCCACTATGACTATGCAATCCCTACAGCTACATGACATAGTTATATAGGACAAAAGGAAGAAAGTAACAACCCTAGCTGAAGTCACTGTCCCTAAGATGAGAGAGAGAGAGAGAAGATAACTAAATACCAAGGTTTTATGTACGACATGAAAAGAAACTGGACTCTTATGAAGATCTCCATCATTCCAGTAATCATAGGAGCAACCGGATTCATGAAAAAGAATGTCAAAAACTACATGGCAAATATATCCGGTGAATTGCACTTAAAGAGACGTTTAGAATCCTAAAAAGATCTCTCGGTTGGCGTCTCTGAAATAGCGTGTGAATGTGTGACGTTTGGTAGGATGCAGCATCACCAGCAAAAACAAAAAGATTATTTGGACCCTTGTTTTCGTCACAATGCTGCAACCAATATAATTGCGAATTTTCTTCAGGTGCATCTTTTTAAACTCTGAAATCTATACAGAATTTCGAAACGAAATCCTTCAATTAATCCACGGGGTAGATTGTTCTCATTTCGTCAGCCATAACAGAGTAAATGCATTAAGTCATTTTAATTTTATTCTTAGTATCGCCTATCGTAAGAATTGAACCTTTACCCTCCAGAAGAATGTCATATAGAACTGATTATTACTTAACACCTTTATCCGTTGCGACACATGCCCACATAAAGGTGTTAAGTGTCAGTTTAAAATGACAGTCTTCTGGAGGTTGATGGTTCAATCCTCACTAAAGACTATATTAACTAAGAATAACATAAAAGTTACTCAAGACTTCTACCCGGTCATGGCTGATGGAGCAAGAACAATCTACCATCATGTATTAAGTAAGTTTGAAATTATGTATATATTCCTGAATTCAACAAGATGCACCTGAAAAAGGTCAGACGTTACATCAGCTGAAACGTGAGAATAACATCCAAGATGAGAATAGTAGTCCGAATAATCTAGATAATCGATTCACATCTCAAAACTTTCGAAACTGAACAGATTTTTTTTTTTTTTTCAATTTCACCATTTTTATTTTTTTTTTAATTTAGAATCTCATTTCGTTGTGAAAGAATTTTTTTTCTCTCCAAATTTCTCGAGCGTGATTGACATTGTAACTTCAGTCGAAACTGCCTGAAAGTGAACATCAAGTTTGATTAAATTTCGACACAAGAATATATTATAGACCAAGGCAAACTTACCAGTATTTAAAAAAAAAAATTCTAAATTTAATTCAGTGATAAGTTCTTGTTTTTTGAAGTCTTTGACCCGTGAAGACAATTATGGTAGTCAGCGTGGTCGAATTGATCACCGATCTGAAAAAATCAAAATGATACAAAAATAGGTACAATTATTCTTAAGATGGTGTTCATTCAAATCCATGAAAATGCTATTTCGATCTCAAGAGAGACAGGCCAATAAAAATGTTATTTCAAACTTAAGCATGGCAGATTGACGAAATGCTATTTCAAAGAAAAGCATGACAGACCAACAAAAATTGTATTTTAAAGATAAGAATGAAAGACCAACATAAATGATATTTAAAAGTTAAGCATGACAGACCGACAAATATGATATTTCAAAATTAGGAATGAGAGACCAACAAAAATGGTATTTCAAAGGTAAACATTACAGACTGACGAAAATCTTATTTAAAACTTAAGCATGGCAGAACAAGAAAAATGTTATTTTTGACCTAAGCAAGACAGATTGGCGAAAATGCACTTTTAAACAACTATAATAAACCAACAAAAAGAGTATTTTAAATTTTAGCACATGACAGACTGGCAAAAATGATATTTCAAAATAAACCAACGTAAATGTTATTTCAAGCTTAAGCATGACAGACCAATGAAAATTCTATTTCTAAGTGTAGCATGACAGTGACGAAAATGCAATTTAAAACAATCACACTAACAAAAATGGTATTTCAAACTGAAATGTGACAGTGAGAAAATGCTATTTCAAAGTAAAGCCTAACAGACCAATGAAAATGCTATTAAAACTATTAGTGTGATACACTGACGAAAATTTTATTTAAAATTTAAGCAAGACAAAGGAAAATATTATTTTAACTTTTTTTTTTTTTAACTTAATTCACCCTAAAAAAGGCAAGTTGCCACTGTAGACGTAAGGGCTACTGAGAATTAGGGGGTCATCTTAAATTGGGAGCTGTGCCGCGAGATGCTTGTTCACATTAGGTTTAAATTTCTGTATGTCGGTACAGTCGAGGAAACAGGGAGCGGAAAGGGAGTTCCATAGGCCGGCAACTCGAAGAAAGAAGCTATTGGAGTAGAAGGCTCTTCTGCATTTGGGGACCTCCACAGTGAATGGATGGGATTTAGCTGATTGCCGAGTTGGTCAAGGGGGCACCAGAGCAGTAAGTTCACCGGATCACATTCCATTGAAATACTTGTAAACCAAGCACAAGGGTGCAACATTGCAGGAATGGGACAAAGTCTGGGGCTTTGGTGGATAGTGAGAGACCTATTAGATTAGCAACTCTTTTTTTGACCTTGTCTAAGAGGGAGAAACTAGTGGATGGTGCACCAGTCCAGATGTGACAACAATACCTCATGCATAGGCGGATGGTGGCTTTATAGAGATATAAGATACTGTCAGGTGTGAGAAGTTTTCTAGCTTGGTAAAGGGATCCCACTTTCTTTGCAGCAGCCTTGGCAATGTCTTCTATGTATTTGTTCTAATTTATATTACTTCAGCATGACAGACCAATAAAAACGCAATTTCACACTTAAGCATGACAGCCTAATAAAAATGCAATTTCAAACAAGCATAACAAACTAAAAAGTGGTATTTTAAACTTAAGCGTGAACGACCAACAAAAATGGTATTTATAAGTTAAGCATGACGGACCAACAAAAATACTATTTCAAAGTTAAGAATGACAGACCAACGAAAATACTATTTCAAAGTTAAGAATGACAGACCAACGAAAATACTATTTCAAAGTTAACCTTGACAGACCAACGAAAATACTATTTCAAAGTTAACCTTGACAGACCAACGAAAATACTATTTCAAAGTTAAGAATGACAGACCAACGAAAATACTATTTCAAAGTTAACCTTGACAGACCAACGAAAATACTATTTCAAAGTTAACCTTGACAGACCAACGAAAATACTATTTCAAAATTATTTCAAAATTACGCATGACAGATTGACAAAAATGCTATTACAAAGTTAAGCGTGGTGGACAAATAAAAATAGTATTTATATTTCAAACTTAAGCGTGACTGACAGACCAATAGACAGACTCTCTTCTTGAGATGCCTGGACACATCTAAAATAAGATGCGTCCATTTCATCTGCTCATTTAGTGATAAATATGTTACTTTAATTACAAACCACTAAAAATAACACTTTTTAAATAACTTCAAAGCTCTTTAGTCAATCCAACCCAAATTTTAGCCACATACTCAATTATGTGTGACAGACTAAATTTTAGCGTTACAGACTGATCGCCTGACCAATCGGGAAAAACAAAAAAAAACAACCTTATGTGAACGCAGATCTAAAAATGATCCTTTGACCCGTAAAGACAATCAGGATAGTCAGCGGAGCAGAACTGATTTCTTCAGGTTAGAATGAAAAAAGAAAAAAAAAAAGAATCTGAACCAAAATGGATACAAATAAATAAATAAGCGTTTCTTGCAATAAACGCAAATATCCCTTCATTGTTTTTTTTTGTTGTTGTTTTTTTTTTGTGGGTTGTTGCGTTTGTTTCAAAGAATCAGAGGAAATTAATCTGCTTCAGGCATCGCGATTCTTTCAGCATTTTCCGAACCTGTAAGATTGGAATTCTGGTTGAATGATTCTGAAAGAATTGTCTTGGGCATGAGGAGAATTAACGGTGGCGCTTTAGAAGTGCAAGTGAATCGGGAAGTTTAAATGTCTCTGACTAAAATAGTTGTAAAGCGTTATTGCCACCATTGCAAACTATCGGAAGCACATTTTCAACCGTCTCAAAATATAGTTCAGAATCCAACTGACAATCTCATTGACACTTATCGTTGAGTGGTTTTTGGCCTTGATAAGTGGTGACCCTTTAGTATAAAAATATGTATTTATGTATGCGTATAAGCAAAGAACGAACTATATAGAACAAAAGAATTAACAGGCTCTTGCTTATTTTATTTTGTATTTTGTTTCATTTATACAACTTTTTCAAGAATAGCATTTATTGAACAAAATCAAAGAAGATATACATAAAGTTGTGAGTAGTAGTGGGAGAAAGGAAGACTCAAAAGTGAGGTGAATAAAATAAGGGATAGTGTTAGGGTGGGAGGGAGTGTGTTTGGCATTAGGTGTGTGATGAAAGATGATTGGATAGTGACAGTGTTGATGATGAGAGAATATGCTGAGAAAAGGGTGTGTACTAAGAAAGTGGATCTGGGGTTGGGGATAAAAACAAAGTAAGAGGTAATGTTATGGCGGGTGATGGGGTAGTTTGTGGAATATGGGATGGTGAAAGGGTATTCATGAAAAGAATTTTAGGTGGTGGTAGGAGAGAAAATAAAAGAGTTTATACCTATGCAGTCTGTTGGATATTTATCCTTTAAACATACCTTTCATATATTAGTGCTGGGACGATGAATCGGGAATCGGAAAAATCACGACTTTTTGGGATATCGAAATCTGAAAGATTTGTGTCTATTTTCCGATGCCAAAAACAATTTTTGTTGTTTGCTTTTGTTTAAAACTTAATTTTCCATTATTGGTACTGATGATAATTAGTGTATTTTTACGTTTGCAAAAATATATGCACATATTACATGGGTGTTTACAGTAATCCTAAAATACAAAAAATAAAAGACAACAACTCTAGAGCTAAATATTTAGAGGTTTTAAAAGAATCATGAATTTAGAAAAGAATCAGTAATTGTATCGGAATCGGGGAAAATATTGTAATCGTCCCATCACTAATATATATATTTATGAATTTTACAGAAGTTTAGATCACATGGTACCATCTAATCTAAACTTCTGTAAAATTCATAAACATATATTATGCTCTTATAGAATAATCGAACACTTTATTGGGTTTCTTTCCACCCAACAGAACCAACAAATAGTATATATATATATATATATATATATATATATATATATATATATATATATATATATATATAAGGAAGACCCGGCGTTGCTCGGGATTGAATGAGGATCACTACTATGTGCATTTTCACTATGCTCATAACCCCTATTACTGCCCCCCTCCTCCTGTTTTGTCCCCTAATATAGCCGAAAGAAGCTGAAATATTGGAAAACTCTGTCTTATACATATGGTTTAAAATCAGATATACATATTTGAAGTTTTAAGGGGGTTCTGTCCCCATGCATCACTTGGGAGGGGATACAGAGATATTTGGCACAAAGAAAGTAATGTAGAGATTCAAAACCACTTCCATTGTCTTATCCAGAAAATTTTATGCATATGATATGAATTTCATAAAAATAGGATATATTTGAAGGTTTAAGAGGATTATGGCCTCATAACCTCCTTAGTGGTGCACTTACAGGTTCTGGAAAACTTCCATTGTCTTATTCAGTAAATTTTACATAAGAATACACGTTTAGATTTTATGTAGATTCTCTAACCTTTCTTTCTATAGGGAATACACAAACATTGCACACACACACACACACACACAAACATTGATTTTTATATATATTGAAGTATATAAATTGATAATACTATCTAGTGATAATTCAATTAGTTATTGATACCGGTGGTTTCAAAAGGTGTGTGAAATCCATCCCATCAGGCTAAGAAAATCGCTCTAGCTTTATCCTAAGTCAGCAAACTAATGAAATGGGAAATCTACAAATATTTATAAAAATTTAATGGCCAATTAATCACAAAAACTGTGTTACTTTTACACTGACATGTTCCTGTGAAGTGTAAAGGACATGCTGAAAGTATAAAAAGAAAAAAATCGCTAGTCAGAATCAAATATCGATTTATCAGATACAATGCTATTTAGGTTTAACTTTGAGAATCCAACTATTATGATGTTGACTAGATCTCTTTTGGGAAAAGGTCGAGTAACATATAATAGAATATATCGAGAGTCGTACACAGTTCAAACGGTGACTTGGATAACATCTCACTCCCTCGTGACGAGAGTTGCCTCTCTTTTATTCCCTTGCAGCATCTCATTCTCCAACCTCAGGAAGGGGTACTAGCTTACTCCACATCACCAACTGACTTTTCTTTATGCATTAGATAAATAAATAAAATCTGGAGTGGAAGAGATGAAAAAAATATGTATAAAACTGCTGACAGCAAAATTCACCTTTAAAGAAGTTCCAAACCATTTATTGATTACCTCTGTCAAGGCGGAGGTTATATTTCCGGTTGACTTGATCACTGTTTGTTTGTTTGTTTGTTTGTGTACAACCTAGCAGTCACATCGCTTGACCAATTGTCACAAAACTTAGTCAAAATATCGGTTATAGTCTAACTATAACTGATTTAATTTTGGGATATCCAGGTCAAAGATCAAGGTTACGGAAGCCAGTGAAGTCGTGACCTTTGTAAACACATGAAGATTACGGTGAAGTCGTGACCTTTGTAAACGCATGAAGATTACGGTGAAGTCGTGACCTTTGTAAACGCATGAAGATTACGGTGAAGTCGTGACCTTTGTAAACGCATGAAGATTACGGTGAAGTCGTGACCTTTGTAAACGCATGAAGATTACGGTGAAGTCGTGACCTTTGTAAACGCATGAAGATTACGGTGAAGTCGTGACCTTTGTAAACGCATGAAGATTACGGTGAAGTCGTGACCTTTGTAAACGCATGAAGATTACGGTGAAGTCGTGACCTTTGTAAACACATGAAGATTACGGTGAAGTCGTGACCTTTGTAAACACATGAAGATTACGGTGAAGTCGTGACCTTTGTAAACACATGAAGATTACGGTGAAGTCCTGCATATTATATGAACTTTACCTTGGAAAGTTCGGTCACGGTCGAAATTTTTATGGAATTTCAACTTCCGATTTTTTCAACTTTGATGTATGGATCTGATGCTCTTTGATAACAGTAACGACCAACTTTCTCACAGAAGAGATGTTGCTAGTCTTTCTCTGCTCTATCGTTATTTTCATGGTAGATGCTCGACTGAGCTCCAATCTATAGTTTTCCCCGGTAAAACATTCACAACAAAAACTCGTCTAGCTACAACCACTGTCAATAATTTCTCTTTCTCCATCTGTGTACTTAAAACTAAACAGTTTCTTTCCTAGAACTACCCGTCTGTAGAACACAATACCATGAGACTCCTTCCCAGCAGACTACAACATAGTCGTTTTCAAGTTTAATGTAAACGATGTTGTCTCACCGTCCACCTGAAAACCTCATTAACCTTTATCCTCAAGTGGCTTTAGGGCCTTGATAAGTGGTGATTCTTCAATAAAAAACAAAAAAAGGTATAGTTTTTGAGTTATGAACGGTTCCATGGCATAACTTCAGGAATACTTCATGCAATATGGAGAAGTAAAGCCTAGATAAGATTTTGGTGGAAGTATGCAGTCTCACGACTGACTTATATATTTATTTATTTTCATGATGTTTTAATAACCAGCATGTTCTACGTGGCTCTTCATTTGTATTGCATAAAATGGTGACACGTTTCCCGAATTTATATTGGCTACAGGAGGTCGTGAATGAACTGATAGAAGAATCTACAGAATCATTTGAAAAACAGAACTTGTCTGTCTGTGACAGCAGGTTTAAGAAAAAAGAAGAAAAAAAAGAAAGAAAAAACGCGATAGTATGGTGCAGGGTGGGGGGGGGGGCTAGAAAACAGGAATGGTAAACAAGTCAAAGAACAGTGAGTCCTTATTCTGAATCTCTATCTCAGTGGACCATTTTTCTTTCTTTTTTTTTTTTTTTAATTTTCTTTTTTTTCTTTTTTCATTTTCTTTTTCTTTTTTTTTTCATTTTCTTTTTCTTTTTTCTTTTTTTTCATTTTCTTTTTCGTTTTCATTTTTTTTAAATTCTTTCTTCAAATAATTTACTGGTGCATTCACTGCCAAATCACAAGGGATGGGTTCATTCAATGTATCCTGTCCCTTGAGATAGCAAACTGCTCCAAACCAGCACCAAGGTTCTTTTGTAGAAACCAACCTCCCAACTTACAAGCGAGTCCCCACCTCTCTCGCTTCCCAGACGACCATACTGAAAATGTGTACATCCTCTTATTTGGGTATCATGAACTCTATTCTATAAATGGAACAGTATCATTTGCTTTTAGAGTAACATCTCATAAGTGTCTTAGTATTAAATATATATATATATATATATATATATATATATATATTACTAGAATAATATCCGTCCCAGGACTGGTAAAATTACCCCCCTCCCCACCCAGAACAGTTTTAAACCAATTTTATGTCCTCTTACGAAGATCAAAATCTGATGCTACTAAACCTTATGTCTAGAATCCTTATTCTAACTTTGATCAAAGATCTATTACATGATATTGATTCTAGAGAATATCTAAAATTAAAGGCTTAAGGGTATTACTCCAGATGAAGCGCCTAATTTCCGTGACTGCTCGGCGGCAACGATCGGGCAGGTCGCGGAAGCGCCCGAGAGCTGCCGAGACGAAAACGAGGCTGAAGCAGATCTGACCAATCAGGTTGCTGCCATTCATCTGCGCTCAGCACAACAAAACAAGCGGTAGGAAGACCTTTCGAAACGGCCGCAAACGTATCCGTAAACCCTGACCCTCGACGTGAAAATATATGAAATTCCCCCCCCCAAAAAAAAATATACAAAAAAACTTGCCTAAATATCCTAAGAAAAAATAACATACTTTGTTTTATGTAAAAAGAAAAAGACGAAAAAAAAAGTTGCCTAAATATCGTAAAAGAAATAGCATTTACTTCTTTGATTTATGTAAAAAAAGACAAAAAAATTTTTTTTTTTAAATGTTTATTTATAGTTCTTCAGCTATGGTTTGTTCATTTTTTTTTTTCATTTTTTTTTTTCTTTTTCAAATATATGTATTTTTTTTTCTTTTGTATTCTTCGTCTTATATTGTCGTCTGCCACTCTTCCATTTTACGACTTTCAGTTTTGCTTCAGACTCGTTTTCGTTTCGGCAGCTGTCGGGCGCTTGCGCGACCTGCCCGATCGTTGCCGCCGAGCAGTCATGGAAATTAGGCACTTCACCTGGAGTAGTACCGGCTTAAGCTTTGGAGGTTATAACAATAAATTGAAATTCAGGAAATCTTGCGTAATCGGTGTCTAATGACTATGGATTAAATTTAATGCAAATATGTAATATTTGAGTTTTCAAATTGGGAGGTTGTGCCCATATCATGCCCTCGAAAAACCCTTTAAAATACTCCAAAGATACTGAAATTTGAAGAATATTTATTAATTTATATCTAGTATTTATTGTTAAAATTTCACAAAAAATCAGAGGTATCTGAATTTTCAGAAGGAAACCCACTATTTGCCCCCTTTGTATAAAACAAAATTAAACTAAACATAGCCCACATTTGGACTCTTTACGCCTAGCAGCTGTGTTAAAAAATGTATAATTATCAGTTAATTAATTTAGGACTGAATCCTATGCATAGGAATATATAAACATATAGACATTTTTATTAAACGTTTTCTCTGCTAGCTGCAGACTACGCACTAAACATGGCTAAGTATCCTCCAAGCCCTACGATCTTGGGTCAAGGTGTTATCTTAGTTTATGTTCATGTTCGTCCATTCACAAACGTTGTCTATCTATCTTTTCTTTTGTCTACGTTTCGACCGGTTTCCTTGTATTATGCTTTCACCGTATATTTTGCATAGCCTTATACTGGAATGCTTAACATGACCAAACAATCTCAAGACTTTACTTTGGTAACAGAGGACATTGATGGGATGCCAGTGGGCTTTTGCAACTCTGCAATTTTTATGTGATCAGATAGTTTATGATCAGTAATGAAGCGCATGATGTGGCCTTGGAAAGTTTTTGATGTAATTTTACAGTCCAGTTGACACATTCAAGTCCGTGTAAGACTACAGGAAGGACATATGCGTTATAGATTTTAGCTTTAATTTTGTATGGTATGCTTTTTCGAAGTAAGGGCGGTTTTGTTTCTTGTGAGTGCGGCCCAACCTAAGCCGATTCTGTGATTTACAGCTGTTTGCCCATCATTAGATGAAGACAGATTATGTCCAAGGTAAACAAACTCTGTAACTTGTTCGATTTGTTGGACGTTGATGTTGATGTTAAGAGGATATAGACATACTTAACATTATATATATATATATATATATATATATATATATATTAAATGTTTAAAAGAACGTCCTCTTAGTGGATTTACCAGTTTTATCTTGCTTACTCATTCATCCGCCTGAAGCCGACCGATGTTGGTTGAAAACGTTCGATAAAAATATGGGGATTTCTTACACACCATGGATAACAACACCAAATCGGTCGTTCGACGACTGGAAAAAATGGATCAGAAAATGAATAAACAGAAGCTAGCACTCCTGTTCAATCAAATGTGTGTGTGTGTGTGTGTGTGTGTGTATATATATATATATACATACATACATACGTATGAAGAGAGAGAACAGTGTTTTCAGGTCACGTGATTAACACTCCTTCTAGCATAGAAGACAATTATTTCGCCAAGGGAGACAATTGTGTCTCTACAAATTCATTAGTGTATCCTTGATGCACCCATACTGAATGTATGGCAGGAGATAAAGCTATATACAATAGTACAGATTGCTACTTTTCCTGACCTTGTTTTTGTTTTCCAAATAGTTGTTCAGAGAATCCAGTAATAATTCAGACATGACATTATAAAAATACCAAAACTCGTACCGGGGTCACCTCTGCTGAGAAATAAACTTGCCACATTAGAACTGTTAAATGATGAAGGAGTTGGTAAATAAGGGTGAGAAGGAGGGGAGATGTTTGTTACATGAATCAGCATAGATGACCTTAACATCAGTCTTGCTTATATATGAAATCCATTGTTTTTTGCTTTCTTTTTTTTTTTTGTAACATGGGAAGGACACACAATTTTCACAATTTTCTTACCAAACACCACCATCAGATATCCGATAGATTTGAGCGGTATTGAAATTTTGGTTTGTGTAATGGTTTCAGTTTTTTTAAGTTGCTATCTCAATTTTGCATAAAGACAGGGATGCTAAAAATCACGATTCCAGATTTAAAAAAGTAGGAGGTAAATAAGGTAGGTAATTGAGTAGGAGGTAAATTAGGTAGGTGATTGAGTAGGAGGAAAATAAGGTTGGTGATTGGGTAGGAGGTAAATAAGGTAGGTGATTGAGTAGGAGGTAAATAAGGTAGGTGATTGGGTAGGAGGTAAATAAGGTTGGTGATTGGTAGGAGGTAAATAAGGTAAGTGATTGGGTAGGAGGTAAATAAGGTAGGTGATTGGGTAGGAGGTAAATAAGATAGGTAATTGAGTAGGAGGTAAATTAGGTAGGTGATTGAGTAGGAGGTAAATAAGGTTGGTGATTGGGTAGGAGGTAAATAAGGTAGGTGATTGGGTAGGAGGTAAATAAGGTAGGTGATTGGGTAGGAGGTGAATACGGTAGGTGATTGGGTAGGAGGTAAATACGGTAGGTGATTGGGTAGGAGGTAAAAAAAAAAAAGTAAGTAATATTTTACCATTTGAAGAGGTCGCACAGACCGAAACATTAACTTAACGGTGTAAGCAAATATATATATATATATATATATATATATATATATATATATATATATATATGTGTGTGTGTTTTTAGTTGTTGGAGAAAAAAGATTCACTTATGAAATCTATGAAACATGTTCTGAATTTATTAATTAAAGAAAAATGTTTGTTTTAAAATGGTAGAAATTTAAATATCTTTGTATGTATATATATATATATATATACATATACATATATATGAAATTAGTTATGGAAATGTGGAAAAGCAGAGTAACAAACTAGCAAAAATAAGGACATTTATTTTTACTAGTTGTTACTCCGCTTTTCCACATTTCCTTAATCAATTTCACATTTTGTCTGAAACCCTTATTTCATATCCCGCATATATATATATATATATATATATATATATATAAGCTTTACCTACCTAACGTAAAGTCGGAATAAATTAAAATATGACTAACTGTTTATGAAGAAATGTAAAGTAACTTTAGTGACTGAATTTTTACAAAATTCGTTTCAGTATATGATGTTAATGGATTATGAACAAAGAACAAATACTAATAATGTTTATTTAAAGGGAAATAACCCATTACATGATTACTTCCCTTTAATGTGTCCAAATATTATTTTGTGAAAAGGAATTTTTTAAAGTTCGTTTTAGTACATGATGCTAATGGTTTGATTAGTAAAGACCAAATAATAATGTGTAATCTAAATGTTGGTGCCTAAATAAACGTGACTGACATGTCAATTACGTATTGAGAACAAAACTTTTCATCAGAGCTTATGAAAGTTTTTTGGGTTTCTTTTTGTAATTAATAACTATGACACGTTAATTTTCAAAGGCTAGAATTTGAATAAACAGTATTGTGTACCATGTCACCCTTTGTAACTTGCAACCTGTAATGGCATTTACCCAGGGTGAATTGAACCGGCTCCAAATGAGTGCACAGTACTCTGTGTCAAGATGGTCCACCCAGGCCGATCAGCAGCTGAATCCTAATTTCCGGTTCCTGCGTTGAATACTAAAAAAATGAAGGTCAGCTCCATGTCTATCTTGATCGTTTTAATCCATCTTTTGAGTTGGCTGCCTTTGTGCTTCCTCCAGTCAGTGTCTGGTGCTAACAGATCAGGCTGTCTGAAGATACAGGCTTCCTGACTTAAAATGCACAAAACATTGATGTTATTGGGTTTTTTTCTTTTCCCTTTGAAAAACTCAATCATGTTCTGCAAAGCGAAAAACAAAAATAATATTTTTCCTCGACAAAACAACCAAACCAAACGCCATGAATAAATATTTGAAAATATAAAGAACTTAAAGCATAAACACTTTTACCAAAATGACCTGATTCGGCATTAAATAACCCGAAAAGTTCATTTTGATCAAAGCGGATACAAGTTTACTTTGGGGTCTGCAATCATACTTAATATCTGTAAAATTGTATTTATCTCCTGAAATATAAACGATATGCACGATTAAAACTGAAGAATCAAAGACAGAATACGCGATAAAACTACTGCTCTTTAGTCCCAAATGGAGTTGCTCCCGCTCCACTCCCGTTGAATATAAAATGAGCCCTCTTCTCCTTCGCTCCAGCAAAAAGGAGCGGGCTCTGTAAAGCCCTGTATATTAGTCTCTTTGTTCTTGTCAAAGTGGACAATAACTCCAGCTCCAGTCAGAGCCTTTTTTAACTGGCTCACTGCCTTCTCTTTTGTCTCCGACCACCTCCATTCTCTGTCTTTTCTCGTGAGTTGTCAGAGTGGCTCGGTAACAGTGGCATAGTGTGGGATGAACCTGGCCACGTATTGGACCATGCCCAGGAATGAGCGAACTTCCCCAACATTGGTGGGCGATTTGCAATTGCTGCAATTTTCTCTGGGTCTGGTGCCACCCCATTTTCACTGAAGGTGTGCCGAAAAAAGTTGAGCTGTTTCACTGAGAAAAGTTACTTTTCCCTGTTTAGCCTGGCCCCGGCATTTTGTAGATGCTCCAGCGTGGACCTCAAACTGGCATTATGTGAGGCTTGGTCACGTCCATAGACGATGATGTCGTCTGAGAGGCTTTTACCCCCTGGAACCCTTCTCAAGAGATCCACAATGGCCTTTTGAAATAACTCTGAGGCATTTAATCTAAAAAAAAAAAAAACGTTGTACGTGCGTCCAGATATTATGTTGACACTGGCACCGGTGTCTAAAACAAAGGTAACTGGGGAGTCATTAACGAGAATGGTGGCTGTGAGCGTTCTTGTCAACGTGGGAGTTTTTACTGTGAATACAGATTCATCACTTGACGTAGAAGGGGATTCAACTTCATTCTGATATGAGTATCAAATTCGTCTTACTGGTTTCGAGTTGCATAATTTTGCGAAATGGTTCCTTTTTCGGCAGGTCCTTAGCGGGATACGTCACATGTGTTGCCGAGTATCCACAGTAATGCCAAACATGTCCAGCGTCTTTGCCACGTGGCCGGGGCCTCTGAGTAAAGTGGCGACTACTATATAGTGTGTGTCCGTCGTGGCGTTTGCCGGCGGTATTTTTAAAAACTTTTTCTCTGCATACGTACTGCCTGTGGCTTTCTTTATTGTGATGGGACAATAAGGCATGGACCACATCTTCTCATTCTATGTCTGCAGCACGTGTGTGAGCTCACTCACCCTAGCCTCGTCCAGTACTTGTGGAGTTGTCCCATAATGCCCTTCGTCTGACCTTAGAGGGTGAACAGCCCTGCACTATCTTTACGAGTATTTCACGATCTGTGTCTGTAAAGTCACACGTGGACGCTAAAGTCTTGCATGGAACGAGTCTAAAGTTTCGTCCGCATTCTGCGATGCGCGTCGAAATTTCAAAATCTCGTATGACATATTTTTTTGTGGTGTGAAGTAGTCGGTCAGTAACTTCTTTGCTGTTTCATATGTGTTTGGTATCTTTGACCTATCTCTTGATTCGACGGTCGCCTCGATGCGTTTCTATATTTCCGTGAAGTTGTGGAAATCTCAAAAACTTTGTCTCCGGTGTAGTGAAGTAGGCTCACTCTTTTCTTTTTGTCTGCGTCGATATCCATGGCAATGAATAAATTTTCAAGTTAGTCCAACTACTTTTGCCAGCAAATTCCAATGGTACTCGGATCAGCATGGACGCTAAAACTTGGAAAATTAGGTAGTCTGTTATAAGACATTCTCTCTGTTTTTGTGAATATTTCTTGGTTTAGCTTTTTTTTTTTTGTTATTTTTTTTAAACGTGAGTTCTTACGTTTAAATCCTCGTCGCCAGTTGTAAAATATATTTATCTCCTGAAATATAAACGATATGTACGATTAAAACAGTCAAGAATCAAAGACAGAACACACTTGTTATTCTTCCGTTACTCACTGCACTAAGAGACACATCAGCGTAAAAACTTTATTTTTATATGCAAAATCAATGCAAGAGGGATAATTCCTACTGCACGGTGCAAGGGCGACAACCTATCGCTTAAACTCTACAATATCCATAAAAATAAATACGAATTTTTAATTTTATTTCATTTATAACTTGAAAAATTAGAAATACAGAACAGAAATGTTAATGTGGGGTTAAGAGCGTAGAGCAAGGGTTCCCGAGAGGATTAAGGACTATAAATTTACTAAAAATTATTTCAGTTAATGTCGCTTTACTTGCACCCACTCTCACCCAATCAATGCTGTGTACATCCGTCGAGCCCACCTCCTAAAAGATAATAATAACAAAGATGGCATCCATTTTAATTTAAATTTGCTGCTGATAAGAAAGATGGCTTCTATCCGGAAAAGAATCCTAGTTAGAAAAAGTATTTTCTGAAAGGAATGAAATTGAATTACATTTTTTTAATCTGAAGAACATTACCCACAAGGACGGTCTATGCAGAATAATAAAATAAAAAAGATAAAAAAATAAATAAACCGTCCTCATAAGTAATCAAATGTTTTTCATTCTTATTATTTTCAATCCTCTCATATTATTCTTCATCATTCAGCTGACAGTCCATCCATCTCATTAACTCTTATCCTCAAGTAGCTTTTGGCCTTCATAAATGGTGACTATTATTTTAAAAAAATCAAATTGTATTATTCAGACTACTAATCTAATCTAATTTTATGTTCACATATGAATATAACAACCAAGCTGAGAACAGTAGTCCAAATAATACAAATTATCAATCCTCATCTAAAAAATTCCAAAACATATTCTCAAAGTATTTTCTTTTTTTCGTTTAAAAACATTCTATTGCTTTGCAATTTAATTCCTATTCACTACTTGAAACC
Organism: Sepiola atlantica; assembly: GCA_963556195.1. Classification (NCBI taxonomy): domain Eukaryota; kingdom Metazoa; phylum Mollusca; class Cephalopoda; order Sepiida; family Sepiolidae; genus Sepiola; species Sepiola atlantica. The sequence continues at coordinate 169,956,816 of OY744519.1, forward strand.
ATTTAAACGAAACTAAACGATAAAAGAAAGACAAGATTAAATTATTAATAATACTACTACTAATAATACTAAGGTAATATATTTGTGTCTATATTAGAAGTGAAAGAAATTATTTCCTTTCTTTTTTATTATTATCAGTTAAGTTTAAGCCTTCCCTTCTTTTCTCATAAAATCAAATTTGCATACATAATTATTATTTCTTTTCTTTTTTATTATTAAGATTAGAATTTTTTATTAAAATAAAGATAATATTAGGGGTGGGACGTAATGGGTGAAAATTTCAGATTCATGCGAGTAGTATTTTTTTGTGTTCATTTATACATAAATAGCACTAAACAATCAAACATTTTGAAAATTTAGCAAAATTCAGAAGGTGCAGGCCAAAAATAGCCGTTAGGGCTCCATGGGACTCAAAATCCATCATTTTTCGGTGAAAAAGTGGTTTCATGCGACATTGCAGGTCCTAAAACATCCTCAAAAGCTATGAATGGATATAGATGGTTAAATCTAATATAGTACTTTAATTTAGGACCATTTTCAGACTGTGAAAGGGTTTTCATGAATGTAAAATAGCCAAAAACTATTGGCCTGCACCTTCTGAATTTTGCTAAATTTTCAAAATGTTTGATTGTTTAGTGCTATTTATGTATAAATGAACACAAAAAAATACTACTCGCATGAATCTGAAATTTTCACCCATTACGTCCCACCCCTAATAATATTATTAAGATTAAGCTTCCACTGCTTTGCTCATAAAACTAACATTTGCATACGTTATTATTGAAGTGAGGGGAAGATACGTACGTTCACTTTTATTATATAATAATTCTCTTATTTTAATGGCATTCCTGTTACTATCTACAGTCACACGGAGTTAGATTTCATTCAAAACAGCCTCTGCCATTGATAAATATTAACAAGTAATGTTAGTTATTTATATATATATATATATATATAAAATCATAAAATGGTAAAACAACAAAATAATAAATAAATGTTGAAAAAAACAACAAAATAATAAATAAATGTTGAAAAAAACATTCTACAAATGTTGGTAGCCTTACTCCTTTACATATATACTTTTCTCTAGTTGGAACTGCACTAATACTGCACTACCCTTATTTCTATATATATATATATATATATATATATATATATATATATATATAGGATGCAAGCGATATTTTTTGCAAGAAATAAAACATTAGTTTCATTTTTTGAGATTTATTCATCAAACCTGCTTCAGTTTGTTTTTATGACCTGTTCTGTCGATTTAACTCTATGAACCCACTTTTGGCTTTGAGTATCTGTTCTGATGCTACACATCATCTTTTCTGTCTTCGGTCAGTGAAGCAGGAATACTTTTAGACTGAGGCAATTTTTATTTTTGTCCCAATCCAGAGTGCCCCTTTTTGGGGAGCAAAATTTTCCCCGCATTACAAACCGACCATGTATATAACTGCCCTCGTGGGGAGGCAAGTATATCGGTACAGCCTCGCGGCAACTTCGGAATCAGTCACAGGCTTCTCCACTGACTTCGGCCCCTAAAGGTTCTGGTGATCCTAGTCTTTGTGTTGCCGTTGGACGTGTTAGTGTCTCGTTCCACTGTGCTCCACACAAAGAAGTTTAAGAAGGGGTCAGGTGAGCTGGGAATCAAGATTATCAGGTGAATTGTGGTTGACGAAGGCCTGGTTCTTTCGACTAATATGGCGGGGCAACGAGACTTGCTACCACACATGCAGCCTATCTGTATTCACTACCTCACTCGGAACGTGGAAAGAAGTGGGGTTCATTGTTTCTGCTCATCTCCTCCTCCTCCTCCTCCTCCTCATCCTCCTCTGTTAATTCACTCCTCTCTTCGCTCATCCCTTCATCTTTCCCGCCTCACTGCTCATCTGTTTAATTTTATTTTACCTACATGCCTATTACTTTTAGTATTTCTATCTCTTGTAGCCCCTCCTTTCTCTCTTTACTTTCTCTCGCTATTTCCTTTTACTCTCTCTCTCTCTCTCTCTCTATTTACTACCTCTCTCTCCCTCTCTCTATTTACTACCTCTCTCTCTATTTACTACCTCTCTCTCTCTCTCTATTTACTACCTCTCTCTCTCTCTATTTACTACCTCTCTCTCTCTCTCTCTATTTACTCCCTCTCTCTATTTACTCTCTCTCTCTATTTACTTTCTCTCTCTCTCTATTTACTTTCTCTCTCTCTCTATTTACTTTCTCTCTCTCTATTTACTCTCTCTATCTCTATTTACTCTCTCTCTCTCTATTTACTCTCTCTCTCTATTTACTCTCTCTCTCTATTTACTCTCTCTATCTCTCTCTATTTACTCTCTCTCTCTCTCTCTCTCTCTCTCTCTCTCTATTTACTCTCTCTCTTTTTACTCTATCTTTCTCGTTATGTTTTACACTTTTATCTATATTTTATCTTAAAATATTCCTTGCCTCAAGCTGTTCCCTACCATATCTACATATGTATATATATCTACATATGTATATATATATATGTGTGTGTATATATATATATGTGTGTGTATGTTTATATATAAACGTTTTTTCCCTCCTCTCTTCCATTAATGTTTCCCTGTAGATAAAACTGCCTGTGTTTACACAGCAAATCTTGGATAGTGTCAACATCCTGTCTTTGAGTCTTAGAGAAACAGTTGGCGCTGCCGCACATTCATCAAGCCTTCAGTAAAAATAAATCTTCTTTAGCTTGGAAAGGAAAAGACATTCATTCCGCCTAAGATCCCTCGTTATGATAATCGGTGTAAAGATGCCATGATAGTGCTCTGATATATTCATCAGTTTTGGGAAAATTCCATTTCCTTAACCTGGAACTTCTTTGTAGTTAAACTCTTGTATAAGTCGGATTCATCTGAACTAAGTGCTTTTTGTTGTACTCTTGTCGGGTTCTTCAAACCAAGGGCGATTCTTTAAAATTCAGCCAAAATCTTTGCTAGCATGGGAGGATGGTATCATGATGAATGAACATATACTACATTACCCCCCCCCCTCTTCCTCAAAGGAGGAGGTAATGCCTGAGAGAATATTCTCATCACAACAGAATAGATACTATACTACTCGCCAATGGAGAAGGTAATGCCCGGGAGGATGGTCTCATTATAACAGAATAGATACTACTCTACCTCACCCCTACCTAAAGGAGGAGGTAATGACTGGGAGGATGATATCATGACAACAGAAGAGATACTAGACTACCCCCAACCCTGAATTGAACAATAGTACATTTAGTTTGAAATAGTATAGTAACCTGAAATGAGCATTAAAAGTAAAGTAATAGTTTAGTTTCGGCTTCAGAGAGACAGATACTAAATCTCCATTAGATGTGAGTTGATCAACGTTTGTTTCTCTTAAGTTTTTTCCCCCCTATATATAGGTTTCTTTACAGAAAAAAAAGAAATAATTTCCATTTGACATTTTAGTAATTTGGAGGAAAACAACAAAAATATGATTGTCGCAGTGTTATTGGATATATTCTAATGTTGGGAAATTTACTGTGCATTAACACAGTCGAATTTTATTTATTAGAAAAAAAAGGTTAATTGATATGGTCTTTAAGATATTCAAAGTCGAGAAATTTTATTTTGTTTCAGCATAAAAATGAAAATGAATTCCCCATTAAAAACTGGTTATATAATGAATGAATAAATGAAAGACTGGAACATCGATTGATCAAATAAAACAATTTCATATTACTGAGTAATTCGAAATGGTTACTTTGTGTTTTTCGCCTTTATTATTAAAGACAGAAAAAAGACTTAATGAATAGTAAAAAAAAAAATATTTTTTTGTAATTTAGAAAGAATAGAGATCTTTTTTTCTTTTTCCATAACAAATGTTAGTGATCATCATCATCATAAAGTTTTTCATGGTATTCACACGTAATCGCCTAAAAAGCAGAATTTCATTGGGGGGGGGGGGGGGAGCTGTCTCCAATAATGCTCAAACGTTTAACATTTTTATTTACGCCTTAAAAATAAGATATTTAATCAGCCAATTTGAAAGAAGTTATTTATTTAATTTCCATGGGAAAGCTAAACACAACTAAATAAATTAATTGCTTATAATTAAAATTTAAAAAAGGGATGTATAGTTTAAAAAATATATAAGATTAAAGAGCCGCCCGCTAAATCCCCCTCCCCCCCAAATGAAATTCAGCTTTTTTAGGCGATTACGTGTGAAGAGTGAACACTGTGGAAAACGGAAAGACGAAAAATAAACAATTATTTTAGAATTTAGAGTGGCTGATCAGTTTCATATATATATTAAACGTAAAATGATGCCCCATCTCCGGGCCATTCTAACTTTTAGGAAAATTAATAAAAAATATTTTAACCATTAACCCTAAGTCCGAATGGCAAGGTCACAAAACTACATGTAAAATAGACACCCCACCCCCGAAATAAAATGCAACGGATTTAGCTCCCATAGAAAAAAAAAGAATTTAGTTAATGCCCTAAAACGCTAAAATTGTCCGGAAGTGAGGGGATGCTTTTAAATTAAATGTATATACGAAACTGATCCCTACTCTAAATTCTAAAATAAGCGTTTTTTTCATCTTTCTGCCAAGTCTTTTAGCATGTTCATATGTAATTGCCTAAAAAAGAAGGGTAAATTTATAGAAGTGCACCTTTCGTAAAAAAAAAAAGTTTCTACTTTTTGGGGCAAATTACATATAAACAGCCTCAACAAATATCCGCGCGCGCGGATATTTGTTGAGGCTGTTTACATGTAATTTGCCCAAAAAAGTAGAATTTTTTTTTTTTTTTTTAGGGGTCGAAATACGAGTGGTGAGATTCGGTGGCCAAGAAATGCGTGCTCACTTTACGTATAACTTATATAGGAAAGTGACCCCCCCCCCCCTCCTAAAATCTAAAATAATAAAAAATTTTCATTTTTTTTTTTCATAGCGGATATTTGTTATGGCTGTTTACATGTAATTTGCCAAAAAAAGTAGAAACTTTTTTTTTAGGGGTCGAAATACGAGAGGTGAGATTCGGTGGCCAAGAAATGCGTGCTCACTTTACGTATAACTTATATAGGAAAGTGATACCCCCCTCCTAACATCTAAAATAATAAAAAATTTTCATTTTTTTTTTCATAGCGGATATTTTTTATGGCTGTTTACATGTAATTTGGCAAAAAAAGTAGAAACTTTTTTTTTAGGGGTCGAAATACGAGAGGTGAGATTCGGTGGCCAAGAAATGGGTGCTCACTTTACGTATAACTTATATAGGAAAGTGATCCCCCCCCTCCTAAAATCTAAAATAAAAAGAATTTTCATAATTTTTTTCCATAGCGGATATTTGTTGAGGCTGTTTACATGTAATTTGCCCCAAAAAGTAGAAACTTTTTTTTTAGGGGTCGAAATACGAAAGGTGCACTTCTATAAATTTACCAAAAGAAGAATCTATTTTTGTTGTGTGGAAGGTTGGGTCATTTAACAGAGGATGTTAATCTACACTTATACTATGAGTCTTTTTTTTCTTTTCATAATTTGGACAGAGTAGTGAAACGGCGGTTTGTAAACAAAACATTAAACAATAAGTTTATTTATTTTTCACAGAAAATTTAAAATTACGAAAATTAGATGCTGAAATAATAAAAAAATATTTTTTAAAGCGTTTAGTTATAATGAGTGCTTCTATTTTATTGTCGATTGTTGTGGAGGCGGCGGAGGAGAATTTGAAATAAATAATTTGTCGAAAGAAATTATTCCCAGGGAGGGAAAGGAGGGGCACGTCCTTTGAAAATTAATGAACATGGTTTCGATTTTTTGTGATTTGTTTTTTTGTTATTATCACTTTAATTAATTACTGGTAATATCGACAAAACCATTCCATATATACAAGCAAATACGACAATCAAATTATAATCTAATAACAGTAAACAATTATTTATTTTGAACTGTTTAAAAATATAATTATGCAAATTAGATAAACAAAAGACTGTATTTGCAACTTTGCTTGACTATAAATAGAGTATTTTAAAAGAATATAGTGTATTTAAATTAGAGTAACTTGTTTTGATTATAATAGTGATAAATAAGAAAATATTTCGCATTTATTCATTTAGATAACACAAAATACATGCTAAAATGTGTTTTAGTTCTGGGATTGAGTTATGTTTAAAAACAATTCTGTGTTGTTCTAATTAGCCGTAATTTATAATTTACTGAACAAGTCACCCATATCCCTCTCTTAGCTATCTATGTATTTGTCGTGTCTTCTCACTCTATGTTGATTCAACCGCTCTCTAGTATTTTTTAATGTCTCTGTGAGCATTTAAAGAACGGGTGACTCTTTTTTTTCTTCTTTTTTTTTTCTTCTTTTTTTTTTCTTTTTTTCTTCTTTTTTTTGTTTTTCAAGGTTTTTATCTAATTTACATGTTTATGGTCTATACAAACGCACGTATGTAAATCAGATGACAAAATAAGTTTCTTTACTTTTATATACGAATAATAAAGAAACTGAATACTTCTACATAATAATGAGAATAGTGATAAGGATAATATAAGAGTAAAGATACTTTTAGTTATGCAAGAAGAATGTCTTAACTGATATGTCAGTTTATGAATTTTCAAATGAAATCAAAGAATAAATAATAGTCACGGATACCTCTAATTTATATATATTTATATATATATATATATATATAGCACTAGATGAGGTGAAAGAATAAAATAAGGTGCGACTCAAATTTTATTTGCATTCAATGTTCAAGCAAAGTCCTTTAATGTCCTTAACTCATGAGTTTTCAAAGAAAATCTTCTCCTCAGAGGACCATTACTGCAGGTAATAAAATAAAACTTTGAAAATATATTAAAAAATTTACATAAAAATACATAAAATTATATAAAACATCAAATATATCGGCCCAACACATACGTTTTTGCTAAACTTATACAGTTCATCCAAGTCATAAAGTTTAAAACAGCTTCATGAAAGATATCAAAGAGGTTGATTAAAAACAATCCAGGTGGTGAATGGTATTCCAAAAACGAAAAAGTTATCCAGGCGGGAAATTTGTTTGCTATCGATGCAGTATATGACAGGGAAAAGTGTGTGTGTGTGTGTGTGTGTATATATATATATATATATATATATATATATATATATATATATTAGAAGTTGTAGTTCCTGTCTGTTCACACACTCCTCTTATGATTTAGGAGATTTCCCCCATAACCATATATATATATATATATATATATATATATATATATATATATATATATATTTTTATATATATATATATATATATATTCTGAAACTAAATTACCCAGAGTACTTGCATAAATATATTTCATTTTGATCACGTTGACTTTTTTTTATTGTATTTCATTTATAACTTGAAAAATGAAAAATACAGAATGGAAATGTCAATATGGGATTAAAAGCGTAAAGCAGGGATCCCCGAGAGGATTAAGGACTATAAATCTACTGAAAATTATTTCAGTTAATGTCGATTTACTTGCACCCACTCCCACCCAATCAATGCTGAGTACATCCGTCGAGCCCACCTGCTAAAAAGATAATGATAACAAAGATAGCGTCCATTTTAATTTAAATTTGCTGCTGATAAGAAAGATGGCTTCTATCCGGAAAAGAATCCTAGTTAGAAAAAGTATTTTCTGAAATGAATGAAATTGAATTACATTTTATTAATCTGAAGAAACTGGTGACATTACCCACAACAAGGACTGCATACGCAGAATGACGTATTTATATTGTAGGACATAAGCTATGCGTCACGTTGAGAATCCGACTTATTTAATTTCATATACTAGATAAATAAATAAGAAAAATGAAGTACAATGCAAGACTTATGAATACAAGGACATTTGAATAATTAGCTACGCCCTAGACATATAAGGTAAAATGGGGGTATATTTAGATCATTATATATCCAGAAATACTGCAGGTATAAAATCAGCTCAATGCTAGAACCTTTAGAACAATCAGAGCTATTATATTATAGTTTCAAAATAAACAAATTTATCACATATTCCTGTATATCCGTTTCAAGAATTCAACATCAACAACAGTTTAGGTGTACAATTGTTTCTGAGACGAAAGTCATCATCAGCACAGGTTATAGGTACCAAAAGTTAAAAATCGAACCAAAACGTCAAAATGTCAGTATTATTCACAATAAAATGCACAGCAATTTGAGAGAGGAAAAAAAGAGAGGGGGTGAAGGTATGACAATTCATATACTCCTCAAATCACTACATATTAAAAGAAACCACAATGGAAGCAAATTAATATAAATAGTACAAAATTAAAAAACTAGAAACATAAAAACTAAAATATAAAATTTTAAAAATAATAATAGAATATTATAACAATAAAGATGAAAGATAGAATAAAAATACAAGTTAAAACTAAATATAGGTAAAATAAAACCTTTTAGATGGATAGGTAATATATTAGTATTATACACCAAATATATGGTTAATATAAACAGGGTGTAATACAAATTAAAAGTTACGCTTACAAATACACACACACACACACACATATATATATATATATATATATATATATATATATATATATATATATATATATATATATCTGTGTATAATGTAAGGTTAGTGGGAGAGAATCCTGGAAAAAAGCGATATTTCGATCCTCTGCTTCATTTTAATATTTTTACTAATTCGGCATTTCCACTTGCAAATTTGTCGGATATTTATGTAGTGGACAAGTAAAAGTGGTTATTTTCTTTGATCTGTGAATTTAGGTCAAGGTCATGCTGATATCCGATCATCTTCTCTTCTCTATATATGCATGTATATACTAGCAGAATACCGTCTCAAGATAGGTAAAATTAATTCCCCGAACAGAACGGTTTTGCACGACTTTTATAAACTCTTATGAAGATTAAAATCAACATATAATGATACTAAACCTTCTGTCTAGAATCTTTATTCCAATTTTGATCAAAAACCATTACTTGATTTTGATTCAAGAAAAAGTTTAAAATTTAAGGCTTAAGCTGAAGGGTTCTTAATAAAAAAAAAAATTGAAATTCATGAAATCTTTCTTAATTGGATCAAATTGAATGTGAATATGAAATATTTGAATTTTAAAATGAGAGGTTGTGCTCATGTGATACTCTCTAAAAAACCACTTAAAATATTCTAAAGGAACTGAAATTCATGGAATATTTATTAATTCATGTTTAATAACTATTGTTAAAATTTCATAAAAATCTGAGGATTTGTACAAAGGGCTTCCCGTCTTTGCCCCCTTTGCATAAAACTAAATTGAACTAAATATAGTCCACATTATGACCCCTGAGGCCTAGCAGCTGTCGTTAAAATTCATAATGATCAGTTAATTAGTTTAGGAGTGAATCCTGTACATACAAATACATAAACAGGTACACATACCTAACTTTATATAAGTATAGATAACATAATAAATTTGGCTAATTCTTATACTTTACTACACTTTCATGGTTTGTCCAATCTTCAGAACGATTAAATACAAATTCAAACTCGTTTGCAATTAAAAATTGAATTTGTATTAATTTATATAAAACCATTCCGTAATGTATAAAAACACTTCTAGAGTTTAGATAAGCGATGAAACTGCAGTAAAGTGTTAAAATAAGTCACATTTATTATTGTTATAAAGCTCTATCTGAAAAAATATTGAGCCCTTTATCGGTACAAAATCTGCTGTTTTGATCCAGCTCAGTTTCAGAATTGATATCTGAACGAGTTGATTTTCATCTAAATGAATAAATGTGAAATTAGTTTCCACATATCCTAACTATGTTAACATCAATTATTTAATTCTATGATATGACATAGTAATTTGAAATACCGTATATATAGTAATCTGCAAACACTCACAAATATCTTTAACTATTCTTAATTTGCATATTTATTTTTTAAACAGTTTCTAATAAATTAATATTCTGTAATATACATTTGTAATTTGCATTGTCACATTTTCTTATATATACACACTATTTTGGTCGATAGTAAAATGTCTGATGTCGCTGGAATGCTGAAGAACAGATACTACACTCTGAATTATTTATTTGTAAACAATATAAAAATTTACATTTAATGCAAATTAGGCACAAGGCCATTGGAAGCGTGGGAAAATGGGTGTCATTGCTCATTTTTGGTCTAAAGCGATAAAAATGGCTATCCTACTTTTAACTATAATCATCTCAGCCACCACAATACCACATTTACTCTAGGGGGCCATCCTACTTAAGATATTCACAAATTTATTTGAAATTTTATTTTTCATAAATATATTTATATACACAGAAATTCATTGGAGTAAAATGAGGAGTGGGGAAAAACAAAAAATTATTAATAAGACCCTCTCAACCTTTTCTGTTTTCCGGTTTGTTTAGAAACAGTTCACTCTCTAGATGTGAGTGGGATCTTAGTGGGAGAAAAAAAAAGAAAAACCGAGATGGAGTTTGGAGACTGGGTGGTGTTCTTCCCAGCTTAGCCAAAAGGCCAAAGAACTATAAAATATATTTTTATGATTAGACATTTAATAAACAAAACTGATTTAATCTATTATTGTATTATCTTTTAATTTTTGTGGGTAGTGTAGTATCGGTTTTGTTATCATGAGACTATCTTCCCATGGACTACCTTCTCCTTTTTATTTGAAGGGGAGGGGCGTAGCTTTGTTCATCATAATATTATCCTCCCAGTCATTACCTCCTCCTTTGGGGGTCAGTGTAGTATATGTTTGTTTACCATCATGTCATCGTCCAAAGCTAACAAAAATATGCGACCGGAGGGAGAATAGTTTTGCTAGTGTTATATAAAACGCACACACAAAAACATGGAGAGAGGGCGTTGATAATGTCCCGCACTTACCAGTGTAGATAAATTTATACACGTATTCTGCATTATTTATTTATTTTTTTTATTTATCTTTTGTTGTTTCTTCTGCTTCAGTGCGTCGGCACAAGCGCACCAAACTGAGTGACTTGGAACCAATGGACACAATCTTTGTCAAACATGTGAAAGATGAAAGTCCTGCGGACAAGGCCGGCCTAAATCCAGGTGACAGAATTGTATCTGTCAACGGAGAGCCAGTAAATAGCAAAACCTATTCCCAAGTTATAGGACTCATCCAGTCCAGGTAAGTCAATCTAAGAAACATCAACACACACACACGTACCTATATATATATATATATATATATATATATATATATGTAATTCATACGATGTTTATCGTTTCAAAATGCCCGAATGTAAAGGATTAAAACTCTTTTAATTGAATATATAAAAAAAATAATTCCTATGTTCAATTTTGAATAATGTTTTTTGTTTTTTATATATACTCTTTATATATTTCCTATCTTTGTGTGTGTGTATATATATATATATATATATATATATATATATATATATATATATATATATATATATAAGAGAGAGATTGAAGTAATTTCGGACAAAAAGAAATCTTTTATCAAGCAAATTGGTTTTTAATTAAAAGATGATGTCCGTTTCTTCATCAGCGTTGTACAATCAAAGCATTGGTAGAGATTACAAAATTTGAATCTTCTAACATGATGAATTTTCAGATGTGGAGAAAAAGACGACTGACTTAACATTTTCACCAAAACAATTGTATCTGCAATACACATGATAAATGAATCCTCTACAATCCATAATCATTGATTTTAGAGTCAGCTTTGTTCTGGACAGAAATATCAGCTTTAACTTCTCATACAGAGTTATCTTTCCCTCCAAAAAACGAAAAAAAAAAAAAAAACACTTATAAATTCTTTCAATTTATAATTGCTCGGGAATTACATATTGAAACCAAATGATTGTCTAATATCCATTGAACTTAAAATACTTGAGTTTGACTAAACAACCAATATATATATATATATATATATATATATATGGGAAGAGAAGGATGAAGGTAATCCGACGTGATGGTAAAATGAAAAAGGAAAACCAAAAAACTGGATGTTTTTTTATGTGTACATCAACGTTTCGTCTTTATTTATAAGACTTCATCAGGATGATGATATAGGGAAAAGATATCATGCAAGCACGGATACATGTAGGGTAGACATGTTGGGAAGAAAAATAAAATAAAATGAAAAATAATAGCAGCGTCTAGCTGGACGTCCGTACTTGTTAGAGAATGAAAAATGAGTGGGAGCAAAAAGGGGAAGGGTGGAGGGAGCCACAGTAGTCCTTGCTCCCTCCACCCTTCCCCTTTTTGCTCCCACTCATTTTTCATTCTCTAACAAGTACGGACGTCCAGCTAGACGCTGCTATTATTTTTCATTTTATTTTATTTTTCTTCCCAACATGTCTACCCTACATGTATCCGTGCTTGCATGATATCTTTTCCCTATATCATCATCCTGATGAAGTCTTATAAATAAAGACGAAACGTTGATGTACACATAAAAAAACATCCAGTTTTTTGGTTTTCCTTTTTCATTTTACCATATATATATATATATATATATATATATATATATATATATATATATTAGAAGAACACCCGTCCCAATAGAGATAAAATATTGTTACCCGAACAAAACAGTTTTGCATCACTTTTATGTCCCCTTACGAAAATTAAAATAAAACATATAATGTCTATGATCTTCATTTCAATTTTGATTGTAGAAATATACATGATTCTAGAAAATGTCTCAAATTTAAGGAGGTCTTAAGAAGAAACTGAAATTCAGAGAATCTTGCTTAATTGGTGTCTAATGATTATGGTTCAAATTCAATGCAAATCTGATCTATTTGAATTTTCGAATGGGCGGTTGTACGCATATTATGACCCCTAAAAAAAAATTAAAATACTCCAAAGAAACTGAAATTTTGGGAATATTCATTAATTGATGTCTAATATCTATTAATATTTCACAAAAATCGGAGGTGTCTGAATTTTCTTGAAGGGCTTCTGCTCCCTTTTTACCTCCCTTTGCATAAACCTAACCTAAATATAGCCCACATTTTGAGCTGTTTCAAAATTCATAATGATTGGTTAATTAGTTTATGCATAAAAATATAAACATTCCTAACTTTATAAAGATACTCGTAGAATACATGTCCCAGGACGGGTATAAGCAATAAATATAGAATTAGTTTTAAGTTTGAGTGAAATTCTGTTGTTTTTTTTCTTTTTATTTTGTTTAATGGTAAATATATCGGAAAGATACAATGCTGTTTGATATCACATGAACAGTAGTGGTGATAGAGAGTCTCCCTGGAAATTTCCTCTATTATTATTATTGTTGCTATTGCTGTTGATTACAAGTGAGGTAAGTACATTGCCCATAATTCACAATGCTAACCTTTTTCTTTTTTTTTTTCTTTTTTTTTTTCAGTGATTCCTCACTCAAGTTACTTGTAGTTCCCAAAAATGAAGACATTCTTCAAATGGTGAGTCAGCAGGTTTTATTCCAATATTTCTTTGAGATTTTTCTCTGATTCTTTCACATGAGTATCCCCATGATTGTTATTTGTAACCATCGTTATGCTGAGTACATTTTTAGTTCAGCAGAATTCATAAAAATTGATTGTGTAATTGGCATGGGATACTTCTCTGAAATTTGGTTGGCAAATTGGGCATAGACTGTAGTTAATTTGTGCCAAATATGGTTGGATTGCAGGAAGGATTATGAATTTTGTCAACGATTCCATGGCTGAGTGGTAATGATATGCTCCAAATGTGTACCGTCAAAGATGCCTAAAATACTGTTCAAGTGGGGATCGTGGGTTTTCCTAATTGTAGTTAGACGCCATCCTTTTTAGAAGGAGAGTTAGAAAAAATATGTATAAATTACTTAAGTGTTCTTTCAAAATAGCCAATATTTAATAAAATGTATGAAGAAAACTTAAAGAAAGGGGCAAAATGCCTTCAAAAAAGAAAAATTTATATAAGTAGATAACTATATTTTTATTGAAGTTCAAAGGAAAGAGAGAAAAAGTTAGTTCATATAAAGAGACGAAAAAACAAGGATAATTGTGGTTAGAGGCCATCTTTTCTTTTTTTTTTTTGCAAGCACATGTGGATAAAACTGATTTTTGCTGTTATGGCGCTCTTCAGTTCAGGAATAGTCTGAGGATTGTTTTGATAGATATTATCTTTGAGATAACCCCATGGATAAAAATCTGAGGCGATTAAGGTCTGATGAGTGTGAAGTCTATTCAGAATCACACTTCCTACTCATGAAATGATTATAAAATTGCCCCCCCCCCTATCATTGATGAAGCAAAGACTGTTGGAGATTCATTACTGAAATTTGGTAGACAAGTCAAGCATAGACTGAAGTTTATTTGTACCAAATATGGTTGGATTGCAGAAAGGATTGTGAATCTTTTTAATGATTCTATGGGTGGCATTTAATTTGGGGATCACTCTGTAGCAACAAAAATACACATTATATTTCGGAATTTTTGCGATGATGATTAATAATTTGTATTACTTTGACTACTGTTCTCATCTTGGACGTTATTCTCCCAATGTTTCAGGCAATGTAACATCTAACCTTCTTCAGGTGCATCTTGTCGAACTCGGGAATCTGTATGGAATTTCGAAAGAACCCTTTATTTAAGAAAGAAAGGAAGAAGAAAATAAGTATAAAAGATGATGAGAAAGAAAAGGAAGGTGAATGAATGAAAGAAAGAAAGAAAGAAAGAAACAATCAAATATGCAAAGAGACAAAAGAAAACGTGACATTTCTTTACATGAAAGAAAGGAAGAAAAGAAAAAAGACGAAGTAATGAAAAATGAATGTGACGTTTTTATGTTTGGGAATGTTTTAGATGTGGATTGATAATTTGGATCATTCGAACAACTGTTCAGTACAGACGATACTGAGAATATGATTAAGAATTAATTATGACTTCTACCCGGTCATGGCTTATGGAATGAGAGCAGTCTATTCCCGTCAACTAAAGAAATGGTTCTGTTCTCACTTGAGCAGTGAAAGATGTGAAGGGACCTGCTTCTGGTATACAGCATCATCAAACGTCTAGTCATGGTCTCCACGGACACTCGCAGGAGATGTATCATTGTCACTTTCGTCTCAACAAAAGAAAGGTAGCATTCTCTGCCCGTGTCTCTGCCAGAGGAGGTTATGATGGTGCCTACCATATCCAGGTTTAAAGTCGCCTTGGACAAACATTCAGACGGTATATAGATGCAATATCTTCTATCTGTCTTTTTAAATAACTTGATGCACTTTGCTATATTTTTGCTAATAAAATTGATTCATTGAAATTCTCTACAGATTCCCGAGTTCGACATGAAAATTGTCGAGTTCAACAAGACGCATCTGAAGAAGGTCAGCGGTTACATCGGCCGAAACGGTGTGAGAATAATATCAAAGATGAGAAAAATAGTCCGAATAATCAAAATAATACAAAAAATAAACTTAATTAAAAACAAAATATTTTTTTTTATAAGACTTTACTTTTAATCTAATACTATATTTTTCTGTCTTGCAGGCCTATCAGAACACGGCCTATAATCAGGCTGGCCCAGAGATTTTCCCCGACCCTGGTCCAGGGTTAAGTAGTAAACATATTAACCAGTATCTTCCAAAGGATCCACCCGTTTATCTCTCCGAACGTGCCAAGGATCGTAAGGTGTCTTTTACATTTGAAGAGACGCGTTCCTTGGATCCCATTTACACAACGACTGCCATCCGTGAGATCAACCCCCGGCCGCTGGTCACCTCGGCCTCATACACATCTGGAATCTGCCTTCAGAGGGAACCGTTGAAACACGACAACATGAACAAGTCTTCGTTTTTAGACCGGAAACGGGAGTTTGAGCTCCGAGCATCGCAAGTGCCGGAAGGGAAAATTGATTCCTATTCGTTCGGGCTTTATTACCCACCGCAGAAAAAAGACCCGCAAAAATCGAACAGTATTGACAATATTTATATGACGAGCAGCAGCAGCAGTCGGCGGCGGACCTCGCGAGAAAATGTGCTGCAGTCACGGGAGTTTATGGAAAACGTGAGCCGGTCCGAGTCGCATTTTCAAACTGCTTACAATGGGAAAGAGGCTAGTCAAGGATTCTCGACCACACCGCGGTCTGTCTCGTCGGAAAATAAGCAATTCCCCAAATCAAGAACGACGTCTTCCTTATCGTCTATTGCCAGTACGATCCCTCAAGATTCTTTGCGTATTGAACTCTCACCAAGTGACCATAGTAGTAGTAGTAGTTGTGGGGCCAATAGTAGTGTTTCTTCTTACGAGAGTTCTACTCTGGGGAAAACGCATTATAAGCCTGCGCATGCGACACAGACGCCATTGGCGCCGAGATCATTGCAGATCGCTCCAAATAACAGAGGAAGTCAGTATTCTCACAAAACAGAGGGCCACAATAAATGGCCTCAGAGTGCTAAACAAGAAAAAACAGAACTGACTAGCCCGACTCGTGGTCCACCTATTTTTAAACAAACATATGGGACCCCGGCCGGTAATCGAAATTCTTCCACATCAACCCCTGTGCTTCCAAACACCTACTGCAATCGTCCGCTTGTTGTCCAACGTAAGCAACAGTTTGAAACCACCAGCAGCAACAGCAGCAATTGCAGCAGCGGTACCGCAACACCAAACAGTGGTACTGTAACACCAAACAGCGGGTGCAGCGCTACTATGTCGTCGGCGGTGTGCGTTGTCACTCCGAAGATGATGCTCTCACAAACAAACAGATACAGGACAGAGATCGAAAAGATCACGTCTCGTTCGAAATTTGAAAGCGTGCAATCGCGCGCAGCGCTATTTGAACCTAAGTCTTCCTTGGAGTCCGTCAGGATTACGCCGCCTGCCTTCACGCCTCCGGCAAAGATACACCGTGGCTCGTTGCCGGAACGTACTCCGGAATTGGGCAGCAAATACCAACAGTCTAGCGAGCGGACGTCCACGTACAAGGCCTTTCTCTCGAAAAGCCTCAGTACGCCGACTTCGCCCAATCAGGAAAACATGCCTGTTCAGTCGGATAGATTAATGGATACCTATTCTCATTATGACTCTACGCCAACGGTTAATTATTCCCGTGGATGTTATCCGGATGAGGCGTCTATGTCTTCATCGGAAGGCAAGGATTTTAAGTTGATGTCAAAGGCCAACTACATTGCCACGATCAACGCAGCCATCAATAACTGTAAGTATACACCCATTTTTTTTAGATACTGTCATCGTGACTGTCTTAAGGCGGTTAGCTCACACAGGGACTGCGATATTTTATCGACTAGTTTTTTTTTACATACAGACATCGCTTCTCTAAAACTGGCTATGTCCATCAAATTTTTTTTATTAATGAGTCACCATTTATCAAGGCCAAAAGCCGCTCGAGGGTAAGGATTAATGAGGTGGGTATATTGTCTCCTTTATTAGCCTCCTCACAAGGACAAAGTAAGATACAAGGTAGGTTTATAAAGTTGTGAAAATCCAACTCTCTAATAGGGGCACTCTGGGTTGGGACAAAAATTTTAATTCCCTCAGTCTAGAAGGATTTCTTCTACAGTGACGGAGGATAGAAAAGATGAAGTGCAGTATCAAAACAGATACTACACTTTGCTACAGATATCACTTCTTTAAAACTAGCTATGTCCATGTATTTTTTTTTTTTTACTAATGAGTTGCCATTTTTCAAGGCAAAAAGCTGTGTAGCATGGTGAGGTTTTCTTTGATCTCCAAACTGCAACAAACATCTCTAGTCGGTGTTCTCTTTAGAGTCCTGTTCTGGTGACACATCACAAATTGCTCTGTGGATATTTCGTCTCTCAGCTTCATTTTCTTTTCTTCTGATAGCTGTAATAATAGGAGGAATTTAAGTACCAACAAATAAGCCATTATTTGCTTCTGGGGTTTAGTTTATTTTACTCAGCAATTTACAGCAATGTACATCTAGTAATTTTGCTCACTTTGACCTGGAAAAAGATGTCTGCTCACTTTGACATCGTAAACTGAAAAAGAATACAGAATTGATTTTGCTTCCGTGCCACGTACTTCCTCCCATTACGTAATATCCTGTGACGTAATCATAATTCATAGTCTGTTAACTTTTAATGGAATTTTCCACCTCTTCTAACCTGATGCTTACTCTAGCCTCGTGTGGAAAAATACCGTTTTCAACATTATTTTTACATGTGTCTCTAATCTTGTTACAGCCGCTTAAAGAGTTAATAAGATGGATAGATTGTCAGTTGAATTATGAAGAATATTATGAGAGGATTGAAAATGATGAATAGAATGAAGAAAGTTTGATTACTTATCAGGACGGTTTATGTTTGTGACATAGTAAAAGAAAAAAGATATGCTTTAAAAGTGAAAATTGATTAGGTCAGTTAATAGCCATGATTGGACCCATTTGGCATTTTCTAATGAGGACGCCTCAGACCAACTTTACATGTGAAAGGAGAAGGTAATGCTTGGGAGTATGGCCTCTGTAGACCGCACAGAACAGGTGCTCTAATCCAGGCCTGAATGCCATGTAGTACTGGAAAAATTTAAAAACGTGTCTTTTAAAGGTGGCTTCAATTTATAAATTTTGAGGGTTCATTTGTTTTGTGCAAGGGAAGTAACTCTGCAGAAAAGAACTCTTTTTTTTTTATGATTTAACAAAATAATCTTTCCCCTGTATTTACTAACCAAAAACAATTTGTCGGGGTCGGACCTTTTCAAATTTCAGTTACAGACTTCTCAGCTCTGGACAACATAACATAATAAATACATTGTCTCATTTCGAAATATCAGAGATCTTAACTACTTTTAGAAGTGAAAAATATTGCATTAATAATAAATAATAAATTCCCAACAAATAAAGCAGATGCAATGACTGGAAATCGAAACCGAAACCTTGAGATCTTCAGTCTGATGTACCAACAACTGTGCTATTTGGACGTTCTTATAAATTGAGCTTAAAACATTACTTTAACAATATAATTATAGATTTGGCGTGACGTCATAGATTTATGATTTACGTCATGTTTCAAAACATGAATAAGCGATAATAAAAACAAAAATAAATGAATGGGTAAACATTATCAATCAAACGTTTGAAATTATTTTATGTACTTCTTTCACAATTATATAATCCTCCAAGTTTATGCAATTGGGAGTGGGGGAGCATATTTCTGCTAGTTTATTAAAAAAAAAAAGTGCCAAAAGTCTTTTTAACTGCTGCCGGCCAGTTGTCATACCAGCTGAGGTTCATCCTTGGCTTCATTCTGGCAAAGAAAATCCAACTTCCCAAAACGAGGCACTCTTGATTGGAATAAAAATTTAAATTGCCTCAGTCTAGAAAGATTTCTCCTTCACTGACCGAGGACAGAAAAGATGAATTGTGTAGTATTAGAACAGACACTGCGCTTTGTTCCTAGCCAAAAGGCCATCAAGATTAGTCTTTTTATTTGCTTTATCCACCCCCACCCCCTCGCTCTCTCTCTCCACCTATTGATTAAATAGTATCAATACTTATGCTGATATTCCCTATTGATTATAATGGACTATTCCAATCTTCTGTTTTATAGTTATTTTTATTACCTTTGACACCGCAAGAGAGGGGGGGAGGGGAGACTTCATAAAGTACGAGTGGGGGGGGGGGGGGTCAAACACCATAGAATGAGAGAGAGTGAGACTAATAGACAGTAAAAGATGAGTATTGATTTACTCCTCTCCAGGAGTTAGGCACAAGGCCAGTTTTTATCTTACTCCCACAAGTAAGATGTGACCCAAGGTCGAGTCGGGAAAGTGGGGTTTGAAAAGCCAGCGCCCGAGAGATGAGCACTCTGGCCATTAAAAATTGGCTGGGCATCCCCGTCGGCATTCCTCGGTAGGGGCGCCTCAGGCAGTAAGCAATAAACTTACTCCTCCCCAAAGAGGGGAGGCGAAGAAACCATTAAAATGAATTTCTTTTTATAAACACAACTCAATTCCAAAACAAAGGAATATTTTGGGTGATTAAAATAAATATGAAAACATCTTATGGGGAAACAAACATTGGTTAACTCAGCTTTAGTATAATAATAGATGTTATTAATAAATATGTATCTACCGCTTACAACGTGTGCATTTTGTAGACAAAGGAAGATAACTCTGTCATGGGTAATGACAATCTCGTCTCATCTCTTTCTTATCCTTAGTGTGAATTACCTCCCCTTACATATCTGATATAGTAAGGCATTTAGAGTTATCTCCCTTGAGTAAATTTCCTTTATAAATTGTTTTTGTATTTTTAATTTAAACAAATAATTTAACTTGACTTATTTAACTTATTAGCATACTCCAGAGGGCTTCGCCGCATTTTTGAAAGCAAAATTCCGCCACTTATCACGTTCTTTGGCCAGTCTTTCAGCTGTCAGGAGAGGTATGCCAATCTCAACCCTTATTTGGTCGGTACATCTCTTTGGTAATTGTCCTCTTGATCGTTCTGGAATTAAATCTTCTTGATATTCTAACTAACCAATTATATTTAATTACTAGTTTTATATATCAGGCGTTACTCAGAAGTCTTTTTTATTTTTGTTCCGGTAATTTTTTTTTTCTTTGCATATAACGTTTTTTTTAATTTATTTATTTATTTATTTTATTTTTTTGCATATGGCGTTTTTTTTTTGCATATGACGTCCCCTCCCCCCTTACCAAATTATTATATTTTTAATAAGGATTTTGAAAGAGTTAAATTTAATTCTTACTGTATTAAAATATTAATTGCCCAGTTTAGTTTTTAGCATCTGGTTATAGGGCGGTGTATAGTAGATTATATTTCTTTTTCTTTTATTTTTAATTTTGTTGTAATTATTAGTGTCCTGTTTTTATATTTAATTTCGGTATTATGGTAAGCACTAATTTTTTAGAGCTATATTGTAAATGTTGATTGATTTTTTTAACCTGAAGATTCCCCCCCCCCCCCGGATGAAACGTGGAAGCCTCTGTGTAGCTTAATTGCCATAAATATATTTTCATAGCTTACTATATATATATATATATATATATAACAGATATTTGTCTGCTCACTTTCTTTGTTCAAACAATGACGTCTCTGTTTCGAATCTTGCTGTGTCTAGCCAAACTGCAGTCTTGAAAAGACGAAACCGCTGTATGTGAATTACTATATATGTGTGTGTGTGTGTGTTGTATGTATAAATTCTCTTTGAATGTATATAAGTATATAAACATATATATAATGTACGTGTATACATTCTTTGTATGTACATATGTATACGTATCCAGTCTCTTTATATATATATATATATTATATACATTCTTTGTATATTTGTGTGTACACATTCACTATGTATATATATATATGTACGTGCACTCATACTTTTTGTGTGTCGATATATGTGCAAATACATTCTATCTATTATGTACGCAATAACTAATATATATATATATATATATATATATATATATAAACGACAATAAAATGTATTAAAATAAGAAAATATCTACATAAGAAATGAGGATAAAATGTACTTAGCTTTTATTATCATTCCTTATTAATATAGCTCTATCTTATAGGATATTGAGCTCTTTATATAATGTCTCTAAATATATATATATATATATATATATATATATATATATATATATATATTATACACACACACACTAGCGAGGCCCGTGTCCGGGCGTTGCCCAGGAGAATTGAGGAAACTCACTTATTTATTGAGGGTGAGAGGGCATGCTTTGTTTTAAATTTACAACTTTTAACTGGATCGAAACTTATTGAAGTGTATGTTTGTGTGTGTGTATCCATCCCGTCACTCAAAAGTTAGCAAGTAAAGAAACTGCCGGATGAAACTATTTCAAATGTTATGGGGAAAAGTAAAAAGCAAATAGCAAGTCCGACCCCCCCCCCCATCTGAAATTAATTCAGAAAGAAATCCGCTACTTTATTTCCATAGTAAGACATTTTTCTTTCCTCCTCTTTCTTATTTCTATACCGATTGATATATTTTTCTTTTTAACTTCACTGCTTGAAACGCTATTTTATATGAATATTACTGCAAACACTAGTGAAGCATACTTTTTTGTTATTTTTAACGTAAGATAAACAAAATCAAAGTAAAAATAATTCTGCCTCGGGTGACGTTCGAACTCACAACCTCTGTCTCTAAGTATGGCATTCTACCCAACTGATCCACGGCAGCAAGTACAAATTAGATGTACAAAATGTTGATGTTATTAGATACATAAACGAAACTGTCTTTTCTTTTTTCCCTCTCTCTTTCTTTCTCTTTCTCTCTCTCTTTCTCTCTTTCTCTCTCGCTTTAGAATCGAATGATATCAAAAAGGAAGGGGGGGGAGAACATAATAGCCAATGAAATAGTGAATATCAAAAAATTGTATCTTAAATATTTTCCTGGTGTTCATGAGGACAGTGAGAGGGTAAAAGCTTTGCCCACTTCCTTTATTGCTAAAAGCCAGTGAAATCAGTTTAAATAAGAATGTTTTTAACAACACATGAAACTAATAAAATAAAAAATAACATATTTTATTCAATTATTTTAACATTGAAGACATGAATCACTATGTAAATCTGAAATTTTGATTCGGTTTTAAAAGATGATATCCATCAACTATCAATATTATTAAATATTAATATTATGGCTCTCGGGCAACACGAGTTAAAAATAGATGCAAGTTCTTTGTACTGGGCAACGCTGCGTTTAAACACACCTGCTCTATCTAGGATGTTAAGCACTTTTGGATTACTATATACCACTTACCAAATGTAATGCTGTAATTTTTCATTGCACCCGTTTTTTTTAAGTAAGTAGTGTCAAAATAAAACTTAGGCCTTCAGAGCACTACTGAAACCACTCAAATAAAATTAAGGATGCCTCCAGAGCGCTATTGAAACCACCCTTTCCGAGTTTCTAGCCCCCTTTCCCTTTGAAGAGTTTTCTTTCCAAATTATTACATAATTACATTTAAAAAAACTCGAAACTACTCCACCCTAGCGAAATCTGCTCCATAGCCTCCTTAGAAGTGCACTTAGAGATTCGGAAACACTTTCATTATCTTCCTCGGTTAATTTTACATCAGAATATACTTTATGTAGATTCTCTAGCCTTTCTTTCTATAGAGAACACACAAACATCACACACACATATACACTCAGGCATTAAGTTATATATATGAGGTAATATCTTTATTTCTCTGAGGACTTTAAATGATCCCCCTCTGTATAGATCTAACAACTTCATATCCCACTTTCTACCATACTAAATGGGACTCTACTAATAGATGTTGATCTTGCCAGACTTATACCATTGGTATTAAAATTTGGCCTTTATTTATATATTGGATTTTTCCCGCCACTGAGAGATTTACTTTGCCTTTTATCAAACTATATATAACATCTGTACCTGTCCGTATTAATTCATCTTATGCTTTTTTTCTTATGTATGTATGTATGTATGTATGTATGTATGTATGTATGTATGTATGTATGTGCATTATATATATATATATATATATATATATATATATATATATGTGTGAAGTTCATTTACATTTCAAAAGCCAAGATTTCTTACAAAACATTTTTCAAAAAAGATACATTTCAGTGCAAATTATTTTGCGAATCGTTTCGCTTAACGTGAACAAACAACATTATTATGTCAATATTGGATCTGTTCACTTCAAGCTCATCAGAAAAGATATATGCTCTGTTGTTACTGGTTGACATTCATCGAGCTTAAATTGAAAAAGGTTGGTAAACACAAAGTATTGAAAGTATATGCTAAAACATTTTCACAATAATATATATATATGTATGTGTGTTTGTGTATGTGAATATATGTCTACTTATGTGTGTGTGTATGTATATGAATATGTCTACTTATATGTGTGTGTATGTGAATATATGTCTACTTATATGTGGATGTGTTTGAGTATGTAAATCTATATCAAAGTATGTTTGTTTATCTTTACACATATAAATGTCAAACTGGATCTGTATATTGTTAACTATGAATCTCATCTTCAGTTTGTATCAACGATATATTTGTGTATTATTTTATTTTATGGTTTGCCTATACGTCAAAAGACTTTATTCTTATTTATATTTTAATTTTTGGCATAATATTTTTTTATAATTTTCTTGTATAATATTCTTTGTATAATACTTTCATTTCTCCTACACGTGTTTCTAACCAGTTTGTAAACATATGCTTACGGATAATTATTTCTTAGAAGGGTATTTTCTTTAAATATATATATTTTTTTAATATTTTTAATTTAATTAACTTTGAATTTTTCTTTTTAAATCTCTTACCATTATTTTTTCTATTTTATTATTTTATTTCATTTTATTATTATTTTTTTTATTTACATTATTATTATTAATAATAATAATAATAATAATATTGTTTTATTATTTTTATTTAAGTTTATTACTTGAAAACTATCATTCAACTTCTACTTAGTGTAATTATTTAAATGCAAATTATATTGTTTTTTGTTTTTTTAATTTCTTTTGAGATATGTTTTTGATAATGTTTCTTGAAATTGGTCTATTAAATAACATCTGTCCAATTTAAATATTGGTGGATTTATCCATTAATTCTTTTTGCAAGATAAATAATCATATTTGTATATTTCTCTTTTGGAAAAAAATTTTAATCGTAAAAAAATTTCTTTGTGCCATTGATGTATGTTTTCTTCTATACCTGTACTTTTGGCAGTCTTTCTTTCCCCTATTGTACTCCTTTTATATCTTCGATTTCATTACTTCGTATACTATTAGAAATAGATTGTACTTATACCCCACCGTCTCATCCTATCGAATTGCTGTATAACTGAGAGTGAACTATACTCTAGTCTTGACGCTATGTTTTAACTTCAAAGTTGGTGTCTATACTCTGTGCTGATGAAGAGACTTGATATCGCTAAAAATTCATATCGCTTCAGAAATGATCGTACACGAAACTGTTGTTTATGTTAAATTCTTGAAACGTATGTAAATGAAAGTCATAAATTTGTTTACTTAGAATCTATAATCTATATATTAATACGATAGTGTGTGTGTGTTCGTGTATCACGCTTACATCAAAAGCTCTGCGCATGCGTGCCGCACCTAGATTTGGAAAAGCATTCAAGTCACCTAATTTTCGTAATATTTTCAAGTATTTCCCTTTGGTGCAACGGTTAGCGACGTAGGATTTTGACGTCGGTTTTTGATGTCGGCCCGACTGGTTTATAGTTCGATCCCAACCAACCTCTAAGATTTTTTTTTCTACATCGAAGGAGGGGGGAGGTAGGGAGGGGATGACCGGGAAGACACATATTAATATGATAGCGTGTGTGTTATTTTGTGTGTCACGCTTACATCAAAAGCAACGACCTTCCAAATCTTTGTATGTTACTCATGAATGACCATTAATAAAGCTCAAGGACAGTCTTTCGATAAGGTTGGGATCAACGTACCACAACCTTGCTTTACTCATGGACAACTTTATGTAGCCTTCTCAATAGCAAGGTCTATGAACAGTGTAAGAGTGAAAGTTTGTCCTCAGAATAATTCTACTCATGGCCAGAGAAGAGGAACTACCTTCACTAGAAATATTGTATATAAAGAAGTTTTGTAAATTGTTTCATGTGTTCTTAATTTTTAAAAATAAATATACGAGTCAAATCTTATCATATTTTATTTAAACATGTCTAGGTTAGGAACAAGATAATTGATATTGAAAACATCATTTCGTGTAATTTACACCGGTCCCGCTAGTATATATATATATATATATGATTAATCTGAGAATTCTAACACTATTTTGGCTGGTGTCATATTTATATATGAAACACAAAAAAAAATGTCAATTAGTATAAAATATCGATGTTTCAAACTTTTACTGCTTTGTATGGCTCCGAGTGCTGGTCGTCGACAAAGGAAGCAGAAACTTTAAACATGTATTGATTATTTTTGTGGGTGTCTATTTACTTCTTTCATGTGTTTGCGCACACACACGCGCACACACACATATATATATATATATATATATATATATATATATATATATATATATGCCGTGAGAGTGATTGAGTGAGATTCTCTTTCTTGCTCGCATATTTTCTGTTGTTTACATAAACCTATCATAGCCGCTTCTTCCGGCGTCTATCGTTCGTAATCCCAATCCTTCCTCCTGAATTCCCTGCAGACAAGGAAATTGTTGCCGGTGCCTCGGCCTGAAATGAACCCCGTGGGGATGGGAAGCTTACAAAATCCAATACTTAAGGAGTGGAGAAGAGAAGAGACAGGCTGAGTGAGTGAGTGAGTCAGTCAGTCTCATCAGGATGTGGAATTGTGTTAGATCAAGGGGAGATAACCCGCTGTTTATTATTTACTTGATTTAAGTTCTTTCTTTTTCTTAAGCAATTTCTCTGTTTTTTGATACGAGAGAAAATTAATGTTTTCATTTGGTTTTAGAAGCACAAATGAACCACGATCTTTGACTTTTAGGTAAATAGTAACTTTAGAGGAATCTTAAAATATGACGCTTGGAACTATTTTTAAACATTATATAAAACCATTAGTAATATAATTTAATATTTAAAAAACATTACTATCGTTGTTTTTAATGACCTTTAGCGACCATTTTTCAAGATGGCTGCGTCTTGTTTACATGACTTCTATTGCCACTCTCTCTTCCTCTCCCAGTCAAAAAGATTTCCCTTCCTCTGACCGAGGACAAAACAGATACTACACTTTGATCCTAGCCCAAAGGTCAAGAAAGTGTACTTTAGTTTGAGTTTCACACCAAAGGTCGATGGAAAAAATCGCTCTAAATGTCGCCATTTTCTCCCATAACTAATTTTGCTTCTGGTAACCTCCAAAAGAATGAATATTAAAAAAAGAAAATGAGTCCATATTCTGTTCATGGCAATGTTGAAAAAGAATATGTCAACTTTGTGGGTATCTTGTATAGTTTATGACTTTTAAAATTCACTGTCTGTGTGTAGAGAATCTACGTAAAATCTAAAAATGTATTATGTAAAATTTACCGGAGAAGACAATGGAAGTGTTCCCGAATCTCTGACTGTATCTATTTGAGGGGGGCTATGAGGACATAACCCCTTTACAACTTCAAATATATTCTATTTTCATGAAATGCAGTCATTCATATCGTATGAATCAGATGATTCTTTTGTCTGCATTGGTTTCCTTGTAAGTAAGAAAGGAGGGACCACGTGAAGGTTGCCAACATCCTAAGTGAAAGTGTT
Organism: Sepiola atlantica; assembly: GCA_963556195.1. Lineage (NCBI taxonomy): Eukaryota > Metazoa > Mollusca > Cephalopoda > Sepiida > Sepiolidae > Sepiola > Sepiola atlantica. Next base: position 169,984,077 of record OY744519.1, read on the forward strand.
TCTGTGGAACGAACTGGATTCGAACTTGACACACACAGGTTGTCAGTCAGTGTCGTTAACCACTTAGCCACCGTCATCTCCCTTCATGGAATTAAATCATATGTATAAAATTTTCTGGGGAAGACAATGGAAGTAGTCTCGAATTACTACGTTACCCTCTATGTGCCGAATATCTACATGCCCCCCCCCCACATCTAAGTGATTCATGGAGACAGGACCCCCTTAAAACTTCAAATACGTATATCTGATTTAAAACCATATGTATAAGACACTAATTCAGAGAGTTTTCCAAGATTTCAGCTCGTTCCAACTTTATTAGGAGGCGAACGGGAGGAGGAGGGTCAGTACAACAAAGAAAGTATTTTGATGTTATGAGCATAGTGAAAAAGTATATAGTAGTGATCCTCATTCAATCCCGAGCAACGTCGGATCTTCCTGCTCGTAAATGATAATTCATATATGGATATTCTCGACAGAAACTATTGGGTGTCACCAATTAAAATAAATACAAATTGAAAACTAATGTAAATGGTTATGGATATAAAATTTTAAAAATTGTTTGAGTTTCTTGTTTTGTTTTTTTACAACCGGAGCGTATTATGCAATTTCTGTCTTTTCTTAGGAGCACAAATCAAAATGACTTTTGTCTTCAAACTTTAATCCGAGGCAGAAATTAGCTTCTCATCGACAGTTTAAAGGCTTCAAAATCACTTTGAAATTTGGAGTTATTAGAATACTATATAATTATAAACAATAATGAAACCATTGTGTACCACAGTGTGTAGGTGCATTACAATGCATCAACAGTGCATATACGCGTGTGCATGTGTATGCAACCAACCAAGGCAGGCAGTTTGTTCCTAGCTTACTATTATATATGAGTCTACACCCTTCGTCAAAAAATGACAACAACAAAAATTATGCTTCACTAGTGTTCGCATAATATTCATATAAAATAAAAATAATGCCTCAATCATTGAAGTTAAAAGAACGGAATAAGAAAGAAAACGTCTCAAACTGGGAAGTTAAGAAGAAGAAAAAGAAAAGAAAAAAAGTATGTATCGATCGGTATAAAAAGAAATAAAGGAAAAAAAGAAAACGTCACATTATGAAAATAGAGTTGTGAATTTCTTTCTGAATTCATTTCAGGCAGCGAAGAGGAGGGCTAACTTGTTATTTGCTTTCTCCCATCCCCTAACCTCTTAAAATGGTTTCGTCTGGCACATTTTCTACTTGCGTGATACAGGAGAAAAGTACACACACAGATATATATATATATATATATATATATATATATATATATATATATATATATATGGCAATTAAGTTACACAGAGGCTCCCGCGTTTCATTCCCGGGGGAAATCTTCAGGCTAAAATGCATTTTAGAGTGCTCCTTCTTTAGGGGCACTGGCTTGACTCTCTCCACCTTTCGGCCGGCTTCAGCAATTCTGAGTTAGAAAAATGCTTCTGCAGTAGTAAAAGATGGCTGTTACAGTTTTCTCATTTTGTAGGCATGTCCTCGTGTGTTAGACACATGGACATCAAAAAGGGTTGTTGTTGTTTTTGTTTTTGTTATTGGCAAGATGGTTAATAATTTTGTGGGTGTTCACTAAGTCTATTTCTAGACGTTAGGGCTTCAATGAATTCAAGCTTAGAGTATGTCAAGTGTCTGATGGGGGGGGGGGTATTCGCTTGGTTGCACATGTCTGAAGGGTTTCTAGGCAGTCAATGAGGCGGCTTCCAGACTGATAATGCGAATTCTAAGTGCAATTGCAGCATAGATGTATGCAGTTTTAAATAAATGGCTGGAGAGTGGCTAACAAATAAGACGTTTTCGATATTTTGTAATTGTATTTTTAGTACCGCCTGTACTAAGGATTGAACCTTCAACCTCTAGAAGACTAACTTGAAACTGATTATTACTTAGCACTTTTATCCGCTGTGCCACAGATCGATACTAAGAATACAATTGCAAATTACTTAAGACTTCTACGTGGTAATCGCTGACGGAACGAGAACAAGGTTTCTGTTTGAAATTCTGTACAGATTCCCAAGAAGGTCAGAGGTTACATCGGCCGAAACGTTGTGAGAATAACATCTAAGATGAGAACAGTAGTTCGAATAATCCAAAGTACAACTTCTCTTCTAACAATTGTCTCTTAAAAAATAAAATGATTCCCGAGTTCAACAAGATGCACCTGAAGAAGGTCGGAGGTTACATCGGTCGAAACGTTGTGAGAATAACATCCAAGATGAGAACAGTAGTTCAAATGATCCAAAATGTCCTTTGATGTTTGGGCCCTTGCTCCATCATGCTGCCCTCTCCTCTCATGACTTGGTTTATGTTGTGGAACATTTGGGTGTGTCAACACATAATGTTGACCCAAATCTAAATGTCTTGTTTTCTTGTGGGGAACTGTGTAGCTCGAAGTTTGTCAGTTTTGAAATGCATAGCTTTCTCAAGTTTTCGGGTTTCTATTTCTTGTTTTGTAAACCGAGCAAAATGATACGATAAAATTGAAAATGAATAAACGGAGCCGTTATTTATTAAAACAGGATTTTAAAACAACTAGGCGACTCCCGTTACTTCTTGAGTCAACGTTGGTATATTGTGCATTAGATAGATAAAAAAAAAAAAAAAGAAGGGTAGAAGTTTACGCAGGTTCAACGTTTTATCAATGTTTTAAGCAGCTGCAACAGGATCCGGAGAGAAAAAACCCCACTTTTCGATGTGTCAAATATTCAGACAAAATGCCTATTTAATATAGTATTCAACAAAAATGTGTCAAACTGCAACTTGTTTCACATCTGCAACGAGCCTGTTGGCAAGTGTGAGTAGGTATTTGTATAATGTTGCATCAGCACACCCGCTAAATAGGTAATCAGTATCTTCGATGTCACGGGCGATGTCATCAGTGTGTAATCTGCCTAATTCAAGAGCCTAAACTTTAAAATCTGGTTATTATAATGGTAAGTAAAAATTATTTTATGATTCTCTTGTGTATTATGATTATTTAGATGCATATATTGTAGTGTTTTGATATACATGTAAAATGTTATGCCATTTGTTTCACATTTGCAATATCATTTATTTCTGTTCAATAATTTTTTTTTTCAAAATCATTTATACTACTTTATATTATCCCTATGAAACGTTTTTCACTTGATAACTTTTTCAAACTAATATAAAAAATAAAGCATTTAAGGGTTAACATGTATAAGTATCTTGTATACTTATATATATAGTATGTAGTTCGGATCTGATTTGTGTGTGTGTTTAGTTGTAATATCCATTTTGATTGTTTTCTTTGCATATGTGGACAGGAATTTAGTGTTATCTCGTGTATGTTGTGTTTGGTTGAGATGTTTGGCTATTTGGGAGTAAGGTTTGTTTTGTATGTATATATGTATATATGTGTGTCTGTGTGTGTATGTAAAACAAGTTATCCACCATTAAGTCGGTTAAAAAAGAGCAAGGGAGATGCGACCCTTGTTTTGTCTGCTCGGCAAAACTCTGTTGTCACCCAGACGCCACAAAATACTTCAACCACTAAACAAATTGGAGACTTTTTTGTTGTACTTTATCATTGAGGTCAAGTTTAGTGTAACCCCAGGTCATCGGTGAAGGCCATTCTTGACAGTTGGGGAGGAGGGGGCGTAGTCAGCCTTGTTTCCTCCCTCCCCCTCTCTTTCTCTCTCTCTCTTACATACACATTAAAAAGTCAACATGTTACTATTCTTCACGTAAGTTTTTCAGATAGTGTCGATTGGAGTGGATAGGGGGCGCTTTTTTTCCTTTCCTGTAATGGTCCCTGTTGGGTCTATACAACGCCCATGCTCTGTTTCTCTTTTCAGAGATGTAGTTCACCCTCCCCCCACCCCCGGTGTCTCCTATTGCTTCATCCTACTTCTCTCAATCCCCCTCTCATTTGAGAAGACCAGGTACTGTATGTTACGAAGATCTCTTCAAATTCAAATTAATCTAGAAATCAATTGGATACAAAAAACGTAAAATTTGGGCATAACATGACCCAACGACGGTTGCCATGCCGTAAAAACCAATAACAACAACAATCCCCCTCCCTCTCAAATGTCTGCTCCTCTTCCTCCTCCTGTCAAGGTTTTATTATGTCACTCTCACACTATCATATACTATTCCCCTTTCTACTGCTCCTATTTTCTCCTTTTCTCTCTCATGCATCCAGCTATTATAAGTAAGTAGGGATTTAATCTGCCTCTTCATGAGGGCAAGATGTGCCACAAGGTCAGTTTTATATGGGTGGGTGTCCAGCGCCAAAAACAGTACTCGGGGCAAATTTTTTAAATCGCCTCCAAGTTCCTTTGACATTCTCTTGCAAAAGAGAGGGTTCGGGCAACAAACAATAAAATCTACCTTTCTGCCTTTCAGGGGTAATGCACGGGAGGAAATAAGTCAGATACCAGTTACTTGTGTGTTGGTATTGGATCTTTTGTACAATAGCCCCCCACCTTCAAAAAAAAACAGGCAAAATGCAGGTTGTAGTTAAAAAAAAAAAATAACGTACTCAGAGGATGGAAATAAATATTTTTTTTAAAAATCTGTTCAATTCGCACAGTCCGTTTTATAAAGATATTCGTATCGTCTGAAATACGAAGACTAACGTAATTTCGTTTTCAGGGTCGTAATTAAAATTATCGATAGCGCTCCAAATAGAATTTTGTGAAAATGCACTTTTATCTTAACGATTTGACCTCTATTCGATAATACGTATAATTATTTTCTGTTCCTGTTGGGTATGAAGAAATATTTCTTCAAATCTTTTCATTTGCTCCAATTGCCTTTCTTGAAATTTCTGTTCTTTTTTTTCTATTTGTTGTATTTGTTCCTCCCGGAATTTCTCTTCTAGTCGAGGCTGTTGTTTCTTTTGATGCTTAATAATTTCCCACATAGCACTTTTGAATTCCTCCATTTTTCGTCACGTAAAATAGGCTACTGACTTTTTCGTGTAAATATATGCATATATATTTTTTACATGGTCGTAACTTTTCTCACTGGAATATAAATTCTAAACAGGCAAAATAAATTATAACTGACACAAGAAGATGAAAACAAATCTTGTCATTGAGTATTTGCATAAAAAGACCATTTCCGTTATATTTCTGCCTCCACATAAGCTCGCAGAGATAACTGTCCACCATTCCGCGATGCGTTCCACAGTGGCATTAATTCTGCATTTTGTACAGCCTAATCCTAACCATGTGTGGCAGGTGCGATGATCCTGAACCCGGATCAAGCGGTGGAAGTGGCGTCTACTTGCCTCACCCCTGTCATAAAAGGGTCCGTCTTTGCTTGGCCTGTGGTTTGAAATTTGAAGAAATGTCAAAATCATAAGTTGCTAGTGAGGATTGAACTCACAACCTATAAGAAACAAAACGACTGGTGATTGTACTTCAATAAACAAGTTCATCTGAATAAGAAGGAAGAAATAAGAGAGAAATGAGGAAAACTAAAAGTCCATTTGTCATTTGTGAGCAGCATAATTTTTGGACTGAAGAAACAAGTCACTCATTATCTTCATTTTAATCCAGTGAAATTGATTCCCATTGAAGCCAGAGTGTAAACTGTTTCCTAATCGAGTTTAAAACCTCCTTTCATCATGTCTAGACAAGACTCACGAAAATAGGTCAAAGGTGTGTGCGCACACTGCGCTTAACTGGCATGGCTTTTCTTTTTCTTTTTTGTTAAACTTTTCCATTGTTATGAATCAGCCATCATGTTACAGCTATCATGCGGGTCCACGAGCTAAAAGAGTGAGAGTCGTACTGTGTGTTCTTCATCGGAGATTACAAGATAGAATCTTGTTATTTCTGTGTAAGGACAAGAGTCCACTTATGCAAATGAGCATTGTTTTACATGGGCGAATTCTCATTGAAATAAAATGAGTAGAAACTTTCCTCCCCGAGGTGTGACGATAAAATTCAGTTGGTGTCATGTCACGGACATACCAGTCGAGGTTCAATAATCAGTCCGGCAGAAACTGGGGAACTTTAGTGACCTTTTATCTGTCGGGCTGATGTATTCGTCCTGGATAGTCCTAGGCGGTTCACCCATCCAGTCCATGGTACCCATCTTTGGGGTGGAATAAGTTTATTGCTTACTGCCTGAGGCGCCCCAACCGGAGAATGTTGACAGGACTGCCCAGGCAATTTTTAAAAGGTGAAAGTGCTTCTTCTTTAGGGGCGCTAGCTTGACATTCCCCACCTTCCGGCCACATATTCCTGTGGTGGAAATGGAATTAAATACTGTGACAATAACATTACAATAACGTCTAGTGTTAAGCGAGAAAAGGAGAAGAAATTGAATTGGTGTTTTGAGAGTTGGTGTCGCTGTGTTTTGGAGAATTGTTAATACAATTCGGGAGTCAAACTTTTGATTTTTTTTTTTTTGTATGTGCGTGCTTTATTTTTTTTATTTTTTCAGCTTTCACAACTTTATTGAACGGCTTGATTCTGTTGACATTCTTTCAAGAGGAACCACATGAAAGTTGCCAAAACATCCCTAAGTGAAAGTGGAGGTTTGAAACTCAATTAGGAAACAGTTTACACTCTGGCTTCAATGGGAATCAATTTCACTGGATTAAAATGAAGATAATAAGTGACTTGTTTCTTCAGTCCAAAAATAATGCTGCTCAGAAATGACAAATGGACTTTTAGTTTTCCTAAGTGAAAGTGGTTCTATGGAATCGACTGGATTCGAACTTGGCACACCCAGGTCGTCAGTCTGCACCGTTATCCACTCAACAATCGTCACCTCCCAATAAATAATGAGAGTTGAAGATCAAAATATATGCATATACAGGGGCAACACCGTTTTTCTGGTAACTGATGACCGATCACCTCTTTTAATCTGGACAAAATCACGAGAGGCAACTTGATCCTGATGCCATCAAACTAAGTTACTGTGCGGCCAACATATGACTCTGCGTGTAACACACCATCAATTTGTTTGTTTACACTGCACCTGATGGTAGTAGTCTCAATTTATTATGGGATTAAATTTTGCGTAAATTTAACTCTAGTTATGGCTTCAGAAGCAAATTCAAGTGGCAGTCGTAGCCGTGATGTCAAACGTAATCATTCATCAATAAATTTAATTTATTCACTTACATTTAATGATTGTTTAAATGTCTAGCAATTTATGATTAACGTTAGAAACATGGTAGGTGGTGTATAATTAGGGGGTTAATTAGTGTTGATGAATTATTATTATGGCGAAATCGGATGGTTCGGCAAAACGGTAAATCCTCTGGAAACAAGGGTGCTTGAAAATCGGTGTTGCATCTGCATTTGGTTACTTTCACATCCTCTTCACTGATATCATTCAATCATTTTGTGGGGTACTTGTTGTGCCGAGACTAGTTATTTGGTTTCTGACATTCTAAAATTGTGACTCGTAGGAAACTAAAACAAATGCCCCATTTTATCCGATGAAAACAAATCTGGCGGCAGCCACAATAAGAGGGAAATGTAGTTATATAAGCGATTACTTACGAGTTGAAGAAGCTAGGTTGAATAATACAGGGTGTTGCAGCCAAATCCCGCCCCTTCACTGTACGGGGTGTTGCAGCAAAATCAGACACTTGATAAAAAAAAAACGAAATATGCAATCAAAACAAAAGTGACCCGACAGTTTATTTAGCAAAGTTGGTTACTTACTACATTATATTTCAATGTAACAGCTGTCGGCGAAGACGACCATCTCAAGGCAGGCGCGAAAGGAGTCATGCACTTTTGTGACCTTGTCCTTGTCTACAGCGGCGAATGCTTCCACGATGGCAGCCTTAAGAGAGTCGACTGTATTGTGGGCGTGCTTGTTGGTCTTGGCCTCTATCACACCTCAGAAGAAATAGTCAAGGGGGTTGCAGTCGGGTAAGGAGAGCGGCCACAAGTCCGGCGACCAGCGGTGAGAAACATTGTTGAGCAGCCACCCTGGGTCGTCTTGGCTTTGTGTGCAAGAGCAGAATTCTACTTGAAGACGTAGTGGCGTCTGGCAGCGATCTCGTCCATCGAGGGCTTCACCACGCTTCTCAGCAACTTCTGGTAGTTTAGCTTTTGTAAAATGTTGGAATTTGTTGCAACACCCTCTATATAGTTGATGGGGGTGATTGTCTATTACGTGAAACATTGGGATGTTCGTTCATTGAAACTTGGGACCAAACTGATATGGAGAAAGTAAATTTATTTATTTTTTCTAATTCTTGTAAAAGCTATCTTGGTTTACGTGGGCTTGATTCCATTGGTTGTAATGCGATGCCCGCACAATACCAAACCAAATATGTGCAATAATCACATGGTTAGGAAACCATGAAGTGGCGTGATCATGATAAATATATCGTAAGAAGTCCACACCGCATATGCACGCGTTGTCATCAGCTTAAAATAAAAGTTGTTCACATGGGAAAAACGAACAACCGTGTAAGAAAGAGTTTAATGAAAAAAAAAAAAAAACTTTAAAGAAATGTGAAGAAAAGAAGAAAGCAGCTGATAATTCTATAATTGTACGATTGGGTTTTTGTTGCGAAAGAATCCACGATTCGTCATTTTTCTTTTGAGGGTTAGAGGTGTGTGTGTGTGTATGGGGGGGGGGGGGTGGTAAATAAATAAAATAGAATTTTGTACCAATTGTTGGGCTGTTTTTTTTTGTCATTTTTTTTTCTATACGCCTCTTTAATTATTTCAGGTGTTGAGTGAAGTTTAAAAACAAAACAAAAAAAAACCTTCAAATACGATCACCCAGTTTAGATTAGTTCTATTCTCACCGTTCCCTGTTGGCTCCCACTTCTCGCCGTTCCCCTGTTGGCTCCCACTTTTCACCGTTCCCCTGTTGGCTCCCACTTTTCGCCGTTCCCCTGTTGGCTCCCACTTTTCGCCGTTCCCCTGTTGGCTCCCACTTTTCGCCGTTCCCCTGTTGGCTCCCACTTTTTGCCGTTCCCATGTTGGCTCCCACTTCTCGCCGTTCCCTCATTGGCTCCCACTCTTCGCCGTTCCCTCGTTGGCTCCCACTTCTCGCTGTTCCCTCGTTGGCTCCCACTTCTCGCTGTTCCCTCGTTGGCTCCCATTTCTCGCCGTTCCCTCGTTGGCTCCCATTTCTCGCCGTTCCCTCGTTGGCTCCCATTTCTCGCCGTTCCCCTGTTGGCTCCCACTTTTCGCTGTTCCCCTGTTGGCTCCCACTTTTCGCTGTTCCCCTGTTGGCTCCCACTTCTCGCCGTTCTCTGTTGGCTCCCACTTCTCGTCGTTCCCTGTTGGCTCCCACTTCTCGCCGTTCCTCCCTTGGCTCCCACTCTTCGCCGTTCCCTCGTTGGCTCCCACTCCTCGCCGTTCCCTGTTGGCTCCCACTCCTCGCCGTTCCCCTGTTGGCTCCCACTCCTCGCCGTTCCCCTGTTGGCTCCCACTCCTCGCCGTTCCCCTGTTGGCTCCCACTCCTCGCCGTTCCCCCGTTGGCTCCCACTTCTCGCCGTTCCCTCGTTGGCTCCCACTTCTCGCCGTTCCCCCGTTGGCTCCCACTTCTCGCCGTTCCCCCGTTGGCTCCCACTTCTCGCCGTTCCCCCGTTGGCTCCCACTTCTCGCCGTTCCCCCGTTGGCTCCCACTTCTCGCCGTTGCCCCGTTGGCTCCCACTTCTCGCCGTTCCCCCGTTGGCTCCCACTTCTCTTGTTGTCTTCTGTTGCCTTCTACTCCTTACCGTCCCCTGCTGGCTCCTACATTTGTTGTTCTTCCTTGTAAAACATTTATAGCAAGAACTCGTTTTTTCTACAACAACTAAAAAGAACTTTCCTTTCTTTCTCCACGTGCCTAATATAAAATGGGATTTTCCATGAACAGAGTTTATTTCCAAGAACTTCCCATCTGTAAAACATGTTACCATAAGATTGCTTCTCTGCAAGCTAAAGCATGGTTGTCTTCAAATCCGATGTCATAAACCGTCCTAAAAAGTAATCAAATTTTGTCCATTCATCATTTTTAATCCTCTCGTAATATTCTTCATCATTGAATGGTTTTGGAGTAATGGCATGCCATGATCAGGTGGATGTGTGGCAACAAACTAGAGGAAATGATATTGTCAACCGTGTTTTATCAGAAACTTTGTATAGGTGGGATTTTTGGTTTGTCCATGTATAGCGTGCCATCTCTTGCATCAACTCCATAAAACAGCTGGATATCCCAGGCACTAGGGAGCGTGGTAGACCGAAGAAGACCTGGCTTGACTGTGTAAGAAGTGATTTGACTGCATACAACATGACTGATCGGACCGCATGGAGAGCAGGTGGTAGACGTTGTATGGTGTTGCCCACCCCTGGAGTCCGGGACACTTGCAGCAAATTTAATACCAAAACCGAAGGAGGAGGAGGAGGAGGAGAATGATGATGATTTCATAGTAGTCTCAACTTTTGGATGTTTTAAGTTGGAGTTTTCTTTATTGAACATCAAGTCAATTCCCTTGACTTTAGACATTCAAGCTGTACCTTCACACTTCGCCGTTCATAACAGACAAGCCTTTTGCAGAATTGGAAAAGAAATTGTCTCGTCAATCTGTTTAAGTCATTTATGGTGGCTTTTCGTTATGTTTCCAAGCGTTCCAATTACAATGGGAATCACTTTGACTTCTTTACATTTCCATAGTCTAACTCCCATTTTAGATCTTGATATTTATTATTATTATTATTATTTAATGAACAATCTATCCATCTCATTAATTTGCATGTTTGAATAACATCGATAGCCATGATAAGTGGTGACTCATTTGTTTAAAAAATAAAAATCCTCTCCCCCTTGGGTTGATGGTCATCTTTTTGTCTGTAGTTCCTGCATGGGAATTTTCAGTACACCTGGCTAAAGTTAAGAGCTTCCAATTTGACCGAGAAATACAAATTCCTTCAAGCATGCATAATAATGTTGTTTTTTTTTTAGGTAAATACCTTTCAGATTTTTCTTGATATACTAATGAGTCACCACTTACCAAGGCTAAAAGCCACTCGAGGATAAGGGTTAATGAAATCGTCAGTTTGGATGATGACCACTACTACGAGAGGATTGAAAATGATGAAGGGGTTGGACAACATTTCATTATTTAAGAGGACAACTTGACAAATATTTGTTGAAATTGGATTTGAAGACGATTGTGTTGTAGTCTGCAGGGAAGCAGTCTTGTGGCAGTGTATTCCACAGATGGGAAGTTCTTTACAATGGTGGTAGCTAAACGAGTTCTTGCTGTAAATGTTTTACAAGATGTATTCAAACACCCCCGCTCCCTTTCACTCTCATCTTTTACAGATTTTCTAAGTGAGTTTGGTTTTAGGTACACGGTAGAAGAATGGAAAGTTCTTTGCAGTGGCAAATCGAGTTCTTGCTGTGAATGTTTTGCTGGAAGGAATTAGAGATTGGAGCTCAGTCGAGCACCTACTAGGGATAAAAACCAAAGTTTAACAGAAAAGAATCAATTTGATTTATTTTTAACACATTTCAATTGCTTAGTCGATTAAAAAATAAAAAAACCCAGGAAAGTGACGAAAGTGCGTCTAATTTTGTTCATACCTAGCGATTACGTTTAGGTCGTGAGGTGCATCTGTAATTAATTCCGCTGCAGAAAAGGATAGCAACTATTGACGTATTTTGTGTTGCGTCGACACTATTACGCGTGTTAATGGTACATAAAAAAGGTTGAGCGTATATTTTTATACTACTCGCGTATTGTTATGTACCTGCCTCCCCAAGAGGGCTGGATGTGACACAGGGTAAAGCTTAATTGTGGAATGTGATCATTACTGAATGCCACAAGGACGTTCATAACAACAATGGCCATCAAGATGATCGCCTGATTTCACTAAACTTAGGCAGTTACGTGTGGTTTTACAAGGGTTTTTGTTTGAGGGAGGAGGGGGAATGTTTGCTACTCGGAGTTAGGAGTAGTGGTAGGATAAGCAATTTTTTTTAAGTTAACCGAAGTTAAGCAATCACTCGGACGCCATTTTGGTTTTCGTGTGTCAAAATAAAATTCTGAAATAATAAAATCTTACAAGTTTATGCGGCAATAGAGAATTTAATTTTACTGTGTTTGCTATAAATTATTTGTTGTTTTTATATTTTGCTTAAGATTTATAGACTGTTAACTATTCTGGACTATTACCATAAGTATTTATATAGTAACTAGCAGAATACCCGTCCCAGGACGGGTATAAGCAATAAATATAGCATTAGTTTTAACTTTTAATGATTTTTCTTTCCTAGAGTGTGTGTGTGTGGGGGGGGGGGGTATTGTACGGTTTTTTGTGGCAGCTTCCTAAATGGTAAAGTTTTAAAATAAAAATAATGTGCCCACATTACGCACCCTGTTGCCTAGAATATATATTCTATAATAATAAGTTCAATAGTTACGGATTTTACCAAACACATGCATATTATTGATGCTCACGCACACTCACCTATCCTTTTAAAAGTGTGTTACTTAATATTACTTAAAATTTGATGTAGAGCAATTCTTTTCTCTATTAAATTTTTTGTATCTAACTTATTTTAAAAGGTTTTCGGGGGGGGGGGGGTGAGTGCGAGTTCGGGTGTGCGCACCCCCTAAATGGTTACGGTTTACAAAAAAAGTAATGTGCCCATGTTACTCACTGGGTTGCCAAGAATATATAGTCCAAAATTCATAATGACCAGTTCATAAAAAAAGTTTCAAAAAACAATAAAATTTATATATGCACCCCCTAAATGTTAAAATTTACAAAAGAAATAATGTGCTTGTATTACTCATCATGTTGCCTAGAATATATATTCCAAAATTAATAATCATCCGTTCATTAGTTTAAGAGATTACCTTGTGTGTGTATATATATATATATATATATATATATATATATATATATATATATATATATATATATGGTACAGCTTTTGAACCAAACAAAACCAACTTTTGCCGATGCTGAAATACGTGAACAGCTGGAAAAAGCCAAATCAAAACAAACCAGTGTCAAAATCAAAATGAGGCTGATTTTCAACATGAAAAAAATAATGAAAGTAAAAGACTCACCACATGTTTGTTTTTTATGAACATTTATGAATTTTTTAATATTTTACGAGAAAGTTAAAAGTTCATTTTTTTTTTTTTTTCGATAAAGTATATGTATGTTTTTTTTAACATAATCAATGCAACACTGATTTTTACAGATTTTTTTTTTTTGCGTTTCATTTTTTGTGTACTGGTACAGCTTTTGAAACGGACAAAAAACGATTAGGTTAGGGTTAGTTTAGGCCTAGGGTTAAAAAAAAAACAGTTGTTTTTTTTGTCCGGTTGATTAAGTAGATTTCTGCCTGCCAAGAATGTTAAGAGTTACTCAATTTACAAGTAAATTTGACGTCTGCTTCTCAAGAGTTAGGATTGGCTAAGCGCTTCGGCATCTTCCAGTAGTTTACGTAAACGGCCGGATGATGCTGAATAAAAAGTCGGTTTTGTCTGGTTCAAAAGCCAATGGAGAAAAGAAAAAATAAATTTTTATTTGATTCCTAATATCAATCAATTTTTTCTTGAATATTTTACTAATATCAAAATGGCTAATATATTGTCTGCAAATCAAAAATCTCTAAGTGTTTTATCTTCTAGATAAAAAAACTGAACCATAAAAATAATCGCTTAAAATGTAAACCAACCTTCATTTTAAATGAATTAAAACTTCAACAACCTTGCAGAATTAACTCCCCTGAATTTATGGTATAGAATAAAGGCCATCCCTATAACAGGCTCGGCGGTTATGTAACTGGGGTCTTTTATTGGAGACGATGCGATATTAGTTTGATGTTTTTATGTGTTTTACATACCAAATAATAAGAACCACAATGAGCTTATTGATAAATTTTTACAATTATAATTCCTATAAATGAAGAGACAAGTAACTTTGAATAAATATATGCATAAAAATGGAATTTCTTGAATAAACAACAATGTCAATATGAAAACAAAAACTTAAAAACGATTGAAATAAAACTTTGACAAAATATATAAATCTAACTCCGCCTTCTAGGGTGGCTATTTCATACCAAAATCAGACCAACAGAGTCCTGGACATGCTTGGCTGGTTTGGCCTTGTTCTCTGTCGGTCTGATAGGTATGAATCTGGTTAGTCAAAGACGGTCCATCCTCCCAGGTTTTATCTTCTCGCCTTTGAGAAGGGGTTAGTTCATTGTTAATCACCTAAGGCGTCGCTACTGGGTAATGCCGATTGAGCTTCCTAGGCAATTTTTGTTTGGCCAGAGTGCTCTTCCTCTAGGGTGCTGGCTTTTCAAATCCCACTTTCTTGACCTTGTGTCTAATCTTCCCACGGTGGAAAGGAAATAAATAAAAACTATCAAATTTGACTTTGGAAATTAAAGCAGTATGAACTGTTTTTATTTTTATTTTTTAAATTTATGACTGGGGGAAAAAAAGGGTTTATAATCTAAATGTACTTTCTGATATAATACAGAATCTCAGCTAAAATAAATTTGATGGGTGAGAATTCTCTAACAGAATGAAATTTTCTCAGATCAATGAGAGTGAAGTGTTAGCCGCTAAAAAGATTTCTGCTGATTGACTGAAAAACTTGCTCCCAATAAAAGACCCCAAATGTTATATCTATTGGCCTTTTATAGGGATGGCCTTGTATTGAATATATTTATTTAAAGAAAACAATTGAAAACAATGACGATAGTATTTATCAAAAGTTGTCTTTGTTTTAATTGGTTGTTGTGTTGCATACATAGCATACCGGCGTTGCCATCTATATGGTGCGTATATAACTAACATTTTCCGTCAAATTTATGTACATGGCATTCAAGAATAAACGAATAATCTATTATTACTGGACTAGCTTGGGCAGCGCTGATACTTATAGTATATATATATATATATATATATATATATATATATATATATAATAATGGTAATAATCCAGGTGAAAAATATCCACAGGGTGGTAATCCAGAGAATTTTAACCGGGTTTATAAAAAGTGCTCAATATCAAAATAGAGCTTTATATATGATAATTTTATTTACACAGACATGTACAAAATCTGCGACACTGGCATGTCGATGTTATCGATCAACAGTTACTATAAACTGAGATCTCATCAGGCAGAGTTAGAATCCGATCTTAACCTCAGATCATATTTGGAGAGAATGAAGTGGAGGGGTAGAGAAAGAGAAGAAGAAGGAAAGAAATTTAACATTTCAAAAATTAAAGCCGTTAAAAAATTAAAATTAAAAATTAAAAAATCTAAAAATCTAAGGTCTAGAATCTGAAACAGACAGGGCAAATAAATAAATAAATAAATAAAAAAATAAAAATATATATATATATATATTTGTTTATGTGTTCAATATACAAGCATGCCAATGAAAACAATGTAACAACTCGAGAAATAAAGAAGCATACAACAAAACATTTATTGGTCGTGATCCCGACTGGGATCGCTGTGAAATAGTTCATAAGAATGTGTATGGAGAGAGTGTAAGTAGAATCATGTGTGCATGCTCTCAGAAATCAAGGGCCACTTTCTGGGGCTTAGGGTTACAAAGATATTAGTAGTGAATATTTATTTGTGGTGGTTGGAGGAGGGCATAAAACAATGAAAAGTAAAGGGAAAATATGGAAAAGGAACATGGGTTAAAAACTTTTTCTTTCTTTGTTTTTATTAGTGTTGTCATTTTATCTCAGTAAGCTCTCAGAAATCAAGAGGCCCCTTTCTGGGGCTAACACTTGATTTCTATATGTAGATATTCGAGTGTCCAATTTAAGTTCTCCTTTAACTCTCAAACGTTCAGTTAGTAAAGAACTGAAGAACATTAATTTTCCTTTCCCCAATTGACCAGTTAACTATGTTATAGTATATCCTTCTTGTGGTTTCTTGGTCTTACCGGATTCCAGTACAAGAATTCATCTAGTCTAGAATGTCAAATATGTCTGATGGTTTAACAAAACAAAAAACAATTTAAATTTATTTTTATGTTTATTTATTTATCTTACTGCTAATCAAAAAGGTTCAGAAGTGTGTTGTTCAGTCGCTTGGAAAGGGAATGCTAAAAATGTCGGAACATTTGTTTTTAATGTTATTTCATGTACTTTTAATGTTGAATAATGAGTTTTAAAAAACTTCTGACATCGATAAGGACATCGGATTGAAGATGTCGATTTTAAATCTGCGATTAGTTTGGCTCTTGGATAACTTAACTGTGATGCATCGGTACACATGCACACTGTTGTGGAATTATCCCTATTTAAATACACAATGGATTCTTCCAATAAGTATATAATACGTTGACTGTAATCCATTCAGGGAGTCGAAGAACTACTTTCAGACGCTATGCATACCAGTCGAGGATACGTCCTCGACAATCATCCTGACGAAGTATGAGCCACTGTGACAGTGGTAGTCTTGCTTCTGTCGGACTGAGGTATGATTCTAGGTAGTCCTAGGAGGTCCACCCTCACAGGCTTTATCTTCTCGCTTTGAGAAGGGGTTAGTTTATCGCTAACCGCCTGAAGGGCTCCAACCGAGGAATGCCAACGCTGCTACTCGGACATCTTTTGCGGTGCCAGAGTGTACTACCTCTTGTACACTGGCCTATCAAACCTCACTTTCCGATCTTGTATCACATTTTT
>OY744519.1:170005746-170183246 GCA_963556195.1 Sepiola atlantica
GATCTGGTTATGATAAAGAAAATACTGTAATTCCCTTGGGGTCTCCAGGGACCAAATTAGAACAGGGAAGGTAAAAATATTACTTATTTTCTCATTCTTATTCGTAGCTGTTTCGAAAACTACACTTAAATTATGTCAACCTGTCAATCAGTTTTCTTTCTTTCTTTTTTTCTTTCTATTTTTTTCATTTACTTTTCTTTTCTTTTTTTCTCTCTTTTTTCTTCCTTTCTTTTTCCTTTTCTTTTTCCTTTTCTTTATTCTTATTCTTTCTTTTGCTTTCTTTTTCCTTTTTCTTTCTGATTGCCAAAGACAGTCGGAAAATGAGGTAGAGAGAAAAGGGCCGAAGGGTGGGTGGGGGCAGTAATAATAGTAGTGAGATAGAATTTTTTAAAAGGAAGATGTAACACACTTAATTTTTTTTTTTTTTTTTTTTACCTCTTTATTTTGTGATCCATGTCCCGGGCAACTCCAGGTAGCCCTGCTAGTATAATATATAACCGGGACAAAATAAATAATCTCGACGACTCGCTTAACTCCCTTGTTTTTTTTTTTGTACACGCAACTATTCGCACATGCTCACGTCACCTCCTTCTTCCTCTTCAAAAGATATGCAAAGTTTTGGCGAAATATTTATATTTTAAAGGAAAAAAAGAAGATACACCATTGTTGAAAGCAGTGGACTTTCCCCCCGGAAAGAAAGAAGAAACAAGCACAAAAACAAAATGGCTTCAAGGATTTATCATTATTATCATTGAAAACTTCGACAACACATCACCTCCTCCTCCTCCTCCGCCTCCCAACACTCTTCTTTTATGAACTTTAAGTTTTCCATGTCGTCTTCTTTCTTTGTAAACTCCGGCTTTCTTTCAGATTTAACCAAGTTTTAGGACCTAGCTGAAAAAGTAAAAAATAAACTACCTAAAATTTGTTATATATATATATATATATATATATATATATATATATATATATATATATATATATATATTAGGTAAATGATAATAAAATGCACTTAGTTTTAAAACATTACTGCAGTTTCACTGTATCACCTATCATCAGAAGTGTCTCCGATTAGCATCAATCGAAAAGCAAAACCGTAAGAATAAACAGTATATATATAATCCAATAGACTTAATTATCTTCCTTGTCTATACACACACAGTATTATACAAATATACTTATGGCAAGAGAGCTACACAAACATTTTCATTCCATCAAATGAATTCGTCAGGCTAACTGCGAAATTTAAAATTCTACCATCCCTTTTATAAGCAAATACATATTTTTAAATATGTATATACGGCTCCTACTGCTTAAATAATTGTTGTCCACACATCATATGTTATCCACAGACAGCTGTTTCGCCGTATAACGAATCTTCGGTGTAACGAGTGTTTTCATACTAGGATTCGAAACTTGATCAGCAGTCGGGCATTTTATTGTCGTTTCGCCTGAAAGGTGGGTTTATTTTACCAACCATTTTAATATTTAACCTTAGGACTTGGCAGGAAAAGAACATACGTGAAGCTTCATATATTGATTGCGTGTTTATTGTCCTCACAAAAAAAAGATGTTACGTTTACGAATATAACCTTTTTTTCTTTTTTATATTTAAAAAAAAAATCATTTTCGATCAAGCAAAAATATAAAAGTTTTTAAACATTTTCATTTAAAATAACAAAAACAAAGTAAACCAATGGTTCGAACAACGGACCCCGAAAAACGAGGATCCCCAGTTTAAGGTTCAAGTTCATATAACTTATTTTTAGTTCTGCAAAACTTCAAACTTACAAAGCAAGATCATGTCTGTGGATCATTCTTACTATTGAGAGATATATATATATTTTTTCCATTTCTATATAAACTTTCAAATGTTGACATTATTACTTACCATAAGAAGAGGAGGAGGGGGAGGTGACGACGGAGGATAATTTATTCTTTTTTTAAAAACGGATTTTTATGTTTTTCCGTCTTTTATGAAGACCTCTTCGGATTTTTGTCTCATGTTTCCTGAAATAGAAAACTGTGAGTTTACCAATTACTTCACGGATTGGACATTATTCCAAGCAGGTAGAGTTGTTATTTGTTTGTTCTTAATAAACGTTTAAAATGACAGGAATCTTAGACAAAACAATAAACATGCATGCTCAAAAAGAAAGAAAAAAACGACGCGAACACTTAAGTTTTTGACAAGTTTTTTTTGTTTTTGTTTGTCCCGATTTAAAAAAAAGAATAATAGGAAGTTTAGTTTAAAAAGATTTTAATAAGTTTTATATTCTACTAACTATCAAATTCCTTTAAGACAACTTCACGTGTGTCTGGCTAGCATCAAAGTGAAATCTTTGTATATAAACATATTTATGAAAAAATAAAATTAGCAATACATTTTGGGATATCTTGATTAGGACGACCCCTAGTGTAAATGTGGTATTGTGGTGACTGGGTATTCTAGTTAAGAGTATTGATTTACTCCTCTCCAGGAGTTAGGCACAAGGCCAGTTTTTATCTTACTCCCACAAGTAAGATGTGACCCAAGGTCGGGTCGGGAAAGTGGGGTTTAAAAATTGCCTGTGCAGCCCCGTCGGCATTCCTCCTCAAAGAGGGGAGGCGAAGCCTGGGAGGGTGGACCTCCTAGAACTGCACAGGACAGACCCATAGACCGGCGTAAATCAAGCCCCGAAGGCCAAGACAATACCAATCTATGGGGTGCAGTATCCATCGGAACAGATACTACACTTTGATCTAGTTAAGAGTAGGATAGACATTTTTATCACTTTAGACCAACGACTGACCCCCTTTTTATATCACACTTTTGATGGCCTTATGCCTAATTTGTTTTTTCTTGTGCCTAATTTATTTTAGATGTATTTAAAAAATATTTTCTGCAAATAAATAATTAAAAGTGTAGTATCTGTTCTGATACCTCTGTCCTCGGTCAGTGAATGAGAATTCTTTTTAGACTGGGGCAATTTTAATTTTTATTCCAACCCAGAGTGCTTCTTTTGGGGGAGCTAAATTTTCTCTATATTAAAAACCGACCTTGTGTCTAACTCTGCCCTGGTGGGGAGGCAAGTAAATAGGAACTCCACGTCTGTTTGTTTACGTGACTGACACATTGGGTTATTTTTTTTATTTATTTACTATTAATTGAATATTTATTGACATCAAAAATCAATGACGTAAAATAAAAAAATAAAAATTTTAATTCTATTTAAAAAAATTTTTTTATTAAATCAACCAGAATGCGTTTCGATTTCTTAAACGTGTCAGCCATTTTAATCTTTTTGTTGAAAGTTAAAAGAAAGAAAAAGAATTAATTATTTCGTAACACTTTCAAAATTTTAAGAGGAATTTGGGAGCATTTAAACTGTCCAAGTTGAGCGATTGTTAACATTTCCAACAGAGAAAAAAGGGGTGAAAAAAAAAATCAGCAAATAAATGTTACCAAAGGCCAGAAAAGTTACTTTTCTGCTGACCTGCCCATTTTTTGTGTTTTAAAGTATTTTAAAGCGCTTTTTACATTTTTATCGATGCCTTTTAAGTTTTGAAAACCCGACATATTTAAAATAGCGCCGTATTTTACTCTAAGTGAAACCTCGATGTTGTAAAAACTCAAAAATTGAAAATTACACAAAAATACAGCTAATAACTGTCACCAATCGGTCGAAAATAACATTTTCAACCGATCTGTATATTTTTATTAGTTGTATTTTTGTTTACTTTTCGATTTTTTAGGTGTTCAACGACATCGAGGTTTCACTTCGAATAAAATCCGGCGCCATATTGAATACATCAGGTATAGACATCGAGAAAAAAATGTAAATAAAAGCGCTTTAAAATACTTTTAAACACACCAAAAAAAAATAGGCAAGTAAGTAACTTTTCTTGCCTTCGGTAACAGTTATTTGTTGACTATTTGTTTTGTTTCCACCCCCCCCCCTTTTTTTTTTATCTCTGTTGGAAATTGTTAACAATCGCCCAAAATATGCCCGGCATATGTTGACTTATCGAAAGTAATTTTATTTGCCCTTCGCTTTCCACCTGGATGTGACACGAGGTTGATTTAACGTGTGTGGGGTAGGGTAGGGGACTCTGGATGGTTGAAAATTTTGCACTGATCATCCCCCCCCTCCTACTGCATTCCCCAGTGGGTGCGCCTCAGGCGACCGGCAATAAACCTATTCATCCTCCCAAAGGCCGAACAGAACAACCATACTCCATTTCCGATGTATAAGTTTAGTTTGAGAGCGTAATGCCCGGGAGGATGGTCTCATACTGAACAAAACAACCATACTCCATTTCTGATCTATAAGCTTGAAGGCCTGAGCTAGATAGACAGTAACATTTTGTGCAAAAAAAAAGGGTAAAGTATTATTGTTCAGCTGTGCTCCTGAGCGAAGAGAAAACATTAGTTTTTTTTCTTCTCGTGTCCTATTGAATAAGGTTGATAAAAGAAGAAAAATAGTTGAATAAATTAATTTTTTCAACGTGGTTTTAACCTAGAAAATTAAGAAGGTCAATACTTGTTCCTATTTAGTAAA
Source organism: Sepiola atlantica (assembly GCA_963556195.1). Classification (NCBI taxonomy): domain Eukaryota; kingdom Metazoa; phylum Mollusca; class Cephalopoda; order Sepiida; family Sepiolidae; genus Sepiola; species Sepiola atlantica. The sequence continues at coordinate 170,010,288 of OY744519.1, forward strand.
TATTTACTTGCTTCCACACGAGTGCAGAGTTAGATTCAAAGTTGGTTTTTAATCTGGGAAAACTCCAGCTCCTCAATAAGTGGCACTCTGGATTGGGACAAATTTAAAAAATTGTATTAGTCTAGAAGGACTTCTCCTTCACTAGGACAAAAGGCTAAGTACAGCATCAGAACAGATACTATCCTTTGCTCCTAGCCAAAAGTCCAAAGTCGATAATTGTTAGGTTTTAAAATAACTAAAAAAACAGACCATAAGTTAATTACCCATACTGAGATTATTATAACAGACGCTACACTACATTCTCACCCCCAATGAAGGTAATGCCTGGGAGTATAGTATCATGACAACAGCACAGATATTACCCCCCCCCCCCACCCATATTACAATTAATGTTATGTTCGAATATTCAGGACTACCCCACCTATACTATTTCATTCTATACTGTACTCCCCCATACTATTTCATACAATAGTCTTAAATAGTATAGTTTGTGTTTCGAACAGACAGATACCTAATCTCCATTATTAATAGATTATTGAATTTTTGATAAATGATGAGAATCGTATGCCTAAACACTAAACAGGATGCGATAAAAAAAAATTGTGTATCGGCGATAAAAATGGTTTTATTTTTAATATTATTACATAACCCATTTCAAATGATGTAATCTGAAGGAAAACACGTTTGAAATATGCTAGAATAATCGAGATTTTTTTACAAAATGGCGCCTTACCAAGCGGATAGATGTTGATTTTTACAAAAATGGCGTCTATATTTACACATTTATAAGCGTGTTTTCTTCAGATTACATGCGTAATAGATTTTAACTTGAAATGGTTTCTCGTGTAATAATCTTTAAAAAAAAACAAAAAAAACAGCAACATAAAACCATTTTTATCGGCGCCTATACAAATTTTTTTTATCGCATTCTATTTAGACATTTACCGAATTTTGGTATTTTTACTTAAATTTGAAGTTGGTAATATCTTAATGTACGGTCGGCGACCGTCGGTCGCTTATTTACAATGAAATGAATTTCGGCAGGATGTCATTGTCAAAAAAAAATTGACGACAATGTCCTCAAACTTTTTTAAGTTAAAAAATACGTAAACATTTCGATTCTCGACATAATTTTATCGTACTGATGATATGCATTAGCTAAAAAATTTTTTTTTAGATTATGACATGCTGAGCGTATTGGGGCACATGTTCGTCTTATCCCACAGTCCGTTTTTCACAACTTTTTACTGACCAGTTTTTTTTTTTCTTTTTCGGTGTACACTTACCTATCATGCTGCTAGAGAATTCCGGGGTTTTTGGGAAAAAAATTCAAATATTTTACATTTTAGGAGGGGGGGGGGTCTGTTTTCAATATTAATTCAACGTAACTGATCCCCCTCTTTTTGACCATCTCAATTTAAAAAAATCTTTTTCGGTGTACAATTACCTATCATGTCAGTAGAGAATTCCGGGGTTTTTGGAAAGAAATTTTTTAAAAAAATAGATTTTAAGACGGGAGATCAGTTTTCAATGTAAATTAAACGTAGAATAATCCCCCCCCCCCTTTTTGACCATCTCAATTTTTAAAAATTATTCTTCTGCTTACAATTACCTATAATGTCGCAAGAGAATTTCGGGGTTTTTGGGAAAAAAATTCAAAAAATTTACATTTTAGTCAGTAAAAAGTTGTGAAAAATGGACTATGGTAAAAGACGAAGAAGACGTCTTAAAATGTAAATTTTTTGAATTTTTTTTCCAAAAACCCCGGAATTCTCTCGCGACATGATAGGTAATTGTAAGCAGAAGAATAATTTTTAAAAATTGAAATGGTCAAAAAGAGGTGGATCAGTCGACGTTGAATTAACATTGGAAACAGATCCCCCCTCCTAAAATGTAAAATGTTTGAAAATTTTTTCCAAAACCCCGGAATTCTCTAGCAGCCTGATAGGTAAGTGTACACCGAAAAAAGAAAAAAAAAACTGGTCAGTAAAAAGTTGTGAAAAACGGACTGTGGGAAAAGACGAACATGTGCCCGTATTGGTGTTAAAATCAATTTAGAATATGGAATTGGAGGCACTTTTTAAATTAGTAAACAAACCAAAATAAGCCGACATACTGGCATATTTTCAATATGTCTGCGTGTTTTGCTTGTTGATATTAAAAATTGGAACGGACCATAGAATATGTCAGACGAAACAAAGTATTTTAGTGAGTTATATAAAAAATAATTTATTTAAAACAATTAAAATATTTATAAAAATTTTTGGTTCACAACAGAATTCTTGTGTTTTCGCAACACATCACATATCAACAAATCATTTTTTTATTAATAAATAAATAAATAACAGTGAGTCTATAGAAGATGCGTATCGCTCCGAATGTTTCTGATTTCGATTTCCGGAACAAACCGGAAATGGCCAAAATAGTTTACGATTTAAAAAAAAAATGTAAAATGGCAGATGACACTAAAGCATACGAAGGCAAAACCAAGTTAGGGTTAAAAAAAACAAAAAAAACATTGGTGCTTCTACAGAATTTGAACCGAACTAAACGTAAGTAAGTTAAGATTAGTTTATGGTTAGGTGAGGGTTAAAAAAACAGTTCGTTTCAAGTTTTGTAGAAGTACCAAAACATTACCCTACCAACATTGGGTATAGTTTTATAACAATCTGGTTCAATTAATAATTTAATGACCAAAATATACCATAAGAATTGCATTTAATCCTATTTAAATAAAATAATAATAAGTTGGTAAGACAATAAATAAAAAGACATACTAAAAAAAGGCGAAACAATAATGAAAGATTCCCGGGCAACATCGGATAGGAACAGCTTTAATTTTTAACAATTTAATCATGACATCTTTTAAAAGAAAGCATTAAAACTTCTCAACGTGGTTATGACCTAGAAAAGGTCGATTCCGGTTGAGAAAAGTTTAAGACCTATTAGGCATTTTACTTAGGTAACCTTAATTTTCATTTTTTTTTCTTTTCTTTTTTAATAAACGAAAACAACTCTATCGTATTTTTTTTTTCTGCGTCAAGTATTTAATTTCTTTGTGACCGTAAAATTAAAGCAATATTTATTTTAGTACTTCCATAGCTGGGGATCCATATCGGCCCGAATGTTTCAGATTGCGATTTCCGGAAATAGCCAGATTAACCCCTGTATGTAATACTGATCTTAAAAGAAAATAGCACAACACCTTTAATATGTTCTTACCTGTTAGTTTTTTTTCTAAAAAAAGACAGCACACCAAAATTTACACAAATTCATTCAGTATTTTTGTTTTATATAATAAAATAAAATAAAATTTTAGCGGTGGAAGCTCTCGCTCGCCATTTTCGGCATTATGAAGGTCAAGGGACATAACTCAAACCTTTGAACGTAATAATGCCGAAAATGGTGGCCGACAGTTTCCACCGATAAAATTTTATTTTGTTTTTTAAAAACAAAAATACTGGATGAATTTCCGTACATGTTGGTGTACGGTCTTCTTTTTAACCTAACAGGTAAATACATAATAAAGTTAGGCACTTGTGCAGTTTAGTAAACAGTGGCAGATAATCCACAGGAACTAAGGACAAATAGATTAAAACATTTTAATAAATTTATTTATTTAATAAAATATAGTTTCTGAAAGAAAAAAACATTGTAATAAAATCAAGTTTATTTTCAATAAAGTAACAATTTGTCCAAAACATTGTAATAAAATATAGTGTTATTATTATGTTCGTTTTAGAACATTTTAAATTATTTTAAAAAATCACTGTTAATTTCGGAAACTATATTTTATTACAATTGTTTGGCCAAAATGTTACTTTATTGAAAATAAACTTTATTTTATTACGTTTTTCTTTCAGAAACTATATTTTATTAAATAAATAATTTTATTAGAATGTTTGGGTATCTTTACGAATAGCCCTACAACGAAAACGCTGAAAAAACAAATATACAACAAATAAAAGTTACCGTAGCCGATAAAACTGAAATTCCAAGTTAACTGTGACAGTTATTAATGATTATAATCCGTTAAAAGTGCTATTTTTTATAAATTGATAGTTTTAGCGTACGTGAAGTGAAAAAAAAAAATGAATGGCCTCTTCTCGATAGAAACTGGAGCCTCGTTCTCGTTTCGATTGTTTTTTTACTGGGACTCATAGTCAAAGCGCAATTTTTGCATTTTTCAGCCAAGCAGAAGAACAAAACAAAACTACATTTTAAGCAAAAGGAATAAAATAATTTTCTTTTGATTTACATGTCAGTGTGCTTTTATTTACATATTATTTTCGGTAAATTTTTACTATCCATTCCCAGCGCAGTTTACCCCTTAAAAAAGTTCAAATTCTACTTTTTTTTGTGCAAATACATTTAAACAGCCTAAAAAAATATCCGCAAAGAAGGAATTAAATTTTTTTTTAAATATTTAAGATTTTAGAGTGGGGGTTGACTTTCCTTTATAAATGTAACGTAAAATGAGCACCCATGTTTTTTTAGGCTGTTCAAATGTATTTGCACAAAAAAAGTAGGATTTGAACTTTTTTAAGTGGTAAACTGCGCTGAGAATGGATAGTAAAAAAAATACCTTATTTTCATTCGTCACACCGTAATGTTTTTTTTCTTCTCCTGTTTCTGTAAAAAAATCCCATACCCTACCTAACCCTAACCCTAAATCTAAACCGAACCCCAATTTTTCATATTTCAGTAAAGCAAAAGAACAAAAAAAAAACGCCGCTTTGATTATGACTCCCGGTAAAAAAAAAAAACACACACCACGTGACAACTGTTGACGCCATCTTTATTAAGTAAACATTTTGCTGGCGAAATTTTTTTTTTTCATGTCTAATAAAAAGCCATTTATCCTACGTAAACATACAAACAAATGGAATAGATAACTAGGAAAATCTCCAGTCTCTACGTACATCGCATTTATTTGTTGCATATTCATTTTTTTTACTACGTTCCACAACTTTTTTCAACCCGACTCGCGAGTTGTAGGGCTATTGTTAAAGATTCCCGAATGTTTTAATATATTGGTCGTTATTTCCTCTGGGTTATCTACCACTGTTTACTAAACTGCATAAGTGCCTAAAGTTTTTGTGCTATTTTCTTGTTAAGAGAAGTATTACATATAGGAATTAATCTGAAGAATCACCCAATTTACGATTTGAAAGACACGAAGAAATGTCAAAAGGCAGACGGCACTGAAGCATACGACTGCAAAAGCAACATGAATTTAATCGCGATGATAGCAGCTGTTAAATCTCCCGAAGAACCTATCGCATTCTGGAGAAAAAAAATTTTTTTAAGTGTCACGGTAAAAACTCCCAAACTGCAACAAATGCAAATAGAAATGTACCCTTTTGGTTAGGGGTAAAAAAAAAAGTTTGCCCCTTCAAACAAATTGAGTTGAGAAAACTTCCTATAAATAAAGTTGATTCGCTTAAATGGGAGAAATTATGAAACCTGTTTTTAACAGTGATGGGGATGGGGTAATTGAGAAAAATTGTTTCATTTGTCGGTAATTGATTTTTCGAAGACGCCTCGGTCATTTCGTCTCTCTTTCATGAATTGCAAATGGGAAAAAATTCGGGCTGATATGGAACTCCAGCTATAGATATGCTAAATTTTTATTTGAATTATCGGTGCTTCTCCTGTTTCACAATGACATGTTTTGTTAGGCCTTTCTTTAAAAAAATAGCTAAAGAAACGTATAAACTTTATGTAATCACGCGATAGCTGAAAAGAGGACTGTACACCAAAAATTACGCAAATTCATCCAGTATTTATTAAATTAAAAATTAAAAAAACGAGTCCATCTATATGTCCCCATTTTTCTTATATATATTTTTTATTATCTCCCTTGCTTAATTAAATAAGCTGAAATATCTACAGATACGTAAAATCGTTTTTTTCTTCTTCTTTTTCTTTAATAAATACTGAGTGAATTTGCGTATTTTTTTTCTGTACAATCTTATTTTCAGCTAACACGTAATTAGATAACAAAGTTTATACATTTCTTTAAATACATTTATATCATTGTGAAACAGCAGAAGCACCGAGATCTATTATTTATTTATAATATTAAAATCAGGAGGGCTTGTACAGTTTAACATCCACCGGCAAATTAATTGTTTTCATTTTAGGAGCCTTCTCAATTTGCCGGTACAAGTGCCAAATCAGAATACTTGTTTACATCCAGACAATGGCGGCACGACTGTTTTCGTAAACAAGTTACGTGTATGACCGAAAAACAAGAATAACATGTAGTCGAGACAAAAAGAAACGTTGAAAAAAATTTTTTTTGTTTTATTTGCCTTTTATTTTCGCATTAATTTTTTTTATTATTATTTAATTTTTTTTTAACTTTAAAGATCTTACATAAGTAAATGTTGAGATCGACGTCCTAAACAGAATGCGATAAAATGTTGTTGTTTTTTAATATTATTACATGATGAACCATTTCGAATTAGAATCTATTTAGTAGTACGCATGTAAGCTGAAGAAAACCACGTTTGAAATGTGCAAATATGCTAGAATAATCGATGTTTTTACAAAATGGCGTCTTACTGCAACCGGAAGTAGGGTATTGTGTAAAAAGGAAACTGACTTTACGTTTTATTATCCCAAAAAGCAATTTTAATAATTCCCAGTATAGTATTTAATAATGGCTACTGCGCCTAGAATGCGTATAAAAAAGGGTTGTGAAAGAAATATTTTAATAAATACTTAAATTTTTTGAATAAATTATTTTTATAATTCACTACAAGACTTCGTTTCATTACACATTGTTTACGTCTAAGGTTTTTGCATTGCTCATGGAGCCATAATTTTTTTTTTTTTTACGAAAAATGTATTAAAACGTCACCCCCCCCCCCCATATTACTACGTAATTAATTCCAAAAACGTTCAATGAACATGGTTCATTATATCATAATCTTTAAAAGAATAATATATATATATATTATCGCCTATACAGTAATTTTATTCGAAATTTTGAAGAAACTGTTTAGGATGGCGATTTCAACATTTACCCTTGCATATGAGGCGAAACCGAATGTAGGCTCTCTGAATACTAGTATTCTATAACATACTAAACTTGTCAGTTGACAAGTTAAAAGAAAATGGTTGGACGTTGGTACCTGCAATAAGCAGAAGGTATCCAGAAGAGAAAATCACCGACGCAGGCTATGCTGATGACATTGTAATTTTTGCTGACACAACAAGACAGGCGGAAGCCCTACTACACTGTTTTGAAGAAACAGTAAATTGTATTGGGCTTCTTGTCAACATAAGGAAAACAGAGCAGATTCTCCTGAACCAACATGGAAATATCTCTTCCCTAAGTGGGACTTGTCTAAAAAATGTCGATGAGTTTACATATCTTGGTAGTAAAGTTGCCAAGAAAGATTCCACACAGTGTGAACTGAAGGTGTGAATCAGCAAGGACTGGGAAGGAGTGAACAAGATGAAAGCGATCTGGAAGTCAAGTCTTCCTACCGAGATGAAACGTGACTTCTTTTTTTGAAGCCATTGTTACATCGGTACTCGTATATGAAAGTAGCAATTGGACTTTTCACCAAAAGATTGGAGAAGAAAATCGATGGTGTATACACCAGAATGCTAAGAGCTGCTCTTAACATCTCTTGGAGACAGCAAGCCACGAGAGAGCAACTGTATGGACACCTCCCTCAGATTTTAGCCCTGATCAGAAAGAGAAGACACAGATTTGCTGGACATTGCTGGAGGGCTAAGGATTGAAATCATCAACGATGTTCTTCTGTGGATGCCAAAACAGGGATGTGGCTGAGTAGGGAGGCGCACAGAGCCTACATCAAACAACTAACAGTAGCATCACAATGCATCTATGAAAACCTACCAGGTGTGATGGAGGATAGAGCGAGATGGTGTGAAAGAGTCAGGAGGATACGTGGCACCACTACGACTAAATGATAATGATGATGAAACTCTTTTTTTAATCGGTATTTTTCGATACTTTTTTTTAGGGCGAGGGGTGAGGCGAAGCCGAATTTAGGTTCTCAATTGCGACCCAAGCATTATCGATCACACACTTACTGTTAGTATTGGGTTTAATGAAGGGCACGTTTTCGTCCTCATCATCGTCAACTGAACTCCAAAGAATTGTCCATATGTAAATTAAAACGTCGCGACAGGTAGCCACATGTACCAAACAATATAATATTATTAGTACTAATAATTACTTTAAAGAAAACTCTAAAATAAATGTAACAATTCCCAACGACGAAAACATACTTTTTAAATTAGCCGGCACAGAGTTCTTCCTAGCAAGTTGATCTAAAAAAGTTGTAACGGAGAATGGTTTAGACGAAGTCTATCTAATTTCAATATCCCAAAAATGTTTTGATTGTTTTAAATTATTTTTATATAACTCACTAAAAGACTTTATTTCGTTTCACTTCGTCTTAAACAGTCTCTGTTCCAACTTTTTAGATTAACTTGCATTTTGTCAGGAAGAATCGTCGGCTAATTTAAAGTGTGTTTTGTTTTTTGTTTTTTCCTAAATTGATTTTTACACCAATACGTTCAGCATGTGATAATCTTTTAAAAAATCTATAGAATTGTTTAGCTATTGTATATTGTGTTTCCGATAAATTTACATAGGTCGGGAAACTACGTGATTACCGTATCTCGTTAACGGAAAAAGTCAAGCCACCAATGGCCTGGATGTAAACGAGTACCATTAAAAAAAAATTGTTAATTTTTAAAACAGTGGCTCACTCGAGAAACACTGTTTATCTTTGGTTTAGGAGCACTAAAGAATCATAATACTCGACGTTGGCAGATATATTTTAATTCTAATCCAAGTTGTAAACTGTCTGAAAATGTAAAGGCTTGCAAATCACTTTTGGGTGTGTGTCCTACTGCCACAAAGAAATTGGCGGCGGCGAAATCTTGGTTCAAATATACTATAGGGACCTATCTTAATGATAAAATAGTAGCCTTGTGCTCTTTGTTACCAGCCCCCCTCCTCCTCCCCCCCCCCCAACAAAAAAAATGGGATTCTACTTTTTTAGGCGATTACATTTAAACAGCCTGAAAAAGTTGGTGGTTAAAATAAAAACCACAAACAATATTTTAGATTTTCGCATATAAATTTAACCTAAAATAACCACCCACTTTCGGGCCTCCAGGCGGTAATATCGTCACCTACTTCCAGACCAAAATAATTTGGTTAAAAATAAAATTATAGTTAAAAATTTAATTTTTTTTAATGGAAGACTTCCGGGAAACGCCCGGTAGGTACAGTTATTTTGAAATATAACTTGAAACTGATACGTGAGGAGGATGATGATGATTATTATTATTATTATTATTATCATCATCATTTTTTTTTTTTTAATTTTATTATTATTTTATTACCACCGTAAAGGGTGTCAATACCAACAAATAAACTATCTCACCCGCAAATCCTAAATATGTAGGGATATATTTATTTTGATCACGACCCGAATGTATGTAGATATTGTGTGACAAAAGTTCTATTTTTAGCCAACACTCGCCTCTGGTGGTTCATTTCCAGATATTAATGTCTGCTTCCTATCCGAGCATAAACGAAACCTCTTGTTCCGATCTCGCTTACTTTGTTCGGTAAACGCAGTCTGGCAAAGATTAAAGTGTAGTATATGAAATTAGGTGTGTGTGTGTGTGATATATATCATCATACTCGGTTTAACATGCTGGCATGTGTTGGACGGCTTTTAGAAATTGATTTTCAAACTAACCTATCTATACATAAACTACATAACCTGAAATTCGACATATTTTATTTGGAAGTCATTTCTTTGGTTGAAGCTATATATATGTAAAATTGATCATTTACGGGGTGCGCCCACGCAAACTCGCACCCTCTTAAAATAAGTTAGATATAAAAAATTTAATAGAGAAAAGAATTGCTCTACATCAAATTTTGTTTTATATTAAGTATTGGTAAAATCATAAACTATTAAACTCATGGAATATGTATTCTAGGCAAACAGGGTGAGTAACGTGGGCATATTTTTTTTGTAAATTTACTATTTAGGAAGGTGCCACCGAAACTGTACCATACTCCCCCAAACCATTAAAATTAAAAACTAATGCTATATTTATTGCTTATAGCCGTCCTAGGACGGGTATTATACGATATATATATATATATATATATATATATATATATATATATATATATAACATACCTAAGTTTATATGTATGCATCCACAAAATGTTAAAATTTACAAAAATATGTACACATGTTACTCACTGTGTTGCTTAGAATATATATCCCAAAATTCAGAATGATCCGTTCATTAATTTAGGATATTATCCTGTATATTGAAATATTAGCGATATACCTAACTTTATACATATATATATATATATATATATATATATTACTATTTCATGTATCCACATAAAATTTTATAAGGAGATATAATTTTTTATGTATCAATTTTCAGTATTTACTTCAACAGTGCTCGATACGTAAGTAGAGCTAGGTAGTAAGCTATGAAAATATATTTATGGCAATTAAGCTACACAGAAACGCGGGAGCCTCTGTGTAGCTTAATTGCCATAAATATATTTTTATAGCTTACTATATATATATATATATATATATATATATATATATAAATTTGATACGTACATAAAAGTAATCTATAGACACGTGTTTCTGGCTATGAGCAGTCATCAGCATGGCTAACTTGGACAAGGATCGAACCTTTGATATCATTGTCTATAGTCCGGAGTTTTACCTCTGGATCATGACGCCTTGCCCGTAAATATATACGATTTTTATTACCTAAATATTTAAGTTATGTATTTTTGTAATTGTTTTAATTGATGATAGTAGTGTTCAACTTGTTGTCTTTCTGTTTTTCACTTCCTAAGTAATAAAAAGTAATACAGCAGATTGCATTTTTAGTCTCCCTTAACGTTATAGGACGTTCATATATATTTGTATCAGCCATGCTGATGACGGATGATAGCCAGAAACACGTGCCCGTGGATTACTTTTAGGTAAGTATAAAATTAATTAAAAATATATATATCAACGAAAAATATGTCCTATAAAGTTAAGGACGACTAAAGAATGCAATCTTCCGCATTACTCTTTATCACTTAGGAAGTGAAAAACAGAAAGAACAACTGAACGCTACTATCGCCAATTACAAAAATACATAATATATATATATATATATATATATATATATATATATATATATATATATATATATATATATATATATATATATATATATATATAGATAGAAGGATGAAAAGGAATTAGAAAAGCGACAGAGGCAGATCTTTTTTCAATTCAGTTGCTCAATGCAAGGTATATTCCGCAAAAAAGCAATTTATTTAATTAATTTTTTCCTTAAGCCAGGCTTTTCAAAGATCAAAATCTTATCATCAGAGGAAATTGCTGGGATAGATAAGTTGGTGAAGAGCTAAGATTTAAAATCTGAAAAAGTAAAACAAAGATTGTGGGGGAAATCTGCTCTACCCGGTATATTGAGCTGTATATTTTTCACAATAGGTTTTACCTTTCCTAAAAGTTCGCTTTTAGTTTTCTTCTTTTTATATATATATACTAGCGGAACCCTTCGCCCAGCGTTGCACGGGAGAAAGTGCTACCTATTGCATGACGTCGAATAAAAAAAGAAACGGCCTATCGTTTTTTCTTCCCCGTCTACCGTGTTGGCGAATGTTTTAAATTAAAAAAAAAAAGAAAAAATGGTAGAGTAGAATGGGATCGAACGCTAAAACTGGCCATCATGAAACCTACCTTCTTACGGACTGCACCACGCTTCCGGGTTAAAATTACATATGAAAATTGGTTAATTAACCTAAGCTAGATGATTAGTGGCATGCGTGTTAAATTAATAACAGGCAAATAATAAATAAGAACCGGTGTTTTGTGAAAATTAAACTGTGTTTATTAGTTCCCGGTGTCGATGAGAGTATTGATTTACTCCTCTCCAGGAGTTAGGCACAAGGCCAGTTTTTATCTTACTCCCACAAGTAAGATGTGACCCAAGGTCGGGTCGGGAAAGTGGGGTTTAAAAATTGCCTGGGCAGCCCCGTCGGCATTCCCCGGTAGGGGCGCCTCAGGCAGTAAGCAATAAACATACTCCTCCCCAAAGAGGGGAGGCGAAGCCTGGGAGGGTGGACCTCCTAGGACAGACCCATAGACAGGCGTAAATCAAGCCCCGAAGGCCAAGACAATACCAGTCTATGGGGTGCAGTATCCATCGGAACAGATACTACACTTTGATCTTAGCCAAAAGGCCAAAATCGCTGTCGATGAGAGTAGTCACAGTACAGAATTGTTAGGGAGAAAAGTTTTTGCTACCACCTATATGGAGTTGGTTTGTTCGAGAGCCGTAGATGCTGGGCCAAATGTAATATTTAGTGTTAGCTGGAAAAAAATAATAACAATTTTACTAAAACACGCTTGAGTTAATAAGTGTAGTATAGTGGTGAGTTTAGTAGCTTGTGATGCATGTGGTTATTTTCCTATTCTCTGAGAAGGTACAGGGGAAAAATCCTCTCCACTTTATATATATATATATATATATATATATATATATATATATATATATATATACACACACACACTAAGAGGATACTTGTCCCAGTCAGGTAAAGTTAATTCCTCGAAGAGAAAAATGTTGCACCACTTTTATGTCTACTTACCAAGATTAAAACCAAGATATAATGATACTAAACCTTATGTCTAGAATTTTTATTCCAATTTTGATCAACATCCATTATGTGATTGTGATTCTAGAAAATGTCTGAAAGTTAAGGCTTAAGGCTTTTAAGAAGAAATTAAAATTCAGGGAAGCTTGCTCAATTGGTGTCTAATGACAATGTATCAAATTTAATGCAACTATGAAGTATGTGAAATTTTCAAATTGTAGGTTGTGACCCCTAAAACCCTTTAAAATGCATCAAAGAAACTGAAATGTCGGTAATATTTATTAATTGATGTCTGATACCTATTGTTAAAATTTAACAAAAATTGGAGGTATCTGAATGTTCAGGAAAGGACTTCCACCTTTTCTTTGCATAAAGCTAAATTAAACTAAATATAGCCCACATTACCCACCCTTATCCTCAGCAGGTGTGTTCATAAATTCACAATGATCGGTTAATTAGTTTACAAGTGAATCCTGTACAGACAAATGTATAAACATCTACGCATACCTAACTTTATATAAATTGATATTATGTCAATAATTGATAATAAAAGGTACCTTTTCGAGCATGCTTAAGTTGACTGAGAAATATGGAATTTGTAAAGATATAGGTATTTATTTATCTACCTGTTCACCAGGTTGAAATGTGTATGCCGGGTAGTTTAAAAGTGAGGGACCACTCATGCATACGAGTTGGAAAGTTGAGCAATTGTTCATATCCTTCAACATTTTTATTTCCGTTTTAGGGAACCACTCGGGCATCAGTGATTTTTTTTTTTTTTTTTTTTTTTTTTTTTTTTTTTTTTTTTTCCCTTCTACCCTGACCCTACTTAGTTAAGTGCAGAAGAACAGGCACGTTAGAGCTTAAAGCATTTCTGTTTCCAGACACTGACGACTAATGCAGATTAACCCCTCAGTGCAAACTTTTGGAATTTTTTAGATGAGGATTGATAATTTGGATTTTTCGGACTACTGTTCTCATCTTGGAGGTTATTTTGACAACATTTTGGCTGATGTAACCTCTAAACTTCTTCGGGTGCATTTTGTCAAACTTGGGAATCTGCACTGAATTTTGAACGAAACCTTTATTTAATCCATGGAGGTAGATTGCTCTTGTTCCATCAGTCGTGACAGAGTAGAAGTCTTAAGTTAAGTAATTCGCATCAAGCCAACGTGTCGTTAAAGATTATCTCTTTTCTTCTAAAATAAAGACGACATGCTGGCTTGTCGTTTGGAGTTCATGCACTCCGAATAGTAAATTAATTTTATTTTTATTAAAAGTCTACTCGTGTATTTTCCGTAATTTTTTGGTGTACACTAATATTTTTGACTGATAAATAAGTATATTCATAAGTTTTCCTGTTATTTTATTTTGAACTGCCATATTTCACTTGAGCGTCAACAAAAATAAGCACCGAAAATTCTGCCCACTTTAAACCATCCTCTCCATTCCACAAGGTGTTATCTCACCGTCCACCTGACAAACCTATTAACACTTATCCTCGAATGGCCTTTGGGTCTTGATAAGTGGTGACTCATTAGTACCCAAAAAAGGTTCTTGTGTGTGTGGGTGATGCCACCAAAAAAAAAGTATTCATTATTGGGTTTGATTCCTAACAAAATCTACCAACGTCTTTCCTGGCAGATGTTTTATTGTCTTTTATTATTGTCCTTATCTTGGAACTTAGAAAGAAGGAAAGTTACAGAAGAATAAGTGAAACTCACTATGAATGGCTTTATAGATAGAACACACTGTAAACCACTGTGGCTAACATCATTCTCTGAAGAAATCGGTGGGCCATAATTTTGGCTTTCAGCCAACATATTCGGCTCGTTATTCTTTTTATAAAACCAGCACAAAAGAAAGGAAAAAGGAAAATGGTTTTATTTACTCAGACTGAAAATATAAAATTATTTTTCTTTTGTATCGAATAACTCTGTCATAATAACCCGCTAAAATAAACACACACACACACATACATATATATATATATATATATATATATATATATATATATATATATATATGGAAATTGAAAAAAGGAAAACCAAGAAAATATTATTTATGTATTCATCAACGTTTCGTCTGTATTTCAAGACTTCCTCAGGATGATTGTCTGAAGAAAACAACACACAAGTACCAGACAATCATCCTGAGGAAGTCTGGAAATACAGACGAAACTTTGATAAATACATAAATAATATTTTTTTGTTTTCCTTTTTTCAATTTTCATTACGTCGGAACACTCTTCCTTTCTTTATTATATATATATATATATATATATATATAATTTCATGTATCCACACATAATATTATAATATATTATATATCGATTTTCAGTATTTACTTTAACAGTGCTCAATACGTGGGTAGAGCAAGGTAGTAAGTTATGAAAATAGATTTACAGCAATTAAGCTACACAAAGGCGTCCATGTTTCATTTCTCTTGAGAATCGTCAGGCTAAAATGCATGGAATTAGTGTTACTGAGTGTTTTTATATATCCACGTGGTGTTTAGTCTAGCCAGCTAACCGATCAGATTCATTGTTATTCCTTCTCACAGGTTAATGTTTTCATTAGCCAATGGCAGGGCTTCTTACAAATAAAGGTTTGGCTGACATTTTCTTTTTAGTTTTGTATCCTTTTTGTGAATGTGGCGAATTAATAGGTGATCTTATTTTAACACATAGTGTAATTTATTTATTTATGTATTTAATTATTTTATTTTTATTATGTATTGTTATGCTAAAGTAAAGTTTATTCTGTGTATACAGTTGTTTGCTATTTCACTTCTGCAGTTTAATAGGTGTTGGTGGTCTTTAAAGCTTAGAATTTCAAATTTCTCATTCAGACATAATCTACACGGGTCGCATAAATTTCTACATGTACTGACCTCTCATACTATTTTCCACTCGATTATTGCCAAGCATCCGCTTTCTTTGAGTTCCCAGTAATGGTTTGCTAGTGCTGTTTCTATTCAGCGTTTTTGTTATTGAATGTGCTTTTATTATATATATATATATATATATATATATTTTAGATATGTGTATGTTTATATATTTGTATGTACAGGATTCACTCCTAAGCTAATTAACTGATCATTATGAAATTTGTAACACAGCTGCTAGGTGTAAGGGTGGGTAATGTAGGATATATTTGGTTTAATTTAGCTTTATTCAAAGAAGGGGGTGGAAGCCCTTTGTGAAAATTCAAATACCTCCTATTTTTGTGAAATTTTAACATCAATTTAATTTAAAGACATCAATTAATAAATATTCCCGAAATTTCAGTTTCTTTGGAGTATTTTAAAAGATTTTAGGGCTTATAATATGAGCACAACTTCCCATTTGAACATTCAAATATTTCAGATTTGCATTAATTCTCATTCATTATCATTGTACACCAATTAAGGAAGAATCCCTGAATTTCAATTTCTTCTGAAGACCCCTTAAGCTTAAACCTTAAATGTTAGACATTTTCAAAATTGGAATAAGATTCTAGACATAAGGTTTAATAGTATTATATCTTGATCTTAATCTTTGTAGGGGGACATAAAGGTGGTGCAAAATTGTTCTGTTTGGGGAATTAATTTTACTCGTCCTGAGACTAATATTCGTCTAATATATATATATATATATATATATATATATAAACATTGTTAAACATAACAGAATTCTACAGCTTAATTATATCTTTTTTTATTTTTTCAATTTTCCTAATCTTTTTTGTATCAAAATCAAAAGAATTAATGAATGTTCCATAAATATCACAAACACTTTTGATTCTTCGTCAGGTTACAAAAAACAGTGAACAAAAATCTGGAGAAATTAGGGGAATTTAAAAAAAAACAACCGAAAACGCTATATGTGGGGTAGTTAAATGTCAGAACGACAAACTGAAGAAGTGCATTTTACAATTTAAATTCTGTGATGTCAGAATTAGCGTCACAGAATAAATTGTATTTATGTTAAACAATTTAAAATAGTGTTACTAGTTTCATATATAATGTTATTTATTGTAGGTTACTAGGTTTTAATAAAGGTAACTTCATGAATTTTAAAAATGTTTTTATTATTTTCTGGATGTAATATTTTTGTGTTACTTAAAATTTGTCTTAAATCAGAAGTTACGTTTTTTTTAAATTTCTATTAAAACTTCTATCTTTCTCTTTTCCTCCTCCCTCTTTCCACCCTCTCTCTCTTCTCCGCCTAACCCATTCCTCTCCCTGGACATACACACACACTTTTATAGATTACTCTAGGAATGAGTCGGCATAAGTGAAATAATTCCTTGAAAAAAAATCAAAGTTACTTCCCTTTAGTTAGTACATCAAATAGCTGGAAAACATCCCCCCTCCCTGACGAAATCTGTGCCAGATTATGGTTAAAGAATTAATATTTTTTCTAAATTTTAAATATTATTCAACCAGGGCAACGTCGATCAAGAAAATACAAACTTTGTGGGTGTTTGTTTTGTAGTCTTAGAGCTTTAGCCGGATATACACACAGACAACTGCCCTTTATATAATAGAAGATATATATACATTTTATGAAATCCTGCAACCAAAGTCAGTTTTAAAAACTGAAGTAGGGAATCAGGAGAGAAAAAAAGTTACTCCCTATTTTGGAGTTCATTTCAAATATAAAATCCTGACCCACCCCCACCCCACCAGGTTTAATGTGATGGAAGGGTCCCTATCTCTTTCACATCTCCTATGAATTGGGAGACACCAATAGATATCGAAACCAAATATAATATATATGTTTTTCTTGTCCTTTTTTTCTTCTCTCTTTCCTTTTCCCCTCTCTTTTCCCTCTATCTCCCCTCTCCTCTCTTTCTCTCTCCTTTCTCCTTCTCCTTTTTGTATTCTTCTCCTTCCTTTCTCTATCTTTTCCTCTCTCTTTCTATCTCTTTCTTTTTTATTGACCGACTCTGTTTTTCTTCCACCTGCCTCAACTATTTATACTGGTGTGTACCCCTAACCCTACTCCCCCCCCCCCCCCCGTGCAATTCAAAAATAATGATGGTAGTTACGCTTATTTATTTTGGTTTTGGATAATTATATAAACTTGAGCAAGGCCGATTACTAAGAAGAAATAAAATTAACATGTATACTTAGTGTCATTATATAGATCGCATTTTAAACTATCAAATCTAAACGAGGCGGGCGTCCACAGGAATTTCATACGGTGTGTGAGGGTTGTCAAGGGCAGGGCTGCGGAGGAGTTAAAGTCCATTCATTGCTTTAGCAGTCAGTCGAATCTTGTAAAATTTTATGAGTCGAATGCTGGTCCCTCATCCAGTCCTCTCTCGCCTGACTGCAGCACAACGACGGATCTATGATTAGATGGATCTGAAACGAGAAACCGGACCAAACCCGGTATTTACATACTTCTCACATGAGTATGATGTGATGCAAGGCCGGAAGAGTAAGCCAGCGCCTCTAAAGGAGGAGCACTCTGACCTTTTAAAAATTGCCTTGGCAGCCCCATCAGCATTCTCTGGTTAGGGCGCCTCAGGCAGTTAGCGATAAACTAACTCTTTCCCAAAGAAGAAAGGTAAGGCCTGGGAGGGTAGACCGGTTAGGACCACCCAGGACTAATACGTCAGTCTGATAGATAAAAGGCCACCGAGCTTGTCTAGTCTCTGTTGGACTGGTTGTTGAGAACAGATCCTCGATCCTGGTCTGAAGTCTTTGAGCAACTTTGAAAAAAGCAAAACCCAATACATTAAGTCGGAGGATTTGCTGAAAGCACTAGATTCTCCCAACATAAAGGTTATCCTTAGGACGAATCGGTAACGCTGGTCCAGTCATGTGGAGTATTCAACCTCCTGAATAAACAGAAGCATGGATATCTTTGATTGCAGGAAGGTTTAGTTTAACCTTTGCCATTTGCTTTTTTCATTTTTCCTACGCATTTGTGTTATTCGGACTACTGTTCACATTTTTTATGTTATCCTTACAACGTTTCAGCCGATGTAACCTCCAACCTTCTTCAGGTGCGTCTTGTCAAACTCTGGAATCTGTACGGAATTTCAAACAGAACCTTTTATTTAATCCATAGGGGTAGCTTGCTCTCGTTCTGTCAGCCATGACCTTATACAAATCGAAACCTAGTCGGGGATGTCTTCTTCTCTTCCCTACAACCTATCTCTCACAGAAGAGACATTGCTAGTCTTTCTCTGCTCTATTGTTATTTTCGTGGCAGGTGCTCGGCTGAGCTCCAATCTATGGTTCCACCCTGTAAAACATTTACAAGAACTCGCCTAGCTATAACAACTTTAGGTAATTTTCCTTTCTCTCTCCGTGTACCTAAAATTAAACGGAACTTCCATGAGCCAAGCTTCTTTCCACGAACTATCCATCTGTGAAACACAATACCAAGGGGCTGTTTCCCAGTTGAGTATAGCACGGCCGTTTTCAAGTCTAATGTTAACAAATTCCTAAATCTAATTTCTGGCAAGTCTCAACCATTGTTACATATCCTTACGTTGTTGTTTCATTGTCCTCCTGACAAATACAGTAACCCTTATCCTCAAGTGGCCTATGGGCCTTGATAAGCGGTGACTTGTTAGTACAAAAAAAATCTTAAGTAATTCATAACATCGGCCGAAACGTGAGAATAGCATCCAAGATGAGAACAGTAGTCCGAATAATCCAAATAATGGATCCTCATCTAAAAAATTCCGAAACATACACATACAGTTGTATATTTATGCCTTTAAACAAATAGTCACGCACACAAATTGTTGACTGGCTTGTTTATGAAGAAATGTAATTTTGGTGACTTGAGATTATTTAAAAAGTTTGTTTTAGTACATGACGTTAATCGATTATTAGTAAAGAACAAATAATAATGTGTAATTAAAGGGAAATTATTCTTGACATGATTACTTTCCTTTAATTTATAAAAATGTTCCTTCATTTTTTCACCAGTAATGGATGTAGCATAGCAATCGGTCTCCATTTAGTTTCAAGAAGCTGTCGATATTAACAGTGGCAGCATGTGAAGCTTCGCTACTTGCCCATGTGATAATCCAAAAACACAAACAGGAAACCTACAGAAGACACTCCCTATCTGGCCATGGACAACCAAGAGGCAGATTTAAATCAAGAAGCAGTTTCATGACCAAAGAGAGCTTTGACCCTGAATGGTCACAGAACTACCACATTGACAGATGGAATGATTGGAATGACTACTTGAGCGAAGCTAACCAAGAACTCAGAGAACATCTCCCACATGGAACGGATATTCCAAGGAAGGACTGAGTGATCCTGAACGGAGCAAGAGCAAAGGTTGGAAGGACAGCCAGCAACCGCCACAGGTGGAGGACTAGCAACAACAAGCAACAGCCCTATAAGAATATTCAATGAATAAGGAAAACGCTTCACTCTAAAAGTTTTCTTTTCCAGAATAAGTATTTTCAGAAAGAAACTGATGTAAAATAAAATATCTTCGTGCCAATAGCATTATGGAGGGGATAAACGGAAAAAGTAGAAATTTTCAATCAAGTCTCGAGATGTCTGATGGATTCCTATTTGGATCGGATTTTTAAAATCGGGCAAGATAACTTTAGATGATTCCCCATTCCCGTTCTCAGGCAGTTTAGTGTTTTCCACTGGAGCCACGGTGCTTCTGGGCTGGGAGGAAGTTCCTCAGAAAGGGGATTTCCATGTCAGTAGGAGGAGGGAGTGGGAATTTTCAAGCCGTCTGGTCCACAGCTGTAATCTAGTCTTTTCCTGGGATGTTTGGGATTCGACATGGCTGAGGAAGCTTCTCCTTGACTTCAGTCGTTGTACTATTGGTTCACGTCCATTTAGTCATAATTTAGGCTTCCACATACTCTAGCTGCCAGGTCTGTTATAGGTATCACCTTGGATGAAAATCTTTTTATGTAAATTTAGCTCAGTGAAAGTAGATGTGTTAGACCATAGAAATATTGACTTATTTGGATACAAGATGGATTCAATTTCAATAAATATTTTATAAGAATCTTGCAAATAATCTCATCAAAAATGCATTGTCGTGTCGCCATGAAAATAATGTGGCTATAAACAAGAAAAAACAAACCAGGCGCGTCAAATTTATATCGCACTAGCTAGCATACCTTTGTTGTGAAGGATTAATGCACTTACTGTATTTGTACCTCGATCAACTTAAATAACCCTAACCCACTCAACAGAAAAATCCCGCCCCTTCACTGTAGAGGTCCCTAGATACCGGAAGATTTTCTTTCCTCGGACTGCTTGTCTTTATATTCAGTCTGTGCTTCCTGTTTCCCCAACTGTACCAACATGCAGGAATTTTAATGTAATGTAAACAAATATCTTGCTGTCTAGTTCTTCACCCAGGTTGCCAACTCCCTGTAAATCTGGCCTTTATCACAGTAGCCGCTTTGTGCTTTAGTGGCAACATGTGGGTGAATAAAAAAGATAAAAATAATCATTTTAGGTTTGTAGAGTAAGGCTGCCATTAAAAACATGGCGGTGGAGTCGAATCAGGGCAAATTTATTGAATCGGCAGAAATTGTCCGATTCCAACTCGAAAACGGAAAACGTGATAGATGATGTAAAAAAGATTGTTAGCTGAATTCTGTAAAAAGAAAAAAAATTAAATTTGAAAAACGCACCTGTCCTTTTAAAAACGATGAGTCTATATTAACTAGGAGAAAAAAAATGTGTCCCTTTTGGTCACTCATTAACTCAGCTTGGGTTAGGTTCTTTGAATCAGGAAAACATGAGTGGGAAAAGTTAAATTTAAAAAAAAAAAATACACAAAATGAAAAAAATTTCTTTCACTAACATCTACAACTTTTTGTATATCTGATCTGATTCTGTTCAATAAATGCTATTCTTGACAAAATTTCATAACTGAAACGAAATATTGAATCTAAAACGCATCCAAATATACTTTCTTCGCATCTGAATTCTCATCCATCTCCATTGCCTTACACTTCTTGCACACAAACTGGTTATTATCTCTCAACCTACCAGTTTTCCAGTGTTATGCTTCCCTTTTTATACTCCTCCTTTGTTATACCCCCCCCCCCTCTTGCTCTCTTTTCTTTTCCTCTCCAGATTTAAGTAGTATTACTACTTCAATGATATTTCTTTTTATTTATAACTAATTGTTCCGAGCCGGCATTGCCCGTGAGTCTTTTTACTTTCGTTAATAATTTAAGTGACTGAAATAGGATGTCTTTGCTTGCAAAAAAAAGTTATTTGTGTTATGAATAAATAACAAAAGATCTTGCATCCACCTTCACGGTGCCATTGGTGACATGAAGAGGACTTGGAACTGTGCAAGGGTTATCTCATCCTACTCTCTCTATGGTATTAGTAATCCAAACAAAAACTGTGTATCCGATTAAATATAAAAAAAACGTTATTTGTGTTATGAATAAATGTAAAAAAGATTTTGAATCCTCTTTAAAAAAAAAGTAAGAAGTCAACTATTTATTTTTCTCTCCCACTCTATCAAAGTAAAAAGTCAACTGTGATTTAAAAATTTGAATAAACATAAAGAATATTTTGCGTCCTTAGACAGTGATTGAACTCTGAATTGCATTTTAGCAGGCTAGTATCTTAACAATTTACCTATCACATGAGTTCTATTAACACACAATGGAAACGTCATTGTTTAAGTAGGTCAAATAACGTTCACTTGAGGGAAATCGTTTATCAAAAAGTGAGGAGAAAGAGTGGTAAAATTCGAAAAAATAATTCTAAATTTTTTCAATGTCATTGGTGGCAGGAAGAGGACTTGAGACTGTGGGAGGGTTAGCTCCTCTGATATTAGTAATCAAAACAAAAACTGTTTATGACATTCGATGGAATCAATTTGAAATTAAATTTTTGTTTTTATGAACATAGACCAATATTTGTTAAAACAGATTGAACAGATTCAAGTCTGTACCTTTTGTTAAAATTTTGTTAACTATTAAGATCAAAGAAATAAGGGTAAAACTGACTCTATTTTATATATGATGAAGTATTCCAATCTATTATGTTTTGGAATTTTTTAGATGAGGATTGATAATTTGGATTATTTGGACTACTGTTCTAATCTTGGATGTTATTCTCACTATGTTTCAGCCAATATAACCTCCGACCTTCTTCAGGTACATCTTGTCAGACTCCGGAATCTGTACGGAATTTCGAATGGAACCCTTTATTTAATCCCCAGGTTTGCATTCTTAGTATCGCCCGCACTAAGGATTGAACCTTCAACCTCCAAAAGACTGTCACTTAGAACTGATTATTATCTAGCACTTATATCCGGTGGCGTAGCAGTTGAAGATTGATGGTTCAATCCTCAGTACGGGCGATACGAAGAATACAATTAGTAATTACTTAAGACTTCTACCCAGTCATGGCTGATGGAACGAGAGCAAACTACCCTAGTAGTTCCATTCGAAATTTGTACAGATTCCCGAGTTTGACAAGATGCACCTGAAGAAGAGCACAGGTTACATCGTCCAAAACATTGTAAGAATAACATCCATGATGAGAACAGTAGTCCGAATAATACATATTCTAATCTAGTGTTTACGCCCTGTTGGCAGGGCCACGAATTCGCCGACTGCAACCCCATGCAGAGGGCTATCCCCCTCCTCGAAAACGGGTTTACCTGTAGGCCATAGGTGGCGACCCGTGATGCCTTAGGATGGGATCCTAGTGGCTGAGTCATTCTTTCACTTCGGCCCTTACTTCGGCTAGACAGGAGATCAGAGGAGAGGCCTGATCCGATCAATTGGCTGGTCACGTCATGCTCTACTATCTATAAGTTCATCCCCCAACCGTATTATTCAATCTGATTCTTCTAGTAATCAAAACCTTATTTCTCCTTATTTTCTTCCCAAATAGATACTAGTCAATTGTGATGAGAACAAAGAAGATTACTCATGCCAAGGAGTAATGTTTTCTGGGAGTAATGCTGAAGCCCTTTCTCTAAAATTTCCTTCTCGGAGAAATCTTTTCTAATGCTCTTAGTAAGAGTAATGTTTTCTAAGCTTAATGTTCCCCACTCTTACTATAAAATTTCCTTATAAGAGCAATGTATTCTAGGAATATAAATAATTATTCTACCTATAGAATCATATTTGACAACTTTATTCAGCATTAAATAATCCATAGATGGTTGATATGCCGTAAACCAAACCAAAACAATCTAGTGTTTTATTATTAGTTTTACTACCTTTGACTTAATAAACAGAGAGAGTTATGAAATAATAATAGCAGCTGATGAAACAACAGTTAGAGAGGGTAAAAGTGATAGACAAACTTAATAAAAGATAAGTTGTTTGGTGAGTTAATTGCAAATCACAGCTTATAAAAACAATTAAATTCGATTTTTTTATACCATATTTTAATCCCAAAACTAAGGCCTATTTTAGCATGAATTTTGTGGAATTCAAATATATAGGGAAAAAGTCCTTAGAGAAACAAACGTTGATAAACTCATATTTAGTATAATAATAAATAATATATCTATATACGAGTACATCGTTGTAGATCTTGCTTGTTTTATTGATTGTCCTGTGCACATTTGATGATATCATTGTTTTGTGATATGAGCCATTAAAACAGATGTGCGGTAACCGTGCTCAGTAGATGATGTCACAGAATGGTATAATTCATCAAACCAGAGAGAGGGAGGGAAGAGGACATTTATGATGTTTTATCTAGATGACTCAAGACTCTTCGTGTCACGGGTCGTCTACTAGACAAACCGTCTAGTATATTACTAAAACTCTGAGAATGTTATCTTGCTGGTCACCGTGCAAACTTTATCTGTGCATAATGGTTTTAGATGGTGGATGAAGCATGAATAACATAAATAAAGGGAGAATGATGAGAAACGGAATGATGTAAATAATTAAGGGAGAAAGAGGATGCGGAAGATATATATATAAGTTGAGATAAACAAAATTAGAACATAATTTATATCAGTTCCAAGAATTCAAACACAACAATTATATGGCGTACGGTCGTTTCCTAGACAATTTGGAAATTGTTTTGAGATGACTCCAAAAGGTCTCTTCATCAGCGCCTTTTACAACGTCGCATACGACGAAATATCAATTTTTAGTATTATTTCAAAAAACACATTTATCCAGTCAACATGGGAAACATAACCTCTTATTATGCAATCATATATCATTCCATTAGTAAGATCAATAATGATAATAGTAATGGAAATATATAGGATGCAGCAAATAAAAATTTTAAATACAGTATGAACAAAGTTGAAAAATAAAATAAAAATGATAAAAATAATAATTATAGAAAATGAAAGATAATAATAAATAAAAGAATAAATAAATTTATTTTATTTTAAATCCAATAAAATAAAGTGATGATTAAAACTAGGAAAAATTAAAATAATTCGAAGATAAAAAGTCTATAATAGAGAATGTACAAATATGCAATGAAATAAAAAAAAATATATATTTCATGAATCAGTCTCGTGTTTGTACTCCAGACTCCACTGTTTCTAAGTTTATTGTCAATTTGTCGCATCCAAAATGAGTGCCTAATAATTCCAGACCCGAGGAAGACCATGGAGCATGATGGACATAGCTGTGGAGTCTAGTTCATAATCTCCTGCAGAGGAGGTAAATAAACATACCGGTTATTTACCTCCTCTGCAGGAGATTAGGCACATGGTCAGGTGTGGTTTTGAAAAACCAGCACACTACGATTAAGATGCTCTGCCCTACAAAAAATGCCTGAGCAACCCCGTCTGCATTCTTTAGTAGCCTCAAGCGATTAGCAATAAACTAACCCCTTCTCAAAGAGAAGTTAAAGCCTGGGAAGTTTGAACTCCTGAAACTGAATAGAACCATATCTCAGTTCGACAGAGAGGGGCTAGGAGAAACCGCAATGGTTCACCCTGTGTCGGACTGAATGTCGAGGACGTATCCTTGATTGGTGTGAACACATCTACTCAAGCTGTGCTAGATGATTGATAGGGATTCCAGCTCGGAGTTCTGAAATGTTAAAAGGTCTCATTCCTTCTTTGGCTGCTTTGACTCAGACTCCAGAGCCTTGAACCCTTGTATTTCTAAAAACATCTCCCGTTTTCCCCCTCTTTCTCATCCACCAAGCCCATTCCTTTCTCTGGACATGCACACACATACATACACACAACTCTCTTTTATATAGATTTCTTGAGAAATGAGAGCATTTTCTTTCCAAATTAGTACATAAAATCGCTGAAAACCCGACCCCCTCACCTGACGAAACCTGGCCCAGTTGATCCTCAAAGAATGAATAATTTTTTTTAGATTTTATATATTATTCATCAGGGACAACGCTGAACAAGAATATACCAACTTTGTGGCTGTTTGTTTTGTATTTTTTTTTACTTTTAGCTGAACATACCCACATACGTACAGACATACACAGCCTTGAACCCTTGTATTTCTAAAGACATCTCCCGAAGAAGGATACACAACCAAATACTAAAAAAAAAAAATCGTTTTTTAATGAGCTATTTTGTTGTTTCAGTTTGTTTTTCCACCTGACATATCTTGTTACGCACTTTTTTTTGTTGTTGCTTTTAGTCACGTCAGGATTTTTTTTTTACCGCCTGATTTGTTAATACGGACAAAAGGGAAGAAAACAAAACAATCCTGCCAAATTAACCATGACGTCTCAGTTGTGCTATTGATCGTTGGTTAGTAAAAGTGTTGTCTTGCTTGAAGATATTTTCGTGCTTTCAATATGATTTGGCTTAAGTAAAAAGGTAAAAGGCAAACATTTTGTGAAATCTTTACAATAGTTACGTTAGATTGTAATAAATATTCGCAAAATTTTAGTTTCTTTGGAGTATTTTAATGGGTTTTTAGGGAGCATAATATGGACACAACCTTCCATTTAAAAATTCAAATATTTCAGATTTGCATTAAATTTGATTCATAGTCATTAGATAACAATTAAGCAAGATTTGCTGTATTTCCATTAAGCCTTAAATTTTAGACATTTTCTAGAATCAAAATCATGTAATAAGGATTCTAGACATAAAGTTTAGTAGCATTATATATTGATTTTAATCTTTGTAAGGCGCATAATAGTGGTGCAAAACCGTTCTGTTTACGGAATTAATTTTACCCGTCCTGGGACGGGTATTCTAGTTCTATATAAGAACTACAAATAATAATAATCATAATTATAATCATCATAATAATCATCCTCATAATTATACTAATCATAATAATCATCATAATAATCATCATCATAATTATAATCATAATTATAATAATCATAATTATAATAATCATAATTATAATAATCATCATCATCATAATAATAATTATAATAATCATCATCATCATCATAATAATAATTATAATAATAATCATCATCAAGAAGAAGTAAAGGGACTTATTCTTTTTAGTTATGCCAAAAATATGTCACAGTCTATGAAATAATTTTTTTTTTTCAAAATTGAAAAGTCTGCCAATATGGAAGAAACTTTTAGCATTACAGACTCCATGTAAAGGTTGTTTTTTTTTGTTTTTTTTTGCAATTTCTTAATTATTTTGATTGAGTTTGTCTTGATTCTGAAGAACTTTTTCAGGGAGTGTTTTTAATATGCATCCGAGTTTTTCCGGATATTTGACTGAAATTTTAGAGTTTCAATTATTTTGTCACTTCTTTTATCATCATTAACATTTCTGATACTTATCTGAAGGCCTTTTTTCATGTATTTTTATCTGGATGTTGTGTGATTTTCATCTCGAAGGACTGGGAATGTTCATATAATAACTTGGATTTTGTTCAAGTATGCGCAGAATTTTTCTCCAGAAACATGTGTAAGATTTTTTTTGCTCTGACATTTACATTTAATCACAATATGTTGTATAACTCTGATCTGTAATTTATTATATATATATATATATATATATATATATGATGATGATGAAATCCATTTCTTCAAATGGATTTACATATCTGATGAAAGCGGACCACCGCTTGAAACGCGTTATATAAAATTATAAAATGATAAAATAACAAAATAATAAATAAATGTTGAAAAAAACTTTTTACAAATGTTGGTCCTTTATATATATATATATACTTTTCTCTTATTGGAACTGCACTAATACTGCACTACCCTCTTTTCTCTCTCTCTCTCTCTCTCTATATATATATGTATATATTGATAATGATGGATGGTTGATGATTGAAGCATAAAACTGTATTTTTTTTTTAAATCAATTTTAACCGAATATTAATTCAATATTTCAAACGTTCTGCGTTCTTCATTGGGAATGATATATAGTCTAAAGAAGCTTTGAGTTATTTTAAACAAAAAGAAAGAAAAAAGAGGGAAAATGCAGTTTAAGTTCCCAGAGAAACTAACTAAATCCAAGATGTTGCAGACTTAATATTCGTTGGAAAATTCATAAATAAATAAATAAATAAAAAGGGGGGTGGGTTAAGTATCTAACAGTGAAACAAAAACAGGAGACCTTAAGCGTCTGATATTAACATGGGGATCATCAGCTGTTTACCATGTAACTGTTTCGGAGATTTAAAAACAGGACAGTTATAATATCCATGGCTCTCCAATGGTACTGATCAAACTACCATTTCCCCAATAATCAAGTGTCGAAATAATTCAGCTTAAAATTTCACTAATATATACATAAATAATAATAATAATAATATATTATCCTTAAGACTACCGTGTGATATGGTAATTTGCATATCAAATAAAATTAATAATAATAATAATAATAATACTATCCAAACACTACACCCAAGAACCATTCTGCGATATGGTAGCTAGCAATAAAATTATATAGGAACTAAAGTTTCATTAAAAAAAAAAAAAAAAAAAAGCTTAAATACCTTAGGAACCAGAAAGGCAAGTAGATGAGAGGAAGGAAACCTAGCCATACAGATCTAAATACCCAATATATAGTCTAAAGAAGCTTTGAGTTATTTTAATATATATATATATATATATATATATATAGAAAGAAAAAATTCACATACACATTACAACTGTCAGCATTTATAATTTATTTTGATTTCCTAGTCTCTTCAGAATGCTAATGGGATAGCTACATATTGTAAATGACCGAAAAAAAGAAATATTCGCCAGCCAAAAAAGAAATATCATAGGCAGAGAGAGGGGGATAAAAAAAAGGGGGAAAGGCAACACACTTAAGTAAAAATCATCAAAAAATAGAAGGGGAGGGAAATATAAAGAGGTCTGCTAATATGTATCTCCAGTAACTTATTGTTAAGATACGTCGATGATACCCTCCAAATCGTATTTGTCATGAGTATGTTGAGAGGAAGCCAAACCCCACCGCCTTATATTCTATTCTTGCTCTGTTTTCTACATTGAGCTCTCTTACTCGGATTTATTACCAAAATTATTCACTTTAACATATATATATATATTTATTATTATTATTATTATTATTATTATTATTATTATTATTATTATTATTATTTCATGTATACACATATAATATTATAAATAAATATAATATATTGTGTATATATTATCAATATTTACTTTAACAGTGCACAATAAGTGAGTAAAGCTTAGTAGTGAAGTATGTAAATATATCTATGGCAAGTAAGCTACAAAGAAGCGTCAACGTTTCATCCTCACAGGGAATCGTCAGGCTAAGCCTGACGATGCAGGGATGAAATGCGGACGCTTTTGTGTAGCTTCATTTCCATAAATATGCTTTAATACCTCTCTCTCTCTCTCTCTCTCTCTCTCTCTCTCTCTCTCTTATATATATATATATATATATATATATATATATATATATATCTGCACCTGTGTGTGTGTCCTTTTTGTTGTGGTTGTCAAATATTCTCTTAACTAATTCTTTTTTTTTTAAACTGTTAAATATTGAAAAACCTTTCAACCAATCTTATTCGACACAACTTCTCTTAAAACTGTTTCGCTTGGCATTTCAAAACAATATCTGAAATGATATTTACAGAAGGCCTTGATGATCGGGTGGTAACATTTTGAAATGTATTAAGGGCATAGTGAGGGGGCGGGAGTGCATGGTTCAGAAAAATAAAGAGGCAACAGATTGCACCAACAAGTGTCACTGCACTTTATCCTGTGAGGAGGAGGGGGAGGTGTGCATGGAATATTAATCACATAAATCAAACGGTTTGACAGAACTTTGTAATGAAAGACATGTTAAGTTGAATATTTATAATAGACATTCTGTATGCGT
This sequence comes from Sepiola atlantica, assembly GCA_963556195.1. NCBI lineage: Eukaryota > Metazoa > Mollusca > Cephalopoda > Sepiida > Sepiolidae > Sepiola > Sepiola atlantica. Next base: position 170,040,246 of record OY744519.1, read on the forward strand.
TTCTCTCTCACTCTGTCTCTTTCCCCCTCTATCTCTTTTTCCCTCCTCCGCTCTCTCCTCTCTCTCTTTCATCCTCCCTCTCTCTCTTTCATCCTCCCTCTCTCTCTTTCATCCTCCCTCTCTCTCTTTCATCCTCCCTCTCTCTCTTTCATCCTCCCTCTCTCTCTTTCATCCTCCCTCTCTCTCTTTCATCCTCCCTCTCTCTCTTTCATCCTCCCTCCCCCTCTTTCATCCTCCCTCCCCCTCTTTCATCCTCCCTCCCCCTCTTCAACCCTCTCTCTCTTCTCTCCCTCTCTCTCTTCCCTCCCCTTCTTTCCCCTCTCTCTTTTACTCTCTCCCTTTACCCCTCAACTCTCTCTCTCTACTCCTCAACTCTCTCTCTCTCTACTCCTCGCCTCTCTCTCTTTACCCCTCGTCTCTCTCTCTTCCCCCTTCGTCTCCCCCTCTCTTTCCCCTATCGTCTCTCCCTCTCTTTCCCCTATCGTCTCTCCCTCTCTTTCCCCTATCGTCTCTCCCTCTCTTTCCCCCTATCGTCTCTCCCTCTCTTTCCCCCTATCGTCTCTCCCTCTCTTTCCCCCTATCGTCTCTCCCTCTCTTTCCCCCTATCGTCTCTCCCTCTCTTTCCCCTCTCGTCTCTCCCCGTCTTTCCCCTCTCGTCTCTCCCCGTCTTTCCCCTCTCGTCTCTCCCTCTTTTTCCCCCTTTTCTCTCTCTCTCTTCTCTCCGTCATTTCCCCCTTCCTCCTCTCTCTCTCTCTTTCCGAATCTTTTTTCTCTCTCTCTCTCACTCTTTTCCATTCTACCTGTCACTATCTTTTTAAATCGGTAGAGGAATTCGTTTCTGATTCTCTCCCTCTCCCCCCTCTCTTCCTCTCTTTCTCTCTCTCTGTAATAAGACATTTTTTTTTAAGCCAATCTGTATGCAATATTGTTTCTCCTCCTCCTCCTCCTCCTGAGAGGGAAGATTTGCGCATTCATCGTTTTTATAAATATGTAGATTAATGCCACCCCCCCTCCTGTCTCCAATCGCAGGGCCCTCCTGGATGAAACAAGAAGCAGATGTAACAGCTGTTGGGGGAAGGGGGGGGCATATCATAAGAAACATTTCATAGGAAATAGTTTTTGCACAGATGGTATTTTACTAACGGTATATACAGCTGCAATCTTTGGTGGTGGAGTGCCAATCGGCAAGCATGTGCACAAATGTACTGCATGGATTGCAATAAGTATTCTATTTTCACACAATGATTCTTCTTCATCATATTTGGTTTAACGTCCGTTTGGAAAGTTTGTACAAATTGACTTCCAAACTAACCTATCACTTTTTCTCAAGTCCATCTTTATCGCTTCCTCCCATGTTTTCCTTGGTCTTCCCCTGTGAACTGACCCTACTACCTCAACTGTTCTACATCTACAACTCCTAAAACTGTCACCCATTGTTTCAACGTGGCAATACCAACGAAGTCTCCTGTTCTGCACACATCTTCCTATACTGTCCAGATTTAATCTTCCTCTGAGGTCTTTAAGACTCACATTGCCCACCCATCATATCATTCTCATATCATTTCTTTATGCAATGCATGCCCTCAACCCTCACTGTCCAGTGTCCAGGTTTTATTTCCGTATATCATCACACTATGTACACATGCCTGATAGACTCTTCTCTTGGTCAACGGTGCTAACGCTCTGCTGCTTAGTAATGGCAGAAGTTCTCTGAACTTACTCCATACACACCTAATTCTTGCAATTACACGAGCATTTGTCCCTCTTTGTGCTCTAATGGTATCACGCAGTTAACCAATTTCTAAACATTTTCACCATTCAAATATACTTTCTCCACATCTGAATTCTCATTCATCTTTATTGTCTTGCACGTCTTGCACACAAACTTGTCATCATCTCTCAACCTACCAGTTGCACCCGATTCCCTTTCTACAAACTGAGCAGGGGAACTTCCTGGAAATCATCTGAATTGAAATTGATAAAGTCTATATGCTTATGAGAAAAATCATAAAAAGTTTTCAAGTTTTACTCTGATGATAATAAAATGATTTTTTGAAACGCGCGTACATATGGATAAACAATGTTAATTGTTGATTATCCAAGCTTGAATATGATATTTCACATTTTAATTATGTCATAAGTTTTGTAATCTACTGCATCTCGCTGCACAGCTCCCAATTAAGGATGACCCCCAAAACTTTCACACTGATTCTCAATAGCCCCTTATGTCTACAGTGGTAACTTGCTTTGTTTGGGGTGAGCTATGTTATATATATATATATATATATATATATATATATATATATATATATATATATACTAGTTCTGCCTACCGAGCTTTCCCAGTGGTGCAGTTGAGTCATTTTAGTTTTTTTTGTTTTATCTCATGGCACATTTTCTTAAATTATATGAAGAAAAAAAAATTCTTGTGATGGGAGACACTTATTTTATTTTTGTATTTTGTATTCTTCAATTAAAAATGCTAATCTTGATTTTTCCGTCATAATTGAAAAAAATAGTTGGCTCATTGGATAATGAAATCTAGTTGTAAAGGTGGTCGTATAAATTTACCAGAAATTATTTCAATAAATGTTACTTTACACTTCCTATAATCAGTGTTGAAGAGATTCTTTGAGGACCCATCCCCAAAAATTAATGTACAGAAATTCTCAAAGTCGTGTTAGAATTAACAGCAGATTTAGTGACAGCTCCATTGTTTAAAATAGGAATGCATCAGGGTTCTTTACTGAGTTCTTTGCTTTTTTATTTGTGTCTTAGAAGCATTGTTAGGGAATTTTCTATGGGTTGTCCAGAAGAGATGCTGTATGCTGATAATTTAGTACTTGTCTCTGAAACAATGGAAGACCTACTTGTTCAGTTAAAGACTTGGAGGAATGCTCTGGAAAGTAAAAGTCTGACAGTGAATGTTACCAAAGTGATGATCAGTGGTTGTAGTATTGGAAAGCTGGCAAAATGAGGAAAGTTCCCCTGCTCAGTTTGTGGAAAGAGAGTAGGGTGCAATTTTATTTTCTATTGTATCCGTAAGCATTGGGTAAACAAGAAGTGCAGTGGAATAACTGGTAGGTTGAGAGAGGATAACCAGTTTGTGTGTAAGACAATGGAGATGGATGAAAACTCAGATGTGGAGAAAATACATCTGGATGGTGAAGTTATTGAGGTTGTCGAGATGTTTTGTTACCTTGGTGAAATTTGTGGGATACCACTCAGCCATCTACTTGAAATTCATGGGCCAGTTTATCTATGGACTTGTAACCCTTCGTCCGTTTGTCTGTTGAAATTTAAGTTAAAGTCTGGTCGACCTTTGACTTTCTGAAGGTCTCGTTCACTATCCAGTGGGTGACGGGGTACAAGCAGTTCCTGGGTCAAGTTTTATTTACAAATCAATTGGGGAAAAAAATGTCATTCTCGACTCTCACTCCTGCCAAAATTGCTTACTCTTGCCTCTGACTCTCTATCTCCTTCTTTTGTCTTCGTTTTTTTATGCGTTAATCTCGAGCTATCGTGAGGTCAAGGATTGGTCCAAATGAAGGCCAGTTTTACAGAGATCTTTGTGCAGGCTATCTACCCATCTCATCGGTCTTCCTCTCGGTCGGTTCCTTGTGACTTATAATGCAAAGACAAGTTTCGCAACTGTGTCATTGTTGGCCCTCAACACATGTGCAAACCATCTGAGCCGCCATTTCTTTATCTTAACATCAATTGGTGTGAAGCCGTTGCGCCTTCGGATATCCTCATTGTAGATGTGGTCGAGTAGTGTAATTCCAGACATCCAGCGGAGCATTTAGGTTTTCCAATAACAGCGAATCTTCGATCTGCCTTCCTTGTTGTCGGTAAGCACTTGGAGCTGTACAAAGCGACGGGTCTCACAATGGTCTGGTAGATCTTCGACTTTAGACTCTAACTTTATCTTGAGTTATGAAAATTAACGATAATCGTGGCGATTCGCGTCGGAGACAGATTCTTCGAAAAGACGATTAAAAATTGTGTATAGGAGATAATAATTTTGTTTTTTTAAGAGTATGACATGATGAACGTTTGGAGTTAAAATCAATTTAGTATTACGCATGAAATCTGAATAAAACACTTTTTAAATAAATATGCTAGTATTTTCAAGATGGTGGCTTATTGCAGCATGATATGTCTCCATCTTGAAAATGCTAGCACATTTACTCATTCAAAAAGTGTTTTTCTTCAGATTTCATGTGTAATACTGAATTGATTTAAACTCTGAACATTCATCATGTCATAATCTTTAAGAAACAAAACAATTATTATTGCCTATACTAAATTGATTTTAACTCCAAATGGTTCACCATGTTATAATCTTTAAAAAAAAAAAAAAAAATTTTTTTGAATACATTTTTAGCGCCTATACACAATTTTGTATCACAATCTGTCCCAGACGCGAATCGCCACGATAACCAAATTAAAACTTTAAACTAAAAAAAAAAAAACACAAAGAAAAAAACTAAACTACTCGTTTGTAATTGATTCAGATTGAGACTTTCGGTTTTTATAAGCTAGAAAAAAATTTTTTTTTACAAATTTCATAGCTTATCAGAAATCCCTAAAGTGCATTTTTACCATTATTTCTTTACTATATTCCAAGAAGCCAATCCCCAAAGTGCGTAGATGCAGTTACTTGTTTGTGTGTGTCTACTGCCTCTACCCACCACTACTGATAAGCTTCTCTTCTTTGCTACGTTTGTCTCGGGTAAGTGCTCTTCCCCATTCATCCTCCTGCAACTGCTATACCTCCCCCCCACACACACATACGCAGCGTACATACCAGGCACTTTTAGCTTGGATAAAGAACACGTTTTCTAAGCTTTGATTAGATCTTGCTCATAATCTGTGTATTTACTTGATATTTACAGAAAAAGACAGTCCTCAAGTGTTTTAGTGGAATTTCCACTAAAATCGCTAGAGCCTTCCATGGGTGTGAGCTCTGCTTTTTTGGGTCGAAATCTGCTTTCCATTGCTGATTTCTACCAAATTGCTAGAGCCTTACCTTCTTATTTTTTCGTTGCTATTTGGTTGGATTTTATTTCTCTTCCTCTCTTTCTTCTTGTTTCTCACTTTATCTTTCTCTTCTATTTTTTTCTCTCTTTCTCTTCCTTGTTGTGATTTGCTTTGCTTCCTTTTCCCTCTTATAACCTTTCTAACTGAAAATGTTAATTTTGCCGTGGAGGCTAAGACTTCATACTATTCATGAAGATGTAGGGGAGTTAATTTTTTACTTAGTTGATACTGATTTGACTTTTTAGGAAAAAAATTTGTTTTTGTGCTGCCTCCCACACACACACACATTCATACAAGGTGGAGGTGGGGAGTGGGGGTGGGGGAAATTCATCTCGATTTCAGCTTTTTGCCATGGTCTACTAACATCCTTGATTTCTCAATGTATTTACATTTGAATATATACTAGACGTATCCATGACCCATTGGGTCACAACCGCTACCACTATTTGTTTCGCTTTGATTCTTTTCGAAAATTCATAATGCTTGACTTGTCTGCCAAGTTTCAATAATGAATTTCCAACAGTCTATTTTATCGCCCTTAAATGATATGCTCCAATTTAATTCTGGGGTTTGCATGTCTTGGTTTTTCCAAATTTCCTGGGCAATGCTGAGACACAAGTCCTGTTATTGGATAATAACACATAAAACATTTTGCTAAAAAGCATACACATAATTTAAAGATGTCCGTATGTGTGTAATCTATTATATAAACAGCAGTTGTATGTGTGCATGTATGTCCAGATAAAAGTCAAAAACTACAAAAAGATCCACAAAGTTGATATATTCTTGATCAGCGTTGCCCTGGGTGAATAATATCTATGAGAAAAAAAAAATGATTCATTCTTTGGGGGTTAACTTGGCCAGGTTTCATCGAGGGGGGGGGGGGCGGTTTTTCAGCAATTTTATGTACTTATTTGGAAAGAAAATGCTGATTCATTCCTCAAGGAATTTATATAAAAGAGTTGTGCGTGTGTATGTGTCTAGAGAGAGAAATGGGCGGAGAAGAAAGAGGGGCAAAATGGGGAAGGGGGAAAGAGACTGATAGGGAGAGGTAGAGAGATAGAAGTTTTAATAGAAATATGTTACACTTTTGCCCCGGGCAACGCCGGGTAGTCCTGCTATTTTTATACATGAGGAATGAGCAGAAGATGCTTTTTGTCGAAATACACTCCCCCCCACCCCACCCACGTGAATTCCTTAGCTTATCTATACAAACAATAATTAAGTAAATAGAAGAAAGTTTCGCTTCCCGCCATTTGTGTGCCAGTCTCGTTTATGTTCTAGCACTATTTATTAATCGTATACAATAAACTCTTTCTGATTGCTATTATGTTTCGGCATTGAATAACCCCAAAATGGCGGTATGCCGTTAAATAAACAAGATGTTTTAAAAGACGTGGTGTAGATATTTGTAATTGAAAGCACCTACATCAAAAAACGAATCTTTTGTGCGTTGTCTGCCAAAGGAAAAAAAGAGTTAGATTTCTATCTTTTTTTCCTTTGATACTTTTTTTCTACCCTGACTGACTGATGAATCAAAAAAATTGCTTGTGATAATTTTAAGGATCGACGATTTTGCGATAATTTTAAGGATCAACGATTTTGTTAAGCCGCTTTTTTATAATTTAGAAAAAGCGGAATTTTTTATCCAGAAAAAACTTATTTCCGCTTAAATTGGTAGAGCCTATCATGGAGGTTTGTTCTCTGTTTTTTGCTCGAAATCCGCTTTTTTTTTTTGCTTTTTTTTTTTTGCTTTTTTTTTAATAAGAAAAAGCTGATTTTCTCTCATGACAGTTCTTTATTAAAACTAAAAATGTTACTTTTGCTGTGAAAGAAATTCATGAAGGGAGTAGGGGAGTTAGATGACTTTTGTTCCATCAAAGAATGACTTCCTGTCTCCTTTCCCCACATGCATACTCAGTGTTTTTTTTTCTTAATTTTCGCTTAGTTGAAACTCATTGGAGTTGTTTAGGAAAAAAGATGTTTTTATCTTGCCCTCTCTCCAAACAAATAGGGTGTCATAACCCTGACCTCACTCCACCTCGAAAAAGAATGTTTTGAAAGAAAATTGATAACAAAAACCTGCCACTTTCAGTATCGGAAGAATTGTGCTAATTTTCTTTCTACCCTGTATGTTAATAAAAGCCATTGCTTTTTAGTAATGATCAATGATTTTGCTTTCGAGCTTGGTGTGAGTAGACGGTTGCATTTTTGAACCCCTTTTCAGTATTATTATTTTACTTGCTACATTGTTTACGGCTCTTTTTTCCTTTTTGGACTTTTTTTTTTATTTATGGAAATCGCTCCAGACAAGGCATCAAGCCACTTGATGTAAGGAGCTAAAAAAAAAAATAATTCTTCATGGTCAAAAACTAAAAATGATAAGTGTTGGACAGATAGATTCCGACCCAGAAAACAGCAATTCTTCTCCCCTTGTCAGAAACATTGCTTATGGTATGTGAGGACTAAAGGACAAAATAAGGGAAGCGAGGGTTACAGGGCTGTTAAAAGTAAACCCAAGGCCCACTTCTACTCTCCTTTTGCACACCGACTAATTGTTGTCACATACACACAATGTTTCTCAACAAATTTGACAACTGAAAACTCGTAAGTCTCGATGATCAATGAAATTAAAGAGTTTAGGTGTTGATCATCATAACTTTATTCTGGGGCCGATTTCTGAAGTGTTTGATAGGTAATTTTTTAAATAAACTGTAGCAAAGTACATTATTATAGTGCTAATAACATAGAACAACAATAACAAATGAAAATTGGCTATTTAGAATCAAAGTTTGATGCTTAGATACTATTCAGTTCCAACTTTTAAAATCTCATAAGATAACTTTATATGTTAGATGTGGAGTGTTTGTTTACATCATGGGGTATTTCCATCTAAGTAGAAAAAGACTAGCAATGTCTCTTCTGTGAGAAAAGGGCTGTAAGGAAGAGAAGAGATCATCCCTCGCTAGATTTCAAAGTCAATTTTCTACTCTGTCAAGGCAGGAAAGAGTGCTCTGGGCGGCATCTCTCCAGATGTTACAGCAGTACTTCAACTTGTGGTGTATCTGACTCTTATATAAGTAGAGGATTGCATCTGGAGTCAGGTACATTCTGGAGCGATAGAATGATCCATTTTTCCAGCAATCTTAGCAACAGACTGGATATATGTCTTCCATTTTATATCTGGAGTGAAAGTCAGTCTGGTACAACAATAAGAAATGAAAATTGGCTAGTCAGAATCAAAGTTTGATGTGTCAGCTTAAATGCTATTTAGGTCCAACTTTTAAAATCTCACAATATAGCTTTATATGTTGGATAAATGAATTAAAGGCAATGCCAAGTATCTGGTAGATAGTCCTTTGTGAATGTCTTGTGGCTTCGTCTTAACCCACAAAGAAATGCACATATAAAAACTTAAAATAGACAACTCCTATTATATTCTTCAATTTAAAATAAGTTATCCCCTTTTGTTGATTTTTATTTTTAGGTGATTATTGAAAAATGTTTACTATTAGAAGTAGTCTATACCGGACTAAGTAATTTAAAAAATAATTTGTAGCTAAATAAGCTATTATATTGCCAATAACATGGTACAATAATAACAAATGAAAATTGTCTGTTCAAAAGCAAAGTTTTATTTGTCAGATTTAATACTATTTGGGTCTGACTTTTACCATCTTAACCCACAAGTGCGTAGCCTTCATCAGTGGCATGCAGAGGTCTTGTGATGCCCTGGTGATTCAGTTCCTTGATTGTATGCAAGTATAAGTCCTAGTACTGAGAAATATTATGAAAAAGGGAGTTTGAATTTGATTGGATTCCGGGGCCAACTCTTCACCCCCTTCCTTCTTTGCACGCGACTGGCCCTCTTGGAATTAATTTTTTGTAGCTGGAAGATGACACCACAAAAAATGTGACTTAATTCATGCTCTTACCAATTTCCTTAGCTGGATGTTTAGTCGTAGAAAAGCATTCCTAGGAAACTTCCATTTCACTTTGAGGGTAGTCATGAGGATAGAGGACCTAAAGAGTTTCTGTATGCTACCACTCCTTGAAACCAACTACTACTTAAGTGTCTGACTATTTCAATCATATCCTCTCTCTTTTAACACATGATCTAGCTCAGCCAATCAGTGCCTCTGGTAACACTAAGTAATCTTTCTTTATGTAACATTACATTTAAGTATATATATATATATATATACATACACAATGACATTTAATGTGATACTTAATATTAAGAGTATTAAGTATGTCAATAACTTTATCATCCAGATAATGTCGAGAAGTTTTGTTACCTTGGTGATACCATACCATTGGAGCACAGGATGGAGCGGGTGCTAGTGTGATTGCAAGAGTTAGGAGTGGATGGTGTAAGTTCAAGGAACTTCTGCCATTACTAACCAGCAGAGCATAACCACTGTCGACCATGGGAAGAGTTTATCAGGCATGTGTACACAGTGTGAGGATGTAAGGAATTGAAATCTGGCCAGTGGGGGTTGAGGACATGCGTTGCATGGAGAGGAATGATATAAGGATACAATGGCTGTGTAATGTGAGTCTTAAAGACAGGCTTAGTTCTGATGACCTCAAATGAAGAATAAATCTGAACAGTATTGGAATATGTGTGCAGAAGAGGTGACTTCGATGGTATGGTCACATTGAAAGAATTGATGAGAGTTCTTAAGTCAGTAGATGTAGAACAGTTGAGGTAGCATGTTCAGTTCACAGGATAAGGCAAAGGAAAACCTGTGAGAAAGTGATAAGGATCAACTTGAGAGAAGGGGATAAGTAAAGACCTGACCAGAGAGTGGTTTGTTTTTAAGTCAGTTTCTTAAAGCTGTCCAATGCATACCAGCATGTAAAATGGACGTTAAACTGATAATGATGCTATTAAACATCCAAATTACAAAAATATTTACTTCAAAAATGTTTTCTTTTTAAAATACATTTTATTGTAGATGTGGAGAGTGTATGAGCAAAGTACAACTATATTTGCATAAAATGTTAAGAACTCACTGTTAGAACAAGTTCCCAGTGTGACATACATTTGTACATAGTAAGAAATCCATATTTGATTCTGAATAGCCATTTCGTCCTTTTTATTTTTGCAGCATGTTCTTTACTCTAAAAAAATTGTAATTTTGCTTTAGTTTCTTTCCGAAAATAATTATTCTGGCTAGGAAGATCATTACAATTAAGACAATTTAAAATAATGATCTAAAAGGCAAAAAAATTTAAGGGAGGTAATTCCTATTTTAAGATAAAAAATATCAGTTATCTCCCTTATAGTTTGAGGGTTTTTTTCCATCTCTTTGTGACTTAGACATTGTTTTTTTAAATTCAAAATAAAATAGCATTAATGGATTCTAGTCTAAGCCGAGTAGGTACAAATATATATATATCATCATTAATAGACACTGTTTCGATGAATCACAGCTCTTCAGTGTGGCTAAACCAACACCCATTCCAAGCCCGGGATCGAACCAATAACCATTGAGTCGATAGTCAGTAGCTCTAACCACCAGGCCACAGGGACAGATGCCGCTAGTAAATGATATCTACAATGCTTTTATACACACATTGCCCGCCACTCCCACAGTGCTCTATTTGTTTATTTACAAAGAGTTTTGCATTACGCTAAAGTAGTAGCAAGCGATATCATTAACAACAGTGTTCAACCCGAGAAAGGGAGTCTTATATCATCATCCACAGATAGACTCTTTCTCTGTATCAAAATATTAGGTATGCGTTTATATATTTCTATGTATAGGATTGACTTCTAAACTAATTGACTGATCATTATGAATTTTTGAACACAGCAGCTAGACGTATGACTGGGTAATGTAGACTATATTTAGTTTTATACAAAGAGGGGGTGGAAGCCCTTCATGAAAATTAAGATACCTCTGATTTTTGTGCAATTTTCACAATCTATATTAAATAGCAATTAATAAATATTCACCAAATTTCAGTTTCTTTGTAGTATTTTAAAGGTTTTTTCGGGGGGGGGGGGGGCATCATAAGGACACAACCTCCTGTTTGAAAATTTGAATATTTCAGATTTGCATTAAATTTGATTCATAGTCAGTAGACACCAATTAAGCCATATTCCCTGAATTTTAATTTCTTAATAATTTTAATTTCTTAATACTCCTTAAGCTTAAAATTTTAGACATTTTCTAGAACTAAAATCATACAATGAATTTTGAGCACAATTGGAAGATGGTTTCTAGACATAAGGTTTAATAGCATTTAATGTTGATTTTAATCTTCGTACGAAGTACATAAAAGTGGTGGAGAACTGTTCGTTTTGGGGAATTTATTTTACCCATCCTGTGAGGAGTATTCTTCTAATGTGTGTGTATGTATGTGTATGCTTTGAAGATGTTTGTAGAATCCCCACCCACATAAATTCCTTTGCTTATCTTTCGTCGTCAAATATGTGCCATCTCCCCACGCGAGGATTTATTAATTCGGTCAAAAGATCTAAAGGTCAAATAAAAAGCACAACAATAATTAAGTAAATACAAGAAAGTTTTGCTTCGAACCATTTTCTGTGTCATCATCTATATTTTATGTTGTTCTTTGATTCTGAAGAGCTGTGAAAACATTGCATGCTGCCAATGGTGGAACTGCCATTTTTCAAACAGTTGCCTAAAAGACCTCAACTCTTTTGGTACCAATTGCTTGAACTTTTTTTTTCTTTCATCAATTCTTATTTCCGACATCTTGCTGGATCTCTCCTTTCTTATTAAAGAACAACACTTTTCTGCTGGATCTCTTCTCTCTTTCTCAATACATTCTTATTGGGCACACACACTCTCTCTCTCTCTCTCTTTCTCTCTCTTTCTCTATTGCTGGATTTCCTTTCACTTGGCACTTTCTGGATTGCCGACATCTCCCATTTCTTGATCACTAAATTTTTCCTCTTTATTTTTAGATTGCTCCAGTTTTCCTCTCTATTTCTGAATCAATCGATTTTTCCTCTATTTCTGCATCACTCCATTTATTTGCTCTCTCTTTCTGGATCACTCCATTTTTTTCTCTCATTTCTGCATCACACTACCACTGTCTCCGTATCTGGATCTCTCCACCGCTGTCTCCGTTTCTGGATCTCTCCACCGCTGTCTCCGTTTCTGGATCTCTCCACCGCTGTCTCCGTTTCTGGATCTCTCCACCGCTGTCTCCGTTTCTGGATCTCTCCACCGCTGTCTCCGTTTCTGGATCTCTCCACCGCTGTCTGCGTTTCTGGATCTCTCCACCGCTGTCTGCGTTTCTGGATCTCTCCACCGCTGTCTGCGTTTCTGGATCTCTCCACCGCTGTCTGCGTTTCTGGATCTCTCCACCGCTGTCTGCGTTTCTGGATCTCTCCACCGCTGTCTGCGTTTCTGGATCTCTCCACCGCTGTCTGCGTTTCTGGATCTCTCCACCGCTGTCTGCGTTTCTGGATCTCTCCACCGCTGTCTGCGTTTCTGGATCTCTCCACAGCTGTCTGCGTTTCTGGATCTCTCCACAGCTGTCTGCGTTTCTGGATCTCTCCACCGCTGTCTGCGTTTCTGGATCTCTCCACCGCTGTCTGCGTTTCTGGATCTCTCCACCGCTGTCTGCGTTTCTGGATCTCTCCACCGCTGTCTGCGTTTCTGGATCTCTCCACCGCTGTCTGCGTTTCTGGATCTCTCCACCGCTGTCTGCGTTTCTGGATCTCTACTACCTAAACATTCTCTGTTTCTCTTTCCTAAGAATTGGATTTCATATTATTGATTGACTGAAATGGTATTTTTTAGCTGTTCATTTTTAACTGTCACCTCCCTCTTCAAAATACTATTCCCCCCTCCTAACCAGATGTAGTGAGACAGTAAAAAAGAAATTTGACTCTTACTCATTAAAAAAAAAATAACGCTTCCTCCCGCCTAAAAATTGGTGATTCCTGTCTGAACAAAAAACAAACTTATTCCTAATTCTGAAGCGAAAACTTGACTGACTTGTGACTCCAACAAAGGTTTCTGCCGACACCCTCACATCTGTCCGTAATAGTTGACCTCCATAAATTTAACTTCAAAGAACTAATCTAAAACAGTTGACTGTTTACGTGTTTATATTGTACTTATAATCGCCCCTCCCCTTCCCTCTGTGTGTTGTTTATTTAGAAATTGTGTTACGTAATTGGCTACGAAGAGGGGTAGGAGTGGGGTGAGGCATTAATTACTCACTGATATGTGGTTACGGTAACAATGAACTCGGTTCTATTATTGGTATTTAAATGACTAGTCTTCGTAGTTAGTGACTCGTTCACTCACTTCCTTGCTGGTGAAGGTTTTTTGTTTTTGTTTCCTTACCTGTACAACACATACTTAGTCAATATTCACCTGGTTAGTTCGCTTGGAAAAAAGCCCAAGTGTTTGGGGTTTTTTTTCCGAAGTCCTCAGCTAAAGTGTCTTTATAGTTGTCATTTCCTTTCTGTCTTTCTGTTTTTCAGTCTCGCTCTCTTGTTAAGTCTCTTCATCGGTGAATCTCTCTCTCTCTTCCACTTTCTCAGTTAGTTTCTCTCCCTCTCCTGTTCTCCTGCTCTCTCTCTCTCTCCTGCTCTCTCTCTCTCCTGCTCTCTCTCTCTCCTGCTCTCTCTCTCTCCTGCTCTCTCTCTCTCCTGCTCTCTCTCTCCTGCTCTCTCTCTCCTGCTCTCTCTCTCCCGCTCTCTCTCTCTCTCCTGCTCTCTCTCTCTCCTGCTCTCTCTCTCTCTCCTGCTCTCTCTCTCTCCTGCTCTCTCTCTCTCCTGCTCTCTCTCTCTCCTGCTCTCTCTCTCTCCTGCTCTCTCTCTCTCCTGCTCTCTCTCTCTCTCCTGCTCTCTCTCTCCTGCTCTCTCTCTCCTGCTCTCTCTCTCTCCTGCTCTCTCTCTCTCCTGCTCTCTTTCTCCTGCTCTCTCTCTCCTGCTCTCTCTCTCCTGCTCTCTCTCTTTCTCCTGCTCTCTCTCGCTCTCTCTTTCTCCTGCTCTCTCTCGCTCTCTCTTTCTCCTGCTCTCTCTCGCTCTCTCTTTCTCCTGCTCTCTCTCGCTCTCTCTTTCTCCTGCTCTCTCTCGCTCTCTCTTTCTCCTGCTCTCTCTCGCTCTCTCTTTCTCCTGCTCTCTCTCTCTTTCTCCTGCTCTCTCTCTCTCTCTCTCTTTCTCCTGCTCTCTCTCTCTCTCTCTCTCTTTCTCCTGCTCTCTCTCTCTCTCTTTCTCCTGCTCTCTCTCTCTCTCTTTCTCCTTCTCTCTCTCTCTCTCTTTCTCCTGCTCTCTCTCTCTCTCTTTCTCCTGCTCTCTCTCTCTCTCTTTCTCCTGCTCTCTCTCTCTCTCTCTCTTTCTCCTGCTCTCTCTCTCTCTCTCTCTTTCTCCTGCTCTCTCTCTCTCTCTCTCTCTTTCTCCTGCTCTCTCTCTCTCTCTCTTTCTCCTGCTCTCTCTCTCTCTCTTTCTCCTGCTCTCTCTCTCTCTCTTTCTCCTGCTCTCTCTCTCTCTCTTTCTCCTGCTCTCTCTCTCTCTTTCTCCTGCTCTCTCTCTCTCTCTCTCTTTCTCCCGCTCTCTCTCTCTTTCTCCTGCTCTCTCTCTCTCTTTCTCCTGCTCTCTCTCTCTCTCTCTTTCTCCTGCTCTCTCTCTCTCTCTCTTTCTCCTGCTCTCTCTCTCTCTCTCTCTTTCTCCTGCTCTCTCTCTCTCTCTCTTTCTCCTGCTCTCTCTCTCTCTCTCTCTTTCTCCTGCTCTCTCTCTCTTTCTCCTGCTCTCTCTCTCTTTCTCCTGCTCTCTCTCTCTCTTTCTCCTGCTCTCTCTCTCTCTCTTTCTCCTGCTCTCTCTCTCTCTCTTTCTTTCTCCTGCTCTCTCTCTTTCTTTCTCCTGCTCTCTCTCTTTCTTTCTCCTGCTCTCTCTCTTTCTTTCTCCTGTTCTCTCTCTCTTTCTTTCTCCTGTTCTCTCTCTCTCTCTTTCTCCTGCTCTCTCTCTCTCTCTTTCTCCTGCCCTCTCTCTTTCTCCTGCCCTCTCTCTCCTGCTAATTCGTTTTCTCTCCCGCTCTCTCTCTTTCTCTCCCGCTCTTTCTCTCCCGCTCTCGCTATCTCTCCCGCTCTCTCGCTATCTCTCCCACTCTCTTGCTATCTCTCCCGCTCTCTCGCTATCTCTCCCGCTCTTTCTCTTCCGCTCTATCGATTAGTCGCTCTCTCTCTCTCTTTTATATATATATATATATATCTTTAAGCTCATACAGAAAGTGGGTCGAAAGCTCAATATTACTAGAGCTCTAAATATAATAATGAGCTAATAAGTTTCTTGCTTGAAACATTTTTTATTTTAATTAAAATAAAAAATGTTTTAAGCAAAAAGCTGAACTTATTACCTCATTTTATATATATATATATATATATATATATATATATATATATAAATTTTTGTCGCTTTCTCATCCAGATAAGTTTGAAGTAACCAATAAGTCTTGTCAGAGGTGTTTAATTTATAATTGTTCTGCAACATGAGACTTGTTACAATTAGTTAATCTAAACACTTCAGCAAATGAACACTTCTCTTTGCAGATGCATTTCTTACATAAGTAGGCTGATTCATGCATTATTTATTGCCACCAGGTGGCGTCTACGATTCAATGTAAACCAATTGTGCAATAACTTGTCAACGAGGCTCGAGAGTCGCTAGCTCAAACGCCTCATTTCGGTTTCAATTCTTGAAAATTTTAAAGCTCCAACTTTTACTAAAAAAATATTCCACTGGTAACAATTATATATATATATATATATGTGATTATTTTTATTTACACAGACATGTACAAAATCTGCGACACTGGCATGTCGATGTTATCGATCAACAGTTATTATGAACTGAGATCTCATCAGGCAGAGTTAGAATCCGATCTCAACCATAGATCTGTGTAAATAAAAATAATCATATAAAAGCTCTATTTGATGTTATTTATCTACCTCCTACAAGGTAAGATGTGACACAAGGTCGGGAAAGTGGGATTAGATAAGCCAACGCTCGAGAGGTGAGCACTCTGGCCATTTAAAAATTGCCTGGACAGCCCCGTCGGCATTCCCCGGTAGAGGCGCCTCAGACAGTAAGCAATAAACTTACTCCTCCCCGAAGAGGGGAGGCAAAGCCTGGGAGGGTGCACCTCCTAGAACTGCACAGGACCGGCAACCCCCAATAGACCGGCGTAAATCCAGACCCAAAGGCCCGGACGATACCAGTTTATTAGGCGGGGTAAAAACCCCTGGTTGAATAAAAGCTCTATTTGGTATTGAGCACTTTTTATAAACCCGGTTGAAATTCTTTGGATTACTATGTGGATGTTTTACCTAGATTATTATATATGTATGTATGTATGTATGTATGTATATGTAAGGTTAGTGGAAGAGAACCCGAGCAGAGTGCTAGATTATTAAGAAGAAAAAAAATAAGAGCGTAATATTTATTTATATATTACAGTTATGTTACAGTAGACCAGAACAACATCGGTACCAAATCCAAACAATGGGGACCTATAATTGGTTTCCTTTACCGAACTCTCTTCAGCCTCTGTTTATGTCTGATTCCCAGCTGACTATAACATAGTCGTTTTCAAGTCCAATGTAAATAAATTCTTGAGCCGTCCTCTTAAATAATCAAATTCTGACCAATTCCAACCATTGTTACCAATCATCAGTGTTGTCTTACTGTCCTCCTGACAAACTCATTTACCCTTATCCTCGAGTGGCCTTTGGGTTTTTATAAGTGGTGACTTTTTAGTAAAAAAAAATCGATAAAATAACAATAATAATTTTGGCGCATTTTCACTACTTTTCACTTTACTGCAGTTTCATGTTTTATCCAATCTTCAGAAGTGTTTCAATATATTCCTGGGCAAAGTTTGAATTTGCATTCAACTACAGCAAAGTGTTCAGATAATCCACATTTATTATCATTTATTTGTTGTTGTAAAGCTCTATCTGAAAAGACAGTGAGTCCTTTATAAGTACAAAGTCTTGTATCGGCTCAGTCTCAAAAATTCATATTTGAACGACAGATTTTGAGTTGATTTTTTATCTAACAAAGTTTTCTTGTGAAATTAAACATTTTTAACCTAAATAGCATTTAAGCTGACATATCAAACTTTGATAATGAAAAGCCAATTTTCATGTTTTATTGTTGTGCCATGTTATTGGCACTATAAAAAAGTACTTCACTACAGTTTATAAAAAAATAAATTGTGTAGTCTGCCAGAACAACTGATAAAATCGAAACATTTTTCAATTATGACCGAGGAAAAAAAAGAAAAATCACCAAGGAGAATAAATCATTTTTTTTTTTATTGAGAATATAAAGAGTTATCTCCCTTGCAAATGAAATGCTATTTATTTTTCAGTATAAGTTTTGCAAATGTGCAAACAAATAAAAACCAAAATGACTTATATAGTATATTTACATATTAGATTATGTGATACCAGTGGTTTTGTGCCTCAGCGCTTATCTATGACATACCAATTTCACATTCAAGCTGTTGCTTTTTCATTGTCAAATGTTGAAAAACCAGTGTGTGGCCTCGTTAGTTCCTTGACCTGAAAAGCTCTCAGTCTCTGATAAAGTCTGATATATAGCAGTAAATTAGCTAGTCGATTTGTTTTAATGGAGGGGGGGGGGTATTCTTATAAAGACTGAAACCAGAGAAATAAAAAAAGAAGCCCCCCCCCCCCACCTCCTAGTAATGAATAAAAACAAAAACAATCGCTTATTTACAACTATATATCGGTCTTTAGTACAGAAACCAGGAACTTTTCTGGTCAAAGAACTAAAAAGGCCGCACAGGTTTTTCAACACTGCACAGTGAAGAAGCAATAGTTTGAAAGTGAAATTGGTATGTCATCGATAAGTACCAAAGCACGAAACCATTGGTATGACATAATTCAATATGGAACAGTGGATAAGCATGACAACAAACTAATAAAAATATCTTGGATCTGCTTTTTAGTGATGTGTTTGTGTCTGTATTTTTACTAGTCTGTTGCCATGCTTATCCATTATTCCATATACTAATATTCCATTTTGTCTGAAATTTTAATTTCATGTTTTAAACTCTCTCATAATCCAGTAAATAAATATTTTATTTAATAAATATATTAGGCTCTTACCTCAGTAATTGAGCACTCTGGTCAAGTTTTCTTCCCAAAAAATTACATATATATATATATATATATATATATATATAGGTGTGTTTGTCAACTTTTCTGTCCTACTCAAACCACTTAACCCAATTCTGCAGACTTATCTTTCATGAATTTTAACGAATCCTTTTTCTTTTCGATTCCGAAGCGTCTGTTGCGTTAAGTGGTGCATTTCAAATATCAGCCTCTTAGTGTGGCTTATCACCATTTGACATCAGAGCTGTTCATATTTAGACATCTTGAACTAATTCCATCATTAACGTATGAATAACGCTCCGTCCCCTTAGTGTCCAGTGCAAAAATTTCTCTTTGTGGAAGAGCTTTCCCCGGATAAAGATTCAACATGAAAACGTCTCATTAAAATAGTATGATTAATAGCATAATTAATCTGTATTAATAACTGTTAATTACAGCCGTCATTTGAACATCTGTTTATTGTTATGCTGTGAAACTCTTTATCTATCTTATATGTAAAGTTAGTCCCCACCCCTCTCATACTTTTGCGATTACTAGCTTTTTTACTACAAACTATTTAGTCGGCCAAAAATTCCGTTCGTTTTTTTAATGTCATCTTTCCGGCCTACTAAAGATCTTATATTCTTATTCTTCAAATCCTGTATTTGGTGTAGCGAGTATATTGACGTCAGTGTGTAATGAGCAGACGAGTTCTTACATTTTTGCGTGTAGTTAAGGCATTGAAATGGAAGGTCAAGCAGAGCACTACCGACATCTGATGCTTTTTTATTACAGAAAAGGAATAAAGGTTACATAACCCTGCATAAAGATATGTCATGCGTATGGGGAGAATGCTGTTACAGAACGGGTGTGCCAGAAATGGTTTGCTCGATTCCGAAAAGGAAATTTTTCAGTGAGAGATGTTCTTCGCTCTGGCCGGCCAAAGATGATCGGCAGTGACCATAGTTGAACAAGATTGCCATTAGACAACCAGACAAATCAGATATTCTTAACATTTCCAAATCGAGCGTGGAAAATTAATTGCATAAACTCTGTTATGTTTTTAAACTTGATGTTTGGGTTCCCCATAAACTGATAGAAGCAAAAAAAAAAAAAAAACGAACGAACTTCTTGGCCAACCCAATACATTAAAAAGATCTATTTTGTCAGTGATTTATGGCAAATATTGGTTCATGATAAATATTTCATTGATTTTTATATTTAACTAGTAGCGCTATTCGGCATTGCCCATGGCAAAAGTGTAACATATTTGTATTAAAACTTCTATCTCTCTCTCTTTCCCCCCTCACTCGTTTTCCCTCTCCTGCCCACTCTTTCTTCTCCACCCAGCCCATTCCTCTCTCTTGACATACACACACACACTTTTATAGATTACTTGAGGAATTAGTCAGTGTAAGGGAAATAACTAATTAGAAAGAAATCAGAGTTACTTCCCTTTAATTATATGGAAAAAGATGAAAAAACTACCCCCCTAAAATAAATCGTCGCCAGTTTACCCTTAAAGAATAAATATTTTTTTCTGAATTTTAGATATTATTCATCCGGGGCAATGCTGATCAAGAATATACCAACTTTGTGGGTGTTTCTTTGGTAGTTTTTGACTTTTAGCTGGACATACACACATATACACATAGACGTTTCCCTTTATATAATAGAAGACTAGCTTGTTCTGCCGGCTCACTACTGCTTTGCAAAGTTCTGCTACGTAAAATACTTGAAACAAAACTTTTAAATAATAAACATTTCATTCATAACTTTGTTGTTAACACGAAACAGAAAGTATCACATTTATTTATATAGATAGATAAACATTAACATTTTGATAATTTCGATACAAATTTATTTATCTTTTACAAATAAAGGAAACAAAAGAAAAAATCAATTGGCCTTGGCGATGGTGTGGCGACTTTTTGTTTTTCAATTTAGAAATAGATCGCAACTTATTAAAAATCACGCCAGTTCATTATATATTTCTATGTGTATGATTCACTTCTAAACTAATTAACCGATCATTATCAGTTTTAAAACACAGTTGCTATGTGTAAGGATAGGTAATGTGAGCTATATTTTGTTTAATTTGGTTTTGGAAAACGGGGGAAAATAAAAGATGGAAGGCCTTTGTGAAAATTCAGATATCCCCCCCCCCCCGATTTTTGCGAAATTTTAACAATAAGTATTAAACATCAATTAATAAATATTCCCTAAATTCCAGTTTCTGTCGAATATTTTATAGGGTTTTAAAATTTTATTTTCATTATATGTAAACACTTTTAATATGGGCACATAGATATTTGCAAAACATAAACAAATTTATTCTGGTTGCTCCACTAACCACCAAATTATGACCGTTCGAAGTTTGTTGGAAATCAAAAAAATTGCCGTCTTGAAAAATCTTTACAAATTTAATAGACATTTGAACACTTTCTTGCATCAAATTTCGTTTTGATGATGTACGGTTTTCATTTGACAATAAACTCTGACGGGGGGAGGGTCTTTTTGTTTACGGCCTGAATTTGTTCAAGTATGTTTTTAATTCTCCTAGAAACACGTGTTAACTTTTCTTTGCTTCGAAACTGACATTAAATCACAGTATGACATAACGTTGATCTGTCAATTGAGATATATATATAGATATGTATATAATGTATGTATGTATATTTAGGCAGCAAATTGTTATCGATAAATGTTTGATTAAATACGATGGAATCTTCTCTTTTCGTTATTTTTTTAATCATTGTCCTGACTCTGCGAGCGAATTTCCGGTAGTAATTTATGGTGTATCCACCCGAGAGTTCTTTTTTCGGCCATCTCAAGTGCTTCGTGATCGTCTTCAGGAGTTGTTGTTTTTTTTATTAAGCATAACTTGAAATTGTGTTGTAAATTTTTCAAATTTATACTTACCGATAATTAGCAAATTATTGTTTTTTTTTTCCTTCTGAGGATAAGAGTAACTCGTTGAAAATCCATGGATTAACGGTCATTCTTATATCTTATTTTATTCCTTGTTTAAACACTTGATGACGTTGGAATTTGAGTTTGAAACATGACTCGTGTTCCGGGTTCGAGTCCGGCAACCGGTATGAATAATCTTCTCTGCACTGACGATTCCCGAAAGGATAAAACGTATACTTATGTAGATAAAAACATATATATATATATATATATATGTTTTTATCTACATACGTATACGTTTCATCTTTTCGGGAATCGTCAGTGTAGAGATGAATTATTCATACCAGTCACCGGACTTGAAACCCGGAACACGAGTTATGTTTCAAACTCAAATTCCGACGTCTTAGCCCACACGGCCGTTATCAATAACCTGGTAAATCAGTGAGAGATTAATCCTATTTAAAGGCAGCCGTCGTGAAAATGTTTGACTACTGAAAGGAACACACACACACACACACACATATATATATATATATATATATATATATATATATATATATATATATATATGCATATTTACCTAACATTGCATGTTGAACATAACAAATAAACCATTTTTGTTTCTTAAGGAAACAAGTTTGTTGATAATGTCTTCTCCACTTTCTTTCTCTGTCGCTTTTTAACTCGAATCTTTAAGTGTTGCAAAAGCCACCATTGATTGATAGTTTCTTGATGAAACGTCACAAAAAATTGTCTAATCTGGAAATGAAGTTGTAACATTGATAATGACTGCCAGGCGGAGTAGCTCACCTATTCTAGTACTTTCTGATTTTTAAGGTTTGAGTGAAAATAGAAACCTTTCTTCCTCTCCTATCTGAATCTATATATTTCAAGTAGTAGTTTTTTTAGGGTTTTGTCTGTCTTTTTGTTCACAAACTCCTTCCGGGATTTTGGAGATAGACCCTTCCCCATAACTGATATATATATATATATATATATATATATATATAATCCAGGTAAAACATCCACAGGGTAGTAATCCAAAGAATTTTAACCGGGTTTATAAAAAGTGCTCAATATCAAATAGAGCTTTTTTATATATAATTATTTTTATTTACACAGACATGCACAAAATCTGCGACACCGGCATGTCGACGTCATCGATCAATAGCTATTACAAACAGATCTCATCAGGCAGAGTTAGAAACCGATCTTAACCCTAGATCATATTTGGGAAGAAATATATATATATATATATATATATATATATATATATATATATATTGTTAATATTTTTATTGATACAGACATGTACAAATGCAGCGACACTGACATGCCGATTTTTCGATCTGTGGTTATTAAAAACTAAGATCTCCCTAGACGAAAAGTCTGTCTTTTCTTCTAATTGTTCATATTAAAAACAAAAGATGGAAAAGAAAAACTCTAGATTCTAAGCTGAAAGGTCACATGATCAAATTTAAAATAATTTTTAAAAAGACCGTTTGTATGTTTTCAGTTAAAGAGTTAATAAAATGATCTATTTTTAGCATTGACTGCATATTGTCCGGTCAAGATTTTTCTCAGGTCGTGGACTGTATGTTAAAAAGAGGGTGGGGGAGGCCGGATTTGACAATTCATACGAGTTGTAGGGGAGTAGTATGTTGGCATATGCTAGAAAAGAAACCCCCTTTCTTTTCTAGCATATGGTTTTAGGGGAAGGGGGGAGGCTTATCATAAGGGTTAGGCATAGTTTAATATTTTTGATTTACTTTATTTTATGTGGTTTATTATTAATAATTGTAATAAATGTGATAATAATAATAAATAAAATTATAATCATAAACATAATCAGACGGTAATAATGAAAATAATAATATTAATAAAGGATTATTTTTTTTGTCTATAATATAATAATAATGGTAGTGTTAATAGTAATAAAACAAGTGATAATAACAATGGTGATGATAATAGTTATAATAATAATGATGATGATGAGAATAAGGGTGATAATTATATCATTCATTCATATATATATATATATATATATATATATATATATATATATATGTGTGTGTGTGTTTAAACTACATTACTTAGGGCACTTGGATAAGTATATTTCGTTTTGATCAAAAGGGATACAATAATATGGGTTTGTGTTTTCACTTGACATCGATAGAAATGAAATACAAAGTTTTACTTTATTTTATTTATAACTAGCATGGATACCCGGCGTTACCAAGGAGCATGGATTTAAAAAAATAGAATAGTTAAAAAGGTGTGTAACATCTCTTTTTTAATACCCCCCCTCTCTCTCTCTCCCCCCCCTCTCTCTCTCTCTCTCTCTTTGGTAACTGAAAGAAAAAGAAATCTGACTGTTTGACATAGTTTCAATGTTTCGTTTTTTTAAACAACTACCAGTAAAAATAAAAATAGTATGAATCAGCATGATATTGTTAAATAGCCAGGCCAGGTGTTCTGAAAAGGTCACTTGACAGAAGTAGGTGGACTTGGTACGGAGTGCACCTGACTAAAAGAAAATAACATGATTGATTGTCAAAAATTAAAATAATCGTTGGTTGAAATCGAGCCACTTGGCCCGGGAAAACAAATATGTTGGATTGTCAAAAATAAAATAATTGTTGATTGGAACCATCTGCAAAAGGTTAGCAGAAGGAAACACCTCGTCTCCAAATAAAATGCTCTGGAGATGTGACTACATTGACAGCTAAGTCCTAGAGTGGGCGTTTGCAGGTGGAGGCGGAGAATCACGATTGTTTTATAATAACAACTCCGAAATTGATATTGGCAATTTGTGCCCAAGAAAAACCATTCGTGAAATTCCTGTGCGTGTGTCTCCTTCCTCACTAACCCACACTCCTTCACCGCCACCGACAATAAAGATATATTATTATGTTTTCATATATCAAAATTTGTGCAGTTGTCATTCTTTTAAGCATAGCAAAAATACAGCAGTATGACTTTTTCAGTGGCTGGATTCTGTTGCTGGCATTTGTTTCCTCATTTTTTTTTCTCGAATCAAGTACTTACAGACGGGAAAACTCGGCATACCCAGATTGTTATCCACCGGCTTGATTATGTTGTTTGCATTGATTTCCCCCAATTCTTTCTCGAATAAGGTACTTACAGAAGTAGGGGTGGGACGTAATGGGTGAAAATTTCAGATTCATGCGAGTAGTATTTTTTTGTGTTCATTTATACACAAATAACACTAAACAATCAAAGATTTTGAAAATTTTGCAAAATTCAGAAGGTGCAGGCCACTAGTTTTTGGCTATTTTACATTCATGAAAACCCTTTCACAGCCTTCAGTCCTAAATTAAAGTACTATATCAGATTTAACCATCTATATCCATTCATAGCTTTTGAGGATGTTTAAGGACCGAAAAATGATGGATTTTGAGTCCCGTGGAGCCCTAACGGCTATTTTTGGCCTGCACCTTCTGAATTTTGCAAAAGTTTCAAAATCTTTGATTGTTTAGTGTTATTTATGTATAAATGAACACAAAAAAATACTACTTGCATGAATCTGAAATTTTCACCCATTACGTCCCACCCCTAACAGAAGGGACCATCTGAAGGTTGCCAACATCCATAAGTGAAAGTGGTGCTGTCAACTGACAGAATTCGAACTTATCAAACTCGGGTCGTCAGTCAGCGGTGTTATCTACTTCGGCATCGCCACCTCCCATTCTAAAATGACTTGGATTTCGGGTTGTCATGTCTTCATCTACTTTTCCATAAATTATGATTAGAAGACAATTTTATTTTTTCCCTCGGATGAGTTCCAATCAGTGGAAATTGAGACCCAATTACTGTGCACAATGGCCAGCGGAACTCTTTGAAAAAGCAACTCCGCCTCTCTGATCTCGCCTGTCAAAGCGATATCCATCTGACGCCTAACATCCATTCTTATAATTTAAACATTTTCTTTCTTCTTCTTCCATTTCAAGCTTCATTTCTTTATTTTTCCTTTCCAGCCTCTTTTTATTTTAGTTTTGTTATTCTTATTTCCTTGCTTTTAAATTTCCCCAACCTTTTGGACTTTACTTGTGACATGGAATAGGCCACTTGTATTTTTGAATCACAATTTAGCACGTTCCCCCCTTCTCCACACACACACACACACCATTTTAGAGCTGGATGTGTTCTTGTGATAATTCGAGATATATACCCGAAGTAGGTCATTATTCATCTCCCTCCCACGGTGACTCAACGGTCGGGGGGGGGGGGGGGGATTTTAAGCAAGCGTTGTATAGGAAGAGCACTCTGGCTGAACAAAAATTGCCAGGGTAGCCTCGTTGGCATTCCCTGGTAAGGGCACCTCAGGTGATTAGCAATAAACTAACCCCCTTTTCAAAGGGCGAGAAGGTAAAGCCTGGGAAAGTGGACCTCCTAGAACTGCACAGTAGGTATTTACCTCCACCCCACTGCAGAAAGATGTGATACCAGCTTCGAAGGTTGGGATTGAAAAGCCAGCGCACAAGAGGCGTGTGCACTCTGGCCCACAAAAAAATTGCCTGAGCAGTCCCGTCAGCATTCCCCGGTAGGGGTGCCTTCTCAAAGAGAGATGGTAAAGCCTGGGAAGGTGAACCTTCTAGAACTGCACTGAACCCGACAAAAGCACGGTCATCACCTATTAAAAAATGACCCAAACTCTGCCGGATTGATTGTCGAGGACGCATCCTTGACTTGTATGAATAACACCTACTCAGGCTGTGCATCCAAAATACATTTTTTAAATTGGTAAACCATTTCTGTTTTAAATTGATCATACTACAGGGTTATTCTCTCCTCCCCTCTCCTTGTGTGGTATTCATCCTAGGCGAGTTAAGCTGACTTCCTCCTTCAAAGTTCTTAGGGAATATTAAATTCATAAATAGTCAAGGACAGGTGAAGCGCGTTTAGCCTTTGTGGGCAATCACCTAGAGATGTTGTTTCGATAAAAACACAGGTCCCCATCACCCCACTGAGTTGGCGTCACAAAGGACAAACGACATATAAAATCTTGCCTCAATTAAAGAAATGGCTTCCAAAAAAACCTGATCAGTGATAAGTTTGACTTTTAATTTCTAAAAGCCGTCCAACACATGCCAGCAAGTAAAACGGACATTAAACCGAATATGATGATGATGAGTCCCAAGTCGCTTGTTTATCTCAGTTAGTGGAGATGATTCTGACAACGTCACCATCCCCCCCATATACAATGCCTGGCCAAATGGTCACCCATCTGGTACTAGTCAGACTCCACATCGCTTAACTTGACTGGTCTTACGAACAAGAACCGCTTTGTCAACATGATAATGCTGCATTACTACAGGGTGCTCCACCAAAACATGAACTGTAGATTTAAGCCAACATCATGTATTTAGACACGTATTTTACCAGTATATACACCAAGTAATAGAATGTATAGATGTGGCAACAATATGGAGCAAAGTCCCATACATCCAAGGACACTGTTACCTGGCTCAAGGCCAATACTTCTGACTTCATTGTAGCAAAGAAGATTGTTGTGACCTTGAAGGGCCGGTAATAATCAAGACAAACACAATGGTATAATTAAGAAAAGTGTATTAACAAAAGTATGTTACAGAAGGTATGCGTTGAATTCTGTGGCCATAACTGCCACCAATAACTACCACGACGCTTAGTCGTAACTGTATTTGTGTCTGGGTAAGTCCATTTATTCCCTGAAATAGGTAGATCAGCTTACACTATAACAAAGGTACTGAGAAACAACCTCAGTTGCCAGCCACCAAAAGAATTCGTGACACACGGAAAGTGCTCACGCAGACTGTAGAGCTGTTAGTCTAAAGTTGACAGAAAAATAACAAATTGGGAAAAAGTGTAGACCGAAATATCTTAATTTAGTTTTGATTAGTTAAAGAAATAAATAAGATTCTGTGATCTTTAGTAAGTGTTTCTCTCCCCCTTCCATCTCTCTCCCCCTTCCATCTTTCTCTCTCTCTCTCCCCCTTCCATCTTTCTCTCTCTCCCTCTCCCATCTTTCTCTCTCTCTCCTCCCATCTTTCTCTCTCTCTCCTCCCTTCTATCTTTCTCTCCTCCCTTCTATCTTTCTCTCCTCCCTTCTATCTATCTCTCCTCCTTTCTATCTATCTTTCCTCCTTTCTATCTATCTCTCCTCCCTTCTATCTTTCTCTCTCCTATCTTTCTCTCTCCTCCCTCCTATCTTTCTCTCTCCTCCCTCCTATCTTTCTCTCTCCTCCCTTCTATCTTTCTCTCTCCTCCCTTCTATCTTTCTCTCTCCTCCCTTCTATCTTTCTCTCTCCTCCCTTCTATCTTTCTCTCTCCTCCCTTCTATCTTTCCCTCTCCTCCCTTCTATCTTTCTCTCTCCTCCCTTCTATCTTTCTCTCCTCCCTTCTATCTTTCTCTCTCCTCCCTTCTATCTCTCTCTCCACCCTTCTATCTCTCTCTCCTCCCTTCTATCTCTCTCTCCTCCCTTCTATCTCTCTCTCCTCCCTTCTATCTCTCTCTCTCCTCCCTTCTATCTCTCTCTCATTTTCCTCCTTCTATCTCTCTATCTCTCTCGTTCTATCTGTGGTGTCAGAAAAAAGGGGTTGGGCGTGTGTACCTTCTTCCTTCTCAGGTTAACCGTATATGTGTAGGCTTGTCTGTCGCCCTTTTCACCCTTGTTATGAATAAAAGCAATGATGGCGGCACCGGGCGACAGGCGCCAATCTTTCAGGCATTCTTGAAGTGATGATCATTATTAACGTTGTTGTTTTTCGTTTTAATTTCTTCTTCTTCTTCTTAGTGGCGGCGGCGGCGGCAGCGATTCTGCCTTTAGTGTTTGGCTTTTATGAGTGCCTTATTTTCAAGTTTTCTCTTTTGAATAATGTTATTAAAAATTGTGATTTAAGAAAGAACACATCGTTTTTGTTGTTTCTGCCATATGCAAAATTGACGATGGAATCTTGTACTGTGACAGCACATCTCTATATAATTAGACTGTTTGTCAACAAAGGTAGGTTCACTACTTATATATATATATATATATATATATATATATATATATATATAATTTTATTTTTATCTACATTTCATCCTTTCGGGAATCGTCAGTGTAGAGAAGATTTATTAATACCGGAACACGAGTCATGTTTCAACCTCAAATTCCAACGTCTTAGTACACACGGCCGTCATCAACAAACCGGTAAATCAGCGAGAGATTAATCCTAATTAAAAGCAGCCGTCGTCAAAGTGTTCTACTACTGAAAGGAACGTGCATTGAAGCACCAATAACGGCTGTTAATACTACTCACTACATTTGCTACTACACTTGATATTCAATTTTTTTCTTTTACTGATGGTCCAGTGGAGATATTTACACACTCCATTGTGTCGCATTGTATAGTAGCCATTCCCCAGTATAACCTTACAACTGGATGTCAGGTGGCACACACCCTCATCTTCTGAAAAGCATTGGTGATCAAGCCTTGATCTTAGGCAGACATTATCATCCTCTCCTGATCATAGTGCCAGTCTACAGAGCCTTCCTTATCTATACATTCCTTGGATAGTTCATCCAAAAAATAGATTTAAATTCTTTTTCATGAGCCCGGTTGCTCCTGTGATTACTGAAGTTTTGGAAATCTTCCTAAGATTCCAGTTTCCTTTCATGTCGTATATAAGATATATTCCTGGAATAATTCACCCAAAAAATATTTGCACGTTGTTGGTTGGCCCATTTTTACGTTTTCTGCAATAGAGGTCTTGGTGTATTTCTGGCGGCTCGTTTGATCTATTTTCGTAGAAGGCTTGTTTGGTGTTTGCATCTCATTTATGAGACAGTTTTTTCCCAATTGTTTTGGCCAGTTTTGTGATGGAGGTTGTTCTACTGTCTCTTTTTCTTGATATTGATGTACCATCATAAGGTTTCGTTTCTGTGAGCTCATCAGATATTGGCCAGTGCTCACAATAATGGCTTGATGTTGAATCTATATTATGGTTGTTCATGTGTCGACGAAATCGTCCGTCAAGTATCTTTTAATTTGTATTGAAATGTATAAGGACGTTCAGGATTATTATGAATACACTTCCGATGATTGGATAATACATGAAAGTGCAGTAAATTGTCACGATAAGACACTTTAATCGGTGATTATTGTTATAGGACTCTATCTGAATGGATATTGAGTTTTTTTATTTTTCTAGGTTCTGTTGTCTTGATTCGGCTCTGTTACGGCTTTGAAAGTTGATTTTGTGTTTTATATCTATTATGTTAAAATCAAGTTAATCAACGTTTATTTTCTTAAGGCGTTTTTAATATATATATATATATATATATATATATAAATTATTAATCACACTAAATACATGCTAAAATATTTGCCAGTTTTGGGATTAAGCTTGAAAAAACTTCCATTTAAATTGTTCTAATTAGCCGTAATTTGCAAATAACTCAAGTGACTCATCTCTTATTAACTTTCTATCTATCACTTTCACCCTTTCTCAATGTATGTTGTGCGCCCCCCCCCCCCCACTATTTTTCTATATGTCGTCTATTACTCTGGTTTATGTCTGTCTCGCCCCCCTCCACTCTCTGTTTAATAACAGTTGAAGGTAATAAAGAAATGGAAGAATAAAAAAAAAGTTAAATGTTCAATTATAAACAAATGGGAATATCACCACAGGCAACAATACTATTTAACCCACAGACGAGAGAGAGAGAGAGAGAGAACAGAAAGATGTTATTTTTTTAATTTTATCTTTTTTTTTAAATATTTAACTGGCTTTACAAACTCACATTTTTATGATTCAAACAATTTAACCCGAGCTCAATGGGTGACCCAACGGATCACGTCCTTTCACTCATATGCATATATGTATAACAGAAGATCAGAACAACATCGGTATAGTCGGTTTCAAATCCAAACAAAGGGGACCTATAATAGCCTCTTGGCCGGACGCTCTTCAGCCTCTGTTTATGTCTGTCTCCCCGGATAATGGCGGCTCACTCATTTTGAGGCAGACATAAAAAGAGGCTGAAGAGGGTACGATAAAGAGGCCTATTACAGGTATCCTTTGTTAGGATTTGAAACCGACCCTACCGATGTTATTCTGATCTTCCGTAATAAATAAATATTACGCTCTTATTTTTAATTTTTCTTAATAACCGAGAACTCTGCTGGGCTTCTCTCTCACTAACCTTACATAGATATATATACAAAAACAATATATTTATAAGCTTATAAAAGTTCACGAATCGGGGAGGGTATCTTTTAAAAAGTCACGAGTCGGGGGGGTCTCTTTTAAAAAGTTTACAAGTCGGTGGGGAATTGGCTTTTAAAAATATCATTAGTCGGGTGGGAGGAGGGGGACTTTCAAAATATTTTGTCAGGATTTTTAGCTACCCCCTTTTTCATTGTGTATTACTTTGCTTGTGTATTACTTAAATAGATTTTTTTGGCGCTTGTTCGTAATTGTCCACAACCCTTTTTTCTCAACTTTTTTACTAACCATTTTTTTTTTTCGGTGTGCAATTACCTATCATGTGGCTAGAGAATTACGTGTTTGGGGGAATTTTTGTTTTCAAATATTTTAAATTTTAGAAGGGGGATCAGTTTCCTATATAAATTTAACGTAAACTGATACCCCATTTTTTTACCATGTTGCATGCTGTTGTTTATTCACAACTCTTTTCTTTTTTCACCTTTTTTACGGGCTAACTTTTTTTTTCTGTTTACCTATCATGTTACCTATCATGCCGCTAGAGAATTCCAGGTTGTTTGGAAATTTTTGGGAAAATTTATGGTGGTCAAAAAGTGGGGGATCAGTTTACGTTAAATTTACATAGGAAACTGATTCCCCCTCCTAAAAGCTAAAATATTTTAAATAAGATTCTTTAAAAAAAAAAAAAAACACGGAATTCTCTAGCGACATGATAGGTAATTGTACACAGAAATCTTTCTTAAATATTTGTGATGGTCAAAAAGTGTGTGTGTGGGGGGGGGGTAGTTTACGTTAAATTTATATAGGAAACCTCTTAAATCTAAAACATTTTAAAAACAAATTTCAAACACGGAATTCTCTAGCGATATGATACGTAATTGTACACCGAAAAGAGAAACAAAAATGGTCAGTAAAAACGTTTAGAAAAACGGTTGAGTATTACGAACAAGTGCCGAATTTTTATATTTCGTTTATTTGAAACAAACAAAATAATTTTGCAGTGCCTTAAAAAACACGATTGCGCTTTTTAAAATCAAAACTCTAAAAATAATATAAATAACTAGAAAGAACCCGACTATATCCTTTTTCACTATGACTATAATACCGTATTACTTTCTTTTCTTTTTTAATGTCTTCGTTTCGTCCCCTAATATAGTCGGAAGAAACTGAAATCTTTTCAAACTCTGAATTTGTCTTATACATATGGTCTAAATTTCATTAAAATCGGATATAAGTATTTTAAGTTTTAGTTTTTTTTTGGGGGGGGGTCTTCCATAGCTCCTCTAGAGAGGGCACATTGAGAAGCACGCAGAGATTCGGGATCACTTCCATTGTCTTCTCCAGAGAATTTTATACATATGATTTAAATTTCATCAAAATGGGATATATTTGAACTGTTAAAGGAGGTTCTGCCCTCATAGCTTCCTTAAGGGAAGAGATTCACGACAACTTCTATTGTCTTCCCCGGAAAATTTTACACATAAATGCAATTTTAGTTTTTATGTAGATTCTTCAACCTTTCTATCTGTAGGGAACACACACACACACACACACATTGGCATTCATATATATATATATATATATATATATATATATATATATATGCCCGGGACAAAAATGTAACATATTTGTATTAAAACTTCTATCTCTCTATCCATCTCTATCTTTCTCTCTTTCCTTCTCCCTCTCACCAAACCCTCTTTTTACTCCACCGCCCAGCCCATTCCTCTCTAGCTGGACACACATACAGCTCTCCTTTATATAATAGATTCCTCAAGGAATGATTCTGTATTTTCTTTCCAAATTAATACATAATAACACTGAAAACCAGACCCCCCCCTCCCTTCCTTCCCTCCCTGACGAAACCTGGCCCAGTTGATTTCCAGGGAATGAATAATTTTTTCTAAATTTTAGATGTTATTCATCTAGGGCAATGCTGATTAGGAATATACAAACTTCGTGGTTCTTTGTTTTGTAGTTTTTTACTTTTAGCTGGGCATACACACATACATACTAGCAGGTCTACCCGTTGCTGCTCTGGGCAAAAGTGTAACATCTTTCTATTAAAACTCTCTCTCTCCATCCCTCTTCCCCCCTATTTTCCTTCCTCACCTTATCCCACCCCCTCTTTCTCGCTCTGGGCATACAAGCACACAGCCCCTTATATGCATAGGGGGATTTCCCTCTTGTTAGTAGCTGGAAAACAACCCCCCCCTCTTACGAAATCTGTGCCAGTTTAGGGTCAAAGAATGAATAGTTTTTAATAAAATTTAGATATTATTAATTCCGAGCAACACTGATCAAGAATATACCAACTTTGTGGGTTTATGTTTTAGCTGGACATACACACGCACAGACAACTGCTCTTTATATAATAGAAGAAGAGTGGGACTCTTTAAAATGTGAGGAGTCTAAGTAGGGCGTTTGAGCTAGTGACTCTCCATCCCTGTATATAGTGATACTTTCTGTACATAATATCTTTGTACAATGAGATTAAAACAATAAAGAAATTGTTTGTGGTTCTGTGTACGACACAACATCCGCCAAACAGAATCCACATTCAACGCGTTTCCTGTTCGTTTTAAGGAGGACAGACATGCTTTTTCAGTGATTCTGACTAAACTAATTGGAATGAGGATGAGAAAATTGCCAAAGATGAATAAAGGATCTGTGAAATCTATAGCTCTGACTCTGGTAATTTTAAAAGCTCTGACTTAGAAATGTTATTCCGTTATTAGGAACTTGCTGTGCTACTCGGCGTTGTCCGGGAATGAATAACGACTCCTATGCATTCCTGCTCCCACCTCTGATCACCTATATTATCATTTTTATTCTTTTTTTTTCTTTTCTTTTTTTTTAATATAATTTTTTTTAATTTTAATTAGTTCAAGGAAAATAACGGTAAATTTGTAGAAGGGCACTCTTAGCTACCACCTCTAAAAGAATGAGATTCTACTTTTTAAGGCGATTTACATGTGAACACCCTGAAAAACTTGGTGGAAAGAAGGAAAACAAACAAAAAAATCATTTTAGAATTTTAAGTGGGGGATCACTCATTTACGAACCATTCTAACATTTTAGGGCAGTTAACTAAATATTTTGCCACTCACCACTAGTCCCAATGGCAGGGTCGTAAAACTACATATAATCACCTAAACAGTAGACCCTCCCCCCAAAAAAGTACAGAACTTATCTCCCATAGCAAAAAGAAAAGATTTGGTTACTGCTCTAAAATGCTAGAATAGTCCGGATCGTTTTACATTAAATTTATATGTGAAACTGATCCCTCACTTTAAATTCTAAAATAATTGTTTTGTTTTTTCTTCTTTCTGCCAAGTTTTTCAAGGTACTCATATGTAAGCGACTAAAAAAATAAAATCTCATTTTTTGGTGGGGGTCATTTAATATAGGATGTTAATCTATAATAATACCAAAATAACTTTTTCAATATTTATAAAGCTATTTCCCTTGATTTCTTGAATGAAAAAAACATTTCTGACTCCACACAGCCACTAATTCAACCCCTTAAATAAATGAATATTGCAGTAAATGTTTGTACCATACCCTGCTCGAGGTCATACTAAATCAGAATATGCAATATTTGTAAATGTATCTTTGGTTGTTCTGAGTTTTAGCCGGACAATTAAACACAGCAACTTTTCATCATATAATAGATACACTATATTTGTGGTGTGTCTGTCTATCCAGAATACAATTGAAAAGAAAGCCCTATACTAAGATCACACAACATTGCTCTTATAAAAATTTCCATTAGAAATTAAACGTTTAGAATTAAAGTTACATGTCAGAATATTGCATCACAGGAGGTCACTCGTGACATGTAACAGATAAGCTGATAAAATCTTTCTCTTTTTTCTTCTGAATTGTGGAAAAGAGTGGTTGTCGTGCTTTAGGCTAGTTGCTTCCTCCCCCTATGGGAGGTACAAGCCGGGGATACTATGAATGTATACCATATATTGGAAAGGGAACAGCCTCTCCCCCCACCACCACAGAAAGCATTTTTTAAACCACAAATGATGGTGTGCAATCTTTATTATTAACTTTTACAACCGCTGTTATTGAGGCGATGACTGCAACAAGAAGAGAGAAAGGAACAGAGACGTCACTATCCACTGAGCAACAGCTTGCAATGTATCAATAAAACAAGACTTAAGCTGTGTGCCATAGATATTTGCAGGGATGCAAGTTCTTGATTTTATAGCAGAATTCAGTTTTTTTTTTGTTTTTTTTTTGTTTTGTAATTCAGAAAAGGCGGAATTCCGCTTTTTCTTTTATAAGAAAAGACCAAATCACTAGATTAGTGGTTCTCAATCTTTTTTAGCCCTTTAAAAAATTGTCTGGCTCAAAATGTGCATTCATATTAACACAAATAACTAATACCAACATAATAGCATTTAATACAAACGCTAGTGGAGAGAAAATGCAACATGACTTTTCAGTAGCGATGCACACTGTGTTTTTTGTGGGCCTGGATCCAGTTGGTGTCTGCTAATCTGTGGTGCCAATTCTCTGCCCGAAACCCTGGAATTCTCCCCTGGTTGAGAACCGCTGCATTAGAACTTTACTTCCTAATTTTGTCCTCATTTGGCTCGATTTTATTTCTTTCTTTCTCTCTCTCTCTCTTTCTCTCTCTCTTTCTCTCTCTCTCTCTTTCTCTCTCTCTCTCTCTCTCGCTTTATCTTTTTCTCTTTTCCCATTTTTCTCTCTTCTTCCTCTCTCTGTCACGTTTTGTCTTGCCTTGCTCTGCTTCCTTTTTCTCTCACTCTCTGTCTTTCGCCATACTTCAAATGTAGGGGAGGTAGAAGACTTTTGTTTCATCAATGAATGTCTTCCTGTCTCCTGTAAAACATATCAGTCAATACTTTCAGTATGAAAAAAAATGGTATTGTAGATTAACATTCTTTGCTAAATAATGTTCTATCCCCCCCCCCCCCAATGAGATTTAATGTTTACTGTTATTTTAACTCCACCAGATTATAGTTTTATCATTTAATTAGCTGGGCTACCTGACATCGCTCGGTGTCTTAATTTCCATAAATTATGTAGATTGCAGGGTAAATGATGAGTGTGAAGGTGTAAACATAATGCTTTAAAAAAATTGTGTATAGGTGATAAAAATAATTTTATGGTGTTGTTATTTTTAATAATATTTAATGAGAAACCATTTTGACTTAAAATCTATTCAGTACGATGCATGTAATCTGAAGAAAAACACGTCTAACATGTGTAAATATTCTTCAAGAAGCGTGATTTTCTCAAAATGGAGTCATACGGGATGTCGCCATGTTGTTTTTTTTATTTGTATCGCTCAAGACAAATAGTATTAAAACGTCTTTTTTCATCTATTATTACATAATACTAAATTGATTTTAACTCCAAAACGTTCTTAATGTCATAATCTTAATATATATATATATATATATATATATTATCGTCTATGAAGAAACTGTTTAACCCTTCAAACTCATCATTTACCGATTACAGAATAAGAAAATAATAATAAAACTAAACAATCTCCTTAATATTGTAATTTGAGACGTTTATGTCTATTTTAGGACAAAATCAGAGCGAAAATACTTATGCCTGGGTGAGTTTCGAACTCATAACCTCTGCCTAAGTATGGCATGCTAACCGTTTGAACCACCAAATCAATACTCTCTCACATTTGAACATTGCTTAAAACCAGAAGAGCTGCATTCTTTATGTCTTCCCATTTGCCCTGTCAGCCAAACGAAAGAAGAGAAAGAAAACGAAAAGGACAAATGTGCACTTCCTTTTCTTATTTGTCTCTTATAAAATGTGTACCTGATGATTTGTGTAGCAGTATCAATACTTCTGACTGTGAGGGTGAAATCTCTTTTGCTTTCCTCAATTTACAACCAATAAAAAATAAAATATTGATCAGGATTAAATATTAAAATCGATTAAATCGACGGAACATGAAATTTTTCTTTAACAACACGGACCAATATTTGCCCTATCTAACTAACGAAGCAAATCTTTTTATCTATCTTGCATTAATAAAGCTATCGATCACAAATAAGGAGGAGTTGTTTTTACTATATACATGACTAGCTGTAGTTACCCGACATTGGTCTAAATGCAGTGAAGTCATTTTAGTTTTTAACTTTTATTTGTTTGTACAATTTTTTAAACTTATACAGAAAAAACAAAAATGTTAGTCGTAAAGGAGACAACTCTTTTCATATTCTTCAATCTAACAGATATGAGTTATTCCCCATCCTGATTTTGATTTTTCCATCATAAGTAAAAAAAAAAATGCTTCCGTATTACCAGCGGTCCATGCTGGACTACATAAATGTTTAAATAAACTGTAGCAAAGTACATTATTATAGTGCCAATAACATATTATTTAAGGATTAAATGTACTCTGAAGAAGTCCCTATTTACTTGCCTCCCCACAAGGACAGAGTTAGGCACAAGGTCAGTTTTTAATGTGGTAAAAATGCAGTTCCCCAAAAAGGAGCATTCTTGATAGGAACCGAAATAAAAATTGTTCTGTCTAGAATGTTTTATCCTTCAAGACTGACGACAAAAAAGATTAAATGTAGCACCAGAAGAGATACTACATTTTGCATTTATTTGCAAAAAATACACAAGTTACCTTTTGAACAAATTAGGCACGAGGCCATCAAGAACTTGAGAGAAATGGGGTTCGTTGGTCATCCTTTTTCTACTATAACATATTTGTCTATCCCTATCTTCACCCATCTGGCATAATGGTAAATGTTTGCCAAGAGACCAAGGTACGATCCTCAGTCGAGTCACATAAAAAATGTTACTTGACGCTACCTTGCTAAACAATCATTATTATAAGGTGAGGATTAAGGTTAAGTTAGCTGATCCTGGGAAAGGATTGGCGCCCTCCCCTACACTTCGGTATAGTAGCTAATAAAAAGGGAGCGTTCTGGTCACCCCCAATTATGGTTGACCATTTTACATACTTTTTTTTTTTACTTACTCTTGGCTGGAATCTAAGAGCAATATATTCTGGTTATCTAAGAGCAATATATTCTGGTTATCTAAGAGCAATATATTCTGGTTATCTAAGAGCAATATATTCTGGTTATCTAAAAGAAGTGTATTCTGGTTATCTAAGAGCAATGTATTCTGGTTACCTAAGAGCAATGTATTCTGGTTACCTAAGAGCAATGTATTCTGGCTACCTAAGAGCAATGTATTCTGGCTACCTAAGAGCAATGTATTCTGGCTACCCAAGAGCAATGTATTCTGGCTACCCAAGAGCAATGTATTCTGGCTACCCAAGAGCAATGTATTCTGGCTACCCAAGAGCAATGTATTCTGGCTACCCAAGAGCAATGTATTCTGGCTACCCAAGAGCAATGTATTCTGGCTACCCAAGAGCAATGTATTCTGGCTACCCAAGAGCAATGTATTCTGGCTACCCAAGAGCAATGTATTCTGGCTACCCAAGAGCAATGTATTCTGGCTACCTAAGAGCAATGTATTCTGGCTACCTAAGAGCAATGTATTCTGGCTACCTAAGAGCAATGTATTCTGGCTACCTAAGAGCAATGTATTCTGGCTACCTAAGAGCAATGTATTCTAGGAGTATAAATAATTGTCCTATCTATAGAATCATATTTGACAACTTTATTCGGCATTAAATACCCAACAGATGGTTGATATGCCGTAAACCAAACCAAAACAATGAGTTGATTGTATTGTGCTAGTTATTTAATTAAAAAAAAGAGTTTATCTATTTTTTTTCCACCTATTCTCAACAGTTAAACTCAAGGATATGTCTGAAAGCATATGTTTGTAAACTCTTGTCCTTTCGACAAACCCTTACCCCCCCCCCCTCTCTCGACCATCAGAAAAAAAGTCAGTCTGTGGCAATCTTTATACTTCATTGTCCGCCTCTTGTCTCAATTGAGTGTGGTTGGTTCCAATACTTTACCAAATATAGGCATTACATCCTGCTGGCCTCTTGAAGACAATTACAATTGCACTACTTATAGAGACACACACTCTATCCCCCCCCCCCCCCGATCTCTCTTCCCTCCCTTCAATCTCTTCCTTTAGATACACTTACTTATTATCTACATAAACACTGC
This sequence comes from Sepiola atlantica, assembly GCA_963556195.1. Taxonomy (NCBI): domain Eukaryota; kingdom Metazoa; phylum Mollusca; class Cephalopoda; order Sepiida; family Sepiolidae; genus Sepiola; species Sepiola atlantica. The sequence continues at coordinate 170,078,655 of OY744519.1, forward strand.
TAATTCATTACTCATTTCAGTAATTTGGGAGGGAAAACACAGATATTTGATTTGTATCATTCTTATAAATATATATATATATATATATATATATGTATATATACATAATATTAATGTGTTTTTATCTACATACGTATACGTTTCATCCTTACGGGGATCGTCAGTGTAGAAATGATTATTCATACCGGTCGCAGGACTCGAACCCCAAAAGTAAACAATAGTGCGCTAAATTCCTGTGACCATTCTTTTTTTTTTCAAAACAATTCAATGCAACTTGACGATTGTTTCATGCATACATAAACATTGGGAATAAACATGTAATTTACAGAATCTTTGACCGATGCAGCTCATCAGAAGACCAAGGATCACTTCCAGAAGGAAATCCTCGAGCAAAAATACACAAAACAATATTAGATGTGCATCTTATATAGAATCCTATTTCTATAAGGAAGCAAGGATTTTTACCCTAGTCAGTCGGCCATATTTATATTTATATATATATATATATATAGAGAGAGAGAGGATTTAATGAATTAGAACATTACAATTGTTCCAAGAATTAGAACATCAAGTCATCAAGTCTAGTATGGCGTACGGTCGTTTCCAAAACATTCTGGAAATACTTAATTTTATTTTTTAATTTTAAAAAATTTACAAAGCTACTCCAAAAAGTCTTCATCAGCGCCTTTAGCACCACGTCTTATAGAAAATTCAAGGAAAAAATAACAAGCTCGTCGTAGAGGAACATCTATTGACAGGAGGAGCCACAGAGACAAATATTAGAAAAAGGAATAAGTTACAAATATAAATTAAAATTAGAAAGATAAAATGATAATAATAATAAAACATTATAAACATTATAGAAAATTATAAAATGAAATGAAAATAAGAACAAGAATAAAATAAAATATAATATAAAATATTAAAAAAAAAATATTAAAAAATATTAAAAAATATAAAAAGAAACAATAAAAATAATAAAATATATAAAGGAAAAATAAAGGAAAAATAAAATAAAAGGATAAGAAATAAAAAATAAAAAGTGTGTCAGGGTATGTTAAAAAAAAATCAGTCAAGTTCTCAATCATAGGAATGCAAGAGCTAAAATACAAATTATTTATTTAAAAACTGTACACTATACATTACAATTTCTAGAGATGGATCATGCTTTCATTGACATACGACCGCCGTAATTAAGTTGGAGTTAAATAATACTAATTTGTAAATAGAATTTTAAAGCCCAAACAATCAATATAGACAGCCCCCATAAACACGGACTTTCTCCCAAAAGGGACGGCTTGAAACAAAACACCAAATGCCCATAGGCGGTCATCACCACCGTCCGTTCCATTTCAGTGAATTGTCTTCATTTTGTGATTGGCTTAGTATTTGCGGTGAACTCTGAGGGCCTTTACCTTCTCTCTGAGAAGGGGTTAGTTTATTGCTAATCGCCTGAGATGCCCCTATCGGGGAATGCAGACAGGGCTGTTCAGGCATTTTTGTAGGCTATAGCGTGCCGGCTTCTCAAAACTACACTTGACCATGTGTGTAACCGGGTAAAAAAGTTAATATGTTCAAACGTAACTGTTTGAATTGTACTTCCCTTTCATTCCTGCGATGCAAGTGAAAAAACGAGCCGGATGAAACCATTTCAAGTGTTTAGGAAAGCAAGAAAGCAAATAGTAAGTCACGGTCCCCCCGTCCCGTCGTCGTCTTCTGTGATGAGTACTGAATTCGAAAAAAGAAATCCACTACTCTATTTCTATAATGAGACGTTTTCTTTTATATATATATATATATATATATATATATATATATATATCTAGGCAGCGTCTTCTCTTGCAGGCAGGTATTGTTGAATATAAGAGACAACTCATGTCTAGATATCCTTTGGTAGATCCTTTCAATAGTCCGAATTAGGATCTTAGTTTTGGAGGGGAATCGCCTGATGAATATGCCATAGTTTGGATTTGTCTCCCAAGTACAATACCTGATTAACCTCATTCCTCCGAAGATAGACCCAGATGGGTCCGAAAGTACTTGAGAGACAAATCCAAACTATTGCATATTCATCAGCCAATTCCCCTCCAAAACTAAGATCCTAATTCGGACTATTGAAAGAATCTACCAAAGGATATCTAGACATGAGTTGTCTCTTATATTCAACAATATATATGTATATATATATATATATATATATATATATACTTGATTCTTTTGCAAACGTTCCAGTTTGAGACGTTTTCGTCTTTCTATTTTTTAACTTAACTGATTGAGATGTTATTTAATATGGATATTAATACAAACACTGAGGAAGCATTCCCCCCCCCCCCATATTTTTGACTGGCGGTGTACACTCATTTATTGAATGAATGCTGAAAATTTCAGTCAATTTGGATATTTTTCTGAATTTGGTGGATTTAAATAAATAAACACATTGGTTTAATTACGAAGAGTAGTTTCATTGTGACCTCCCCTCTCAACTACCCTATCATAGATTTATAGGCCCCTCACACTGGCAATTTAGCCAGTGGCTATATGATCGTATCATACAATACGTACCATCTAAAATACGTAGTGGAAGTAGTGGAATGCTGGATAATTTTTATAAGTTATTCTCTACATCCGGGTTTGCAATAGGAAAACACTTTTTATATAGCCTGAAATGTGCCTCAAAGTTTATTGTTGATTCTTTCTCTGTTTTGATCAGGTTCCACTTGACTTATCTCTTAAAAGTATTGGAGACGTTATACATTAAGACCCACCGACCTTCCTTATGTAGACAGAAAGAGAATCTTTTGGGCCTGAATGTTATCTTCTGGTAGTCTCCGATTATCTATATTATATATGTATGTGTAGCACCAACCATGCAATACACATCCACACCAGACTTTATTTTTAACACTCGTCACCAAGACCGGACGTATATTTTGCTGTCTCCGCAGGAGGGTCATCTCTCCTAAGGTTAATACCAGTAAAATGAAGAAGAAAAGAAGACTTTCTTTGAAAAGGACATATTTGTCGAAAGTCTCAGCTTTTAAAATAAAGTATTTTATTCATTTAAAAAACATTTCGTTTTCAAATTTCTATAAATAATATATATATATATATATAATTAAACAAGTTCAAATGTATTGATAAAATGAACTTAAAACCAATATTTTTTTCAAAAGTGCTCAATACAAAGTAGAGTTTTATGAATATACTTTATATAAACATTTAAAATTGTCTACACAAATCAATTTGTTTCGATACTTCAGTGTACCTCAACGGAACCACAAGTTTACAGTTATGAACTTGTGGTCCTGACATTGTACACTGGAGCACCGATACATGAATTGATTTGTGTAGACCATTTTAAATGTTATATATATATATATATATATATATATATATATATATATATATATATAAATTAATGACTGCAAAATCAATTTAGGTAAGATCACTCTCTTCTATTCTTTCTTTACCGAGTCTTCAGAGGATTCTTTGTGTTGAAGAATTCAGGAATCGGATGACATCAATGCCAAAAAAACATCAACATAACATCAGTTTGTCGTTAACATACATGTCATTGTATAGAATTATCTGCTGATCTAAAAATGTCAGTGTGTGTGTTTTTTGTAATAAATAAAGTATGCTAGCAGGGCTACCTGGCATCGCCCGGGATCCTAAATTATGTACATTACAGAATAAAAGTAAACGTAAACAACCTGTTTAATATTGTAATTTGAAATGTCTAAGTTAATTCAGGGGAGAAAATCAGAGTGAAACTAATTATGGCCCGGGTGAAACTCTGTCTCTAAATATGGCAAACGAACTGATTGTCCCATGGCGGTAGATATGAAATTATGATGTTATTAAATGCTTAAAACAGACTCTCTTTGTCTTGTATTCTTTTCTCTCCCCCCCCCCCCCATCTCTCTCTATCTATCTCTCCCCCCCAATCTCTCTCTTTCTCATCGAAAGTTGGTCAGTAACGAAAGAAAAGAGAGAAAGAAAGTACCCTCTATTTCACCGGTGAATATCTAAATATTTGTCTATTATTAAATTAGTACCTGATGATTTGGGTAGTAGCATCGCAGCTTTGATCCTGAGGGTGAAATCTCCTCCACCTTTTTATTTATGTCAAATAAAAATAAAATATTGATCAGGTCTAAATATTAAATCAATGAAATAGATTTTAAATAAACATTTTCTTTTAACACGGACCAATATTTGCCCTAATTGATGAACAAAGCAGATGTTTTATTTATCTTCTGTTAATAAGGCTATTAATGTCAATGAAATAAAGAGAAAAATCGTCTTTACTTTTTATCTAAGACTATATCTCTCTCTCTCTCTCTCTCTCTCTCTCTCTCTCTCTCTCTCTCTCTCTCTCTCTCTCTCTCTCTTTATATATATATATATATATATATATATATATATATATATATATATTTTATAAATTTATTTAAGTTAACACAAATGTTTATGTAGTCATGTAGAACCATGCTGGTCCCCAACGATCGTCAAACCCCAACGTTTGTTGGGTGGTTTTTTCTTCGTCTTCATCTTGTTATGGGCGTGTCATCTCTTATATTGGCGATCGCCGAGGGTTTGCGCACTGGTTTACAACTTGTGTTTAAAGTGAAAGCCACACACTCGCATAATAAAAATACAAACTCAGACAAACATTGTGTATTTGACTTGTTGGTAACAGGCGTATGGGTGTGTGTGGTTGGGCCCCTGCCGCTAGCGTCCACTTTTGGGTTATTCAAATAAGACCTGACTGAGATAATTTGTCTGTCAAAACTATCATTGTCGTTCGATCGAAGTCATCTCTTCATCAGCTCATCTCATTGTCTGCTCAACCCGATCTGCTGGTTTACTCCGATCTGCTGGTCTACTCCGATCTGCTGGGCTACTCCGATCTAATCTAAACCGAACTCTGACTGACCCTCGTCTGCTCCGTCTCCTCAATATATCTACGTTCGACCAGAAATCCGAGATGTCCAGTCTTTTTCTCGGTCACTCTCAGCTGGTTACTGAAACTGACTACACCTGTCTTTTTCTTCGCTCACTACCCCCATCTCTCTTCGGCAACCCAAAAGCTAACACCTAATGGTCGGGGAGCCCATTCAGTCTGAGAAATTTAATAGGTTTGGCGGCCTCCCTATCGCCTGTTTACTTATCTCGCTTCCTCTTTGTGAATCATTTCCCTAACATTCTCTAGGGTTTTTAGCTGGGGGGGGGGGTCGCAATCTATAGTATCACAGTAGCTCAATAGTGTACGACTAGAGCTCTTAATTTAACATGTAAACCTTAATTATTCATTTGAATGAAGAAGAAAAATGAGAAAAAGGCTTCAATACAAATAGTTTCAGCGGGTGATAAATAATTATTACTTATATGTTTACTTTAAATATAGATTTTATCGATTGAATATGAAGACTTTAAAAAGATTTTTTAAAAAATAGATAAATAAGGTTTCTTTTTAAATTTTGAGTGAAAAACAAATATGCATAAATTTAATGAATGTTGGATGCATTTTAATTTTTCACCATGACGGTGGAATATTATACACTGATGAAGCCTCTTCATGAGTATTAGTGATATTTTGTATATCATAAAAATGTATGTTCTTGAAATGAGCAGAAACAATTGTCTGTTAGTAAAGTGATTTTGAAGGAAATATGTAATGTTTCTCTGAATAACATGGGTTTATATTCTTAATTATTATTTAATAAATAAATATTTTTAAATATTTGTAATTAATAAATATTTTTTGAATATCTTGAATTTTGTTATCAAGAATATGTATGTTTTAAAGTGGGCTTTTTGCTCACTTTAAAACATACATATTCTTGATAACAAAATTGTTCGAATTAAAATGTTGTTTTTTTTAACAAATTCGGAACATTTACTAACTTAAAATGGTTTTTGGAATCCGCTCTATGAAGCACCTAGCACTTCAATTTTCCCTCCTTGCTCTTTATTTTCGTTGATATATTTGATTGATCATACTATCGATTTCTCCTGACAAGATGATAGTCGAAAGAGCTCTAGAGAGTTTTCCGCAAATCATTTTCAAAAGCATATATAAATTTTGTACCTCCAAACATTAGTGTGTATATATATATATATATATATATATATATATATATATATATATATCTTCTTCATCCGATTTATTTTTGAACAGCCTTTGATTAGTTTTCTATAAGAAGGTGGGGGTCTGTCAGTCTTGATCAAAGTCTTCCACTCCAGGCTCAGCGGTCGCGGGGATGTAAGTTTGTAATCCCCAGTTTATAATATATATATATATATATATATATATATATATATATATATATTTATAAAATGAACTTAAAACGAATATTTTTTCAAAAGTGCTCAATACTAGGTGGAACTTTATGAATATTTATATATATTATTATTATTTCCCGGTTCCAAAGAAGAGTTAGATTGGTGAAACGTAATTGCATTTGTGTAAGCGGGATGAAATGTTTATATAATAAATATATGTATACTCTAAAGTTCTCCATGAGAAATTGCATCGCACAACAACGCCCTAACTGCTACGGCCACATCACTCGCTGTCAGTCATCTGAAATGTTCCAAAGTGTGTCCCACATCAATGTCAATGGCCCAATGCCACACGATAGACCGCTTAAGACATGGAAGGGATAAGATAATGACGACCTGATCTTAGCGAGTGGCACAAGCGAAATGGCAACAGACAAGAAAAGTTGGAAGTCATTCACGAAACATCTAACCTTAGCATGAGACAAGAAGACAAACGATATATAATAATAATAATAATTAATAATAATAATTAATAATATATATTATAGATATGAGGTAAATAAATTTCTGACATATTCAGTTACATACATTCCAAGAATTCAACAAAATACAATTTTGTGTACGATCGTTTCTGAGATGATATGGATTTTTTTTTATATATCAGGTCGCATCAGCAGCACAGCGAATAGACATCTAATTCGAAGTTAAACGATCGCATCTTGACTAGAGTGCAGACATTAATCAGTTATACAGCAATTAAAATAATTTGAGGGAGGGTTAGGATATGATAATTACAATTCAGTTCACACCGGTTACAAAGCAATTATATCAAACATATAAAGGGGCACAGTAAGGAAAATAAAGACTGTTTATATTACAGGCATATATAAAAAAAAAACATACAATAGAGAAAAGAGAAATTTTTAAAAACAATTACAGATTAGATTTTTTTCCGGAGAAAATTTTAAAATATGAGAACCAATAGTTAAAAAAAATAATTAATTGATAAATTCACCATTTAATTAAATTCAAGAGTTTTTCAACTTTTAGAACTAATTCCGGAAACATTATCCCACAGCATATCGTAATAAAAAGTTTTTAAAAAAATAATATAATTTGCACTTTGAAACTTACAGTAAGTAGAAGTAATTTTAAAGAAAATTATTATCTATAATAATAATAATAATTATTATTATTATTATTATTATTATTATTATTATTATTATTATTATTATTATTATTATTATTATTATTATTATTATTATTAATAATAATAATAATAATAATTATTATAGATAATTATTATTATTATTAATAATAATAATAATAATAATATTTTTATTCTTTTTATTAATTTTTTATAATTCTTTTAATAATTTTCTTTAAAAGGAAATTGTGTTACGTTAATTTAATAGCCTCCATTGACCATAGGAAAATAGATACTGGAGGGGGGGGGAGACAGCAGTTATGACATGCTGAGAAATGAACTTGTTTAAGTGTCCAGAATCAAATCGACACTTAACGGCATAAAGGGCTTCAATAGTTCATATGTAAATATTGGAGCCCTTTATGTCGGTAAGTGTCGATTTGATTCCACATCTCCCCTCCCTCCGACAAGGTATGTAATGTGTCCGACATGCACATAGATTCATTGGCTGGATTATTTTGTACCATCTAAAACCAGGTCATGCCATCACCTCACAAAAGTAATATCTATTCGTCGGAAACTATTCCACACATATGGCAATCAACCAGACCAGAAGAAACTCATTCTTCCTCAAAGACTATTACACTCACATAGTGGAGGGGAGATGTAGAATTAAGTTGACACTTAGCAGCATAATCACATTGACACACCAGTTCTCGTTAGATCGCCAAAGTTAAGCAACATGGAGCCTGGTCAGTACCAGATGGGTGACCATTTGGGAATACCAGGCGCTGTATGTAGGAGGACGTTGACATCTCCCTGCAAGGACCTAACATCATCATCATCATCTCCACTGATAGGGATATACATGCGACTGGAGACCACTTGTGAATTTGATATTCCCTAGAAACTTCCTCCTTTGGTGGAAGCCGGTTCAACCTACCTAGGGTAAATGCTGCTTCATTACCGGCAGAAAGAGCTCCAATAGTTCATGTGTAAATATTGCTTGAATGAAACAATATTTTTATACTAGATTATCCACTCATGGACTAGCAACCAATCAGAATTCAGAGAATAGACTTGCCCATCTGAGCATAATTAAACATTCCAGCCTTAATATAAACCGGTTTTCTCATGTACTCTTCAGTTTATTTGACTTAAATTAAATCTGATTATGTTATTACAATCAAAGAAAAACTCAACTGTAGATTTGAGACCATTAAATTAATTAAAATGACATTTAAATTCGACTAGACTAATCTTATTTTTCTTTTTTTAAAGATCTGTGCATTGTAGTAATTAATATCATTTCATTTTAATATAATCACCTTTGACTTGAGTCTTTTAATGTTAAGGAGTTAAACAATAACTAAAAAAAAAACATTGTTTTCCACTCTCGTTGATTTTAAATAAATAAAAATTAAAAATTGAAATTGTCTTCTTAAAAATTCATTTTAAATAATAATTAATGTACACGAAGAAAGAAAAGGTAGATCGCGGATTTAAGACCATTTTTTGATTATGTACGATTTAGTGTCTCAAATTCACCTTTCAATTTGGTATCCTGCTGCTACCTTTCTTCTTTATGGTTAGGGTATAACTTCTAAAGAAATGTTTTCTAGTATGTGATCACTACTACTTGAACAAGTAAAGCCTGAGTTGTCTCCTCCTGAAAAAAAGAAAATGGGGGAAAAACATATAATGAAAGTGTCAACTGGTTCTTTTTCTAAGATTGCTTCACTGATTCTATTCTGCTATTTTTGAGACGGTTTTTCTTAATCTTTAAAACAAAAGAGTTCCTAACGCTGTATGCTTGGTGTTGCCATGATCACCTAGCCAGCTGTCTAGTCGGCCGGCTCTCAATACCCTCAGCTTTCTTCGTCTCTGTTCCGTCCACCCTGCTACCCCAGCACGTTGATCAGGTCAGTTGCTATTTAAAGTCACTTTTTATGTATCAAATGACCTAATCTAGTCGAAAATGAAAGGTTTGACTCGTTTGTGGAATGTCTCTGCTATTACGGTTTTATCAAATAGTCCGGTCGCATACATGTTCACAAAGGAACAGATTATATCTGTTACCTAATGATAGTAGTGGGTTCTTTTTTTTTTTATTAATAGAATTATCTGATTTTTTTTTTTTTTTTTCATAAAAAGTAAATAAAATAATTTTTTAAAGAGGGGAGCTGCTATCATGTAATACCACCCAAAATAAATACATTTTTAGAGTTATAAAATTTTGAAACTGACTTCTAAATACTTACTCATCATAAGAGTTAAACAAAATTATTTTTAAATCCGATATAAAGTATAGCCACAAATTCTTCTATATCTTTGATGCAAATAGCTTTAATAACAAAAAGGTACGGAAAAAAAATCTGTTTTCTCAATCAAATAGGGCAAATATTGGTCTGTGTTCTAAAAAAACGAAAACATTTTCATTTGAATTTATATTTAATCCGATCAGCCGTTTTCGTTTTGATTACTAATATCGTAGGAGGAGTTAAAGAGATAACTCTCTGTCAGTTGCAAATCCCCTTTTTGCAACTCAAATCACTGTGTACTAATTCATAACAGAATAGTTTCATAATCTTTTACATTCTTTTACATTAACAGATATGAGTTAGTGTTGTGGTGTGATGGTGATCTACCCTATTTCGTGACGATTGGACTCTTCTAGACATTATGTATAGAGGAGCTAACGATGAAGGATGAGCAGTCTTTTTGTAACATTGTTGAAGAGAGACATCGGACTGGTACAAACCAGTCAAGGATCCGTTCTTGAAAATCAGTCAGGCAGAAACTGGGCCATTTTGGTGGCCTTTTATCTGTCAGGCTGCGATATTGATCCTGGGTAGTCCTAGGAGGTCCACCTTCCCAGGTCTTGCCTCCCTTTTTTGGGATGAAGTTAGTTTATTTCTAACTGCCCGAGACGCCCCATTGGGGAATACCGACGGGGCTGCCCAGGCAATTTTTAATAGGTCAGTGATCCTTTAGTGGCAGTGGCTTGATTCTCCCCACCCACCAGCCTTGTGCCACATCTTCCTGCAGTGGGAAGGAAGTAAATACCCAGTCTTTCTGTAACGTGCTATTCTGTACTTCTGTAAATACACACTCTTGTAAATATACCACCGTGTTGTCTTATTTATTATCGGCCCTTCAAGGCACACCTCGTGTACACGTTGCATAATTTATTGAAATCAAAATGCAATAGCGTAAGATATAACTTGATAGAAAATTTAACGAAAAGCTAAAACGAATTTTGAGGAACTCATCAGACAAACGGAATAACTGAAAATTAGGGTTACAATGTAAATCCTTTCTAATTAACAAAAAATATCAACAAATTTGCCTTTATGCGTATTTAAAAAAAATGTATCACCACCTCAAGGAGACTTCCCATGCATTACCTCCCATTGCACAAAAATGGAATGGAGAAGATGCATTTCCTGTTGTTTGAGGCATCTTACATGTGGGGGAATGCTGAAGGGACTGGTATTTAAAAAAAAAAATTTTTTTTTTTTTACCTGTCACTGAGTGCCGATAATGGAAGTGACCTTACATCTTTTTTTTTGGGGGGGGGGTAAATTTCAATATTGACTTTAAAGTAAACACGAATTGCTATTACGATGTGTCCATTCAATCTGCCCATTGAATGAAGAAAATGCTATTTCAAACTTTACTGACTGACCGACCAATGGGCAGAGCATTTTATAGTAGCTATCCAAAACCAAACTTTTGTTTTCATTATGATTTAATGTGGCCACATAGATCTTTGCAAAACATGGTACCAAATTTATTTTGGTAGCACAATTAGTCACCGAATTATGACCATTCAAACTTTGTCAGGAATTTTGTGTTGTTGGTCCAGAAGTCAATTTTCACTGTGTATAAGTCAAAATTCAGGCTTTGAACAAGTAAAAAATCCTTACAAATGTAATGTCATCTCGTAGTAAATGAAAATTAATCATAATGGAAACAATAATTATTAAATCAAGCCAGCCTAAAGATTTATCAAAATCCCATTACCTCTTGAAAAAAAATCGTACAAAAAATGACACGGAAGTGCAACTGTTCATATAAGATTCATTTCAACAGCTAACAAATTAAATCTTCTTAATATGATTCATAGTATATTGGAGATCAAGCTAGATTTTTCTTTTAATAGTAAATCAATAAAAAAAAATTTTTTAAATAAAATTTGGACCATGTAACAAAACAGATGAAAACACAATTTGATAATAGGACAAAAAAATTTTCAACTTGGATATTTTTTTTAATTGAAAGACAACTTAAAATCCTATATTAACCTCATCATATTGACAAATGGCCCTTTTTCTTTAAGGTTGGGCTGTTTTTATATGCATAGAGACACAATATCGTACGCATAAGTTGGAAAAACTAATATTAAAAAATAAATCGCCCATCACTGAAAATAGTAACCTCACTTGAAGTAACCCGGAAAAAAAAAAGTATTAATGACACGAGAGAAAGAATGCTAAAGTTATAAAGAGAAAATCTAAAACTTTGGTTACATCCATGATTTATAAAAAATACACCCCCCCCCCCCCCTAAAAATAAATGAGTTATCACAAGTTGAAATTGAAGAAAATTTCACTATATTTCCTCATTTTCATACACTAAACTCTAGGCTGGTTTGTGGTAGCTAATTCTAGCCTCTTGGCGTCAATATAAAACGGTTCCCTTTCTCTTGAAATATCATCGACAGAAAAAGAAACAATAATTCTTAAAATAATAGAAAGTCTAAAAATAGCAATCTTTAAGTTTGTCCATCAAGAGACGCTCTTGTCCAATTTTGTTTTGGAGCCAAATGAATTGGATTCTTTAAGTGAGCATCTTAAGCGTCCAGGAGTCAGAGGTTTAATTACCCTCACTCCCTCTTTTCTGAAATAATAGACAAATTATATGTATCAACCACAAATAAGTTTGTTTATGTCTGTCAGCACTAAAAATAGGTCGATTATTTCATTTTTATTTTCAATGAATCTTTTATTTATTTTTTAAACTTTTGTTCAGTCCAATCAAGGCATACTGAAGTGTAAAAGGCTACTGTAAGAGGGTCCAGATTTATAGGGAGTTGACAACCAGGGAACTTCTGCCATTACTAACCAGCAGAGTGTTACTACTGTCAATCAGGAGAAGGGTCTATCAGGCATGTGTATGCAGTGTAATGTATGGAAGTGAAACCTGGCCACTGGGGGTTGAGGACATGCGTTGCATGAAGAGAAATGATATTAGAATGATACAATGGATGTATAATGTGAGTCTTAAAGACAGGCTTAGATCTAATGACCTCAGAGGAAGATTAAATCTGGAGAGTATAGAGACATCTGTGCAGAACATGAAACTTTGATGGTATGGCCACATTGGAAGAATAGATTGAAGTTCTTGGGTCAAATGTAGAACAGTTAAGGTAGCAGGTCTAGTTAACAGAGAAAGACCAAAGAAAATATGTGAGAAGGTGATAAGGATGGACTTGAGATAAAGAGGGATAAATAAAGACCTGGTCAGAAATAGGTTACTTTGGAAGTCAATTTCTTAAAGGCTGTTTAACACATGCCAGCATGTAAAACGGACGTTAAACCGAATATGATATGATAATGACCCAAACAAGGCATATTGCCACTGAAACGTAAGAAGCTACTTAGATGGGGAGTTGTGCAGCAAGATATTTGTTTACATTATATTTACATTTCTGCATGTTTGTACGGTTGGGGAAACAGAGAGCAGGTAGAGAATTCCAAAGGCAAACAGTTCGAAGAAAGAAGCTATTAGAGTATGTAATCTTCTGCCATTTTGTTTTTTCCTAAATTTTATATTTTTGTTCCAACGAAAGGGAAGTAAGTCTGTATTGAATGAATACAAATTTACCTCCCTCTTTAATAAAAAATGGCGTCTATACGAAAATATATCTGACAGGATAGATTATTTTCTTGGAGAAATTAACTTAAATTCTTAACAACATGGACTAAAGTTTAACAAAATAAAATGACTATTCAGAATGAAATATTGATTTTGTGGACCGAAAGCTATCGATGACAAGTCAAAAATCCAACTAACTTAATTTTATATATTAGATAAATAATGGTAATGTAGGTAGCATGATTAATATCTACACAGTAAATGGAATGGCCAAACATTTAGAATTATGACTAAGTCTGCTTTTGTCAAAATTGATTCTATATTTAAACAATGAGACCAATTACAACCAGATGGTAAGGTAGTGTCCAATGCTTCTTTTATTTTTTCTGAAGAATATAATTTCAGGACTCTTTGGGGAATTGAGATGAGAAAAGCATTTACAGAGGGAGGAGGGAAGTGGTGGCTATATAGGGAGGAAGGTGAGGTAGAGACTGGTAAAAGAGAGGGGGTGATGGCGAAATAGAGAATATGAGTGGTAGTTGCAAGTAAAGAGAAGGGGGGGGGGGAGAAAGTGTCGAGGAAAAGGTAGCAGTGGTAGTTGCAGGATGGGAAGCCGGAAGAAAAAAAAGGGGGACTTTGTTATGTGGGATTCAGAAGAAGAAGATAAAAAGTTGCTGGGAAAAGGGTTGGATTATTTTATCTATTTCAATTAATTATGTATTGAATCCACTTTAAATTTATTTATAGTGTTTAGACTAATTAGATCCTTTTATTTCTTACTAGCAGGGCTACCTGGTGTTGCCCGGGGCAAAAGTGTAACATATTTCTATTAAAACTTCTATCTCTCGTTTTCCCCCTTCTTCCCCCCCCCCCCACTCTTTCTTCTCTGCCCAGCCTATTTTTCTCTCTGGACATACACACTTTTATAGATTACTCGAGGAATGCGTCGGTGTAAGGAAAATAACTCATTAGGAAAAAATCAGAGTTACTTCCCTTTAGTTAGTACGTAAATTTTCTTGGAAACAGACACTCCCCCCCCCCCCCGACGAAACCTTGCCCTGGTTGCTTTCATAGAATAAATTTTTTTTTTTAAATGTTAGATATTATACTACCAGGGCAACACTGATCAAGAAAATATAAACATTGTGGGTCTTTGCTTAGTAGTTTCAGATTTTTAGCTGGACATACACACATACACACACACGGACAACTGCCCTTTATATAATAGAAGATTATTATTGTTATTATTATTTTGTGTTTTCTAAATAAACAAACTTCTTTTTAAAAATTGTTTTATTGAAATTTTACTAAGCCATCATGGTTAATACAAAGGAGGATAAAGAAATAAAAGCTTTAAATTGAGAAGTGAAGACTTCACAGCTTCACCTACACGAGAGAGCAATACAATACCAATGTTATACAGTCAGTTTGTCAGCAAGAAAGAACACGGCTTTATACAAGATATAACGGTTTCTTTATTCGTTGTCAGACAAGTTCCAAAATAAAGAGTTCTTTCTCAATTCGTAATCTTTGTGATAAGTTGGTTAGAAAGGATTCTCCTGGCGCAATATCAAACAGGGTAGTGCTTTTTCTTTTTAAAAGATTCTCCCAACATAATATCATACAAGATGATAGTTATTGAGGTTGTCCAGAAGTTTTGTTACCCTGGTGATACGATTGAGGAACAGACTGGAGCAGGTGCTACTGTGATAGCAAGAATTAGGAGTGGATGGAGTAAGTTCAGGGAATTTTTGCCATTACTAACCAGCAGAGCGTTACCACTGTCAACCAAGGGGAGTCTCAGGCATGTGTACACGGTGTGATGATTATGGAAGTGAAACCTGGCCAGTGAGAATTGAGGGCATGCATTGCATGGAGAGAAATGATATGAGTGATAAGATGGATATGGAATGTAAGTCTTAAAGACAGGCTTAGATCTGATAACCTCAGAGGAATATTAAATCTGGACAGTATAGGAAGACGTGTTCAGAACAGGACACTTTGATGGTATGGTCACGTTGAAAGAATGGATGAGAGTTCTTGAGTTAGTAGATGTAGAACAATTGAGGTAGCAGGGTTAGCGCAAAAGGGAAGTCAAGGAAAACATGTAAGGAAGTGATAAAGATGAACTTGAGAGAAAGAGGGATAAATAAAAACCTGATCAGAGATAGGTTTGCTTGGAAGTCAATTTCTAAAAGCCATCCAATACATGCCAGTATGTAAAATGGATGTTAAATCTAATATGATGATGATGATGTGATAAGAAGTCGCATTAAAAGTTCAGACAAGTTCCAAAATAAAGAATCCTTTCTCAATTCATAATCTTTGTGTGTGATAAATTGGTTAGAAAGGATTCTCCTGGCACAATATCAAACAGGGTAGTGATTTTTTTTAAGCTTCTCCCAACGTAATATCATACAAGGTGATCAGAAGTTGCTGACTGACAGTTTAATTAGATTCAGAGGAGAACGTTTGTTATACATCCTTCTCTGTCGATATTTGTGTTTTCCTTGAATCTAGTGATCGTGAATCTCAATCAAATTGCATTTTTTTTCAACCCTGCAAATATCTTCGTCATTGACCTTCTGTCTGATTGACCCTGCATAAACTTCAATCTCCTTTCCATTACCATGTATTTTTTGTGCTTATCCTTGAATTTCTTTGATACTCAATATATCAGAAAAGGTCAAATAAAAATCATTTGATCTAATTCAACATCTTATATATAAAGTAAAACCAGTTTCCCCTATTTAATTGACCGGAATAGCTTTCTTAACAAAAGGTTGATAAAACCATCTGTTTTATCAGATTTATATGCCAAGCATTGGTCCATGTTCTTAAAAAAGAAAATTTATATTTTTGATCGATTTAAGTATTTAATCTTGATCCATATTTTATTGTTTGATTAGTCACGGATAGATGAGGGTGGAGGAGTATTTATTTTCATAGTTATCTACTACACCTGCCACCCTTAATACTGGGAGGAAATTTAACAAGATAACTTTTCCATATGCACCATTTCGTTGGCTATTGCACTCCCTCTCTCTCCTCTGATATATATTTGACTATAGAGAGGTGGGGGGAGAGAGAAAGAGGTGTGCTTTATGTATTTAACAGCGTCGCGATTTTGTACTTGCTGCCATGGGACAATCAGTTAGTCTACTGCACTTAGAGACAAAGGTTGTCAGTTCGAACCTCACCGTCGGGCATTATTATTTTTACTCTGATTTTATCCCCAAATTAATTTAAATCTCAAATTGTAATATTAAGCAGATTGTCTACTTTTATTTTTTTCTATCATCTATGTAATTTACGGAAATTAGGATCTGGTATGACGTAAGTTGGTCACTGATGCTGATAAATTGATTGATAGCATTTAATTAAAAGACATTCTTCTTCTTTTTTTTGCAGCTGATAGCAGCTTGCTCGGCATGTCCAGTTGTACAGACAGCAAGGATGACTTTTTCTCCAGTGCGAATTATGGGGGGTCGGATGTTGTTATTCTTCGGAAGAAAACCGATGGTAAGGCCCTTTTAAATTTTTTTATAGACCTCTTCTCCAACTTGATCTTCCTAAGAACTTTAACAATACATATATCTCGCTTGGGTGCTATTCTCTGTGTAGAATTAAAATCTTTTAACAAAACAGTCACTGATATAAATATATTCTGTTATATTGAAGCAGTTAGCTTCCAAAATAACTGCTAAATTTTATAGACTAGTTTTATCTAATTTTTCAAGCAGTGACAGGGCAAATTAATCCACCGTATTCGTTTGTCTGATTTTTTCAGATTTCTCTTTCTTTTTTTTTTTTTTTTATAATATTCTATATTAGATATGCCATTATTATGATGTTTAATTTGTCATATATCTCAATTCAATTTTTAATAAACACTGCTTGATTTTATTATTTGTTTCTTACAAAGCAAAACATACCCTCCCTTAATATATACGGCATAATCACGTTGATACACCGGTTTCCATTACATCACATAAGTTCAGCAATGTTTAGCCTGGTCAGTACCAGATGGTGACCATTTGGGAATACCAGATGCTTCATGTCGAAGGACATAGACACCTTCCTGCAAGAACTGCAAAATCCTTGCGTCGCCATCACCCCTAACCGGGATATACATGCGACTGGATCGCTTGTGGATTTGATACTCCCATGAAACTTCCTCCTTTGGAGGAAGTCGGTTCAACCCACCGAGAGTGAATGCCACACCAGGTACAGGTACCCTCCCTTAATCTACCATTAACCCTAAGTTCGCATTGCAACGTGCCCCTCCTCTCACACTATCGTATAAAAGACAATTTCTTTGGCAATATTCTATATTAGATATGCCACTATTATGATGTTTAATTTGTAATATATTTCAATTTAATTTTTAATTTTTAATAAACACTCTTTGATTTTACTGTCTGTTAATTAATATTTTCAAAATAAAAATAAATTCGCAAAAAATCAGAAGACAAATTAATATTTGCAAAATAGAATTAAAAAAGAAAGAAATACGAAAAAAATCAGAAAAAAAAACTATTCCCAAATAAGCAGAGAGGCACATATAGCACCTGGTATTCCCCAAATGGTCACCCATTTTAGTACTGACCAGGCTCAATGTCGCTTAACTTCAGTGATCTAACGGAAACCGGTGTGCCAATGTGATTATGATGTATCAAGGAACTAATAGAAGCCTTTCTTGGCCTTTTGGCTAAGATCAAAGTGTAGTATCTGTTCCGATGGATACTGCACCCCGTAGACTGGTTTTGTCTTGGCCTTCGGGGCTTGATTTACGCCGGTCTATGGGTCTGTCCTATGCAGTTCTAGGAGGTCCACCCTCCCAGGCTTTGCCTCCCCTATTTGGAGAGGAGTAAGTTTATTGCTTACTGCCTGAGGCGCCCCTACCGGGGAATGCCGACGGGGCTGCCCAGCCATTTTTTGTAGGCCAGAGTGCTCACCTTCTCAGGCGCTGGCTTTTCAAATCCCACTTTCCCGACCTTGTGTCACATCTTACCTTGTGGGAGGAAGATAAATAAAATAGAAGCTTTTACATCCCTATTTTTTACACACCTCTCCTCCCAAGAGTTCCATGTCTCAGACAAAATAGACACCATGGTTGAATCAGCAACCCATTAAGCCATGACAATGAAGCTATCCTGCTCACGTAGAGAGTTGATGAGATGTTCCACTATGCTTAAATCAGCAGGTCTGTTCTCTGTTTTGGTTGGTTGCTAGTCCATGAGTAGATACTTTAATATATAAATATTGTTCCATTCAATCAAGTTTTTCTGTCAACTGGACGGCAGTTGGAGCCCTTATGGCAGTAAATCTCACTTGGATTCTTCAGTAACCTCTGACCTTCTTCATTAGCCGAAACGTAAAAATAATGACCAAGATGAGAATAGTAGTCCAAATACAAATAATCTATTTTTGTCTAAAAAATTCCAAAACATAAGATTTTATTTCTTTTTTTAAATCAAAGTTCGCCAGGTCCAGGTTTTATTTGCTTTTTTTTTTTTTAACATAAGAGTTGTCACTATAATTCCAGTCCAAAACTTTTCTTCTAATTGGCAGTTTAAAGTCTTAAAAAATGAAAACTAACCTTGTACCGTAGTACATGTTGAATAATCCTTTTGGATTATCTCTTTTGCTTACGGCCACCATTTAGCCATGCATGGAATATTGTTGCCACATATGGGCCGGTGCATCAACCACTAGTCTCTCTCTATTGGAAAGGGTTCAAAAAAGAGTCTAATCTAATAGGACAATAACTATCAACCAAGTTCCAACCCCTGTTCCATCGCCGCAATGTTGCATCCCTGTGCTTGTTTTACAGGTACTTTAATGGAATGTGCTCCGACAAGCTCATAGCAATGGTGTCCCCTCGACATAAATACCTCCGACTAATTCGACAAACCGCAAAATCCCACACCTTCACTGTAGAGGTCTCCAGATGCTGGATAGACTTCTACTCTGATAGTTTCTTCCCTTGAACTGCTGTAAGCATGGTCCCTAATTCACAGTACCGACTTACGTCTCAGTGGCAATGTGCCATGTTTGGGGTGAATAAAAGTTTTTTAAAAAAAAGTTATTTTTTTACTAGTATACATCCTCAGGCAAAAGAAAAAAAATTATGCTTTGCCAGTGTTTACACTAATCTCCATTATAAAACTTAATATCTGTGTGTATGATGATTTTGTATTCCCTATAGAAAGAAAGGTTAGAGAATCTACATAAAATCTAAAAATGTATTAAAATGTAAAATTTACCAGGGAAGATGGTGAAAGTGTTCCTGCATCTCTAAGTGCACCTTAAGGGGCGATAAGGGCATAACCCCATTAAAAATTCATTTTATTGCAGACTGTTTACTCACAAAATATACACAGATAAAAAGAAATTGATCTGCAAATGATCTATATACAAGATTGAATCTGTTAAATTTTAAAAAATATTATGAACCTCAAGTATAAAATCCTTTGACCAAAATAAATGGAGCCGGCATTAAATAACCCAAAAAGGTTGATATGCCATAAAACAAACAAACAAACAATGGTTTGAACATGCAGCTCGTTACTCAGAAGTGTAATTAAATGGTGGTGTAATCCCTTCTGCTTCGGAGGGCGCAAACATATCAGTGGGTGGCTGGCTGAGGAGCTGAGCAACAACCATCAAGGAGGACTTGATTGAGCTCACTGGTCCGCAGTAGCGCATCAGTTTCTGATTAACCAACTGGACTTCCTGTGTAATTAAGATATCACAATTATCATTTGTGGTCATGGAATCGGATTAGGTTGTTTGCTGGGATATTTGTGCAGTACATGAACTCATTAGCACATTTTCTGTACCTTGCAAAGAAAAACCAACCATGCAATTCTGGTTACTCATTCACAACTACGAACAGGATGACTGAAAGTTAAGTGGTTTTGGAAGTATAACCGATATAGGATTTTGATGGCAGTCATCTCGAATTTTACCATTTTGGGACAAATACATACTCTTATGTAGTGAGAAATGGTTTTATCTGATTCCTTGACCATGAAAATCGAGCTATAGACACCAAATTCATGTTTCTAGGTTGAATAGTTTCCAAGATATTGACATTATTAGATTTTGATGGCAGCCATCTTGAAAAATGGTGGGAATGTATGAAGATTTCATATGGTCTTTGTCCACTCGGCCAAAAATCGTTACTTAGACCCTAAGCTTCGACCTGGTATCAAAAACTAAACTTTTGCAAAAACTTGAAGTGAAAATGAAAATTTGCTCATGGTGGGAAGCCCACTACAGGTGGTCGGTTTTCAATGGTGGAATTGCAATTGGTTGACCACCTCTTGTGACCTTGTTCAGAACCACCATGTATAGGTTGCCATGGTTCGAGGCGTGGTGCAGATCAGGGAAGAAGCCTGTTCCAGCCAACCAGAGTGAAGATCGTTGGAACAACAACTTGTCGGACATTTTGGGGTGGTCTGATCTTAATAATGTGAAACCCGAATCACAAATATGAAATGCTGTAATTCTTTTGCAACACAGGTCCATATAGACAACTCGAATATGAATTTTGAGAGCTTTAAACCTCATCTCCAAAAATTCGTACTAGAATTGTTCACAAGGATCCGTGGTGCAACGGATAAAAGCGTTGATTAACAATCAGTTCTAAGCAAGTCTTCTTGAGGTTGAAGTTTGCACTTGACATCCATCATCATCATGTGTGTATACATATCATCATTATCATATTTAGTTTAACATTTGTTTTACATGCTGGCATGCATTGAACAGCTTTAAGAAATTGATTTCCAAACTAACCTATCTCTAGCCAGGTCTTTATTTATCCTTTGTTTCAAGTCCATTCTAATCACTTTCTCCCATGTTTCCTTGGCCTTGCTCTGCGAACTGAACCTGCTACCTCTTCTGTTTTACATCTACTAACTCAAGAACTCTGATCCATTCTTTCAGTGTGACCATAGAAGTTTCCTGTTTTGCACCAGATTGAATCTTCCTCTGAAGTCATCAGATCTAAACCTGGCTTTAAGACTCACATTACACATCAATCGTATCATCCTCATGTCATTTTTATCCATGCAACGCATGTCCCCAACCCTCACTACCCAGTCTTCACTTCCATACATCATCCATCATTCGGAAATACATTTTACTTTATTTTATTTGATTTATAACTTGAAAATTAGTGAAATAAAAAAATAAGAATAGAAATGGTTGAATAGAGTTCAGGGCTTGGAGCAGGATTACACGGGTGCTTATTAATTCCCAGGAAACACTGGGTGTCACCTCGAGAGAGTTTAAAGACTCTAATCATATTTTTTTTTACTAATAAGATATCATTAATCAGGACGAAGAAGACAACTCGAAGTATGAACGTGCGTCTGTGTGTGTTCACTGCACAGGCCGTGATCGTCTGCTCGTTGTGCTGGTCCAAAATCGTGGCTCAATTCTGACACTGCTTATCAATGTGGTCTCAGTCAGTGCTGTAACAGAAGAATTCTTCCTTCAAACAAATAACAAAGGTTTATTTTCTTTCGAGATTGCAGTGGTACTCATTTCCTTCCACTGAACAACAGACTTGTAAGTGCAAATTCTTAGCCCGACCAAATCAAAACCCAAACCCAATCAAACACCAATCGACCATCTGTTTATGAGGGTCACCAAAAATCAACAGACTGTCAGACCCCAAAAACAAAACTGACTGAGATACGCAGAGGGTCAACTGACCATCAGACGCCAAAACGGCCAACTGACCCCAGAAAACCAAACTTACCCCTTCCCCTGCCCATCTGCTAGAATATATATATAGCTATCACCTGGACCATCCTGGAAAGACCACTTGAGATAATGGCCAGCCTTATCTATGAAGATAAAAAAAACTAATGCTGAGGGGGGTACCGTATGTTGCCAACCATTATTTTTGGCAAAACTCAAGTAGGTCATAGCCACAGCAGGGAACCTTGTATCTGAAGGAATATTATTTTCTCACGTGGACAAATCAAATTCTGGGTTGCCAAATACAAAATTAGAGATATTTTCCATATCTTGGGTGATTTCTTTTTTCTTAGTTAAACGTTTCTCACCTGTAGCAAGTCTGTTATTCGCATGAATTGCAACTATGCAACCCACTAAACATGCAACCGCCTAGTGCATGTTTACAGGAGATAAGGGTTAATAAGGTGAACAGATTGACAGGTGAATGATGATGAATAATATGAGAGGATTGAAAATCTTCGCATACCACCCACTCAAAACAGCCGACCCAGAAAACAGCAATTCTTCCTCCTTTGTAATAAACATCACTCATGAAATGTGAGGACTAATGGACAAAATAGTAGGGAAGGAGAGTTACGGAGTTGCCGAAAGTAAACCGAAGGTTCACTTTCTACTCTCCATCAGAAACTTTGGTATTGATGATATTACGGATGCCTTATGCCCTCGGTGTCTCAGATGGTTCTGCCATGTTCACGGTGCCACATCTTACATCAACTTCATAACGCGTCTCGATATCCCGGGCACTACGGAACATCGTAGACTGAGAAAGACGTGGCCTGACTGCAAGCAACACAACTGATATCAACCCTTTGGATTGGATGGCATGAAGAGCAGGCATGAGATGTTGCCTGGTGTTGGCTACCCTGGAGTCCGGGACACTTGTAGCACCTTAAATATCAAAACCGAATGATGAATTAATTCAATAAATATCACTGTGCTTTCCATCCAGTCAATGCCGAGTACGTCCGCGGGCCCCACCCTAAAAATTGACTTTATAAAAAGTGAAAGAATAAAAAGGGGTAATATGATGTTATAAAGTAAAAAAGGTAAAGGTCGCATAGCCTGGACGCGCACGAGTGTCGTTGCCGACATCGAACACTGCCCATGGCCGTAGCGGCGGTGATTTGTTAAGAATCACTGTGTCTAGGGCACAGCATATGGAAGGCGGAGCCCATCCCTCTCCTTCCGCTGCCTTGAACCTTCCCTGAGTTTTAGTCAGGTACCCATTTACTGCTGACAGAGGGAGTTTTCAGACCCGAAAATTCGCATGCCGTGAGTGGGATCGAACCCAGGTCGTCCAGCCCAAAGACAAGTGCTATAACCACTCGTCCACAGGCCCTCCCTATGATGTTATAAGCCAGGTGCAGAAGGACATAGTGTTCCTCATTTTAGAGTCCAGGGCAAAGCCAGTTCTTCCTACTCGTAAGTAATAAAAGGTTACAACTGGTTATTAGTAATAAACTTACAAAATATTAACCTTGTCGATAAGATTTATATTAGTAATAAAATATCTATAAGTTAACTAATTATATAATGTTACATTGTAAGATTAATTAAATAATTCTAACGTATGATTTAACTCTTGCTTTTTTTTTCACTTCTACTTTTTTTCAGACACTTAATTTTCTTTAAAAAAAAAAAAAATTTAGTCAACATTTAAAAGTAAAACTATACCTATAAATAGGTATAGTTTTTATTTTTTTAATTTTTATATTTGGAGAAAATAAAGTATAAAATAAATCTAGTAGTGGAGTTGATCGCAAAATCCCTTAGAAAACAAAGGCTAATATGCGTATATCTTTTATATATTTGTATTGTTCCTGTAACTCCTAATGAATCAGTCAGCAGGGTCTAGGTTAGACAGTCAAGTTTACAATATAACCATCACGTAAATATCTGGATAGACTTTTGTTAAAACTTTGAATTTAGTATATATATATATTTAAAAAAATATATATTTTTTAAGATATTTCACCCCAAACAAGGCAGGTCGCCACTGTAAGGAGCTACTGAGAATTAGGGAGTAGATTTTGGGTGTCATCCTAAGTTGGGAGCTGTGCAGCGAGATGTCTGTTTACATTGGTTTTAAACCTCTGCATGTCAGTACAGTCAGGGAAACAGGGAGCAAGGAGGGAGTTCCAGAGGCCGACAGCACGAGGAAAGAAGCTGCTGGAGTAGAAGGCTCTCCAGCATCTGGGGACCTCCACAGTGAATGGATGGGACCTAGCTGATTGTCATGTTTGTCTAGTGTATTTGCGTTGAGGGGGCACTAGAGCAGTTAGTTCATCGGAGCACAATCCATTGAAGTATTTGTAAAACAAGCACAAGGATGCAACATTGTGGCGATGGGGCTGGAGCTTGGTTGATAGTGAGGGACCTATTAAGTTGGCGACTCTTTTTTTGGACCTTGTCTAAGAGGGAGAGACTAGTGGATGATGTACCAGCCCAGATGTGACAACAATACTCCATACATGGGCAGGTGGTGGCTTTGTAGAAATACAGGATAATGTCAGGTGTGGGGAGTTTACTAGCACGGTAGAGGGAGCTCACCTTCTTTGCAGTAGCCTTGGCAATGTCTTCAATTTATTTGTTCCAATTCATGTTACCTGTAAATGTTAGGCCGAGTAGTTTGAAGGCATTTGTTGTAAAGTTTGAAGAGGGCAGGGGCCAGTTCTGCAGAGCATTTCTTTATTACTATTACCGGTATAAGATAAGGCCCACAAGCTTTGGAGGTGTCGAGGTTTTTTATGATGACCCTGACCTGAGATGGGTTGATGACCAGGTTTTCAAGTGTGGCTTCAGTCTGCAATGGGAATTTTGGGAGATTGTTTGCTGAGTCCAAAGTGGAGTTTGAGGCGAAACGCTGGGCAAGTAGTTCAACCTTATCAGCTGCCGTGCAAACGACATCATTGTGGTTTGATAGCGGGGGAATCGCTGATTGTCCATTGTTCACCACACTATTCCAGAAATCGCGAGTGTCTAGCATAAATAAGAACGCTGACAACCGGAAGTTAAATACAATGGAACAAGTTTATATAAGTGAGGAATTTTCTACAGCGTAATCAGGTTCTTGTTAGATCACCAAAGTTAAGCGACATTTATCCTGGTCAGTACCAGATTGGTGACCATTTAGGAATACCAGGCACTGTATGTGGGAGACCGGCGAGACTTCTCAGCAAAAATTCCAGCTCTGAAGATAAACTGATCAAGTGCTATAGTACAACCTGCTAATCCACATGTGTGATGACACAATGGAACCATCGATCCCTCGGAGAAGTTCTATTCTCAAGCATCTGGCAAAGCTTTCCAGGTATGGATGGAATTTTCTCGTAGAACTGGGATTTTTCCGTAATTTTTTAGAGGAGGATTGATAATTTGGATTATTTGGATTACTGTTCCTATCTTGGATGTTATTCTCACAACGTTTCGGCTAATGTAACATCCGACCTTCTTCAGATGTGTCTCATTGAACTCTGCAATCTGTACGGAATTTCAAATAGAACCCTTTATTTAATCCATGGGGGTAGATTGCTCTCATTCCATCAGCCATAGCCGGGTAGAAGTCTTAAGTAATTGGTCGCCCGATTTATAAAATCGGGAGACCTATGTTTTTAGGCATTTCCGTCCGTCCGTCCGTCTGTCCGTCCGGATTTTTCTCCGCAACCATCCATTGAATTTCTCTGAAATTTTGCATGAAGTTGTAACTTTGGTCAGGTTAGAAAGTGACATTCTCTGATTTTTGAAAAAAAATCTGGTTAGCCCCCCAGGGGGTCAAAAGGCCCCAAAATGATAAAAAATGATATTTTTTGCCCCATAACTTTTCAGCCATCCATTCAATTTCTCTGAAACTTGACCAAAATATTGAGGCAATTGTTCCTAATAGAAAATAAGTATCGCTGACCTTGGAAAAAATCTGGTTCGCGCCCCCAGGGTGTCAAAAGCCCCCAAAATGGCAAAAAAAATTACCCTTTTCTCCCATAACGTTTGATCCATGCATTCAATGTTTCTGAAACTTGGCCAAAATGTAGAGGCAATTGTTCTGGATATAAAATGAGCATCCTTGACCTCAGAAAAATTCTGGTTCGCACCCCCAGGGGGTACAATGGAGGTCAAAAATGCCCCAAATTGCCCAAATTTATTGCATTTTACACTCACGACATCGAGTCACATACAGAGGAGGACCACGCATGCGCGGCTTGTTTGTAATTGTATCCTTAGTATCGCCTGTACTGAGGATTGAACCTTCAACCTCCAGAAGACTATCAGTTAGAACTGATTATTACTTAGCACTTATATCCATTGCAGACCAGTAGCAAAAAGGATATAAGATATGGCATGGAGTTGTAATGACTTTTCTGTAAGTAACTCTTGGATGAGTCCATTTGATTTTTTTTTAGGGTAGCCAACATCTTTCGCTTTCAAACATTTTTTTTTCATTTTTTGAACGGAGATAATCTTTTTTAAAAAATGTTTAATTGCACATCTAATTTGACATTTTTTAAAGGTAGATAATCTTTTTTTTTTTAAATGTTTAATTGCACATCTAATGTTGACATTTTTTTTAAAGGGAGATAATTTTTTTTTTAAATGTTTAATTGCACATCTAATGTTGACATTTTTTTTAAAGGGAGATAATTTAAAAAAAAAAAATTTAATTGCACATCTAATGTTGACATTTCTTTTAAAGGGAGATAATCTTTTAAAAAAAATTTAATTGCACATCTAATGTTGACATTTTTTTTAAAGGGAGATAATCTTTTTAAAAAATTTCAGTTGCACCTCTAATGTTGAAATATTTTTTCGAAGATATATTCGATATGTTGTATTGTAATAATGTTTCTTTCGTAACTGTTCTCCGTCAGTCTGTCCATCTCTCATCACTTACTTTTGTGCATTCCAGCAACAACGCCGGAACATGATGCAGTCAAGTTGCAGCGACGCACATCCTACTTGATGGCCACACTGAAGGATCGTACAGAACTCGGTCCTCCTATTCAGCATCCCGCCGAAAGGCTCAACACCTCAACCCATGCTTTGGATCAAATGTAAGTAACATTCACGTTATTGTTTTCAGATGGTCAAGCACCCTGGTCCCAGTGGAAAGCACTCAACTGCCTGAGAACGGGAATGGGGTAACCAAAAGTTGCTATGACTAGATGGGGCTACAAAACTGACCCATCTGCAAATGTGGAGAGGAGAACCATATGGTGCAATACTTACTATTTGCTTTTTATAAATGTCAAGCGTGAACACAAACCCTACAATATTATTGTTATGAATAAATTTAAAATAAAATGTATTTCCTTTTTGTAAATGTCAAACGCGAACGCAGACCCTACAGTATTATTGAGAGGATGATATCATGATAACAGAATAGATAGTACATTCCCCTCCACCCTAAAAAAGAAGGTAATCCTGGGAGGATGGGATCGTGAGGAACGAACATATACTATAATCTCCCTTTACCCCCACCCCCACCCCCGCAAAAAAAAAGAAATAGGTAATGCCTGGGAGAAATGTATCATGACGAATAAAAATATATCACACTACCTCTCAAAGGAGAATTTAAAGCCTGGGAGGATCCCCCCCCCCCCCACCTAAAAAAAAAAAAAAAAGCGGAGCTGGTAATGCCTGGTTGGATGGTATCATGACGACAGAACAGATATTACAATACCCCCTCCAAAGTAGAAGAGGTAATAATACTTGCGAGTATGGTATCATGGCAACAAAAAAGATACTATACTACCCCCTGCCCTCCCTCCCCCCCCCCCCAAAAAAAAGAAGGTAGTCTCTGGGAAGATGGTCCCATAACTATAGAACAGATACTACATTACTCCCTCCCTCAAAGAAGGATGTAATATATGGGAGGATTACTCCCCACCCCCTTAAATAAGGGGGAGGTAGTCTTGTT
Source organism: Sepiola atlantica (assembly GCA_963556195.1). Lineage (NCBI taxonomy): Eukaryota > Metazoa > Mollusca > Cephalopoda > Sepiida > Sepiolidae > Sepiola > Sepiola atlantica. The sequence continues at coordinate 170,106,656 of OY744519.1, forward strand.
CCCGACTTTTTTGTAACAAACAAAACACGGATATTTTTTTTCAAGTATATAACTTTTAATTTACATTTATTTTTATCTCATATTAAATTGTTTTTAAAGCGAAATAAATAAATTTAAAAAAAGAAAAAGTAATTAACGCTGAGCCAATATTATTATTTGTTTACCTTTTCACATTTAGTGTCGTCTGAGTGAATTGTTTGGATGAAAATGGCGAAAATAATAAAATAAAAGTAAAATGTATTTTCTTGTTATGGATGTGAAGCGCGAACGCAGACTCCAAAATATTATCGTTATAAAGAAAATCAACTAAAAAAGCCAGTCATTTCTACTCCCGCAATGAAGTTATTAAGCACAGAGGGAAAAGCTAACAGATAAAATATAAAAATCGGTGAATTCGAACAACAATAACTTCTTTTTTTTCTGGAAGCATATACCAATAAGTGACTAGAACACCTACTAAGCAGAATTCTATATGTAGCTTTTGTCTATGGAACTATACCGGTCATAGGGGAAAATTTGACTTTAATTTATAAGATATACTAGCAGAACTACCTGACATTGCACGGGATCCTGGAAAAGAATATAGAATAGTTTTTTTAAAAAGTGTGTGTAACATCTTTATTTTAAAATCTGTTTCTTTTTCTCACTATTGAAAAAAGGTTTCATTTATATGAACATATATGCAGAATTGTAGGGGACGTTTTGTTATGTATATTCTAAGAATGTCATAGAAAAGAACATTGTGGATATTTGTTTATTATTTTTAATTTGGAAACGTTATGTTATAAAGTCTTTTGTATTAGCCATGCAAGTGTTTATAGACAAATGGTTAATCCTAACGAAGCTGACAGACGGTGTTATAGTAAAATAGTGCACCTAATTAGATTTCTACTGTATAGTATTATATATTTTTATTATATCATCTTATAATAATTTATACACAAAATAACGCAACAGATTTAGAATTGTGCAAAAAAAGTCTGCACAGTAAGCAAAATATCCAGGTAGTTTACCATAAAAAACAAATTCTTCTTTTCAAAATCTGTAGTTTACGAAAAAAACAAATTCTTCTTTTGAGAATCTATAGTTTACCATAAAAACAAATTCTCCTCTTCAGAATCCATAGTTTACGAAAAAAACAAATTCTTCTCTTTAGAATTTGTAGTTTACCATAAAAACAAATTCTTTTCAAAATCTATAGTTTACCATAAAAACAAATTCTTCTTTTGAGAATCTATAGTTTACCATAAAAACAAATTCTCCTCTTCAGAATCCGTAGTTTACGAAAAAAACAAATTCTTCTCTTCAGAATCCATAGTTTACCATAAAAACAAATTCTTCTTTTCAGAATCTATAGTTTACCAAAAAAACAAATTCTTCTCTTCAGAATCCATAGTTTACCATAAAAACAAATTCTTCTTTTCAGAATCTATAGTTTACCAAAAAAACAAATTCTTCTTTTCAGAATCTATAGTTTACCATAAAAACAAATTCTTCTTTTCAGAATTTGTAGTTTACCAACAAAACAAATTCTTCTCTTCAGAATTTATAGTTTACCAAAAAACAAATTCTTATTTTCAGAATCTGTAGTTTACGAAAAAAACAAATTCTTTTCATAATTTATAGTTTACCAAAAAAAAACAATTCTTCTCTTCAGAATCTTAGATCAAAACATAAACAGAAAAAGTAAAGGTTCATCGCATGAAGTAAATAAGCATCAAAAGCAAAAATATTTAAAACATGTCCATCATTTAGTCTAAAAAGAGGCAAGTTATGATTGTGAAGAATGTTCAAAGGATCAAAAATCCAGGATTTTATTTGTAAAAAGTAAAAATCAAAAGAAGCATATGCAAGGGAACAAATCTTTCATATATATATATGTGTGTGTGTGCACATGTGTTGTACTATAAAATGTAAGATTGTAAAAAGTAATTTTTGTTATTCTTTAAATTGCCATATAATCCTATTGGTTCCACTCGTGTAAATTTTTACTGTTCGTTTGTTCATTTCAGGCACATTCAACCACTGGGTGGACATTCACAAATCATACATTCAAAAAAAACAAAACCAGCCACCCTGATGGAAGAAAAGGTGAGTTGTACTCGTTTTCTTTTTTTTTACATTATTTTTTTTTACCTTATTATGCAAACTTCTCTCTATAAACTCTTTCTCTTTATATATATATATATGTATATGTAAAATACTCAAAGTCCAGGACCAGTAGTGAATAGTTATATCTCTATGCTTCTTCTTCTTCTTTCGTTTGGTTCACAGCATCTCACTGTTAGATCACCAGCTCGGTTGAGAAAAGCCATGTTAATGTTTTGTTGTCTAGCGCAGCTATGCCGGCTTCGCTGTTGGGTGGTCGATGTTTAAGTCATGACTCGATGATGTGGTCTACTGTCTGTTCAGAGTGACCACAGTCGCAGAGAGCCCAGTCCCTGAGTCCCCATCCTTTCATGGTCGCGGCGAAACAGCCGACACCTGTCCTGAGGCGGTTGAGCATTGTCCACTGCCGGCGAGGGAGGTCCATGCCTGGTAGGTTATCCGGGTCCTCTATGCTGACGAGTCACGATTAAAAAGGACGAAACATGTACATACATAGATAATAAACAAAATAAATATTTATTATTTGTAACCCCTAGAAAACACCCTAGATGAGCACTGTAAGTGTAGTATTAACACAGCATGACGTTGCTAGCTATAAATGCAACATTCCTTTCATTAAGTTGAACGCTCTTCTGACGTCAAACCGACAAAATAAGTGTTAAAATTATAACTGTTTATCTGGCTATTCAGCGGTGGCCATGTGGTTCTGGATATCAGGATTTGAGTTGTAAAATACTCAAAGCCCAGGGTTTCGAATCACGCGACCAGTAGTGAATAGTTATATCTCTATGCTGATCGGTCCCGATTAAAAAGGGCGAAATGTATACGTACATAGATTATAAACACAACAAATATTTATTATATATATATATATATATATATATATATAATCTTTCTTTCTCTGCATTAAATTTATTATCTCTACTCATTCCCTCCACACTCTCCCTTACGCATTCCATCCCCTCACAACTCTCTCTACTCCTAAAGCCTTCTACCCCACCCTCAGACTATCTCTCTACTCATTCGCCCTCCCGACTATCTCTCTCTACTCATTCGCCCTCCCGACTATCTCTCTCTACTCATTCGCCCTCCCGACTATCTCTCTCTACTCATTCGCCCTCCCGACTATCTCTCTCTACTCATTCGCCCTCCCGACTATCTCTCTCTACTCATTCGCCCTGCCGACTATCTCTCTCTACTCATTCGCCCTGCCGACTATCTCTCTCTACTCATTCGCCCTGCCGACTATCTCTCTCTACTCATTCGCCCTCCCGACTATCTCTCTCTACTCATTCGCCCTCCCGACTATCTCTCTCTACTCATTCGCCCTCCCGACTATCTCTCTCTACTCATTCGCCCTCCCGACTATCTCTCTCTACTCATTCGCCCTCCCGACTATCTCTCTCTACTCATTCGCCCTCCCGACTATCTCTCTCTACTCATTCGCCCTCCCGACTATCTCTCTCTACTCATTCGCCCTCCCGACTATCTCTCTCTACTCATTCGCCCTCCCGATTATCTCTCTCTACTCATTCGCCCTCCCGACTATCTCTCTCTACTCATTCGCCCTCCCGACTATCTCTCTCTACTCATTCGCCCTCCCGACTATCTCTCTCTACTCATTCGCCCTCCCGACTATCTCTCTCTACTCATTCGCCCTCCCGACTATCTCTCTCTACTCATTCGCCCTCCCGACTATCTCTCTCTACTCATTCGCCCTCCCGACTATCTCTCTCTACTCATTCCCTCTTACTGGTTATCTCTCTCTACTCATTCCCTCTTACTGGTTATCTCTCTCTACTCATTCCCTCTTACTGGTTATCTCTCTCTACTCATTCCCTCTTACTGGTTATCTCTCTCTACTCATTCCCTCTTACTGGTTATCTCTCTCTACTCATTCCCTCTTACTGGTTATCTCTCTCTACTCATTCCCTCTTACTGGTTATCTCTCTCTACTCATTCCCTCTTACTGGTTATCTCTCTCTACTCATTCCCTCTTACTGGTTATCTCTCTCTACTCATTCCCTCTTACTGGTTATCTCTCTCTACTCATTCCCTCTTACTGGTTATCTCTCTCTACTCATTCCCTCTTACTGGTTATCTTTCTTTACTCACCCCACCCTTACACACACACATTCTTTTTATTATTACCTCCTCCCCCTCACACACACTCTTTTCTCTTCACCCTCACCCACCCTACTCTCTCTCTAATAATTACCCCTCCCTACTCGTGTTGTCTCTTTTCCATTTGTGCTCTCTCTCTATTCATACTCCCACTGAAAAAAAATCTAATTACTATTTTCTAGTTTACTTTATTCAGTGAATAATTTTTTGTTTTTCTTTCTTCCTTTCTCTCTGCAGAGCACACCACCACCGTCCATAGCAGAAGAACAGCAACAGCAGCAGCATCATCATCATCAACAGCAACAACACCATCATCATCACCCGGCCAAAACAGAGCTTCCACCCCAGCCCCCAAGTCCACAATTTGAAAGCCCAAAGGAAGGCAACTTGTCCTGTAAAAGTTCCATAATTGACGGGAAGGTAAAACTATAATAAATAAAATCTTCGTCTTTCACTCCTCACCCGCATCGAAAGCAATCTTTCTTCCTACCTTTACCGCTCTTTCTTTTTTTTTTTTTTTTTTTTTTTTTTGGATAATTATAGCCAGACCAAAATACAAATAACTTTTAATTCATTCATTTTGTATCAATCAGATGATTGTATGGTTGGCATTGGTTTCCCCGATATCTTTCTAGTTAGAATTCTTTCTAGAAAGACATTGAGTACTTAGAGGAGGCACCACATGAAGGTTTCCAACATCCTAAGTGAAAGTGTTTCTGTGGAACAAACTGGATTCGAACTTGGCACACCCAGATTGTTTGTCTGTGTCGTTAATCACTGAACCACCGTCACCTCCCAGAACTTCTGACTTACTGTCCTCAACAATGTAGGTTGATGGACCATAAGACATGTAGCAGATACCCTCAGGACGCAAACCATAGTGGGGATTACTTTACCGTTGAGGAGAGTTGGCTTGATAGCATTTATGGGCAGATGAGAGTGCCCTGCCACTTCAGAAAAGCAGTCGAGGCGTAAGGACCAAAATTGCGAGGTGGTTTTGTCCTGATAGTGTAGTACTGGATTAGCTAGCGGAGCTGTTAGCTGCAAAGCACAAGAGATCAAGTGTTATTCAAATCCCTACCAGAGGAAAGAAATGCAATAAAACCTATTGGCCTTCAAATGGAATCAACAATTAAGGAAACGAACATTCTTCTTCTTCTTAAGAATATACACGATACTATCTAACCGTCAATTCCACCCTGGGAAATCAAACGACCAAATGTAGACTTGAAAATTAATAGACTCAATAAAATTACCATACATCCTCTCATTTTCCAAGAAAAACTAAAAAAAATCTTGGATTTTTATCCAAAATATCATCATCATCATGATCATCATCATCAGGTTTATTTGTTGAATCAGGCCACAATTAATCCTCTGATGAGGGTGGGGCCTGATTGTCTGGTCGTATTTCGACATGCATAGTTTTTAAGGCAGTTTTACAGCTGGATGCCTATCTTTCACCAACTTGAACATTTCTGCCAGTCCAAGACCTCCACCATTCCCATCTAACTAGGGCTGATATGGTTCCCACTTGAGCATGCACTAATGTCACATATTACCTGTGAGTTGCCGCATACACTACTGTCACCCAGGTTGTGACAGGCCATCCAAAGATAGCATTTGCCATATCCCCTGTGCCCAGAGATTGGATTGGTGAGTGTCGGGATGTGTCCACATACCAATAAGCCCTGCACATTGTACCTCTAGAACTCCAATCTACTCCGAGATCCCTAGCCAATTAGCCTGGGGCCGCAAGTAGCCCAGTATCCATGGTGTACCACGGGGAGTTTTGGCCAGAATCTTGTCGGTGGAGAGGTTATATATCAGCAGGGAAGACTTATGCACTCAGCTTCCTTTTCGTCCAAGGACTAGCTGGTGGATTAGGCTGAAAGCGGGAGGTGGGAAGCATATGACACCACATCTACACACGGCAACACCACTTTACACATCACACAGACCTGTGGCATATACCACCACACCACCAATGTACTGCTATATTTACAGATGGATCTAAGGACAAGGATGTAACCGGATGTACAAGAAGCAAATTATTCAAAAACATCTTCCTAAGGAAACATTTTTTAGTGCAAAATCCAGTGCCATAGATTTAGCACCCGATATCATCTCACATGGTAAAAGGAAAAATTTCATCATTTTCTCCGACTCATTATCGGTATTAACAACGTTGAAAAATAGAAAATTGGATAACGCACTGATCATTAAACTATTATGTAGATTTACATCATTGTTAAAATACAAAGAGATCCTACTTTGTTGGATACCAAGTCATGTTGGAATCAGAGGAAATAAGGCCAACACAGCAGCCAAAACAAACAACAAATTTAAGATTCCCTACACAGACGTTACACATATATATTCGCGAGAAATGGCAGTTTCGCTGGAGTAATAATGCTTCCAATAAATTACTTACAATGCAACCCGATCTGCGAGAATGGAAACACGGCTGTAGGAAGTCACACAGGAAGCAGGGCGTTCTCTTCTGTATTGGCCACGCAGAAGCCACTTATTCATTTATACTTGAGCAGAAGAAGCCACCATATGCACGATTTGTCATCTCCTATATACGGTGAGACATTTTAGGATAGAATGTGTTGATTTTACCCCCATGCGACAAAAATACTAGAATGTTGGCACCATGAAGGAATTGTTTGATTATGTCAGGGTGGAACTTATAGTCCCATTTTTGAAGACAGTAGGCTTATACCCAAAAATCTAATATCTATAAGCCTGATAAACCAAACCAAATCCCCTAATTTATCGACTGCGGACTATTTATTCACAAAATATGCGAAAGAAATTAATCTACAAATGATTTATATACAAAATAGAATCTATTAAATATTTGAAAATATTAAGAACCTCAAATACAAAAACCTTTTACCAAAATGAATGGAGTCGACATTAAATAACCCAAAAGGGTTGATATGCCGTAAAACCAATGAATCAATCATTTCATATAATTATAGTCAAAAACAATAATATATAAATAGACTAATTTTTGAAGAAACAAGCGTCTGACCCACATTTCACTGTAAAGAGAGAGTGGGTAGAAAAGTTTTTATGTAGTTAATAGCATCGCTATTTACTAATTACCATGGTGGATCAATCACACAATACTTACAGAGGTTGTAAGTTCAAACCTCACCCTGGGCATGAATATTTTTAATACTGATTTTGTCCCCAAATGGACTTTTAAGCTTCAATGCTTAAAATATTTCAAATTACAGTATTAAGTAGATTGTGTAGTTTTACTTCGAGGTCTTCACAATTTAATTCCTATTCAAATTCGATTGAAATCATTGGAACTAATAGTTAAGAAAAAAATACAAAATTGTCACTCTCTCTCTCTCTCTTTCTCTCTCTCGATAAGAAAAGAAGACAAAACTAATCGATAAGAAAAGGTAGACAAAACTCTATATTGATATGAAAACGACAACTAATCGATAAAAAGAAGACAAAACTCCCTCTCTCTCCCTATTGATAAGAAAAAGACAAAATTAATCGATATAAAAAGGAAAACAAAACTCCCTTTCACTTTATTGATGAGATAAGACAAAACTAATCGATAAAAAGAAGACAAAACTAATCGATAAAAAGAAGACAAAACTAATTGTTAAGAAAGACAAAACTCTCTATACTGATAAGAAAAAGAAAAAACTAATCGATAAAAAAAGGAAAACAAAACTCCCTCTCACTTTATTGATGAGATAAGAAGACAAAACTAATCGATAAGAAAAAGACAAAACTCTGTATATTGATGAGAAAAAGACAAAACTCTCTATATTGATAAAAAAGACAAAACTAATCGATAAAAAGAAGACAACCCCCCTCTCTCTCTATTGATAAGAAAAGACAAAACTAATTGCTAAGAAAAAGACAAAACTCTATATTGCTAAGAAAAAGACAAAACTAATTGCTAAGAAAAAGACAAAACTCTATATTGCTAAGAAAAAGACAAAACTAATCGATAAGAAAAGACAAAACTCCTACCTGTATTGATAAGAAAAGACAAAACTAATCGAGAATAAAATAAAACTCTCTCTCTCTCTATCTCTCTCTCTCTCTATCTCTCTCTCTCTCTCTCTCTTAGTTCTGTTTTAATAATAATAATAATAAGGGAATATTCTTGTGTCTATATTAAAAGTGAAAAAAATTATTTCCTTTTGTTTTGATTATTAAAATTAAACATATCCTTTTTGGCTCATAAAATTTAAATTTGCACACATGATTATTCTTTCCTTTCTATTTTATTATCAGTAATTATTAAGATATTGCTCATAAAAATTAAATTTGCATACATGATTATTCTTTCCTTTCTATTTTATTATCAGTAATTATTAAGATATTGCTCATAAAAATTAAATTTGCATACATGATTATTCTTTCCTTTCTATTTTATTATCAGTAATTATTAAGATATTGCTCATAAAAATTAAATTTGCATACATGATTATTGAGGCAAGCAGGACAAACGTACATTCACTTTTATTATACAGCTAATGTACATAATTTATGTAAATTGGAAACCCTGGCCAACACCAGCTATCTCTGCTAGTTCTTTATATAAATATCACAAAATTGGTCATTAATATATTATAATTTTCCTTTTGCTTTGTTTTCAATCAAAAACAGTAAATGGGTATTATTTTATGTATTTTCTTTTTCTTTCTCGCTATTTTTCAGAGATCCAGCGATCGTTCCTGGAAAACCTATTTGGTACTATTAAAAGGTTGTGAACTTTATCTGCAGGATAAACGGAAGGAGAGTAATGCAGGCGTAAGTTTCATAAGTGACATTTTATTTATACATCAACATGCAAATGCACATACATATCTGCTTGTATTAATGTTTCATATATATACACTTCTACATTATCTAAGCGCAGGTGAAGCGCTCTTTAGGCTTCATGAGCAATCACTTAGAGATGATGTCTCAATAAAAGCACTGGTCCCCATCACCTCACTGGGTTGATGTCAGGAAGGGCATCCGGACTATAAAAATATTGCCTCAATTAAGGAAATAACTTCCAAGGAAACCTGACCTAAGTTTGGAAATCAATTTCTAAAAGCCGTCCAACACATGATGATGATGATGATGATGATGATGATGATGATGATGATGATGATGATGATGATGATGATGATGATGATGATGATGATGATGATGATGATGATGATGATGATGATGATGATGATGATGATGATGATGATGATGATGATGATGATGATGATGATGATGATGATGATGATGATGATGATGATGATGATGATGATGATGATGATGATGATGATGATGATGATGATGATGATGATGATGATGATGATGATGATGATGATGATGATGATGATGATGATGATGATGATGATGATGATGATGATGATGATGATGATGATGATGATGATGATGATGATGATGATGATGATGATGATGATGATGATGATGATGATGTATTATGTATATACTTTTTGTTTCGATGTTTACTTCAAGAGTGCTCAATACATCAGTAGAGCTTAGTAGTAGTATAAAAATATGTTTATGGCAAGTGAGATACACAAAAACGTTTGTGTTTGGTTCCTGAACGAAATTATCAGGCTAAATGTGTTTGTATAAGAATATATGACATATCACGATGTCGAATGTTTGTTTATTTATTTTTGGTCGGCACATCTGACTGTTCAGGGAAAATTTGACAATCATTAGAACTTTTAGGATAGTATTATTGTAATTATTTATTTAATTTGTGAAGAAAACTGCCGAGTTCGCATTTAAACAAGTGCGGAGTCAGCACAACGTTTTTTTTTTCTTAGCACAAAGATCGATTCTAGACAATAACTAACTAGTTACACAGTTTAGATAGATAGATTTCATTGAATAATTTAATATGTAGGGCTTTAAGATTGTTCCAATACCAGAAATAGTTTAAATTTGTTAGGTAGTTAAAAGGGGGAGGAAAAATGGAAAGCAACTTGCCCAAACACAGACCAATGGAGAATAAATAATTGAAACAAGGAAGGAGGGGAGGGAGGAGTATGAACCGTTCTCATTGGCTGATGCCTGCTGACGTGTCTTAAAAAAAAGAATGGCCAAAGATTGTCAGAAAGGAAATTTTGTAATGTCGAGACACGTAGCTGAAAGATTTCAAGTTGGTGATCTGGCGCATCCAGAGTCAGATCGTGGTTCCTGTCTGAGCCGATATGATGCGAAACTCAAAATCGGCAATGAGGGCAGTGCATCACTGAAGATCATCCTTGATTCATCTAAAAACATTTATTTCACAATTATGTATGAAAGTAGGAAAATGAATGTAGGATATAGGAAATGGAGTACTGTTGTCATATTTGGGCTGGTGAATCTCTGTCCCATTTGAGGGTTCTTGATAAAGTGCAGAAACGTATCTTCTCTGCACCCTCTCTCTCACAGACGTGATGTTGCTAGTGTCAGTGTATTCTATAAATACTAGTATTACATGTGTTCTTCAGAATTATACGATCTATTCCCTGCTTCTTTTACTCCAGCTCGTTTGACTCGTTGGTCTCCATCAATTCGCTGTGTTGATACCTCATTGTAATACAGTTTCCTATTGCAGTAGCTTCTTTCTAAGAACTGCAGGCTTGTGGAACTCTCTTCCTGCTGAATGTTTTCCTCCTAACTATAACCTTGGTCTTTTCAAGACTAAGGCCAATAGGCATTTCCTGTCTTTGCGATAATCATATTTGTTCTTGTTAGCTCCTTACATCAACTGGCTTCATGCCTTGTCTGGAGCGATTTCCATAAAAAAAGTAAAAAGTATGAAGGTGTGTGAATGCAGATTTATGTATATCTATATGAGTGCAGGTATGTGTATATGGTAGTGTATGAGGATATGTGTATAAATATAAAAATGCATGAGTCTGAAATAGTATTTTCATTGCTGAATGCACAGGTTATCTTATTTTATACGAGCCAAATCTCCCCTCAGGACAGCAACAAAAAAATAATTTTCATTTCACATTTTGGTAATTTGAAGAAAAATAACAAAAAGATGTTTGTCATGGTATTATTTGATATATTCCAATCTTGAAGAAATTTATTGTCTATTAATATTGACAAATTTTATTCATTAGGAAAAAAAAAACAATAAAAAGGTTATTTTATATGATCTTTTTGATATTCAAAGTCGAAGTATTTGATTTTGTATAAGCATAAAAATGAAAATGAATCTCCCATTAAAAACTGATTATATAATGAAATGAATAAACAAAAAAGTGGAACGTCGATTGGTCAAATAAAACAATTTAATATTACTGAGTAATTTGAAATGGTCACTTTGTGTTTTTCATCTTTATTATTAAAAACAGAAAAAAAGATGTAATGAAGATTTTTTATTTAAATAGGAATCTTTTTTTTTTAATAGGAATCTTTTTTTTTTTAATAGGAATCTTTTTTTATATAATTTAGAATGATGTGAGGAGGGAGGACTTTCCCTTTCTTTTTCATGGCAAATGTAATAGTTGCAATCATCATTATCATCACTACCAACAACAACAAATTTAGTTTTTAAAATAAATGTATTTGTTAGTCATTGCGTTTTACGCAGTTTTTTTTTTTTTTAAATATTCCAAAGTAATCTAATCTAAGTTTTTGCTATCTGTAAATGTATGCATGCATAAACGTAAACAGAAGTTATTTTAAATTTTAAACTTTTTCATTAAATCGCTTCAATTAATATTGCTATTGATAATAATATTAATATCAATAAAATTATTGTGTATATATAATAAAATAGAATCAAATTATAAATGAATCTAATAAATATAACGTTGACTGTGTTTTGTAAGTTTTTCTATCAGTATATACAGCATATTTGAAAATATTTTCTTGAATCATTTCATTGAATCATTTCATTGAATTGATACATTGGTACCAGTCGAGGATCAGTCCGACAGAGGGTGCACTGTTGTGGCATCATTTGGCCCTGTTCTGTCAGGCTGAGGTATTTGTCCTAGGAGGTCCACCATCCCAGGCTTTACCTTCTCTTTTTGAGAAGGGATTGGTTTATGGCAAATCGCCCAGGGAATGCCAACAGGGCTGCTCAGGCATTTTTGGGGGGCCAGAGTGTGCTACCTCTTGTGCACCATCTCCACCGTCCAGCTCTGTGCCACATCTTCTGGTGGTGGGAGGGAAGTAAATACCTTTTGTATCATTGAGAATTAAGTAAAACTAAGGTGTTTCGATTTAAATATAGTTTCAATAAATGGAAAAACTTTCGCATTTATTCATTTAGATAAAAAAAATCACTGCCGTTAATAAAATTCACTATTCTTTCTCAAATACAAAAGGAGACAAGAGGGAGATAGAGAGAGAGAGAGTGGGAAGGCGAGGGAGTGAGAAATAGAGAGAGAGAGAGTGGGAAGGCGAGGGAGTGAGAAATTGAGAGAGAGCAGCCCCCCCCCCCCTCTCTCTATGAACTCTTAAATCTTTTTCATACAATTTATTTATCTTTTAAATAAAACCATAATAAAGGTCTTCGTAATTTATTGTGTTTTTTTATTAAATCACTTAAATTAATTAGTGTTAATATTGAAAAAACTATTGTATATATATATGTATATATATATATATATAGGAAAAAAAGACAATAAAATTACAAATGAATAACACAAAACATTAATTTATTATGAACTGTTTCAAAAATACTTATGCAAATGAGGCATTCAAATAGATGTCTTCAGCTCTTTAGCCTTTACTATATATATAGTATTTCAGAACATTGTTGTATTATTGATTTAAATAACAGTAACCCATTTTGATTGTAATACAGATATGATAGATTAATAAAAAAAAACCTTTCACATTTATTCATTTAGATAAAGAAGCTCTGTCGTTAATAAGATTCTCCATCCTTTCTCAAATACAACCATATTTAGTACAAATAACATACCACTCAAAAAATAAAGTTGCAATATTAAAAACATATACTGAGATATAAAAACATTGTCGATATATATACGCACAGAACTGAAAACTGGAATAATCTAAACCTGCATACCTTGCAGATTCTTCGTTATTAACACCTGTAATTTCTGTCTCTCTTTTTCTAGACCCAGTTCCTTACTGAGATGGAACAGCCAGTCTCCATCAAAGGTTCGTCGGTTGATGTGGCCACCGACTACACCAAGAAGAAATATGTCTTTCGTCTGACCACGCAGAATGAGTCAGAATTTTTATTCCAGGCTGATGACTCCGATAATATGATGTCCTGGATTCAGGCAATCAAAACCAATGGTGAACTGGATGATGTGGTATGTAATTGTTTCTTCGTCTGGTGCAACACCATTTTTATCTCGGTGCTAATTGAGAAAGTACAGAATAGTTAACATTCGAGAACTCATCAACTAAACAAAAAACACCAACAAATAATTTATATAAAATGTATTCGAATGAAATTCTCTACCAAACTCGCATAACGTGTGGAAAAGATCTGTAAGATTTTTTAAACGTTAAATGTACACAATACACTTGAGAACTTATAAACCAAACAAAATGGCAGAAACCGGATAGTTTTAACGTGTGTAAACAATTTGTAAGAATTTTTTAAACAGTAGAAAAACTTTTACAAATCGTTTCCATGCGTTCAAATTTTGCGGGTTCGGTAGATAATTTAATTCTAATGCGTTTTATGAAAAAATTGGAGGGGGGGGTCTCGAGTGTTAACTATTCTGTACTTTTACTACAATTTCATTATTATTGAATCATTGGACTAATTTATAAAGATGCACAGATATTGACCGAAGATATTCCTTTATTTTTATTTTTATACCTTTTTTATTTTTATTTCTTTTTCTTTTATTTATTTATTTATTTTTTATTTATTTATTTATTTGTCTTTATTTTAATTTTATTTTTCTCCTTTTCTTTTTTCTCTTTTCTTTTTTCTTTTATTTTCTTTATCTTTATTTATTTGTCTTCATTCGTTTTTATTTATTTGTCTTTTTCTTTTCTTCTTTTTTTCTTTTTCTTTTCTTCCTTTTCTTTTCTTTTTTCTTTTCTTTTTTTCTTTTCTTTTTTCTTTTCTTTTTTTCTTTTCTTTTTTTTCTTTTCTTCCTTTTCTTTTTTTCTGTTCTTCTTTTTTCTGTTCTTTTTTTTTCTTTTTCTACTTTGCTGCTCCTCACTCTTACCACCTCTTTTTCTTTTTGCTTCTTTATTCTTTTTTTCTGCTGCTTTTTTATCCTAGTTTTTCCTCTTTCTCTCTCACACCCTTCTTTTTTTCTTTCATTGCATTCCACCCCACCTCCGCCCCGTCTGTTAAAAAAGCAACTTACATTCAAATTCAATAGGATCTGTCTCATTCACTTACATTGTAATCCCATTAAGAAATTAATAAACATCCTTCTCCAGCTATGGATAAAAATAGCAACTTGTATTCAATGAATCGTTTTCTGTAATTATTTTTTAATAATTATATAACCTAAAAAGGGTTGATGTGCCGTAAAACAGCTAAGCCACTCATTAAATAGTTTACAATAGATATGTGAAATCTGACCCAACCCTAAAACACTTGCTGAAAAGCTCTACACTTGCCCAGCATGGAAATAATCCTAAGGATGAATCGATTGCACTGGTGTGGTCATATGAAACGTTCATTCTCCTGCATAAACCATTGCAGAAGCATAAATTTCCTGAATTGCAGGAAGGTTGGCCAGCCAAGGAAAACTTGAAAGCAAGTGATTGGACAAGACTGAACAGAATGGAATTTGGAGACTGCTGAACCGTGAGAAGTGGAGACTGAGTTTGCGTAATATCATTGAATGTCTGGCTCCCGAACAAGGGAAAAATGACGTTAAATAGATAGAAGAAAATGTTGTTTTAGCAGTGAATAACCTAAAATGTGTTGATATGCCGTAAACCAAACCTTTCTCAGGGATGTGGGTTCTCTGCCTTTTAGTGAAATTCCACTTTTTTTTTCTTTTTTTTTTGATCCAAAAAAAAGCGGATTTCTGCTGAAATCATTAGAGCCTCTCACGGATGTCAGTTCTGTTTTTTGACCGAAATCCACTTTTTTTATAAGAAAAAGCTGATTTTCCCTCTTATTACAGTTCTCTCAGGAGACTGAAAATGTTGAATTTTGCCGTGAAGGCGATAGGGACTTGAAATGACTTTTGTTTCACTAAAGAATAACTTCCTGTCCCTTTACCCTCCACATGTGCACTCAGTGTCTTAGTTGAAACTCATTCAAGTTGATTTAGGAAAAAGTTGTTTTTTTTGTGCTGCCCTCTCTCCACACACACAGGGGGCCGTGGCTCCTCACGTTAGGAAATTCATCTCAATTTCAGCCATTGATTACTCATATCCCTGAAAAGGCCAAATTGGTAGAGCTTTATGCCCTTTTGACTCGATTTTATTTCTCTTTCTTCCTCTCACGTTTTGTTTTGCTTCGACCGCCCCCCCCCCTTTTCCCCCTCTCTTTGAAAATGTTAATTTTGCCATACTTCAAACGATTCATGGGTAGGAGAGGTAGAGGACTTTTGTTTCATCAATGAATGTTTTCCCGTCTTTAAAACATGTCAGTCGATACTTTCAGTATGAAAAAAAAACGGTATTGTAAATTAACATTCTTTGCTAAATCTCTCCACACAGGCAATTTAGGTGATTATGAGTGAACACCCTGGCCTCCTAGTTTGGGAAATTGGTAGTGGGCCATGGCCTCCCCAGTTTAAGAAATTAATCTTGATTTCAGATTTTTTCGCTATTGGCTACTCACATCCCTACTTTCTGTATTTCTTAAAGATCGTCACTACTTGAGCTTCTGTCAGTTAGTGCCCTCATGGGGAGCTATATGAATAATTAGTTAGGATTGAACCCACTTAGTAAATAGTATGGTGATAAAAAAAATGCCATGTCAATAAAATTCAGAATCATTTCTGCAATCCAATCATATTTGGTACAAGTAAACTTCAGTCTGTCTGACTTGTCCACCAAGTTTCAGTCATGAATGTCCAACAGTCTTTTATCTTTTGAATTACCCACACTAAAATTTATTACTGGATTAAATATCCCCTTTAATCCCTGTATTAAATATGTCCTGCCTCCTTCATTAGATATGCCTCATGTTCTGTCCCTTGCCCAGCATTAAATAAGAACACTGCCCCCCCCAGCATTAAGTGAGAACACTGTTCTCCCCCCCCCCCACACACACACACACTCCCAGCATTAAGTAAGAATAGTGTCTCCCCATCATTAAATAGAACTGTGTGTCTCCAACCATCAAGTAAGAACTGTGCCCCCCCCCCAGCATTAAGAACTGTTCCTCCCCAGCATTAAGTAACAACATTATTCTCTCCCCCCCCCCCCAGCATTAAGAATCATGCCCTCCCCGTCATTAAATAGAACTGTGTCTCCCCTCCCGTAGCATGAAGTAAGAACAGTGTGTCCCAGCATGAAGTAAGAAATGTGGGTGTTTCCCAGCATGAAGTAAGAAATGTGGGTGTCCCCCAAAGCATGAAGTAAGAAATGTGGGTGTCCCCCAAAGCATTAAGTAAGAAATGTGGGTGTCCCCCAAAGCATTAAGTAAGAACCGTGTGCCCCCTCAGCATTAAATATGCCCTCTTAATACAGCCAATATTAACTAGGTATCTCTCACATTACAGTGGCCCTTTGTTCCGTGCATTAAGATTAAAGTGGCCCGTGTACCCCCCCCCCCCCCCCCCATCCCAACCCCATATGAAATATACCATATGTACTTTGCATTAAGTTGATTATTTGTCCTCGCATCAAATATGCCCTCGTGCCATATCTTGCTTTTATGTGGAGATGAGTAAACAGATACCCCCCACCCCACCTCATGCTTCCCCTTCCTCCCCCCCCCCTAACGCACACACACGCATACATATCCCCCCCCCCCCCCCCATTGCTCCACATAGATCAGCTGACAAGTCTGCCTGCACCAAACCTGCTGGAACAACATGCTTTTAGTTCCATTAAAAAAAACCTACTCATATCTACCGACTTATTTCTCGGCTGTGGGTGTCAGGAAGGTAAGGAGACGGAGACGTAAAAAAAACAAAAAAACTGAGGACCTCCTTACCCACAACCACGATTTAATCACACCCCCTCCTTTACTCAGACATATTTTAAATAAGTTTTTTTTTTTCCGCTGTCTGCTACCCCTGATATTCCATACCAAAGACCCTTCGCATGTCTTCAATGGAATCTTCACCCCTCGATTCCTTACAAGCCTAAATGGATGAGTTTGCGTGTTATTTCCAAAATAGGTTCAAGCTCAAAGTAGAAGGCGTATGAATTTCTACATTTTTCTCCTATTAATAATGGGGGGGGGGGGGGGGGGGTTATAAAAATGGACTTTACAGAAAAAAAGGTATAAATAAAGACCTGGGGAGGTAGGTTAGTTTAGAAGTCAATTTCTTAAAGCCGTCCAACAGATGCCAGCATGTAAAATGGACGCTAAACTGAATATGCTGATGATGTGCATGATTGGTCTAAATGTATTCCATCGTGACCATGGGCATCCCTAAAACCGGTCGAGAGATCTAACATTTTGAGTCTCTGACTGGAGGCAAGTTTTACAATTCGTCAGATCTTTTTAACTGATAACATTTCACTGTCATTGCTCCAAGAACATTTAATTCGGAAATGATTCTAACCATGACCATGATTAAGTACAAAAAAAAAATCTCTAATTGAAATAAAAATCACTCATTGAAATATGCATTTTTCTTTGTTTACTCAAAGAGTTACCTGTCTTTTCATTTATAGGAATTTTTCAATAATTGTCAAATTTATGAATTAGCTCATTGTGGTTCTTATTATTTGATGTATAAAACACATAAAAACATCAAACTAATCTCACAGGGGGAATTTTTCCTCTGTTTTTAACTGCTATGTTAATTATCTTAGAAAATTCACATTGCCCCTCAGTAAAAGACCCTAGTGGCATGATCGCTTGGCCTGTTATAAGGATGGCCATGGTCATGACCTATCGAATCGACTATGCTAAGTTCAAATCCTATTAGTTCTGTGGTCATTTATACACAGTCTAATTATCCTTCTCCCGGCAGACATTTGGATTATTCATTCAACTGTTTTGGGCCAATGTGAACTCAGGAATCTTTGTCGAACTCGGGAATCTGTACGTAATTTCGAATGGAACCTTTTATTTAATCCATGAAACTAGCTTGTTCTCATTCCGTCAGCCATGACCAGGTCGAAGTCTTAAGTAATTCGTAATAGTATTCTTAATATCGCTCGCACTAAGGATTGAACCTTCAACCTCCAGAAGACTGTCACTTAGAACTGATTATTACTTAGCATTTTATCTGTTGTGCCACGGGTCCTTGCTTGTACTGAGGATAGATTGTTAGTTGAATGATGAAGAATATGAGAGAGGGTTTAAAATGATGAAAAATAAATCTTACTTGTTTATCATTCTAAAAGAATTGTTTTTTTACAATAAATCACATATTTTATAAGATGAGTTTAAAAGTTTAAAATAATAATTGTATTACTAGTATTGCCCGCACTGAGGATTGAACCTTCAACCTCCAGAAGACTGTCACGTAGAACTGATTATTAGTTAGCACTTATATCCATTATGCCACAGGAAAATTCTAGCATGAATTTTAAGAGCCATAACCCTATTCTTGTTTTAGATGTGTGGTCTTACAACTTATTACTATATATATATATATATATATATATTATTTTTTATTTTTAATAATATTTATATATATATATATATATATATATATAGTAATTAGTAGTAATATATAGTGATAAGTAGTAAGACTACACATCTAAAACAAGAATAGGTTTAAGGTTCCTAGCTACTCCTGTGGATTAAATAAAGGGTTCTGTTTGAAAATCCGTACAGATTCCTGAGTTCGGCAAGATGCCCCTGAAGAGGGTCGGATGTTACATTGGCCGAAACGTTGTACGAATAATATTGAAGATGAGAACAGTAATCCAAATAATACAAACAATACAAATTATCGATGATTATCTTTAAAAATTCTGAAACATAATATCAGACCGACATATTTTAAATGATGCTTCTTTTCGTATTATTTGGATTATTTAGAGAGTAGGATGTGTACCATGGGTTTACCTTCGGCAGCCTCGTAACTCTTGCTTCCCTTTAGTCCTCAAATTCCATGAGCAATGTTTCTGACAAAGGGGGAAGAGTTGCTGTTTTCTTTGTCGGCTGTTTTGAGTGGGTGGTATGTGGAGATTTTCAATTCTCTAATAGCGTTCATCATCGGTCAGCTATCAATCTATCCATCTCATTAAAACCTTTATCCTCAAATGTGTTTTGGACCTGTGATAAGTGGTGACGCATTAGAGAAAAAAAATAGATTAATTTTTTTTTTTTTAATTTCTAAGTAACAGTCTTGTTGAGGTTGAAGGTTCAATCCTTACTACGGGCGATAATAACTAAGAATAACATAAAAATTAATTAACACTTCTACCTGGCCATGGCTGAATGAACAAGAACAATCTCCCCCCCCCCCTCCCCGTGGAATAAATAAAGGGTTCAGTTCAAAATGCTGTATAGATTCCCGAGTTTGATTATTACGGTTAAAAGAATTCCGACTTTACCCATTTTAAAATGAATTGTTCCCAAACCAAATTATGCTGTCCCGTCGACTAAAACAATACAATTTTGAATAAACACATTTCAAAAAGTGACTTTTGTTTTTACTAATTTGAACAATATTTAGCTGAGAAATATTTTTACGGTAAGGAGACATAATATTATTTTAAAAAGAATTAAAATGCTACATTATTGAATAAAAAAAGAAGAGACATATTCGTTTTATTTATTTGAAGAATATTTAGCTGACAATGTCAATTATTTTTACAGAAGAGAAAAGACTCATTTTTTCTTAATAATATTGACCTTGACAGACATGATTTCAACAGTAAATTATACAGATTGATGTAGAAAGCACCATTGAATTTCCACAGGGTCCTGCTAGTATAATAGATTAGTCTTTTTGAAACTACCTACCTAAATAAACAGGAGGCGGGGAGACTGAGGGTTGATTTTAAATCTAAACACTAGACCATGGCTTCAGGCCCAATCAAGAGTAATGCAGATTATGGAACCAGCTAAGCCGAGTTTGATTCCAATCATATCTAATGTATTTACTTATACTAGCGGGACCCTGTATAAATTCCATGGTGCCTTCTCCATCAATCTGTATTATTTACTACTAAAAAAATTATATTAATAAATGTCTATCAGGTTCAATATTATTAAGAAAAAAATTACTCTTTTTTTTTCTTCCGTAAAAATAATTGTCATTGCCAGCTAAATATTCTTTAAATAAATAAAACGGAAATCTTTCTTTATTTATTTAAAACTAGCAATTTAATTATTTTTCAAACAATAAATATTCTATGTCTTACCGTAAAAATAATTGTCAGTTAAATATTTTTGAAACCAATAAATGTAGCAGCCATCATGAAAGTTCACGAGGTAAAAGAGTGAGGGTTGCGCAGTGTGTCGTTCATCGGGGATTGATCGCAGAGCGTTCTGATTACAAGATAGAATCTTGTTATTTCTGCGTGTGGACAAGAGTCCACTTATGCAAATGAGCATTGTTTTGCATGGGTAAATTCTTGTTGAAATAAAGAGTAGAAACTTTCCTCCCGGCATGACGATAAAATTAATGTAATGAAGTTGGGAACACATCGAGTATTCAGCGAGAGAAAGAGAGAAAAATTGAGTTGGCATCGTTTGTGTCTTTTACGAGATTCATGTTTTGGAGAATTGTTGATTACACTTCTAGAGTCAGATTTTTTTAGGGTTGGCGTTGTCGTGTTTTGGAGAATTGTTAATACAGTTCGGGAGTCGATTTTTGATTTTTTTTTTTTTTTTTTTTTTTTTTTTTTTTTTTTCAACTATCACTTCTACTATACATTTAACGTTTTGAAATGTATTTATTTAAAATTGTACTGTTTTAGTCGATGGGATGACAGTATTCGATTTTGGAACAATTCATTTTAAAATTGGTAAAGTCGGAATTTTTTATCTTAGCGACAACAGATTAATCCCAATTTGTTAATATACTTATCACATAAATACAATCATAGACACACGTCTGTTTGTCTAAACTACCATTTTTGTTTTCCCAGTCAATAACCAACAACAATCAAGGGAGATCACCCTAAGAAATTATCATAAATGAACAGAACTCTTGTATCTCAATACAAAGGGAGATAACTTAACATTGCTGGTGTCTTCTTGTGAAGATTACAGTTCCATAAAAAAAGTAAAATAAATAAAACAACAAAAGTAAAACAAGTCCTTATTGCAACAAGTCTCTCAGAATTTCAGAAGAGGCTCCCATCTTCGTCAGACAATCTGCAACCTGTTCTCGGCCCCTGATCCATTCAGTTTGAATTTCTTTCTTCACCATCATTTCCTTCACTTTGGCCACATCAACTCTCTTGTTTTCCCAGTCAATAACCAACAACAACAAGCAAGGGATATCACCCTAAGAACTTATCACAAAGGAACAGAACTCTTATATCTAAATACAAAGAGAGATAACTTAACACCAATTACCACCTTTGCTAATCGGATGATCTCATTGTTTTTTTTTGTTTTTTTTTTACATGAACTACCTTATAATATATATATATATATATATATATATATATATATATGTGTGTGTGACGAAGACAAAAAGAAAAACTATTAAACACAGGAAGAAATCAAAACGAGAGATTGACTGATTTCGTTTGGATCACTGAACGTCTTCAGAAAAAGTGAAGTTTAGAAATTTATTGAATCACGGCAAAACATAGGAAAAAGATGCAAAACTTGAAAAAAGTATGTGGCGCATACGAAAAAGCCATTGAGAAAATGGTGGAGAAAAAAAAAGAAAAAACAAATGGAAACATGGTTTATCTGAACGAAACATTTTCATCCCTCGTTTTTATGATTTTTCCTGTGTTTAATTTTTTTCTTTTGTCTTTTTCATACATCCTGTTTCCACAGCATTTCATTTTATGATATATAGTGTATTTTATCCTTTTTATTTATATATATATATATATATATATATATATATATATATATATAATTATTGTTTGACTATGCCGTAAAAATTCAACAACAGTCAACTTTCATACGATGAACTCAATAGATTTTTCACTTTTCAGATCCAATAATGCTAGTAAAGCTGTCTCTAGAGCACAGATAAATTAATTTCGATTATGACCGGACCAAAAACAGTGTCAAGTAATCCTTTTATCCGTTTACAGCCGTTTTATCTTCAGAAACTATACAATCGTGAAAGGTCTGAATTTTAGAGGCAAAAAATGAATTTCAGAGATAAAAAACATATAAACAGTTGAAATGACACAAAACAGAATATAGTAGAAATTTAAGCACACTTGGCTTCTACCAAAACCTCCATTCTGGTCGGAATAGAAATTAATTTATATATATATATATATTTATATATATATATATATATATATTTCAAAATGGTGGCCTGATTGGAATTCTGTGATTCTATTTGCGGGGGAGGGGACACAGTGTGAATGTTATCTGCTTTCTGTTTGTTTATTTGTTTATTTTTTATTTATTTATTTTTTTCTCTATAAACTATGTGCTTCATGTGACACTTTATATATTCCTTTCATTTAAGTCTCTGAGGAACAGCGAGTAAATGAGGTTAATGGCTGCATTTACTTGTTGAGAAACAATTGTAAGATCACAAGCAATTCTGGAAAAATAAATGATTTGATTAAAGACTGAATTGTAATATAAACAATCACTATATATAGGGTGGGCCAAAATAAGGGTCCTATCTTTAAATTTGAATAACTTGAATTTGAATAACTTCCACAAAATAAAAGTTAAACTCACCAAACTTTATGTGTGTGTAGACTGACCCTTCTGAGATTTTTTTAAATAAACAAAACAAATTTTAGCCGAAAAACACTTCTTAAAACTTACAAAAACTAAAGTATTGTTTTTTACACTGTTTTGAGTTTTTTAAGCAAAAATAATGTTTTCTAAATGAGGGTACGTTCCTTAGGGCTAATACGGCTCATGCTTGCTTCGGAAGGGGTCCTTTACTTATTCTAAAAAAAAAAATTTTTTTAAATCAATAAATAAAAAAGTTATGAATTTTTAAAAATAGGACCCTTATTTTTGCCCACCCTGTATATATATATATATATATATATATATATATATATATATATATATATATATAATTACAAACTACTCTTCGTCTGTTGTTACATTGGATATAGATTTGTTTAACGTTTTGCTTTTCAGTTTAAAATTGGTGATACCGAAGTCACACCTGCACCTAATACCAAAAGCTCTCCGCAAATGCCCCCTAAGACTTCCAAAAAACTATCTAGCTTGTCTTTTCGACCAAAAATTACGCATTCCCCTAACTCGCGTAGACGAAAAACTAATGGTAAGTTCTATCTACATTCACTTTTTTATTTTTAATTCTTTCTTCACAGCTTTTTGGTTGTGTACGCTGTGACTGGTTGGGAATAATGTATGACTTTGTATATTTCATTAAGAAATATCAAAAGCTGAATCCATCGCATTTAGATTTTTTTTAATACATAAAACATAGTTATATATTTTTTTTATATATAACAACATAAAAAGTTATCTTGTTGGGTTTTCAAAGTCAGACCCAAAAAGCAATCCATCTGACATATCAATACTTGATATGGACTAGCTTATTTTTTCTTCTACTGCAAAATAAAATATGTTAGTGCCACTAACATGGTACTAATATATTTTATTTTGCTTTTTTTCTCAAAATATTTATTTCGGCTAAGAAAATTGTTTGTAGTGGAGACATTTTCCTTTACTCACGTAAACAGATTAAAGGGAAGTTATCATGTGCAATTATACTAAGTTCTCTCCCTTGTGTTCTTCAAAAATAAATATTCATATTAATTAAATTAAGCAACTTCAAATATCTGTGTGTGTATGTGTGTGTGTGTGTGCTTCTTGCTCCTGCATTAATTACAAATTATTATTTTTTCTTGTTTACTATTAATCAATTAGCGTCAAGTACTAAAATGAACTTTTTAAAAATTTCTATTTCACAAAATAATTTGATTACATTTTTTTCATAAACAAGCCAGTCATTTTTTGTTTTACTCTTGGGCAACTCCAAGTTGGTACAGTTAGTAGCGTAGTATATATATATATATATATATTACATTATATTTTTACCTACAGACATCAATGTTTCATGCTTACGCAATCTTCAGTGTAGGGATGTTAATTCATGTCGGTCGGGGGGCTTGAACCCGGTTTTTACAAATTGCCACTGATTTGTAGTCGGGTATTGTTCCCTTTTTTAACATAGTTCATCCCAAACAAGGCAAGTTGCCACTGTAGACGTAAGGGGCTACTGAAAATTAGGGTGGAGTTTTTGGGGTCATCCTAAATTGAGACCTGTGCAGCGAGATGCTTGTTAACATTAGTTTTAAATTTCTGCATGTCTGTACAGTCATGGAAACAGGGAGCAGGGAGGGAGTTCCAAAAGCCGGCAGCATGAGGAAAGAAGCTATTGGAGTAGAAGGCTCTTTGGCATCTGGGGACCTCCACAATGAATAGATGGGATTTAGTTGATTGTCGGGTTGGTCGAGTGTATTTACACCGAGGGAGCACCAGAGCAAGAGGTTTATTGGAGCACATTCGATTGAAGTACTTGTAAAACAAGCAGAAGGATGCAACATTGTGGCGATAATATATATAACATGGTAGATCTAAGTTTGATGAATACCTTCTGTAGGTATAGAGAAAAAATAAAGTTAAAATTGAAATAACTGAAAACAATATTTCAATCTTATGTGATAATTTATTTCGCCTAAAATCAGACTGACTTACTACATAAATCTGGATAATCAGGAGATGCTCACATCTGGGGAAAGAGGTGGTTATATTTGGGGAAGGAGGTGGTTATATTTGGGGTGGAGGTGGTTATATTTGGGGAAGGAGGTGGTTATATTTGGGGAAGGAGGTGGTTATATTTGGGGTGGAGGTGGTTATATTTGGGGAAGGAGGTGGTTATATTTGGGGAAGGAGGTGGTTATATTTGGGGTGGAGGTGGTTATATTTGGGGAAGGAGGTGGTTATATTTGGGGAAGGAGGTGGTTATATTTGGGGTGGAGTAGCGATTTCAGTTTCTTAGATACAGTGGAATTTTATGGCCTTTGATTCAAGACTCTGACTCACACTTACAAGTCCTCAATATTGGGGTGTTATGGTGGGTAGGGAGAAGAGGCAGGATGGGGACTTGTAGATGTGAGTCAGATTCCTGAGCGAAGGGCCATAAAATTTAACAGGATCTAAGAAACTGAAATCCCTACTTCATCCCAAATATAAAAATGTTAGCATCTCCACTTATCCTGATTTGTGTAGCCTAATAAATTATCACATCAGACTGAAATGGTGTTTTGAGTTATTTCAATTCTAACTTTTTATTTATATATATATATATATATATATATATATATATATATATATATATATATATATATGACCTAGCTAGAAATGAAAGTAATTAAAAGTAGTTCCTCCTCTGGAGGAGGAGGAGGAGGAGGAGGCTATATTTTTGTAACCTTTCAGTGTGTCCTCCAGATTACTCACATTAAACAGCCTTGTGCCACATTCATGCTTTTTTTGTGGGAAATAGGGTAAGTACTATAATGAAATAACATATTTTTTGTGCAGATTACCTAATCCAGTTAAAAATAGTACTTGTGTAGAACATTTAAAATCCATATTTTAACCAAAGTTAGATCTATCGATTTCTGTTGAAAAATATTAGTAGACACATAAATAGTGTTAATAAATACACGGAAGCATCCATAAAAATTTGATTGTGAGTACTATTACAAAATACGAGGTGTCTTCAAATGCGGATAGTGGGATAAGAAGGCATGATATTGTCATTATGGTTAAAGTGTCCGCTCACGTTTTGTCTTTTTTATAAGACTTCCTCAGGATGATTGTCTGAAGAAAAAACAAACATAAGTACCAAATGTTTGAAACAAAAGGTGCTGGTGTGCGTGAGCTTAAACTTGGGGCCACTTATGAAAAAAATGAATTATGAGATACAAATAGATGGTCCCAAGTTTATCTCACACACACCAGCACCTTTCGTTTCAAACATTTTGTACTTGAGGAAGTCTTATAAAAAAGACGAAACGTTGAATACATAAATAATATTTTTGGTTTTCCTTTTTCAATTTCCATATATATATATATATATATGCAAAGCTCTTTGTAAATAAACAAATGGTCAATGTTTATATAAAAATATTGAGACATCATTTAGCAATGGCGCCCGTCCTGTGGTAAGAACTGCCGACTATCAACTAGATGGTTGTAGGTTCGATCCCTGGTTTGAGACAGGTGCTAGTCTAGTCACACTGAAGAGTTGTGATACAGCGAAACAATCTATCTGTGGATGACCATATATGCATAGATCTTTTGTAAGAATTTAAGAACGCCTGTTTCAATGATTTGCTCTCTTAAGACATTTCAATCATTAAAGACATTTTTAAAATTCCTTTAGTATTTAAGCTTTAAAACACACTTCGTTGCTATCTAGGACAGAAAAAAAACGAGATATTTTAAAAGGTATATATATATGTATGTGTGTGTATGTATGCATGTGTCTATGTGCATATGCATTTTTTTTTTTTTTTTCAATTTTCTTATCTTTTTGTTTTTGCTGGAGATGGGCCATCCTACCGGATGCCATACATTCACCCGCTATTTCAGACACTGCAACCAAGAGATCTTTTTAAGATTCTAACCATCCCTTTAAACACAATTGTCTGTATCTCTCTTGCACTTGATTCACCGGGTATATTCGTATTCGCCAGGCGGTTTTTGAAATTTTTTTCATGAGTCCGGTTGCATATATATATGCACCCACACTTGTATGTGCAAACATGTGTTTTCATGTGAAAACACTGTGTGTATACATGTGTATTTGTATGTGTAACGTTTTTGTATATGCATATTTATAGTGCATGCATATGTACCTTATTCCTATTCATACCTACTCATATATACACATGTGCATATATGTTTGTATGTGTACATGTTTACATATGTGTGCTTGTAACTAAAGCTGACTGCGACTGCGTCCTCTCTTTCAGAAGAAGGTGCTAAGACAAAGAGTTGGAAGGGAAAACTTGACAGATTTAAGAAGAAAGGCAACAACGCGGCACCAGCTCTGGCAAAACCAAGCGGCTGTTTTGGAATTCCACTTCAGATTTGCATTCAATCCCCATACAAAGAGGTACGTTTTTCTCTCTCGCCTCCCCCTCTTTCTTCTCCCTCTCTCTCCTGTCTCTCTTTCTCCCTCTCCTGTCCCTCTTTCTCCATCTTCCTTCCCACTTTCTCCCTCTCTCTATCACTATTTCTACCCCACTCTCACTCTCTCTTTGTCTCTCTCTCTCTCCCCCTCATTTTTAAGACCTTGCAGGAAACCACCAGGAAACTTGGTTGTCATATGTTTTGTCAGATTCTAGCAAGTAACAGAGCAAACATGAATTACACAATGAATCTATGATACAAGACTATGATTTACAGATTTTTCCCTCTGCTGTTTATTTGTGTTCAGTATTTGTGTTTGTAATTATCATTGTTTAAATACTGTTCCGTTTTCGTTTGACAGGGTGTTCCTTTCATGGTGGATCTGTGTACAAGAATTGTAGAAGCCCGAGGACTTGAGGTTGTCGGTGTCTACAGGGTTCCTGGTAATAAATTGGCTATTTCTATGATGCAAGAAGAACTTAATAGAGTAAGAATTTTTCTGGGAGTTTTTTTTTTACATTTCTTTCTTTTTTTATTTTTCTCTTCTTTTTTTCCTTCTTTTTTTTCTCTTTTTTTTCTCTTGTTTGTTTTTACTTTGATTTTTCTTTTCTCTCTTTTTCTCTTTCTTTTTTCGCTCTTTTTTCTCTTTTTCTCTCATTTATTTTTTCTTTTCTTTTCACTCTTTTCATTTTTCTTTTTCCTCTTTTCTTTTTCCTCTTTTTCCTTTTCATCTTTCTTTTCTCTTTTCATCTTTTCTCTTTTTCTTTTTGTCTCGTTTCTTTTTATCTCTTTCTTTTCTTTTTTTCCTTTTATATCTTCATTCTCTTATCTTTTTCATAATTCTTTTTTTTTTCTTTCATTTTTATAATTTCATTTATTTCAATACATCAATTAAAGACAAACTTCTCATATTACAAAAATTAATTTTTAAAAACTTTTAAGCAGGACATTGTTTGCAATGTAAGTCTAATGTAAAATGATCTTCCACTTCAAAATTCCTAAAAGATGTAAACAGGATTATTTTCAATAAAAACTCATTAAAAATAAAGTTTGAGGGCAATTTTATGTTAATTTCTCCCCTTTCACTTACAGAAAAAATTATAATAACAAATGAACACTTAGGTGGTCATAGCTGATGGAATAAAAAAAAGAATCTATCCTCGTGGATCAAATAAATCGCTAGTTTTACGGTATAATAGTAGTATTAACATGGAAGGTTCCCAAGTTCGGAAATATGCACTGGAAGAGGGTCGGCGGTTACGGTATAATAGTATTGTCATAGAAATTTCAATCGTTTGACATAAGTTTCCGAAATTTGACATGGAAGAGTTCCAAGTTTGACATGGAAGGGTTCCAAGTTTGAAAATATGCACTTGAAGAGGTTCGGAGGTGACGGCATAATAGTAGTATTGACGTGGACGGTTCCCAAAGTTTGACGTGGACGGTTCCCAAAGTTTGACATGGAAGGTTCCCAAGTTCGAAAAAATGCATTTGAAGAGGGTCAGCGATTACAGTATAATAGTAGTATTGACATAGAAACTTTCCCAAGTTGGACATAGAAGGTTCCCAAGTTTGACATAGAAGGTTCCCAAGTTTGACATAGAAGGTTCCCAAGTTTTAAGAGGTTGTAGCGTAATAGTAGTCCAAATAATCAAAAATATTAATCTACATCTCAAAAAACTTTTAAATATAAATTATATATATATACATATATATATATATATATATATATATATATATATATATATATATACCAATATTTTTTTATATAAATATTTATTATTTTTACCTACAGGTACATGTGTTTCATGCTTATGCAATCTTCAGTGAAGAAGATGATAATTACTACCGGTCAAAATATTCAAACCCAGTTGCAAAGTCACCTTTGACTCTGCAGCCTGTTATTCAACCCCAAGGCCATCATCAATTAACATGGGGGGAAAAGAAAATTTAAATTCTATATAATGTATATATGTTTCGAATTGAATCAAAGTGAAACAAATAATGGTAGTAGTGTTATCCAATGGGTCACAAGTAGTCTAGTATCTATATATATATACATATATATAGATATATATATCATAAATTATTTGGAAGAAACTAATAAAGTGCTCAGTTGTAGGTTCTATAAGAGGTAATAGGAAGTATTTTATTTTAAAACTATATATTACAGTGTCTGTTTGGTGTACCAAGGTTTCATCGTCCCTCAGTTTACCGGGGTTTCATCGAGAAAAATGGAGAATGAATTTTTCTTACAGTTTTCGACTGTTGAAAGATGCTGATGATTTGAACAGACAATAACAAGACAGTTTTTACTCCAGAGTCCATTTGTTCAGGATAATGAAACCCCGGTACACGAAACGGACATTGTAATGTATAGTTTTTAAATAAAATATTTTTTATTAGCTTTTCTAGAACCTACGATCGAGCACTTTATTGGTAGAGAGAGAATAAAAATTGGATGAAATACAATATTTAGTAATTCATCAAATATTCAAACAAGGAATATAAAAAAGTTTTTTTTCTTTTCCTTAATCCATGGATTTTCAAAAATAAGCTTTTTCATAAGAAAATCATAAGAAAAATCAGCAAAAATTGTATTACTCTTTAGCAAATATTTGAAAATATAAAAAAGTAGTAAGCAAAACAAAATTAGATTAAAATTTTGAATTTACTTCATTTTATATTTTTCTGTTGGACAGCCCTTTTAATATTCTTCGCCTCTGCCAAAGAAGGACTTGATTGGCAATGGATGTATTTATCTTATGATTTCTTACGAACTCTCTGGATATATATATATATATATATATATATATATATATATATATATTTTAGTGTGTCATTTTATTATCAACTGACTTTTATTTTGAATTCTGAATCCTTTCATATTTTGGACTTGGAATTCTTACTTTTCGAACTCTATGAATAACAATTCAATGTTCACCTTATATCTGCTTCCTCTATCCAATTCCCCTGGATATGTACATGGACACCCTATATTTTTATATTTTTCATTGAAAATGGGGTTTTTTGCTCACTACCTTTTATATTTTCAAATATTTGCTAAAAAGTAATACAATTTTTGTTCATTTTTATTTCTTATTTTCCTCTGATGAAAAGAGCTTATTTTTGAAAATCCATGGATTAAGGAAAATAAAAGTTGTTTTTTTTAATACTTCTTGTTTGAATATTTGATGAATTAATAAATATTGTATTTTATCCAATTTTTATTTTCATCATTCATCTTATATTGTTGCTCTACCAAGTATATCGAGCATTGACTTATCACGATGGGATATAATATAAAGATATAATATTTATCTTTATTGTTTCATTTGTATGTATGTGTGTGTGTGTGTATATATATATTAGACGTATCCGTGACCCGTTGAGTCACAACTACTACCACTATTTGTTTCAGTTTGATTCCATTCGAAAATTCATAAACTGTGATATATCTGTTAAGAAATTATTCTTGCGTAACTAAAAATAATAAATCTCTTTACTTTAATGTTATCCTTATGGATATAGAAGTCAAGTCCTATTATTTTGCTATCTAATTGACATATGTATTTATGGTGCGTACAAGCATACCATGTAAATTAGCTGGAAAGAGAGAGTCACCCATTCTCTAAATTTCTCTAGATACAGAAAAATTTAATTGGTCGTCTCTGTCTCGGCCGTTAGACTCAGAAGCATGGAGGCATAAGCAAGTCCAAAAAGTAATAGAAAACCTATTACATCAGAAAGTAGAGAAGTTTAATGAAAGAGAGCTACCAAAAAATAAAGACGGTTAAGAAAATGAACTTTCACAGAGATGGAACAATATGGCGAAAAGTCATGCAAGCATACAGTTAACTGATGAAAGATGGCAATAAAAATGGAATCTGGTGGTAGACTTCCAGAATACCTTGATCTTCCCACTGGTCCTTACTCAACAGAGACCGTACTTTGTAGTGTAGAGTGAGGGGAAATAAGATGGGGGTTATGTTGGAGCTGACTGTACCCTGGGAGGAAAACTTTGCAATTGCAAAAGATAGAAAGGATGACTGTTAACTGAATGCCAGGAAAAAGGATGGAATGCTGAGTATTATCACTTGGCTGTGAGTGCTCGGCATATGTTGAACGCAAGCTAATCAACATACTGTGACGTCGTTTTTGTTGTACGAACACAGAGGTAAAGAACTTTATGAGGGATGTACAAGAAGCAGCAGAGAAGGCATCATACTGGATCTGGTTGAAAAGAAATGATAAGCCTTGAACAGAAAAGTAGCTTACACCAGTACCAATACAACCTCCTGAGAGAGGGGCCCCACAACTTCAGAAATGCAGTAGAGGAGTAGGGGCCCAAACTGTGAAGTGGTTTCTCCTGATGATCATTGCACTGTAGGCAGTGTGTACAAATTACTTTTGACATAAGTCCTAATTCTTCCTCTGTGAGTTGTGATATGTATTTTAGTCGGGATTTAAAAAGTACAGCATTGAAAAGCTCCCATGCTCAGTTTGTAAAAAGAGAGTTGGGTGCAATTCAATTTTTGTGGTACCTGTAAACATTGAGTACACAAGAAGTGCAGTGGAATTACTAGTAGATTGGGAAAGGATAACCAATTGTGTGCAAGAAGTGTAAGACAATGGAGATAAATGAGAACTCAGATGTGGAGAAAGTATATCAGGATGGTAAAGCTATTGAAGTTGTCGAGAAGTTTTATTACCTTGATTATATGATTGGAGCACAGGGTAGAGCAGATGCTAGTGTGAATGCAAACATGATTAGGGGAACTTCTGGCATTAATAATAAGCAGAGCATTACCACTGTCAACAAATGGAAGAATCTATCAGGCATATGTATGCAGTTTGATGATGTATGGAAGTGAAACCTGGCCAGTGAAGGGTGAGGGCATGCGTTGCATGGAGAAAAATGATATGAGAATCATACGATGGATGTATAATGTGAGTTTTAAAGACAGGCTTAGATCTGATGACCTCAGAGGAAGATTAAATCTGGACAGTATATGGAGATGTATGCAGAAGTGTAGACTTCGATTGTATGGCCACGTTGAAACAATGGATGAGAGTTCTTGGGTTAGTAGGTTAGTTGAGGTAGCAGATTCAGTTCACAGTGGAAGTAAAACATGGGAGGAAGTGATAAAAATGGACCGGAGGGATAAATAAAGACCTGAACAGAGATAGGTCAGTTTGGAAATCAATTTCTTAAAGCCATCCAACACATGCCAGCATGTAAAACGAAATTAAACCAAATATGATGATGATGATGATGTTTGTCTATTTTGTTTCTGGTTTACTCATAACTTTTGATCAAACAAATGTGATAAAAGAATAATTTTTGAGTAAGCCTATATCTAAATTTAAAACCGTTGATGTGTGTGTGATTATAAATCCACGTGACTTCTTGAACTCCTGATCATCCTTATCATTCTTATTTTATTTTTAGGGGATTGATTACATCAACCTGGACAATGAGAAATGGTCGGATATAAATGTTATAAGCAGTTTACTGAAGGGATTCTTCAGAAAGCTTCCAGATCCATTGGTCACCAATGGTGAGTCTCTTTTTTCTCTTTCTCTTTATCACTTTTTTCTCTCCCTCTCTCTTTTTTTCTCTCTCCCTCTCTCTTTTTTTCTCTCCCTCTCTCTCTCTCTTTTTTCTCTCCCTCTCTCTCTTTTTTCTCTCCCTCTCTCTTTTTTTTCTCTCCCTCTCTCTTTTTTCTCTCTCCCTCTCTCTTTTTTTTCTCTCTGCCTCTCTCTCTTTTTTCTCTCTCCCTCTCTCTTTTTTTTTTCTCTGCCTCTCTCTTTTTTTTTTTTTCTCTGCCTCTCTCTTTCTTTTTTTCTCTGCCTCTCTCTCTTTCTTTTTTCTCTGCCTCTCTCTCTTTCTTTTTTTCTCTGCCTCTCTCTCTTTCTTTTTTTCTCTGCCTCTCTCTTTCTTTTTTTCTCTGCCTCTCTCTTTCTTTTTCTCTCTGCCTCTCTTTCTTTTTCTCTCTGCCTCTCTTTCTTTTTCTGTCTGCCTCTCTCTTTCTTTTTCTGTCTGCCTCTCTCTCTCTTTTTCTCTCTGCTTCTCTCTCTCTTTTTTCTCTGCTTCTCTCTCTCTTTATTTTTTTCTCTGCCTCTCTCTTTCTTTTTTTCTCTGCCTCTCTCTTTCTTTTTTTTCTCTGCCTCTCTCTTCCTTTCTCTGCCTCTCTCTTCCTTTCTCTGCCTCTCTCTTTCTTTCTCTGCCTCTCTCTTTCTTTCTCTGCCTCTTTCTTTCTTTCTCTGCCTCTTTCTTTCTTTCTCTGCCTCTCTCTTTCTTTCTCTGCCTCTCTCTCTCTTTTTTCTCTGCTTCTCTCTCTCTTTCTTTCTCTGCCTCTTTCTTTTTTTTCTCTGCCTCTCTTTTTTTTTCTCTGCCTCTCTCTTTCTTTTTTCTCTGCCTCTTTCTCTCTGCCTCTCTTTTTTTTCTCTCTGCCTCTCTATTTTTTCTCTCTGCCCCTCTATTTCTTTTTTTTTCTCTGCATCTCTCTTTCTTTTTTTTCTTTCTTCCTCTCTCTTTTTTTCTCTCTGCCCCTCTCTTTCTTTTTTTTCTCTCTGCCTCTCTATTTTTTCTCTCTGCCCCTCTATTTCTTTTTTTTTTCTCTGCATCTCTCTTTCTTTTTTTTTCTCTGCCTCTCTCTTTCTTTTTTTCTCTGCCTCTCTCTCTCTTTCTCTCTGCCTCTCTTTTTTTTCTCTCTACCTCTCTATTTTTTCTCTCTGCCCCTCTATTTCTTTTTTTTTCTCTGCATCTCTCTTTCTTTTTTTTTCTCTGCCTCTCTTTTTTTTCTCTCTGCCTCTCTCTTTTTTTTCCCCTCTGCCTCTTTTTTTTTTCTCTCTGCCTCTCTATTTTTTTTCTCTCTACCTCTCTCTTTCTTTTCCCCTCTGCCTCTTTTTTTTTTCTCTCTTCCTCTCTATTTTTTTTCTCTCTACCTCTCTCTTTCTTTTTCTCTCTGCCTCTCTCTTTCTTTTTCTCTCTGCCTCTCTCTTTTTTTTTCTCTCTACCTCTCTCTTTTTTTCTCTCTGCTTCTCTCTCTCTTTTTTCTCTGCTTCTCTCTCTCTTTCTTTCTCTGCCTCTCTCTTTTTTTTCTCTGCCTCTCTCTTTTTTTTTCTCTGCCTCTCTCTTTCTTTTTTTCTCTGCCTCTCTCTTTCTTTTTTTCTCTGCCTTTCTCTTTCTTTTTTTCTCTGCCTTTCTCTCTCTTTTTCTCTGCCTCTCTCTCTCTTTTTCTCTGCCTCTCTCTTTCTTTTTTTCTCTGCCTCTCTTTCTTTTTTTCTCTGCCTCTCTTTCTTTTTTTTTCTCTGCCTCTCTCTTTCTTTTTTTCTCTGCCTCTCTCTTTCTTTTTTTCTCTGCCTCTCTCTTTCTTTTTTTCTCTGCCTCTCTCTTTCTTTTTTTCTCTGCCTCTCTCTTTTTTTTTTTCTCTGCCTCTCTCTCTCTTTTTCTCTGCCTCTCTCTTTTTTTTCTCTGCCTCTCTCTTTCTTTTTTTTCTCTGCCTCTCTCTTTCTTTTTTTTCTCTGCCTCTCTCTTTCTTTTTTTTCTCTGCCTCTCTCTTGTTTTCTCTCTGCCTCTCTCTTTTTTTTCTCTCTGCCTCTCTCTTTTTTTCTCTCTGCCTCTCTCTTTTTTTCTCTCTGCCTCTCTCTTTTTTTTTCTCTCTGCCTCTCTCTTTTTTCTCTGCCTCGTCCTCTCTTTCTTTTTTCTCTGCCTCGTCCTCTCTTTCTTTTTTCTCTGCCTCTCACTTTCTTTTTTTTCTCTGCCTCTCTCTTTCTTTTTTCTCTGCCTCTCTCTTTCTTTTTTTCTCTCTGCCTCTCTTTTTTTTTTCTCTCTTTTTCTTTTTTTCTCTCTGCCTCTCTTTCTTTTTTTCTCTGCCTCTCTCTTTCTTTTTTTCTCTGCCTCTCTCTTTCTTTTTTTCTCTGCCTCTCTCTTTCTTTTTTTCTCTGCCTCTCTCTTTCTTTTTTCTCTCCCTCTCTCCCTTTTTTACTCTCCCTCGTTCCATCTCTCTCCTCCTCTATTTCTCTCTCCTCCTCTATTTCTCTCTCTTTCTCTATCCAACCCTCTCTCTACCCAATTCTTTTTCTTTTTTTCAGTCTTATCTGCTATCTCCTCTCTTTCTGTTCCTCTTGCCCTATCAATCTATCTATCTATCGCTCTCTTTCCCCTCTCACCTTGTACTCATTAGCATATCTATAAATTTACGACCTAAAGTAATCGGTCATTTTTAGTCAAAACTGAAAGGGTGTTTTTCTTTTCTTTTTGTTTCTGCAGAATTGTATCCGAGTTTTATTGCCACAAACCAATTTGAAATGTCACAAAAACGGATGCTCAGCCTTAAGCAGTTATTGCATCGATTACCTGAAAACCATTTTGAGACCTTTCGTCATTTAGCACTTCATCTCCGAAAAGTAGCAGACCACAGCTCGATAAACAAGGTTCAGTATTTTTTTCTTTTATTTATTTTTTTCTCAAACATTCCATCAATAATAAAAATGGAAGGCATAATTGGTTGAATGGATGTTGTTGCAGACTATGAGATTGGTGACGTCTAATTTAAAGCCTATCTGATATATTATTATGCAGCAAGGGTAGTCCCTTGATAATAGCCCCCACTCCCACCCATGGTTGTTTTGAGACGAAAAAAGGTATAAAGTAGCAACAGCAACACAGCCGAATGAGAACTCAGCAACGAGACATGAAGAAGAGCATTTTTAACTGCTAACAATAATCTAAGTCAAAAGATATCTCTATTCCATTTTCACTGATATCTCCTATAGAAGCACGGGGAACTGTTAGCTTCACTTTTTTTCTTTTTTTTTTTTCTTTTTTTTTTTTTTTCTTTTTTTTTTTCTTTTTTTTTTTTCTTTTTTTTTTTTCTTTTTTTTTTTTCTTTTTTTTTTTTTCTCAATGCATCATAGCAACCTTCTAAACTGGTGACACCGATGTGATTCTCTGTCTGGATCAGCGATTCCATTTTGTCTTCTCTGTTCACCTTCCAGCAAATATGGATCAGCAAGCAGGAATTATGCTTCCAAACAGTCACTCTATAATTCCTGTTTATCCCCTTAAAAAAATCCCAGATCATTGATAAATATGCTAGGCAAAGAAAATTGGGTACTTTTTAGGAATAGGTATCCAAGAAAATTTCAGTACTTACGTCATCAATTCCGAGTTTCACCAGAGACTTCCGAGACTAGCAAATATTAACGAACTTCACCAAAAAAAAACGAAATTATTATTAGTTTTTTTTTTTTTTCCTTTTTTTTTTTGCGAAGAAGTTATTTAACGAAAGAAATTGTTGATTTATATTCTGTAATGTTGTTTTGGTACTTCTACACAATACGAACCAAACTATTTTTATTTTTACCCTAACCCTAAACTAACTCTTTTAGTAAAGGTAAAATGAAAAGTTATCCAAAAAATTCCAAATGAAAAGTTGCAAAAGTAATAAAGGTATCCAAAAAATTACGTAAAAGTCTGAACTTGATCTTTCTAATTGATTGATGAATAGTCGTCTGGCAAGTAACCGCGGCTTTCCTGTTTGGATATTTCGGTAAAAATTGAAACTTGATTCGACTTTCTCTGTTCGTAGTCGGAACTGCTTAAGTCACGACTGCAAATTTCTGGATGCCTATTCCTAAAAAGCACTAAAAATTCTTGTAGGAAAAACAATTTGTGTGGTCGATATGTGATTGGTTGGTTTGGTTGGTGGGTTTTTAACGACATATCGATGCTGTAAGGTTATTTAATATCATGAAAGGTTATTTGTTGTAGATTCTTATGTGTAGGTTATTTGCAGTAAAATTGGGTTGTATGCTTTTTTTTTAAATGTATAGTGGTAGGAATACTTGGGAGATGGATGAAGAGATTTTTGTGTTTTTCAAATTTTCAGGAAATTGAATATATTGTCTACGTGAACTTTGCTAAACAGATCCTTCAAATTGTCTATTTGGTAGTATTTTTGTCTGGTTTGTTGGAGATTTTTACAGTATGTGTTCAATGGTGATGGGTGACTGGCATGGTATGCATGTTGGAGGTTCTTCTCCCTTCAGGAGATATAAATGAATTGAGTGAGTATGACCGATTCGTATTCTTGCTAATACCACCTCCTTCCTCCTCGGTCTTCCGTGTCCTGGTTGCCATTCTTTGATGATAGGCATTATGGAATGTAGTTTATTTCTTGGAAAAAGATTCCACATGTCTTTCCATTTGGTTGACATGTAGTTTCTGATTTTTATTTTGAAGTCTTGGTATGGGATTTTTGTTTTGTAGGGAACTATTTCTAATGCTTTCTTTGCTGCAGTATCTGCCTTTTTGTTTTCTTGGATACCAACATGGCTTGGTACCCAGCAGAAGATAATTTGTTTTGATTCGTTCAGTTCATTTAGTTTGTCTAGCAGATTGATTATTAATGGGTTTTTAAGTTTCTTATGTTTTAAGGATTTCATGATTGTCAGAAAATTGGAGAATATCATGTCGATATATGAAGAAATAAAAAAAGTCTTAGTGGTTATGAAATTGATTCATGGATTATCATTGAGAGAGTCAAACAAACAAAATTTATTTTCGGAAAGAAACTACAATTATTTACATACTAATGTTGTTGGTACCTGGTACGGCATTCACCCTGGAATATTAAACTCACAACAGTCCCCAGTCGCATGTATATCCCAGTCAGAGGAAACAGCGTTATTTTTTGCAGTTTGATTTTCAAGGAGGTGTCGCCCTTCTTTCACATACAGCTCCTGGTATTCCCAAATGATCACCCAACGTTGCTTAACTTCAGTAATCTTACGAGAACTGGTGTGTCAGCGTGATTATGCCATACATGAATATTGCTGGCAAAGATATGAACCAGCACTTTAACCTACGCTTCTTTCAATCTGATTCTTCAAAAAAATCAAAACCTAATTTCACATTTTTAGTTTCCTCCCAAATAGATACTAAAAGGCAGTGGCTGAGGGTCAATCATGTTGAGAACAAAGAAGATTACCAAAGCCAAGGAGTAATTTTTTCAAAGAGTAATGTTTTCTAGGAGTAGTGTCACTGGTGAGGTGCTTACTTGGTGCTCCGTTTTCCTGTTCTTGAGTAATGAAATTTCCTTCTAAGAGTAATGTTTTCCACGAAGAGTGCAACGAATTCTAAGAACAATGTATTCTAAAACTATAGATAATTATCCTACTTATAGAATTATATTTGACAACTTTATTCGGCATTAAATACCCCATAGATGGTTGATATTCCGTAAACCAAACCCAGTTTCTTTCTTTCTTCTCCGTAGATTAGCATCCATTTTCCACATAAGATGTCGGTTTCATGTTGGCCATGGTAGTACGAAATAATTCTCACCATGAAATTCCATCATTTAATTATGTTTTTATGTGCCAATGCTGGAGGTCATTTTTGACCGGGTCACTCCAACTCTTCTCCAGCCGGCCTTTTCTTCGGCTACCTTCAACTGAGATGTTTGTACATCTAATTGTACGATGCAGAACTGGCTCTAATCTGGGTGCCTTCAGCTTCAATAGCAGCGAGTCAGAACTAACTAACAAACTCATCGGATCATAGTCCCGTCATTCGTCTGCATCTTGAGAGAGACCGAATCAGTGAGAGCCCAGCATTCACTCACATGTAACATCGCACTACGAATGGAGTTGTTGTAAACTAAACCCCGAGTAACAGGTAAAAGTGAACAACAGATCCTTTTCGCTAGGATCAAAGTGTAGTATCTGTTTTGATACTACACTTCATCTTCTCTGTCCTCGGTCAGTGAAGGAGAAATCCTTCTAGATTGAGTGCTCCTTTTTTTAAGAGCTGGATTTACCCACATTAAAAATCGACATTGTATCTAACTCTGCCCTCGTGGGGAGGCATGTAAATAGAGACAGACCAACGAAAATTCTTTTTCAAATTTAAGCACGACAGACCAACGAAAATGCTATTTCAAATTTTAGCACGACAGTACAACGAATATGCTATTTCAAATTTAAGGACGACAGACCAACGAAAAGGCTATTTAAAATTTTAGTACGACAGTACAACGAATATGCTATTTCAAATTTTAGCACGACAGACCAACAAAAATGCTATTTCAAATTTAAGAGCGACAGTCGAACGAAAATACTATTTCAGACGAACGAAAATACTATCCCAGACTCAAGACAATGTGGTAGGTAGGTGCATAAAAAGTGATATAACTGCATGCAACCTGGCTCATGTCAACCCTTTGGACTAGACTGCATGGAGAGCCGGCATGAGACATTGCCTTGTGTTGCCCATCCTGGACTCCGAGACACTCACGGCACCTTAAATGGCAAAAACTGGATGAAGGCAGGAACGAAGGAGGATTCTGTTTTACATTTTTTATGTTGTTTTTCTTTATTTTCTGATACTTTTCGGTCATTATCCAAAGTATGATCTAATCGTCTATCATATTTCTTCCAGATGGGTGCTCGTAACCTCGCCATCGTTCTTGGCCCGACTCTAATTCGTCGTTCTGATGAGGACGTACAAGGCATGGCTGTAGACATGTCTCACCAGTGTCGAATCATTGAAAGAATTATCTTGCATGTAAGTATTTTGTTATTCTTTTTGAAAATAATCCTTCTTGGTGGAAAACAAGGTTGATACACCAACTAGAAAATTGACCCAGTGGTAGGAACTCTTAAACTTCTATGCCATGAACTTCCTCCCATCACACAACTTCCTGTACACGTAGCTCTAACTATAACTTGACTTCTACTGGAAAATTCCATCTTCTTGCTAAAATTAAACTTGCATAGATTTTTCATTTTATTTTTACACAACCAACATCGAATCTTGCTACAACTACAATTTTAATTCTTTCAAATTTTTTTCCTATAATTTTAATTCTTTCAAATTTTTTTCCTATAATTTTAATTCTTTCAAATTTTTTTCCTATAATTTTAATCCTTTCAATTTTTTTTCCTATAATTTTAATCCTTTCAAATTTTTTTCCTATAATTTTAATCCTTTCACATGTGTTTCCTATAATTTTAATCCTTTCAAATTTTATTCTTATAATTTTACTTTTTTCAAATGTTATTTCTATAATTTTACTTTTTTCAAATGTTATTTCTATAATTTTACTTTTTTCAAATGTTATTTCTATAATTTTAATACTTTCAAATGTTATTTCTATAATTTTAATCCTTTCCAATGTTATTTCTATAATTTTAATCCTTTCCAATGTTATTTCTATAATTTTAATCCTTTCAAATGTTATTTCTATAATTTTAATCCTTTAAAATGTTATTTCTATAATTTTACTTTGTTCAAATGTTATTTCTATAATTTTAATCTTTTCAAATGTTATTTCTATAATTTTAATCTTTTCAAATGTTATTTCTATAATTTTAATCCTTTCAAATGTTATTTCTATAATTTTAATCCTTTCAAATGTTATTTCTATAATTTTAATCCTTTCAAATGTTATTTCTATAGTTTTAATCCTTTCAAATGTTATTTCTATAATTTTAATCCTTTCAAATATTTCCAAAATTTTTAATTTTGATTTTTACCTATAATTTTAATTTTTTCCCCATAATATTTTGAATTATTTCAATTTTTTCCCATAATTTTAATCCTCAGAATATCTTTCCAATAATTATGATCCTCAGAATTTCTTTCCTATAATTTCAATCCTTATAAGTTTTTTTCTATAATTTTAATTTTTTCAACTTCTTTTTTTTTTTTTCTTAACCTTCCAGCCGGATTGGTTCTTTAGCTCTTGGGATGTAGACTGCCATGTTCCAACTGAGGAAAATGGAGCAGCTGAAACCATACCTTGTAATACTCCCAATCCAGTGACAAGTTCTGTTGCTTCACCCGATGGTGACAGTCTTGGTAGGTTTTTTGTTTGTTTTTTTTGTCACAATCATCATGTGTGTGGGGGCAAAAATGACAAATTTGCATACATGAATGGTGATTGGGTGGTATCATTTTCGTTGGTATATCAGATGTAGCCTATGCCACCCTAGAAATTAAAGTGGAGGTGGTTTCAATCCTGAATGGGCATGTTTTACATTATTATTTAAGGTCTGCCATCCTATACATTTATAGTAACTTTTGGATTCTTATGATTAATAACTCACTTACTGACTCTTTCATGTCGGATTGATTTATAGGCCTTCCATTGTGGAGTCCATTTGGAGCAGCTTATACGGTTAAGCAAAATAGCTTGGTGTTACATCGATCCTTAAACATTGTTGCTATTTATTAATTTTACTACAGTTGCGGCATTGGTGTAACGATAAATTTAAAGATTAGTTCAGAAACCAGATAACACGATGCAGGATTTTTTTCAAATAAATGAATTATTTATTCATTTTCTTTTAATCCAAATTTTCGGTTTTATAAACCTTCATCACGGTAATACAGACAATTTTTTTCTTTACTTCTTTTTAAAAAATTAGTTGAAAAAAAAAAATATATATATATTTTTCAAGGTACAAAATTTATAAATAGTTTTAAAGGTGGCAGAAAATTTTCTCTAGAGCTCTTTCAACCAACATCTTGTCATTGGTAAACAAAATATATGATAAACAAGAAAGAGCAGAAATGAGGAAAATAAATTGCCGATGAAATAGGAAATAAGCATTGAAAATGAATTTAATATATCGATTTAAAACGTTTAAAAGGTATTAGTTTAAAGGTAAAAAAAAAAGAAAAAAGGTCAACTAACTTTAAAAAAAAAAG
Organism: Sepiola atlantica; assembly: GCA_963556195.1. Lineage (NCBI taxonomy): Eukaryota > Metazoa > Mollusca > Cephalopoda > Sepiida > Sepiolidae > Sepiola > Sepiola atlantica. The sequence goes on from OY744519.1 coordinate 170,148,967, forward strand.
AATCAGTGATCTTACAAAGTCTTTCTGTTTACAAAGAGAATGCTTACGCAAGACGATAGCAACGGATTCCAAAATATTCAAATGAGAAACAGAATCCGTCCTATGCAATACCTTGAACCACTCTATTTTCTATTTACTGGCACAGCAAGGATTATCAGCTAAATGCTGGCCAATGGAAGATTCCAAAGCTGAAGAAAAGGTATGGCTTAAGGGACCAGGTCTACACTGTCTAATTTTGGATGGGATATGCTGGCTTATTCAGGTCTCCAAATGTAATGTAGTACATCCAATATAACCAACATTGCACTGGCAATTAAATTGGTATACAATATTAGTATCTTTTATCTTCCTCAGCTCTCCATATCTGTTACTTTTCCCTTTATTTTTCTAGTTCCTTCTTATTTTTACCTTATTCGTATTGTAATATGTTTTCTCCAAGTTGATATCAGCTTTTACCTATCTGAAGATGGCGTAAGTTTTATCTAAATGTAATCCGAATCGAATAAAGCCTCTGTATTTGCTTTTGTATGCCACCTCATCTTTTCATTCCTGGGATGAGAAAGCCGAGAAGGCTACAAAACAAAACAGACCTTCTTAAGATAAGGCCATCAAATCTGCACGTTCATCGATGGTTTCAAAATTAAGCGTTACAGACTGACGGACAAAGACTCTCCTGGGAATGCTAGGACCTAAAAGAACATTTTTAACACCCCCATCCCCCAGCACTTTCTGTGTCTTCCTGTATTTATTCTGACGGCTTGTTTACACGGTCATTCTTTATGGATGCAATTTATGAGTTGGGTAATCAACATCCACCGAAGAATGACTCCAAACACCAGCAAGCATCATCATCATCATCATCATCCACTGAATGTGGTTGTTCTTTGTTGGAGCAAGTTGAAGCAACCCGCTTTACTCTTATTCACTTTCTCTCTCTCTTTTAGTAATTCTCTCTCTCTCTCTCTCTCGTTCTCTCTCTCATTCTCTTAGTCTATTACTTGTTCTCTATCTCTTTCTAATTTACTTGTTCTCTCCCGTTCTCTTGCTCGCTCGCTCTCTCTTTCTTACTCGCTCTTTCTCTCTCTCTCTCTCTCTTTTTTATTCTTTCTCTCTTTTACTCTCTTTCTTACTTGCTCGCTCTCTTTCTCACTCCCTCTCTTTCTCACTCCCTCTCTTTCTCTATCTCTTTCTCACTCCCTCTCTTTCTCTTTCTTACTTGCTCTCACTCTCTCTCTCTTTCTTGCTCTTTTTCTTACTCACTCTTTCTCTCTCTCTCTCTCTCTCTCTCTCTCTCTCTCTCTTACTCCCTCTCCCTCCCCCTCTCTTTTTCTTACTCACTCTCTCTCTCTCCCTCTTCCTCCCCCTCTCTTTTTCTTACTCACTCTTTCTCTCTCTCTCTCTTACTCCCTCTCCCTCCCCTTCTCTTTTTCTTACTCTTTCTCTGTTTCTCTCCTCTATCTCTCTTTCGTTTCTGAAGAAATAAGACATCCCAAACCGTAAATATTCTCTTCTTGTGATGTCTGCATATTTTAAACACCAATTTAGAATTTTACTCATGTTATCTCCCCACCACCCCACCGTTGCTTCTTCTTCTTCTTCTTCTTCTTCTTCTTCTTCTTCTTCTTCTTCTTCTTCTTCTTCTTCTTCTCAATCTTAGTTGTCAGTCTCTTTCTTTATGACCCTTCACACACACCCACGCACCTCTCCCCTGCCCCCCCCCCGTCTTTTTTGGAAAGGGGGGGGGGGGGGGCTTCCTGTGCTAAACGATCTGCCATTCCATACATTCTTGACAGGATGCAACTGCTGTCAGCTAACCCTTCAACCCCCTTCCCTCCGGCTGCCCTGTCTCATTTTTCTCCCTCGAAGAGCCAGAGCCGAAGAGCCAGAGCCGTATCAGTAAAGGAGTAAAAGCATATCGGTTCACGTTCACTGTTGGAATCCAAAGTGTTTTTATTGAATAACTCTTTTGTCTTGATCTCACAAGTGCTGTTGTCGTCCCCCTCACCCCATTTGGTCTCAGGGGAAAATTTCTTTGGCTTCTAAAAAACGAGGAATCTACTGTCAAAGATGCCATCCACACTCTCAGAAAGCCACAAGAAAGTTGAGGGTTTTTGATATGGCAGGCGTGCACGCGTGTGTGCATGCGTTCAAATATGTTTGTGTTTTTAAACTTTTGTTCTCCCCAAATAAAGCATATTACCACATAATCGTAAAGGACTGTTGGGATAGAGGCCAGATTTATAAGAGTGGAATCTCGGTAGATAAGTGGGCAGCAAAGTGTTTATTCACATTACATTTAAATTTATGCATGTCGTTATGCCCAGAGAAACAGGGAGTAGAGAGGGAATTCCAAAGGCAGCAATCCGAGGAAAGAAGTAGAAACTTGTAATTTCATTTATTTTGCCTCCAATTCCAGTAGGTGTCACTAGATAACGGGCAAATTCCTCTAATATTCTGCAGGCTGTACTAACCCATAGAAACTTTCACAGAAACAGGATATATTGCCATTAAAGCGTGATGGGATAGGGGCCAGATTTATATCTGGGTTGGGAGTTGGGCAGCAAGATGTTTGTTCACGTTACATTTAAATTTTTGCATCTTGGTACGGTCTGAGAAACGGAGCATGGATGGAATTCCAAAGGCAAGCGATCCACGGAAAGAAGCTATCAGAATAGAAAATCTCCTGGCATCTCGGAATCTCTACAGCTAGGGGGAGGGGGCTGTTAGTGGGGGGTATTTACGTTGAAGGGGTACAAGTGCAGTAAGTTTGTCTGAGCACATTCCGTGGAAGTATTTGTAAAATAAGCACAGGAATGTGATGATGCAACAGAGGTTGGAGCTTGGCAGACAGTGCGGGACTTATTAGGTTAGAAATTCTTTTTTGCATCCGGCAAATGTTGGCTATATATAGATATAGGATAGTGGCAGGTGTGAGAAATTTTCTAGACTACCTTCTTTGCAGCAGACTTGGCAGTGTTTCAGCTAATTTAACCTCTGACCTTCAGGTGCATCTTTTCGCATTGCGGAATCTTTCTGTCGAACTCAGACCCATGACGCAATGGCTGAAAGCATTGATTAACAATCAATTCTAAGTGACAGTTTCTGGAGGCAGAAAGTTCAATCTTTACAATTGGTGATGATAACTAAGAATACCATGTTAAGTAAGAGCTCTACCTAGTCATGGCTGACAGAGCAAGAATAATCTACCCTCATCAGGGAGTTAGATTGGCTGAAATGTGGAAATAACAACCAAGATGAGAATAGTAGTCGGAATAATCCAAAGAATATAGAGTATTTCATGTTTCTGAATTTTTTATTTAGATTATTCAAACTACTGTTCTCATCTTGAATGTTATTCTGATAACGTTTCGGCCGATGTAAAACCTCCGACCTTCTTTAGGTGTGTCTTGTCGAATTCTGGAATCTGTCCAGAATTTGAACGGAATCCCCGCACCCATTCCACGGGGGTAGCTTGTTCTCATTCCATCAGCCATGATGAGGTAGAAGTCTTAAGTAATTCATAATTGTATTCTTAGTATCGCCCGCACTGAGGATTGAACCTTTAACCTCCAGAAAACTAACTTAGAACTTATTATTACTTTAGCACCTTATCTGTTACGCCATGGGTCCTTGCGGACAATTCTAGTATGAATTTTAGAAGCCTTAAACCTATTCTTGTTTTAGTGTACATATAAGTGATGTTATTGAAAGTCAAAATCAATGGAGATGAATTCGATGTGAGTTGTTTGTTTTTTTGATTCTTGTTTGTTGCATTGCGATGTATTTTTTCTGATTGAGAGCTTTTTGGTTTTCTGATGAGTCCATGAAAGAAAGATCCGAGATTGACATACAAATATTGATTTTTCTTCTGTTGAATGAAACAGATCCGTAATTTTACCAACGTTTTTTGTTTTGAAAAAATGATTGCTAAGATGAATAAAATCTTGGTCTTTGGAATGTAGCAAAATGTTGTTTATTTATATATGCTCTGTTGTTATATGTTAACAATCATCGAGCTTTCACTTTGAAAAGGTTGGTATATAAAAAGAATAGAAAGTATATGTAAAAGCATATATTTTCACACACGTATATATATAAAGTTAGTTGAGATCAATAAAAATTGAACCAACTATTATTAGGTGTACGATCGTTTCCAAGATGTTTTGGAAATATTTTATTTTTCATTATTTTTGATGATTCCAAAACGTCTTTTCGTCAGCGCCTTTTATAACATCACATACAGAAGTCTCTTTACAAAAAGCATCCGATTTCAGTACTAAAAGACAACACCAGTGAAGGGACTTTAGAAATAGCAAAAAGACAGCAAATTGAATAAGAAATCAAACATTTAAAACATTCAAAGCATTCACCATATAGGTTGAATCAGGAAGAAGAAATTACATAAGAGAAAAGCATAGATAAGGGAAAAAATACATCAATAAATAAATAAGAAATAAAAATATAAACAATAGTTACATTAAACAATATTAATAATAAAAAGACAAATACTGATAATAATAATAAAAATGTTAAAATAAAATAAAACTAGATAAGAAAGTAAAATTGAGAAATAAAATAATAAAGGATAAATAAGGATAAAATAAAATAAATAAACAAAATAAGAATTATTTTATTTCAAATCGAAAACAAGATAGAGTATAGTTTAAATTTATGAAAAATGAAAATAATTAGAAGATAACAAATCTATAATAGAGTAAAAAGGGATATATCGAGAAGTAAAGATATAACTCGAAAATATTATTCTATTTTTGAGAATAAAATGTATCATAATTAGAAAAATGTAAAATGATAATAATGATAATGGGTAGATGAATATACTCATATATAAGAAAATACCAAAGAAGAACAAGAAAATTTCAAATTCAAAAAAGAAAAAAAGTAAAAATTCTGATTAGGAAAATACAAAGTAGAAGAAAATTATTTAAGTAAAATTAAGAGAAATATAAGAAAATAAAAAATGTATAGAGAGAAATTCAATTTAAATGATAAGAAAAATTATTATAAAAAAATTATAAAAATAAATATATAATAATAATTTAAAAAAATTGATGAAAAGAATAATAGTAATGAAAAAAATACTAATTAGAGAAATATATATATATATATATATATATATATATATATAAGAACGCCATCAAGAAGACTATGATGATTTGATGACATGAAAATTGAAGAACAAAGAGTCAGTGAAAAGAGTGAAAAAAATTATGTGGATTAAAAACTTTATTCTTTATTTATATGCCTTTTTATTTGTATTTTCTCAAAAAACTAATGGAGGACATTATGAAAGAAGTGAACCTTTTTTTAATATAAGTTTTGATTATTTACCTACATAAGGATGCAATTAAAATTTTCTTTTCATTGGTTTGTTTTCAAAAAAGAGATAAATAAGTAAAATGAAGAGAACAATTTTGATGTTGACGGTTCTTTTTTTGCAAGGGAGTTTAATCTGATGGGAAATAAAAATTCAATGACAAAGCCTTTTGAAAATATCTTGAATCTATTATCAAGAAGGAATGTGTGTTTGAAAATGGAATGAAAAAAAACAACAATTATATGAATAATTTTTTTTAAAAACAAATTCAAAACATTTATTAAATTATATTTTGAGCTCTAGTAATATATACACTATTGAGCTATTAATCCAATTTTTGTGTGAATTTAAAGGAATTTAAATAATAAATATATACAGAGAAATAATAAAGATAAAATTTTATCTTTAAATTATATCCTATCTTGATAAGTCAGTGCTCGATATACGATATAGAGCAAATAAGAAAATGAATGATGATAATAAAAATTGGATAAAGTTCAATATTTATTAAATCATCAATTAATTCTAACAAGGAATATATATAAAAAAAAACTTTTCTTTCCTTAATCCATGGATTTTCGAAATGGATTAAGAAAAGAAAAAAATTTCATTTCATTGTTTGAATTATTTGATGATTTAATAAATATTGTACTTTATCCAATTTTTATTCTCATCATTCATTTTCTTATATATTAGATAGAAAGCACAATATTTACTTATTTCTAAACTTATTCTGATTTACTTTTCTTTTAATTTTTCAGAAGAAGTTGAAGAAATTAATCCCAGGGATATCCTTGAGGAGATGATAGCAGCGACCCATCGAAAGATGCAAGGCCTCGACAAGAAGAGTCCGGATGAAGTGGATGCCCCCCAACCGCTGGCAGTCCACTATGAAGAACGAGACATCGACGCTGAAGTTGCAAAACGCCAAGCAAAAATCCAAGCTAGCCTCACAGATCTAAACTCCAACGGATCGCAGAGTCAGCTGGATACGATTTCCTACTCGAGCCGTGTAACAAGCGAGCGTAAGGCATCAGCCTCTTCGTCTTCAATCGGAAATGACGACCTAATGGACTCTACGTTTCTTTCCAAGGTCCACAGCAGTTCGCAAGAGATGCGGTGTCATTTATCACGTCACTATTCAAACGAGTCGCTTATTGAGAAGAGTGACGAACTGGAACTATCTCAAAGTCTGAATCACACGTATAGTCTGAGTGAAGATAGGCTCGATAGTTTACGGGCGCTCCGGGAATTAGACGCCCAGCACCAGCGTGAAAGCGAACAGAGACGGATGGAATTCAAAAAAATCGACCAGGAATATCTGCGTACGAAAGAAGAGATTGAAATGGAGGACCAACACAGTATTGAAGATCTTTTGAACCCTAAAAACCGTATCTTGTCTTCCTACACTGGAGGCTACTCGTTGACCTCTACACCTTACAGCACTCTATTTGATGGCATCGACTCTGTCTTCCAGCAGCCTATTTCAGGGAAGGGATGGCTGACACTGTCCCCGTCAACTTCGTCTACTAAAACAAACGAAGCCGTCGGGGGCAAGTACTTTGTTAGCGTGGGGAACACAAAACCATCGGACAAGCGTGCATATCATCCGGCCGGATTGGACAGCAACAAACGCTCCAATTCTTTGGAAGCGATACTGGACTCTACCCAGCCGTGGTGCTCGAGTTCGAACTCACGCAAATTCTGTGACACTGATGGCAGCCCCCTGCAAGAGAGTGATCTGTGTGTCGGCCTCGGTAGCAGTCTGCGCCGGGGTTCCCTTGATTCAATGATAGACTTTTACGACAAGCAAGAAAATCGCTTGTCTTGTGCATCGACCGATTCTGAAGACGGATCCGACTTACTCACCAGCCTCACGACTACGTTCGACCAAAAGCTGAAAATCTTGCTCAACCCGAGTAAGTATAAACTTAATGGTAATTCCCGACCCCGGTGCACGGCTAGCTCAGTCTTGCCGTCAACTTCACCTTCACCGTTGGCGTCACTTCCACCTCCAACCATGACGTTAAGCCCTGCTCCGACCACGATGTCTAGGTACACCGATGCAGGTCCAATCAGCATCGTCAATGATGTCACTGGTGAAGAAAGAGACTTTAACGGCGATTCTCACGTGGAAAGTACGCGGATGCACAACCTAGGGCTTGCATATAGTTGGCAGGCGAAGAAGAACTCTGAGATGTTTGACAGTTTCCGTGACCCCAGTTTGCATCGGTCGCAGAAATCAGAGACTAAAATCGGTATTGCATCCCGCTTCACTCGTAGCAGCTCAAACCCAGCCCCACATGTTCCAGGCGAAAGAGCTATCATTACCCATGGAGCAGCTCCTATTGCAGCGAGCCACTTAGCGTCGTCAGAGTTTGCCCAACGTCGTAACAACGGATCTACCATTAGCGGCGATGGACGAATCCGGTACTTATCCTCGATAACGGACACGCCATCAATGCCGAAGGATTATTATTTACGAAAGAAGAACCTTAAGACTTTTTATGACAAAGGAAGTTCTTTGAGTCCCAGCAGTGGTGATAACAGTGGCAGTGGCGGTAACAAAACTGGGTTTTCGGTTTTAATGGCTCGGGATATTGCGACGAAGGCCGATGTTAATCCTCTTCTGTCGAGCAATGTAGGGAAAACAAGCACTAACGAGAAGCAACGTTCGACATCCCCGCCTCCCGCGGTGCCTCGACGGAAAGTCCGAGGTAGAAGGAGGCATACTGTGGGCGGATCTGAAGATATGAAACATTATACTACCCTGGTAACTTTGTTGTCTGCGCGAGAGGACTCTGACAGAGTGTTGTCAGCCTGGGAAAGACTCCGACCGTTTTCTAAGGCAAGTGAAATGTATGAACAGTTGCCAATCGCCTGGCTTAACAAGAACTGTCAGCAAAGCAGCGCTTCGGAACTCGACTGTCACGTGCAGCCGCTGTTAGAGCGGTCACTAAGGAAGGTATAAACAATGAATTCTACTTTCTCTACACAGACACATCCACAATTATTTGCGTCTATACAGATAAACAATATGAACACAAAAAATGTTTGTTCGCAGTGACTGTCAGCTTCATGCTATTTATGATCTATGGTGTGAAGGATTGTAAGTAGCTTGACATTTATAGACACTATTAATTGTTGATTCAGCATCTACAGTTATATATATATATGTGTGTGTGCGTGCGTGTGTGTGTGTGATCTATCATTGTGATTGAGCACTCTCCTTAAGGCAACTCAAACACAATAACAAAATAGTGTGTGTTATATATGACAATATAAAACAAATGTTGACAATTCATTAGATTATAATTATATTTGTGTATGTATGTGTGTGAGTTAGGTAATAATTTGAAATCAAATTGATATAGTTCAGATCGAGTCGACTAGAAATCAATTTCCAATAACAAAATGAAGCTTAATATTTAAAATTAAAAAAATGCTGATCTTAAACATCCAATACAGCTATTGAATCTAGCGTTAAATCATTCTGTGATTTAATAAGTTTGGAACAAGATAACTCTTACAAATGCAGAGGAGTATATATTAGGTAATAAAACTTTCTTTTATACAAACGTGTTTTTGGCTTCATATTTGCAGACATGTTTCACTCGAAGCTGTAAATCAGCTAGACCTCCTCAGGCCTCTGTTTTAATTGGATAAGGCTTGAGGGGGTGTAGCTGACTTACAGCTTGGAGCAAAACATGTCTGCAAATATGTAGCCCAAAAAATGTTTGTATAAAAGAAAGTTTTATACCTAATATACGGCTCTATTGATTATTGAGCACTTTTATATAAACACAGTAAAGATTAACCAGATTTTACCCTGTCGACATAAACTTACCAGTGTTTTATAAATATATATTTATTTATTCAATGGACATTATACATTAGTTTGTTCTTCCATTGATACCTTCTGTTTCACGGAAACACTGGAACCTAATCTTTAGCAAAGATACTAAATGTGACAAATTAATCAGCCGATGTTTTGATAATGTCAAAACGTTGGCTGATGAATCCGTCTCATTTGGTATCTGAAACGGAAGGTACCAATGGAAGTACAAACTAATGTATACTGTCCATTGAATAAATAAATATATATTTATAAAATGTTGGTAAGTTTATGTCGACAGGGTAAAATTCGGTCAATCTTTACTGTGTTTATCTAAGTGTTCAATAATAGAGACGCATATTGGGTATAAAACTTTCTATAGTATCCATTGAATAAAAATACATATCCTCTTGCACAAGTAATTGAGCACTCTGGTAATTTCTCCTATAACACTGAATTACACTATTTATGTGAATGTATTTAGATTATTATAATTAGCTATGTTTTTAAAGAAAGACGTAGAGCACTCTGAGATATATATATGTGTGTAATGACTTATTGGAGGTTGTAAACTGTATCGTTGAATTTTCAATAATTCATGTATGTATGTATAAATTGGCAATATTTGTTATATAGATATACACGCACGCATGCACACTAGTAAAAATATTGCAAGTTTTGACGTTCTGAAGAATCCCATTGACGGTAATACAAACGATATTTCTACGGTCCTACCATGAAAACTTTCCGTACACCCTTTTCCATACAGACGTCTCACACACACACACACACGCATGTGAATAATGACCATGTATGCATATAAGCATATTCGTATATGTGGATTTACACTGAAAACGTTTATAGAGAGATTAAATGAAGATGTGCCGATATATTTAAAAAAAAAAAAATTTTAAACTGAAAATAATTCACTGGCAAAAACAAAAAAATACAAACAAATATGTCAACCTCTCTCTAAAAAAACAAACAAACAAACAAAAACCTCTAAAATAAAAATTTCATGAGAAACAAAAAGACTTAATAGAGAATAAAGTCTCCTTGATTAGATTGTGAAAAAAACAAAATTGATTTAAAAAAAAAAAAAAAGACTACGAAATTTTACAATTTGGCAAGACTGGGGAGGGAGACTTTTTTTTCTGTAATCGCACGAATGTACTGAGGCTGGACAGACAAAGTATTCTATGTTTCATAAGAAAGACTAGGGAACTTTTTTTTTTCTTTTTTTTTTCACAAAATGAAAAACTAGAATGTGCTATTTTTTTTTTTCGTGTGCGTCAACTTTGGACATACATGTAAAATATGTGAATGAATAAATCGTATTTGAATATAAATATATATATATATAAATATATATATATGTATATATATTTATATATACAAAATAAAAATATACATATATTTATTTCTTTTGCTGTTTTTTATATATCAACTACAAGAATATCCATCCCAGGACGAATAAAATGAATTCCCCGAACAGAAGAGTTTTTCACCACTTTTATGTTCCCTTACGAAGATTAAAAAGAAGATATAATGCTACTAAACTTTATGTCTAGAATCCTTATTCCAATTTTGTTCAAAATTCATTACATGATTTTGATTCTAGAAAATGCCTAAAATTTAAAGCTTAAGCAGTTTTAAGAAATTAAAATTCAGGAAATCTTGCTTAATTGGTGTGTAATAACTATGGATCAAGTTCAATGCAAATCTAAAATAGTTGAATTTTCAAATGTGAGTTTCTTAGGGTTAGAGTTAATTGTTAATTATCAAATGGGAGGTTGTGCCCATATTATACTTCCTAAAAACCCTTTAAATATTCCAAAGAAACTGAAATTTAAGGAATATTTATTTATTTATGTCTAGTACCTATTGTTAAAATTTCACAAAAACCAGGCATATCTGAATTTTCACAAAGGACTTCCACCTCTTTTTTTACCTCCCTTTGCATAAAACTAAATATAGCAAACATTGCGACTCCTTAGATCTAGCAGCTGTGTTCCAAAATTCATAATGATTGGTTAGTTTGTTTAGGAGTGAATCCCGTAGATAGAAATATATCAACATACCTAATTTTATATAAATAGAGATGTTTGATGTGCAGAAGAGTCGCAATGAATGTGACTTTGTAATCAATGATTTTAATGTAAAATTGGTTCGTAGGAAAAAGTAGGAGGAAAGGTACAATTTCAACGCACTACGATTCAGTTATCAAGCAGAGAAATACAAAGTACGAGAGGACTAATGGCCTCCTTCTTAATGGTTTCTCAGGTTTAATGGCCTCTGTCTACCTTTATTGTTATTCAGATTTAATGGCTTCCTTGTACTCTTAGTCATTAATTGTCTTTCAGAATTTAATAGTCTCATACTCTGATGCTTTCTGAGGTTTGATCGTTTCTGCATACCATTAGTTATTGTTTCTAGGGTGTAATTACCTCTTCATACTATTGGTCATTATTTCTAGGGTTTAATTACCTTTTCATACCATTGGTCATTGTTTTTTTAAGTTTAATTATCTCTTCATACTATTAGTCATTGTTTCTAAAGTTTAATTACCTCTACATACCATTAGCCATTGTTTCTATGGTGTAATTACCTCTTCATACCATTGGTCATTGTTTCTTGGGTTTAATTATCTCTTCATACCCTTGGTCATTGTTTCTAGAGTTTAATTATCTCTTCATACTATTAGTCATTGTTTCTAAAGTTTAATTACCTCTACATACCATTAGTCATTGTTTCTATGGTGTAATTACCTCTTCATACCATTGGTCATTGTTTCTTGGGTTTAATTATCTCTTCATACCCTTGGTCATTGTTTCTAGAGTTTAATTATCTCTTCATACTATTAGTCATTGTTTCTAAAGTTTAATTACCTCTACATACCATTAGTCATTGTTTCTATGGTGTAATTACCTCTTCATACCATTGGTCATTGTTTCTTGGGTGTAATTATCTCTTCATACCCTTGGTCATTGTTTCTAGAGTTTAATTATCTCTTCATACTATTAGTCATTGTTTCTAAAGTTTAATTACCTCTACATACCATTAGTCATTGTTTCTATGGTGTAATTACCTCTTCATACCATTGGTCATTGTTTCTTGGGTTTAATTATCTCTTCATACCCTTGGTCATTGTTTCTAGAGTTTAATTATCTCTTCATACTATTAGTCATTGTTTCTAAAGTTTAATTACCTCTACATACCATTAGTCATTGTTTCTATGGTGTAATTACCTCTTCATACCATTGGTCATTGTTTCTTGGGTTTAATTATCTCTTCATACCCTTGGTCATAGTTTCTAGAGTTTAATTATCTCTTCATACTATTAGTCATTGTTTCTAAAGTTTAATTACCTCTACATACCATTAGTCATTGTTTCTATGGTGTAATTACCTCTTCATACCATTGGTCATTGTTTCTTGGGTTTAATTATCTCTTCATACCCTTGGTCATTGTTTCTAGAGTTTAATTATCTCTTCATACTATTAGTCATTGTTTCTAAAGTTTAATTACCTCTACATACCATTAGTCATTTTTTTCTAGGGTGTAATTACCTCTTCATACCATTGGTCATTGTTTCTTGAGTTTAATTATCTCTTCATACAATTAGTCATTGTTTCTAGAGTTTAATTACGTCTTCATACCATTGGTCATTGTTTCTAGAGTTTAATTAGTTCTTTATACCATTAGTCATTGTTTCTAGGGTTTAATTACCTCTTTATAGCATTAGTCATTTTTTCTTGAGTTTAATTACCTCTTCATACCATTAGTCATTGTTTTTTGGCTTTAATTACCTCTTCATACCATTAGTCATTGTTTCTAAAGTGTAACTACCTCTTCATACCATTAGTCATTGTTTCTAGGGTTTAATTACTTCTTCATACCATTAGTCATTGTTTCTAGAGTTTAATAGCAGCTTTACACGATTGTAGTGTTCCAGTGATCCAATTCTTTTATTCAAGACTGTAACCAAATATCTCTGAGAGGTGACTTGTAGTCCACAGCTCAACTCTTGTTTTGTTGACACGTCCTAAGTTGTTGCTCAATGGATAGTGACGTTTCTCTCATTCTTTTTGTTGCAGTCGTTTCCTTAATAACAGCAGTTGTAAAAGTTATTAGAAATAACAGCACACAATCATTTGAGGTTTAACAATACTTTTAGGGTTTTTCTTTTTGTTTCCAGTATACAATAATATGTCAATGGGAGTATTTATTTACTCCTCTCCAGGAGTTAGACACAAGGCCAGTTTTTATCCTACTCCCACAAGTAAGATGTGACCCAAGGTCGGGTCGGGAAAGTGGGGTTTAAAAATTGCCTGGGCAGCCCCGTCGGCATTCCCCGGTAGGGGCGCCTCAGACAGTAAGCAATAAACTTACTCCTCCCTCAAAGAGGGGAGGCAAAGCCTGGGAGGGTGGACCTCCTAGAACTGCACAGAACAGACCCATTGACCGGCGTAAGTCAAGCCCTGAAGGACAAGACAATACCAGTATGGGGTGCAGTATCCATCGGAACAGATACTACACTTTGATCTTAGCCAAAAGGCCAAGCGGAATTTGATCAGCTTATCTGCCAAGTGTCACTTCAGATTTCATGTCTATGATGCAATATCCTTACATTAATTCAAAACTTTTCACTTACAATAGAATTTTCCACTTTTCTCCTTACTCTAGCCTTATCTGGAAAAATATCGTTTTTAACATGATTTTCACGCACCCGCCTCTAATCTTGTTACGCCATTAGGCATTAATTGTTTCTTGAGTTTAATGGCATTTTCATATCCTTACACATTTGTTTTCCAATGTTTAATGGCATCTTCATCTCATTATAAAAGGTTGTGATACTATGCACTGTCCCACCCCGATAGCCGAGACCCCCAGAAAATGTTAGTTAGGAAATAGATGACAATACAAAAGTGATGCGGAAGTAGATAACAATATGATTTTACAAAGTTCTGCTCGTTCATCGATCTGTTATGCTTCAGCTTAAAACAGCATTTTCATCGATAAACTAGCTGATTGAATAAATACTCCCTAGTCTTCAGGAAATCCATAACGTAAATGTGGTATTGTGGTGACTGCTCAAGTGAAAGTGATGGGCAAATGATGAAAGAATGAAAGGAAAGGTGCTTAGAAGAATGGGTCAAAACAGATCTAGTTAAGAGCAGGATGACCACCGACCCTCCACTCCCCAAATTCTACTTGTTTCATTTTTGTAAATAAATAAATCAAAATGTAGTATCTGTTCTGTCCTTAGTCAGAGGAGGAGAAATCTTCAACAAATTTACTTTTGTCCAATCCAGAATGCCTCTGGAGCTGGATTTACCCCAGATTAAAAACCTACCTTATGTCTAACTTTTACCTTGTGGGGATGCAAGTAAATAAGAACTCAGCTTATGAATAATCCCTTCTTGTTCTTTTGTTAAATATTAGAGTGGATAGGTTGACTAGTGAATATATTAGCTAGTACATGTTAATGCTTAGGCAAGATGTGCCATAGACGAATGGTCAGAAGGGATCTACCCTGACTGTAGGAATCCAGTATCGTGAGAGTGGAGATCTCTGATAGAGTAGACGGATATGGTATCAGATGAACAATAGGAGTTGTGGTCAAGCCTCTCTTTGAGAAGCGACCAAAGATGAAAGACATGATAAATATGGTCTAACGAAAACTAATAAAATAAGCAATGCACTTACCATAATTGATTCTCTCTCTCTTTATTTCCCTCTCGTGCCACGAAGTAATCATAATTACGGCTGATATGATTAGCAATGATGATGCTTAATTATAATTTAATTATCGGCATGCAAATCATTCGTTCTCTAGAAGTAGTTTAATTAATTGCATAATTAATATAAGAAGGTATGCCAGGTGCTTTGTTTCAACTCCGCAAACCAGCAACCAGTTGTGAGAGACATGCGTAACAACAAAAGCCTCAGTCAGGAGGATAGTAACAAACGAGAGATGCACGCATTCCAAGGTATGATTTTAAATTGATTAAATGTTTGGTACTGGTACAGCTTTTGAACCAGACAAAACCGACTTTTGCCAACGCAGAAATACGTAAACAGCTGGAAAAAGCTGAATGGAAACGAACCGGCATCAAAATAAAAACGAGGCGGCGTTCCAACAGAAAAAAAATAATGAAACAATATTTAAAGAAAGAAAAACACTCACCGTATGCTTATTTTTATGAAAAATTTTTTTAATTAAACTTTCTTGTAAAAATTTTTAAAAAATTAAATTTCCTTGTGAAAATAAAAATATTAAAGTTGCTTCATTATTTTTTTTTGTTAAAGAATATTTAACAACAAAAAATAATGAAGCAACTTTAATATTTTTATTTTCACAAGGAAATTTAATTTTTAAAAAATTTTTACAAGTAAGTTTAATTAAAAAAAGTTTTTTCACAAGAAAGTTTAATTAAATTTTTTTTTTCACGAGAAAGTTAAATGAAAAATATTTTTTTCCGGTACTGGTTCAGCTTTTGAACCGTTTTTTTTCACCCTAACTTAACCATAAACTAACTCTAACCTACTTTTATTGGCTTTGATAGCAGTTATTTGTCGACTATTTGTTTTGTTTTTTTTTACCCTTTCTTTCTCTGTTGGAAATTCCTTGACAATCGCCAATTCAAGATTTAATAAATTTACATTTTACCTTGTCTGCTTTTCTCACCTTCCGATTGGATAAGCACTTTGGCATCTTCTGGCTGTTTACGTTAACAGTCGAAAAAAACTGAACGAAAAGTCGACTTTGTCTGGTTCAAAAGCTGTACCAATACTAAATGTTTAAAAAGCTAAATGATTATGCGACCCTTTTTTGTTTTGTTATCATTACCATGTTCCAGCTGATAAGTTCTATGGCCTTCATTCATATAAAAGTAAGCATGTGCAATGCTGCATGTTTAGTGGAGTGCTAGATGCATGCTGCAGACGACAGGCCGGCAATGGGAAAAATCCTTAGCGAAGAGAGAAGACCGCCCAATAATTTTTTTAAATTATTAATTAAAAAATATATTTATTCAATAAATAACAACAAATAATAATTAATAAATAAAATGTACTTTTTCAAAAACAATATGCAAATATCAAGAAGTTTCATCGGATGTCATGCTGGCTTGGCAGGCCGAGAGCAAACTGAATGCGTTTCCAGGAATAGTGGTGATGGAGAGGCGCTTATGAAGCCAAGTCAATTCACGATAGTGTGGCGCGTCATTAATAGACCAAGGCTATTGAAGTCCTGCGTCGCATAGCGGGGCCTATCACCCCACTCCACTCCATGGCGATCAGCTGGAACATAAATCTGTCAAGAAGACCGGCATATTTTGATTGCTTGTGGTCCTCTGCTGACGCTGCTGCATGTCCAGGGTTTGTTGCCGATTCTGTTACTGACGAGAGTGCAAAAGTGTTAACAACATTACAATAAATTGGTTATCTTCTTTGAAAAAATAATGGCTTCTTAAAATGAATTTTTATGCTAAGAAAGTGGACCACTTGAGATCCCACAGAAGTTATGTCCACTTCAAATAATAGACACCTTGGTCAGTCAGTTTTTATGTCCATAGATTAACAGCTGAGAAATCACGAGTGGTCTTGTGAAGTGGTCCAATTGATATCTATATATATTCAAAGAAAGACAGACATTAATCCAATCAGATGCAAGTCGAGATATATTACATAACAATAAATGATAAAAAATAACATTTTTTTATCCGCTCCTCTTGATGTTTTTTCAATATTCCTCATTTTCTCTTTTTTCTTTCTAGTTTTTATGTATTTCCTTTTTCTCTTCTCTCCTCCCTCCTTTTCATTTTTACTTTTTCTTTTTCTCTCTCTCCCCGTTTTTCCCCCTCTCTCTATTTATTTTTCAGTGTTTCTCTCTTTCTCTCTTCTTACTCTTGTCTTTATTTTTGCTTAAATCAATCAATCTATCTATTTTTCTTCTTCTTCTTCTTCTTCTTCCTCATTCCACTTTGTGCTGTTCCTCTTTGTTTACCTTTGCTCTCTCTTTACTTTACTTTTCCTTTCTCTTCTCACATTACAACAACAAATTATTTACCCCTTTCTCTCTCTTCTTTACTTTACACATTCTCCTGTATCTCTCCTCTTTGACTCCGCTCTCTATCTCTCTCCCCTTTCTCTCTTCCTCTCCTTTCTCTCTTCCTCTGCTTTCTCTCTTCCTCTCCTTTCCCTTCTCCCCCCCCCTTTCTCTTTCCCTTCTCTTCCCCCTCTTTCTCTTTCCCTTCTCTTGCCCCTCTTTCTCTTTCCCTTCTCTTGCCCCTCTTTCTCTTTCCCTTCTCTTGCCCCTCTTTCTCTTTCCCTTCCCTTGCCCCTCTTTCTCTTTCCCTTCTCTTGCCCCTCTTTCTCTTTCCCCTCTCTCTTTCCCCTCTCTCTTTCCCTTCTCTTTCCCTCTTTCTCTTTCCCTTCTCTTTCCCTTCTCTTCCCCCTCTCTTTCTTGCCATCCCTCTCCATTCTCTTGCCATCCCTCCCCATTTTCTTACCATCCCTTCCCATTCTCTTTCCATTAAGCCCCTCTTCTCTCTCTTTCCATTTTCTCCCTTGTCTTTCCATTTATCTCTCCCCTCTTTCCCTATCCATGGCTCTCTCTCCCTCTATCTTTTCATCTCTCTCCCCACCCTGATTTTTCTTTCTCTCTTCCCCCTCTCTCTCTCTCTCTCTTTATCTCTTTTTCCATCTATCTCTCTCTCTATCTCTATCTATCTATCTATCTATCTTACCATCTCTACCCCCTGTATCTTTCACTCCTCTTTCTTTTTCTTCAGTAACTACATGTCATCTATATACATTATTATGTGACAACAAAAACAAAATGCAAGTGTTTGAACGGAGTCCCTACTTGCTTCTCCATGAGGGCAGAGTGAGACCCAAGGTCTGTTTTTAATGTGGGAAAAATCCAGCTCCCCCAAAAGAGGGCACTCTAAATTGAGACAAAAAATGTTAATTGCCTCAATCTAGAAGGATTTCTCCGTCACTGACAATCCAGAAAAGATGAAGTGTAGTTTCAGAACAGATACTGCACTTTTTTCCGAGAAAAAAGGCAAGGGAATGAGCTGTATTTATTTGGAGTTGCTCAGGTGGAGAGATTATTAAAAATAATTCAAATTATAGTTATGTTTACAAATTTTTTTAAATAGGATTTTTTAAAATTCCTTTTAGTTTTCCGTTACTGTACTTTTGATTATTTTATAATAATAAGTCATCACTTCCCAAGGCCAAAAGCCACTCGAGGATGAACGTTGTGAGAATTACATTCCAGATGAGAGCAGTAGTCCAAGTAATACAAAATGTTCATTATTTAGAATTTTGATTTTGTGGGGGTCGTCATACCTTTTTTTTGGTGATAACTTCCTCCACAAATAAAAATAAAAATAAGAAGATTTACATGCAAAATCAACGGAAGTTTATTTACTGAAATAAACTATTAACAAATAGAATATATTTCTTTTTGTAATGAGTTCATGAGTCCTTTCTTTAGTTTCAGGGTAAGTAAAAAGAAGAATGTCTTTTCTTTTGTTGAAATGTTCATTTGTTATAAAATGTTAAAAGAGGCAATAGGTAGTGTTCGCCTGTGAAATTGTATGAAGCGCGCGAAAGGGTGAAATGGAAGAGTGATAGTAAGATGCGTGTAACCTCCGGATGAAAAGTCAGTTGAAAGAGAAAGTTTGATGTTTGTGTGTGCTTAAATACTATTTGGATAGGCTCCAGCGAGCTTAAGGAGAAAAGTTTTAAAAAATATGTCTTTGGAGAAATCTCATTGGACAGAAATATCACGTGGTGTGCTCTCAACTACGTCCGCTCGTTTTGAGTTGATTTAATATATAAGGCCACGTCGGAATTTGCGTGGGCGTTATTTTATATTTGTCACGCGCCAATACAACAATTTTCACTCTGCGCGCCTAAATTGTATTTATTCCAAACAACAATTTTTATTCGAATCTTAACCGTGTCAACTGGCACAATTTAAAGTATTCCAAGTAGCGAACTTTACAAAGTGATAGTGAGCAGGCGAAGCGGGTTAGTAGTAAATAAAAAAAAATTTAAAAAGAATTCAGTTACATATAGGCGAGAAACACACACAGACACATGAGATCTTCTCTGATAGTGTTTTTAATACAGAGAGTTAGTCAATTTTTTTTTTCACATAATGTAAAACTATAGCATGGCTCCTTTTTTTTCCATCCAAACCATGCATATGGCCACTGAGACGTAAGGGACTATTGTGCTTAGGGGCCAGATTTATAGGGGCCATCCTAAGTGGGGAGTTGTGCAGCGAGATGTTTGTTCACATTACTTTTGAATTTCTGCATGTTGGTACAGTCAGGAGAAACAGGGAGGGAATTCAAAGGCAAGTGGCCAAAGGGAAGAAACTATTAATTAGAAAGCTTTCCGGCAAACTTAGGACCTCTACACTGAAGAGGTGGGATTTTGCTGCTAGTCGAGTTGGTCGGGGTATTTATTTACATTAATGGATTACAAGTGCAGTAAGTTCGTCAGAGGACATTCCGTGGAAGTACTTGTGAAGCAAGCACAGGGATACAACTTTGTGGTGATGGGACAGTGGCTGGAGACTGGTAGACAGCATAAGACCTATTGGGTTACAGACTCTTTTTTTATTCCTTTTTTTTCATTTTCCTTTTTTTTTTTTTTTTTCCTTTCTTTTATTTTCATTTTTTTCCCCTTTTTTTTTTCCATAGGATATAGATGACGGTCGCGTCTTTGGAAATGTACCATGACCCACACTGACAGTTTCTAAGTATGATATATTTGTTCAATAAATACATAATTCAACATTTGATAAAACATGATTTGAATAAATCTTTTTCAACCACCAGAATTTTTTTAAAACCCTATTATTCGGAAGCAGGCCGAGAGAGGGCTAAACGTGTTTCCTCGAATAGTAGCTATGGAGAGGCGCTCGTAAAGCGAAGTCAGTTCACGATGGTGCTCCGTGTGACGCATCATTAATAAACCAAAGCTATTGAGGAACTCGTGTGTGGCAGGGCCAATCGCTCCACTCGTGTCCATGACAATACAAATCTGTCGGGAAGACTAGCATATTTTGATCGATAATTAAAAATGTTTATAAGTGTCGAATGACAAATATAGAGAAAACTGAATGTTATGAATAAAAGGGTCACAATTTAGCAAGTGCTAAATTCACCAAAAGGGTGTTGTAAATTAAAGAGAGCAAAGCATGGTAAACAAACAAAACATATATATATATATATATAAAAACATATATAAAAATATATTTATATTAGAGTATATTCTTCGAAGTAAACTAAAATAGTGATTGCAATAGATTGATTGACTTACTAGACTAAAATCTTTCAACAAAATTTTTAAAAGAAAAATTTTTCTTTTTTTTTTTTTTTTTTTTTTTTTTTTTGAGTTTTGAAGGTTAAAAGAACTTCCGAGACTATATATATATATATATATATTTATTATTTTCTAAATAAACCCATATACACATGTGTTTAATACCAAACCTGCAATCGTAAATATGGGAAGAGACAATCCCTGCCGGTCACACCGCTTGAACCCCGATACGAAGGTCATGTTTAACTCAGTAGCCGAGGCATGTATCAATACTCCACCACGCATTGTCTAGAAATGGGAAGTAAATTAACATCTAAATAGCAAACATCCAGCAAGCAGTTGAGAGCACTCAAATAGGCAGGGCCATTATATATATATATATATATATATATATATATATATATATACTTAGGCAGCAAGTCATTATCCAAGCAAGCGTTGTTGAACGTCAAAGAATTTTCTCGTTTGTAAATCTTCTTTGTGAAGTTCTCAAACCGTCGAGCTATCCTTCTGGTTTCGGGTGGCAATCCATACAGTATTTCTCCGATTGTTCTTAATTCGGCCATTTTAAAATTTTTTTTCGAGCGCTTTCGACTTTCTTAGTCGTCTTCAGGATTAGGTTTGTTAAAATAAGAAGACTGGAGTTAATGTCTTATAGGTATCGTTATATATATATATATAAGTTACAGTTTGGGTGTGAAAGATGTTTTGAGTGAGTAAATTGTTTGTTAGAAAAGTGTAAAGTTTAAGTGTTTAAGTGTGTATGTCTATGTGTTTGTTTTCGTTTTTTTTTTTAATTATTTTACTTCACATAGTATGAAGAAATCTAGGGCTAACACTTGATTTTCCTATGAGTTAAACTTATATCCGAGGGCTTTCTTAAAGATAGATGTTTAGTCTTGCAGGGATTGTATCTAAGTATTTTATTAGATGTTTTTTCATTAAACCAGTTGCCTCTACCACAACCGGTATGATGTTTCTTTCAGGGACCATTTTGTTTTTAAATCATTCTTGAGGTCCTGATATTTGGTTATCTTTTCGCTTTCAGCTCTATTGAGGTCATAGTCATTCGGGACGGTTACATCGTTCAGGTTTGCTACAGATGACAATGTCTGGTTTGATGGCCTTGTCTTCTGTCAGTGTGTAGTGACAGAGTAATAGGCTGTGTGTATTTGCTGACCTTTGTGTTAATAGATGTGAGGACGTGTGTGTATGTGTGTGTGAGTGAGTTGAGTAGTCATTTGTGTGTGTGTGTGTGAGTTGAGTAGTCATTAGTGTGTGTGTGTGTGTGTGAGTTGAGTAGTCATTTATGTGTGTGCGAGTTGAGTAGTCATTTGTGTGTGCGAGTTGAGTAGTCATTTGTGTGTGTGTGTGTGTGTGTGAGTTCAAGCAACATTGTGCATATTCGACCTTTGTCAGTGTGTGAACATGTGTGGACTTCTCTATGCGTGATTTCAGTAATGATTTGCCTCGAAGGGCAAGCGGAATGTCGTGCAGTATTCTGTCTTGTCTCTGGCTCTGTTGGGCTCTCTCTGGATATTTTTGTTGTTGCGTTGCTGTTTTTATAAGAAATTGGTATTTCATGCAGGCTCGTTAAGTTTTTTGTTTCAAACGAGCAGGAATCGTTTCCATTGGTTGAAAAATATAGTAGAATCCGCACATTTATGTGAAATCATGTTTTTTTTTTTATTTACTCCGGGGACGGCGAAAAGCAACGAGTAAGCTGAGCGAACTGATAACGAAAGAGAGTAGCTTATACAAGCCAGTAACTTTTTATGTTCGTTCACATCGCATCTCTACTTCCCCACAAAGCTAAAAAAAACAAGAATTTTTTTTTTAGTTTTTTCAATGGTGCCGAAAACTTGACCCAAACGATAAAAATTGAAAATATTTGTTAGGAAAAACAGATTTATGGTATCGGAAATTCAAAACCTCAAACCAAGACTTTTTAAGGACGTGTGTGTGTGTGTGTGTGTGTGCGCACGCGCACGCGCTTTCCAGCCACAAACTAAAGGGAAGTAACTCTGATTTTTTTTCAGAGTTAATTCTCTTACGCCGACTCATTTCTCGAGTTGTATGTGTATGTCTAGAAAGAAGAATGGGATGGGTGGAGAAGAAAATGGTGAGTGGGGAGGGGGAAAGAGAAAGCGATAGAAGTTTTAATAGAAATATGTTACACTTTTGCCCGGGCAATGTCAAGTAGTATATATATATATATATATATATATAATAATAATGATAAAATTCCTTTCACGTCAAAATCACGCCACATTCTTAAATTCGAGCAACTGTGTGTCATGTGAAAAAGTTATAATAAAAAAGAAAACAGTCCATAACATATACACATTACACACACACACACGCGCACCAAGTATTTCCAAGTATTGTACTTGTGCTTCTAATTTATTTTCTTCAAATTAATCGTCCCGAGGAAGTCGTAAAAACGACGAAACGATGATGAATACATAAATAATTTAGGTTTTCCTTTTTCATTTTCCATTACGTTGGAATATTAGTTCCATTTTTTTTATCATATATATATATATATATATAATTTACTTCCTCTCTCTTTCTTTCTTTCTCCTCCTCCGTTGCCACTGCTTCCATATTTTCCTCATTATTAGCAGTTAAAACACGTTACGCAAGAAGACGTTATCGCGGGAACGAGAGGTCGGTTAGAGAAGCAGAGGGAGGTCCGGGGGAGGGGGGGGGGGCAGCGCTTACGTAACCCGAGTCTCGTTTATTCTGATAACAGATGTCAACCCGTCTCCTCCGCTTCACTTTCCTGTCTACTCTCCCCCCTACCCCACCCTATCCTCCTGCCACAGAACGGCCCATCCACACCCACTTCGACATAAAACACTAAAAAAGATTTTCCTTCCGGTGTTTGGTACCGTTCACTTGTATAATAGAATGAAAAGGAATTATAAACAGATTCTTTTCAAGGCTAGTTTTTCCTTTTCTTTTTATTTTTTCGTTTAACTTTCTTTATCAATCTATACTCTTAATAGCACTCCATTCTATATATATATACTAGCAGGGCTACCCGGCGTTGCCCGGGGCATCTCTTTACCTCTCTCTATCCTTCTCTCTTTACTTTGTCGCCGTTTCCCATCCCCTCTCTCTCTCTCCCCACTCCCCTCTTTCTCCTCCGCCTAGCCCATTCCTCTTACTGGACATACACACAGACAACTCTCCTTTATATAATAGATTCTCGGAGGAATGAGTCGGCATAAGGGAAGTAACTCCTTGATTAAAAAATCAGAGTTACTTCCCTTTAAGTACATATAATGGCTGAAAATCGACCTTATTCCTTGGCGAAATCTACTTTTTTCTAAAATTTAGATATTATTCACCCAGGGCAACGGTGATCAAGAATATACCAACTTTGTGGGTGTTTGTTTTGCAGTTTGAGACTTTTAGTTGGACATACACACACACACACACAGACAACTGCCCTTTATATTATACTAGCGGGGCTACCCGGCGTTGCTCGGGGTCATAAAAACATATAATTGAAGAAAAATCGCGTGGGTAACATCTTTATATTCAAACTTCTATTTCTCCCCCTCCTCTATAGCCGTCTCTTTATCTTTCTACCTTTCTCTTCCCTGGTCGCACCATTTCACCGCTACTTTCTAATTTTGCCTTTTGCGAAAGCTGTTTCTTCCCCACCATTTCTCCTATGTTGCCCAGGGCAATAGTATGACATATTTCTATAAAAAGTACCACATTTATCTGCGCCTTCTATATAGGTACTTATCTCCGCCCCGGTGTTCATACTATATACATATCTATCGCCACCCCGGTGCACATACAATATACGTACCTATCGCCGCCCCGGGGCAGATACTATATAAGTACCTATTGCCGCTCCAGTATGCATACTACATAAGTACCTATCGCTGCCCCGGTGCAAATGCTACATACGTACCTATCGCCGCCCCAGTGCGAATGCTGCATACGTACCTATCGCCGCCCCATCGCGAATGTTACATACGTCCCTATCGCCGGCCTGGAGCAAATGCTAAATATGTTCCTATCGCCGCCCCGGTGCGCGTTCTAAATACGTACCTATCGCCGCCCAGGTGTGCGTGCTATATACATACTGACTGCTGCTCCGGAGCGCATGCTAAATATATACCTACCACCGCCCTGGTGTGCATTTTATATACATACTTACTGCTATCCCTGTGCACATGCTATATAGTACCTATTGCCACCTCTATGCACTACTATACACGTACCTATTGCCACCCTGGTGCACATACTATATATATACCTATCGCCGCTCCGATGCGCATACTATATTCGTATCTATCGCCGCCCTGGTGTGCATACTATATACTTACCTACGAAATATTTTAAGTTCCAAAAAACAAAAAAGTTTGGCCCGACCCCTACAATTTTCCCTGACCCCTAATATCTCAAGCCGCACCCTCCAATTGTGTTTTACTCTCCCCCAACCCTGAGAAATATTTGGCCTGACCCCTAAAAAGTTCGGCCTGACCTCTAAAATTTTCTCCGACCCCACAATCTATCCAGACACCCCCTCTCAACTAATGTTTCACCCTTCCCCTAAACCTGAGAAATATTTTGAGTTCAAAACAAAAAAAAACAAAAAAATTTGGCCTGACCCCTAAAAAGTTCGGCCTGACCCCTAAAATTTTCCCTGACCCCTCAATCTCTCCAGCCCCTCATTCCAACTAATTTTTCACTCTCTCCCAACCCTGGGAAATATTTTGAGTTCAAAACAAAAGAAAAGGAAAAAATTTGGCCTGACCCCTAAAAAGTTCGGCCTGACCCCTAAAATTTTCCCCGACCCCTCAATCTCTCCAGCCCCCTGTCCCAACTTGTTTTTCACTCTCCCCCAACCCTGAGAAATATTTTGAGTTCAAAAAAAAAGAAAAAAATTTGGTCTGACCCCTAAAAAGTTCGGCCTTACCCCTAAAATTTTCCCCGGCCCCACAATCTATCCAGACACCCCCTCCCAACTAATGTTTCACCCTTCCCCTAACCCTGAGAAATATTTTGAGTTCAAAACAAAAAAAAAGGAAAAAATTTGGCCTGACCCCCAAAAAGTTCGGCCTGACCCCTAAAATTTTTCCAGACCCCTCAATCTCTCCAGACCCCCATCCAAACTTGTTTTTCACTCTCCCCCAACCCTGAGAAATATTTTGAGTTCAAGACAAAAAAAAAAATTTGGCCTGACCCCTAAAAAGTTCGGCCTGACCCCTAAAAAGTTCGGCCTGACCCCTACAATTTTCCCCGACCCCTCAATCTCTCCAGCCCCCCTCCCAACTAATTTCTCACTCTCCCCTCAACCCTGAGAAATATTTTGAGTTCAAAATAAAAAATAAAAAAATGTGGCCTGACCCCTAAAAAGTTCGGCCTGACCCCTAAAATTTTCCCCGACTCCTTAATCACTCCAGGCCCCCCCAACTTTTTTTTAAACGTGAGTTATCGCTCTTCCTTAGCTATCCTTTACCAACATTCCTGGGGGCACCGTTATACTTTAGAAGCACCTATATTTGTAGGGACCGTTATAATTTAGAAGCACCAACATTCCTGGGGTGAGACCGTTATACTTCAGAAGCACCAATATTTCTAGGGACCGTTATACTATAGAAGCACCAACATTCCTGGCGGGCCGTGATACTTTAGAATCACCAATATTTCTTGGGACCGTTATACTTTAGAAGCACCACCCCAGGTCCCTATACTGGAGAAGCACCCCTGGTCCCTATACTGGAGAAACACCCATTGTCCCTATTCTGCAGAAGCCTCCGGGTCCTAAAATGTACTGGTGCTGGGTTATATACTGTAGAAGCACCCCTGGTCCCTATACTGGAGAAGCACCCATGGTCCTTTTTGTGCAGAAGCCTCTATGTTCTAATATTGTAGAAGCACCTCTGGTCCCTATACTGTAGAAGCACCCATTGTCCCTATTCTGTAGAAGCCTCCGGGTTCTATATGGTAGAAGCACCCCCGGTTCTGGGTTCTATACTGTAGAAGCACCCATGATCCCTATTCTGCAGAAGCCTCCGGGTCCTATATTGTAGAAGCACCCCCGGTTCTGGGTCTTTTTTATACATATATAGAGTGGTTATGACCCAACGGGTCACTGTAAACGTGTACTTGTTAAATTCTTTTTTTCTTTTTTTTATACATATATAGAGTGGTTCTGACCCAACGGGTCACTGTAAACGTGTACTTGTCAAATTCTTTTTTTCTTGTTTCATTACTATAAAATATAATGAAAAATAACTGAAAAGCCTCCCCCCCCCCCGATGAAATATGCCCCATGGACCCCTAAGAGGTGGGTTTATAGATTCGGGAATACTATCATCATCTTACTCTGTGAATTTTACATAAGAATACACTTTTATATGTTATGTATAAAAATATGTTGAAGTAAAATAAATTTTGAAGAGAAAAGAAAATTCAAAACCTATAACGATGACGTCATATACCTATTACTGTGACGTCACGTGCACAAGAATAAGTTGGTTGAAAACAAAATTATTATTACATAATTACATTGGCTGATTTCCAAATTACTACTGAATAATATTAGAAAAGTTTGAAAAAACCAGACCCGCTGCCAGAGACTGGCTCCGTTGACCCCCAGCAACATGTTTTTTTGTTGTAATTTTGAGATATTATGATCCCAGGTGTTGTACGGTGCTGAAGATATCAACTTTTTGACATGTCGCCGCATAGTTTTTGAGGAGAAGCTGGACATACAGACAGACAGACAAACATACAGACAACTGCCCTTTATAGAGGACTAGCAGGGGTACCCGGCGTTGCCCGGGGCTCTCCCTCCTCCTCCTCTCCGCAAGCGAAATAGGATATTGAGCACTTTTTTCCCCGGACAACGCCGAAGCCTCTGGGTCCTAAATTGACGAAGCCCCCCCCCCCGTGCTGGGTCCTATACTGTAAAAGCACCCCCGGTGCTGGGTCCTATACTGTAGAAGCGCCCCGGTGGCTATACTGCAGAAGCAGTGCCTGTACTGCAGAAGCCTCTGGATCCTATACTGTAGAAGCACCCCCGGTGCCTATACTGCATAAACACCCATGGTCCCTATTCTGTAGAAGCATTCGGGTCCTATATTGTAGAAGCACCCCCGGTGCTGGGTCCTATGCTGTAGAAGCACCCCTGGTCCCTATACTGTAGAAGTACCCCTGGTCCCTATACTGCATAAGAACCCATGGTCCCTATTCTGCAGAAGCACCCGGGTCCTATATTGTATACGCACCCCCGGTGCTGGGTCCTGTACTGTAGATGCACCCCTGGTGCCTATACTGCAGAAGAACCCCCCGCCCAGGTCCATATACTTCAGAAGCCTCCGGGTCCTATATTGTATAAGCACCCCCGCAGGATGAAGATGTTGATAATTTCCCCCACCCCTACCACCCGTCCCCCAAAAATTCCCCCCCTCCCCCCAAAGAACTATTTTTATTTTAAAAGATATAAGTTTAGGTTGCTAGGTGCGGATGTGATTGAGCAACCCTTGTTTCACTGTTATTGATACATCCGGACAGAAGTTATGGGATGACTTGATACAACCGGACAGTGCATTTTTATCAAGTTGTTACATGAATACATTGGCTGATTTCAAAATCACCAGTAAATAACATTGAAAAAGTTTCAAAAAACCAGACCCGCCCTCGAAAACTGGCCCCGTTGACCCCCGGGGACATTTTTTTTTTTCGTAATTTTGAGATATTATGCTCCCAGGTGTTGTCCGGTCCTAAAGATGTCGACTTGTTGACAGTTTGCCGAGTAGTTTTTGAGGAGTAGCTGGACATACAAACAAACAGACAGACAGACATACAGACAACTGGCCTTTATATAATAGAAGATATATATATATATATATATATGTACATACTAGCAGGGATACCCGGTGTTGCCCAGAGCCATAAAAAAACAACCCTAATATAACGTGTATGTTTAGTTTATAAAAATCACTTCTGACTAACTCTGACCTCGTGGGGAGGCAAGAAAGTATTACAATGTTTTATTACATCTGGAAAGTGAAATGAACAAAACAAATTAATATTGCAACTCTGCCCTCGTGTAGAGGCAACAGATTTGCTTCGATTCAAATTCTGTAGACGCACAATTTGTTTGATACTTTGATTTGAGTTTGCCGTTAAAAAGCGTTTTCTGAATAAAGAAAAGCAATATTTGTTGGAAAGATAATGTGTAGTATTCCCTTCTTTAAAGATAATGTGTAGTATTCCCTTCTTTAAAGATAATGTGTAGTATTCCCTTCTTTAAAGATAATGTGTAGTATTCCCTTCTTTAAAGATAATGTGTAGTATTCCCTTCTTTAAAGATAATGTGTAGTATTCCCTTCTTTAAAGATAATGTGTAGTATTCCCTTCTTTAAAGATAATGTGTAGTATTCCCTTCTTTAAAGATAATGTGTAGTATTCCCTTCTTTAAAGATAATGTGTAGTATTCCCTTCTTTAGAAATAATGTGTAGTATTCCTTCTTTAAAGATAATGTGTAGTATTCCCTTCTTTAAAAAAATAAAATGAAATATTTAAAAAAAGGAACCGTTGAGTTTGCCACCAAGAAAATTGTAAACAAATTAGGATGTGTTTGCTCTGCCCGCACATTATGATTAATGTAAAAAAACGAAATTAAATAAAAAGAAGACACAAATATTTGGGTGCAGGCACGATTTGAAAACATTTTAGTGTAACTTCCCCCTTCCACACACACACACCATGAGAAAAATGGAATATAAATGGTATAGTTTTAACGTGTATGTTTATTTTTTGGAAATTACTCCAGTCTTCAGCTGTCTAACTCTGCCATTGTGGAAAGATTTCTCATTTACTGACCTCGATTTGTCACATAAAAATGCAGCAAAATTATTTTTAATTGCAAGGTTTTTTTGGTGACTGAAGTGTCGGTGTTTTGTTTCTGCAATGAAAAAATGTTACTATGAATTTTGCTCGTTAACTTCCAGTGTGATGTCTACGCATGTGCGGTGTGCTAAGTGAATAAAAAACGAAAAATTTGTCACCCCATGACAAATTTTGTGTCAGTTCTAAATCAAGGATATGTTTTTTTCCAATTTTAGATAGACCGAAAGATGGCCGTTTTAGAAAATATCAACTTTATGGTATTTGTTGAGTATTTTTCAAGTTGTAGCTGGACATATGCACATACATACACACACACATACATACACAAACAACTGCCTTTATATAATAGACTAGCAGGGCTACCCGGCGTTGCTCGGGGTCATAAAAACACAAAATAGATATTATCTTCGCAACGTTTGCTGCTTGAAATACTTTAAACTTTAATTTAACTCCTTCAATCACAGCGTAAAAAAACGATTATTTCATAATATTTACCTCCTTTTAAGGAGGTTAGACACAAGGTCAGATGGGTTTTGAAAAGCCAGCACACTAGGATAAGTGCTCTCTGACCTACCAAACTTCCTAGGCAGCTCTGTCTACATTCCACAGTAGGGTGCTTCAAGCAATTAGCAATAAACTAACCTCTTTTCAGAGAGAAGATAAAGCCTGGGAGAGTGGACATCCTAGGACTGAACAGAACAATACCTCAGCCCGACAGCAACAAAGCCACTGTTGGACCGATTGTCAAGGACGTATCCCCGACTTGTACAAACACCTACACCAGCAATGGCAGAAAATACGATTGTTTTAATTGAAGAACTTTATTCATCATCTCCAATGTCGTCTGCTAGTCAACCAGTGTTTTCCTGTTGAAACGTGCTTGAAACGTGTCAAATAAACAGAACAATGTGAATTCCATAAAAAAGAGGGGGAAGAAGCAGAACTCGTAACTCGTCCTAGCCAAAAGGCCAAGTAAAGAATTCCAAATGAAATGTTATAAAATTTTATTTACCTACCCAGGAGGTTAGGCACAAGGCCACTTTTATCTTACTCCCACAAGGTAAGATGTGACCCAAGGTCGGGTTGGGAAAGTGGGACTTGAAAAGCCAGCGCCCGAGAAGGTGAGCACTCTGGCCATTAAAAATTACCTGGGCAGCCCCGTCGGCATTCCCCGGTAGGGGCGTCTCAGGCAGTAAGCAATAAACTTACTCCTCCCCAAAGAGGGGAGGCAAAGCCTGGGAGGGTGGACCTCCTAGAACTACACAGGACAGACCCATAGACCGGCGGAATCAAGCCCCAAAGGCCAAGACGATACCAGTTTATGGGGTGTAGTATCCATCAGAACAAAGGCCGATCAATAATACAACATGCCGGATAGATAATTAAAGACGTTAATATACGTCACCAAAACAAAGTACAACACGCATCTCTACAAAAGTATAGAGGTACCTTATCCTGCTGTCTTTGTTTTATTATGTTTGTGTTTAAATGCTTTTAGAAAAAGTTTATTAATAGCCTAAAAATATATAGTTTTATTTACAAAAAGTGTTACTATTACAAAAGGGGAGGGGGTGATAAGAGAAACCCTCCACCGAAACAGCTCTCTAAAGAGCATGACATCAGCTACAAGAAATCTGGATCAAACACCAAAGGACACCACCCAGAAAACTCACCACAGTTGTCCACCATATACGAAGGAGCGACTCAGCTCTCTCAAAGCATCTCTTACGAAAAAAGCCATGACCAAGAACTGTGTGTATGCAATTCCATGTAAGTATGGAAAAATATATAAAGGTGAGACATGTTAGAAGAACACCAGAAAGTCGTAATACATGGAGATAGTGAAAAATCGAGTATGGCTGAGCACAAATGAAGAGAAACCATCTACCCTTATGGGATGAAGTAAAAATTATAGACAGAGAACCGGGGAGAGTAAGACAACTCAACAAAACAGCGCATATGTTGGGCGACAATGACCATCTTCATAGATCTAGTATAGGATTAAATACAATATGGGAACAATTAATTATAAATAATAGATTAGAAGACTAGTAAAAGATTATATATATATATAGGCGTCGGATTTGAGTTGTAAAATACTCGTAATCCGGGGTTTCGAATCGCATAACCGGTAGTGAATAGTCATATCTCTATGCTGATGAGTCCCGATTATTTAAGGACGAAACGTATACGCACATAGATAATAAACAATAACAAATATTTATTATTATTTGTTGCTCCTCGAAAAAGTAGAGCACTGTAAGTGTAGTATTAACACAGCATGACGTCACTAGCTTTAACATGCATCGTTCCTTCCTTAAAAAAGTAGAACGCTCTGAATATAACAAATATTTATATATATATATATATATATATATATACATATGAAAATCCTTTGGGGACTACTTTATGAAACATTGACAAGTTAAAAAAGCAATCAGATTTTAAAAAAAACAGATAAAGCGATGCTAGAATTTTTGATAAATTAAACATTTTTTTTTTTTTTAATTAAATATTTCGATATACACATACTCAGTGGTTACAGTGATTTGTTTTTTTTCTTCTTTTTTATTGTTGAAATCTCAGGTGTGTCTAAAACGTATCCGGAATGGTGTTCATCTCCGCCGTCACGTACCGCATTATCTCTTTTTTTCGCACCTTTTCAACAACAGCTGCACTCCGAGCAGTTTGGGGCCTACCAGAATGCTGATCACTCCCCGCTGATGTGCGGCCATTTTTGAATCGGTTGAACCACTCCTTAATTTGTGTTACACCAATCGTATCTTCTCCAAACACCTGCGGAATCTAACGCGACGGCAGAGATGAACACCATTCCAAAAGAAGACTTCCAGAGGTGTTTCTGACAGTGGATGGATCGGTGGGCTAAGTGTGGGCAAGCACAAGGGGCCTACTTTGAAGGGGATTAGGGTCCCAACCCCGTCACGTATTTGAAATATTTTTTCTGGCCTAAAGTCGGATACGTTTTAGACAGGCCTCGTATATACAGATATGTAGTGATAAGTAGTAAGATTACACGTCTAAAACAAGAATAGGTTTAAGCCTCCTAAAATTCATACTAGAATTGTCTGTAAGAAACTAGGGTGTAACGGATTTAAGTGCTAAGTAATAATCAGTTTTAAGTGACAGTCTTCTGGGGGTTGAAGGTTCAATCCTCAGTGCGGGTGATACTAAGAATACAATTACAAATTACTTAAGACTTCTATTTGGTCATGACTGATGGAATGAGAGGAAGCTACCCCCGTGGATTAAATAAAATCCAACTTCATTGGGCATATTGAAAACTTTTTAATATGACCCGATGAAGTTGGATTTCGAATGGGATTGCAGCTGAAACATGTATGCACATATGTAGCCAATAATGTTTGTATAAATAAGATAAAGGATTTTATATATATATTTTATATATATACTTATAATAAAATTTTATTTATACAAACATGCTATGTTTGTATAAATAAAACCTTGGTATAAGTAAATAGCTCTATTTATTATTGAGCACTATTATATAGTAAAGATTCTCTAGATTTTTTACCTTATGGATACAAACTTTATCTGGATTTATATATATATATATATAATTATAGTTGAGTAGATTTAATAGTTATTTAAAAGATATTTAAATCCCCTCCAGAAACAACAAATTGTACAGGATATATTGCTGTACATATGTGTCTGTTTCTTCAGGTTAGAAATTACAGCTCGAATTAAGTCTGGTACATTACTAGAAAGTTGACTTCTTCTTCAGTAGTTTTAATATGTAGCAGTTGCATGACAGATCTATTTTCTTTAGATGTACGCACAATACCTTGCGTTATGGTTTGGCTTTGCTCACACGCGATAGTGACTAGACTTATATAACTGCGTAGGCGTGAGGACATGACTGCATAGATGCAATAGATCAATGCATGATAGCAAAGTTTAGCACCAAAATACAATGCAGTTCCAGAATTGATTGCCTCACAATGTGTTATCATGTTCTCGTCGTTTCGCTAGAAGCAGCCTGCCGGGATGGAACTCCAGGATACAGCATTCTGTTATCAACAAAAGCCAGCCTACCAAACAACTCTCTTTATGTTCCAGTGAATTTAGTAGTGGAAATATTGGTGCTATTCTTGGAAGATGGTGACCCCTTTCTTATTCAATATCAGTCAGATGCGGCCAGACATGGCTCACTCTACCAAGTGACCTTCTTCATCCTGATGTTCTTCCAAAGTAATAAAAACCAGACTAAAAAATTTTAAAGTATCAAAATTTAACAGACAACAAACAAAAACCGTTTTCTGTAGTCCACATTTGTAATTTGACACAGCAAAAACACAGAAGAGAGGAAGTAATACACAACTATGAATCTGAAAGAAAGGCAACATGAGAGATTGAGTGCCTACTAGACTCCATCCTCGAGCGTCTTCGGTCTCTCTGTACAAGGGTCTGTCAGGACAACCTGACATGAGAATACTTTACTCTACAAGTAAACCCTGAGCAAAACTTAAAAATAACATACTCCACCTGACCAGACAAATTCTTGTCTTTGAATCCGGCAAGACCAAGAAAATAGCAAAAGAAAGATATAATATAACAGAGTTAAGTGGTCAATTGGGTAGAAAAAAAAATTAATCTTATTCACTGCTTTACTAACTCAACGTTTGAGAGGTTGAGAAGAATCTTAATTGAACAAATGGATATCTATGTATCTCATATAGAAATCAATTGTTAGCCTCAGGAAGGGGCCCCTTGTTTTCTGAGAGCTTACTGAAGTAAAATAAAAATAAAAAAGAAAGACAAAAGTTTGGGACAATATTCTGTCAGGGTACAAATTCTCAGTAAACACAGTTTTTTTTTGTTTT